>JAQMYJ010000009.1:3252738-3265813 GCA_030014305.1 Clarias laeviceps | reverse complement strand
ATTCTGTCTCAATCCTTTACCATAAACCTATGATAAAAATTATAGACCCTTCATTTCTTTGTAAGTGGGCAAACTAAGAAAATCTGCACAAGATATAAAGGTTAAGAGCTGGAGTCATATTATAAGAAGGCACTTAAAACACACAAGTGAACTTACAGAGACACAGACATACAGTATAGGGTAATGCGTTTCAGTTTGTTTTTACTCTCCCAGGCTCCATGTTCTGCTGGATGACGAGGTTCACAGGGCTTCTGAAATCAGAAAAAATTGGGACACACATTGGGATAATGTCTGGAAACAAAAAAGGAAAATGTTTTTGACAAGAGTTTCACAGAGCATGTGAGCAGCATGTGGTGTCTGAGGTAAGCAGTTATTCTGAGTTTTAAGGCCTGCTTATTGTCTGGGCCTCCTTTAGTGCTGGATTTAATTACTTCTGTGCTCCCACACCAACTGGTCCTTTTTGTTCCCTCCTCAGGTATTCTGCCCTGTTCTCACATTATTTCATTGTGTGTGTGTGTGTGTGTGTGTGAAAGTGATGGATTTGTTTGAATAATTAGCCATTCTCCTCTTTTGCCTCAGAGAGCAAAGAGCGAGCCTGTGCTTTGTAGCTGGATTGTCAGCCCATTGTTTTTTTCCGTTGTCACACATCACCAGAAGCTCCTCCAGCGGACATACACTTTTTACCTTAAACAATCAGTTAAAAATAGGTTCAGTGCTCGTTTTCCCAACTGCAACTTCCACTGAGATTTTCGTCAAACAATTATTAAAGAAAGGAAATAAACATACAATCCAATCTTCTAGGGAAATATCAGATCCATATGTTTAGAATGAAACAAGAAGGAATGACAAATGGGAATGTATAAAAAAAAAACAATATGTGCCAATTAATCAGACATGTTTAGGGAATCACTTGAGAATTTTAATTAGAAAATTTATGATTTATGTTTAAAAATCATACTGATACTAAAAGTCAGACATTCGGTGCTGCATGTGGTTTCAGATCTATGACTCAACATTTATTTATTTATTTATTTGTTTTTGGATTTATTTGTTTGATGAACTGAGACCCCTTAGACCCTCCCCGTTCTTAAGCCTCCCCTGTTGGTCTGCATCACATTTTGTCCTCACAGAAAAAGAACCTGAGAGTTACTGTAGGAACACAGCTCCAGGTTTCTGTCACAGAAGAGAAAAACAACTTTAATGGCCTTTGGGTAGGGTCGGGTCGGCTCATGTGGCTCAACAACCAGGTCAGAAATGTGAGCTAGCAAGATGACAGATGGACTAATAGAGCCTCTGTGCTATGGCTCTAGCAGTAATGCTACTGAGAGTTGTTAAGCAGCAGTAATAATTGTGTTGAGTCTGTGACAGGGAGAATATTTACTGTATAATACTATAGAATACAGTATGTGTGTAATATACAGGATGTAGGTGTGTTTTGTCTTCACCAACCACTAACATGACCATAGAGTTTACTGATCAAAAACCACAAAAAAAGCATCACGTTAAGCAACCATGTGAAATTACACTATTCGGCATTACACATAGTCACTGTCGAAATCTGTTGGCAAAGGAGTCAAAGTGTAAAGAGCAAGCCGTCTGAGAAAAGACCAGCGCTAAAATGTCCACAGTCACGTGATCAGTAAAGCAAAAGTAACCGCTGGATAAAATAACGGCTTAATGTGTTTGATGGAGTTTTGGAGAATGTGAAATACAAGAAAAAGGGATGCTTACAGTCTATTACTGCTGTTGCAGTTTCTCCAGCAGTCATGGACTTCTGTGATAATGCACTGTAGACAACTACAGCAGCGGTAGAGATGCCGATGGTGACAGTGATGACGATGGTGTAAACTGAAAATATGTTGTTTTTAATGCTTTTCATCGTCAATCTTTGTAACCAAAAAGGCTCAGTGAGCAAAGAAAGCTCCAAGTTGCTGCAAGTGACTTTCTACAAAAACATAAAACTAACGTATTATTCATATTAAATGTAATGTTTACATTGCCACAAACATAACTACTTATTGATAAGGACAAAACAGTGGGTAGTGGATTTATAGAGTTTTGCAAAAAATCACACAAATTCACACTGATTTGGGAGACAATCGTTTGCCATTTGTGCTTTTTTAATATGCTTGCGTTTCAAAATAAACATGCACCAAAAGATTTTTCTCACAAAAACTGCCAAAATGGATTTATCTCAATGTGATGTCAAAATCTCCACTTTTAGTGTAAACACCAAAAGCACTGCGGTCATGTGCAGGAAGGCACAGAATGTGATGTGGTTCATTACAAAAATTAAAAAAGACTACAAGTGAAACCACTGTAAATGCTCTATTTGATCAAGAGCAAATAACATAATCATACATCAACAATCAAAAATTTGAAAAAAAAGGAAAATCAAAACCATGTGTTTCTTTTTAAATCACTAGAGGAACTAACAAATATCACACATAAATCTCTTGTGGAGAATGTGTTTGAGAACAAATTCAGACACATTTAAAAATGTCCCATGTGATTACTGGTGTGTATAATGGATGTGACTTTTCTGTAATGGATAACGCAGGAGTTCCTCCTATCCAAACTGGAGAGCAGGTGATCATGTGACGTTTTAGAGGAAGGCTGTTTGTTATGTTCACTATCACATTCATATAAAATAAAGGAGCTAGCAGGTCTGGTGTAAACACCACGGCACCTCCACATGAATTCTCTCAAACCTTCAATTTTTACCCTTAAAACTCTGCAGCTTCAATATGTATGAGAAAAGCACAACTACATATTACGAGTTTTATTCTTTGAATCGACTTTTCCAGCTCCCTGTAGCCTCGTCCTGTCTAAATTATTAATTTTTGGTGAATATGTTATTGTATTCGTTCAGAGGACTAGGCTTTCTCCTCACCTCCGTGGAAATTGAATCCCGTCACCGCTGGCAGTGAGGCAGACGCTCAGCTCCTAATGGATCGAGTGCATATTGAACACTTCAAGCTTTCCTCGAGGTGAGGTGCAGCTTAGCGGAGGAATTAGACGAGAGAATTGAAAGTGGAGAGGAGAAATAATCGCCAGGATGAAAGCGTGGAACTGAAATATAAAGCACATTTTCTGAATATATTTATATATCCTAAGCTTCAATAAGAAAAAAAAAAAAAAAATTGTTATTTGCTAAATTTCACTTCTTAAACTGCAAAGGGAACCACAAGGAAACCTGAACCTTCCCAGAGTGCTTTGTGGTTGTTGTTGGAGGTTGTTATAGTCAGGGACGGCTAGTATGAAAGTGTTAGCATGGCTAAGCCCTGTATATGAATAAATCCAGCAGTATATTGTTTCAGTTTGGTCCTAAAATGGATTTATTTACAGGTAAAAAATCTGTTCAGGTGGATTTTCGTGAGACTTTCAGCTCTCTACCTGATCTACAGCTACAAACACACAGACAGGAGACAAAACTCAAGTATTCCTGTGCTCGAATCTCATTTATGCTGTAATATAGAAAGGCTTTTAGCAGCTCAGCCTATTAAAACCATTAGAGCACAGACTGCCTGCTACAGAATACCAAGGATACGGGTCGATGTATGTCTTGCTATTGAAGCTCACACGTTCTTTTCATTCTCACACTGAAAATAAAATCTGCAAACTAAAGACATTTATAAAGTAGAAATTTAAGCAGCGCTCACGATATGTTAACGCAATTATGGCAGTCTGTGAGGAATCTGCCTTTATACACAGGGTGTGTTTGGAGCGATTTATGAAGGGTTTATATCTGTAGTAATGATGGTTATAACTCTTTGTGAGGGTGAAATATTAAAGCGCCTAACGATGCAGAGTTGTTGCTTGCTTTTATTTGCATGCAGTTATTCAAGCACGCTCTATTAACTTGATAAATTGCGGTAATGAATGGAGATTGTTTGCATGGCTTCTTTCATGATTTCAGGTTTGTAGTGAAAACAAACTACTGTATTAATTTCAAGGCACTACATTCCATCCTTTCCATCAAATACCAGGGCGGGAGGTGGTTGTTGAGGGGGGGCGGGGGTCTGCAGACTGGAGGTGAGCTCTAAACCTCTAACCTTTGATGTTTGTAGTAACAGTAGCATGTTGCATGTTGACTGTAATGATTTCTGCTCTCACAGCATCATAGGTTTATATTAATGTGCTCGTTCTAATACATTATTTAACATGTTAATGGATCTGTTCTACTAGAGTCCTACTGGAAGCTCTGACAGTCCAAATTACAGAAACTCATGTCAGGAGTCTCCGTGCCAGAGGGTAGAGCCAATAGATGGACGCCGCTGCCAGGAGCTCCATTACTGCTTTTACCAGGAACACAATAGCTGAAAAGGAACCTCATGGTAAAGCTAAATACCTGCTGCTATATAAGGTTTGGACAGCTTTTGTTTTCACTAAGATTGAATCCCATTACTTTGCTCTGTTTATAAAATTTTGCAATAGATCAGTTCAGTAATGTCTCCAAGTTTTTTTTTTTTAAACACCATAGACGGCTCACAGTCTTTAACAGGAGGCTCTGAATAATTTCCTCCACTGTACTGCTTTATGATTTTTTTAGAGCATCTTATTAGCTTTTTTCTTTCTTTTTCTTATTTAAAGAGGCACTTACTTAATTAAAAGCTTTTAAAAATCTTTGGAAAAAAGTTCTCTTGACGAACAATCCACCACCTCCACTATTAGTCTCAATAATTAAACCTGGGGGAAATTAGCCATTGATGGGAAGCCATAAAAAAATGAATATACTCTGTAAGCTCTATATACTGTAGGATGCCTAGAATTATGGAGATGATTTCTGATTTATACTGAAAAGGTTTCTGTAAATATGATGGTGATTCAGTGTATCTGTACATCTTTTGTATTTGTTATGTTCACACACCCACACACACACACACACTGCTTGTTTAAAGAAAAGACAGATCAGAGTATTTTAGCTCATACCAACCTCTCATCACTGCATGAACTAATCCATCTTAAATTCTTGCCTGTATCTCATACACCTCTTCACAGCTCTCCTCACTCAACTGAAGCTGGCACATGTTCAATTTACTAAAGAAAAAGAAAAAAATAGACGTCTAGTCTCACTTCAGTCAAAGCATCTTAGAATGTTACTGCCACCTAGTGTGTGTGACACCAGGGAAAAGAACGGCGCCGGTTCATAAAAGAACAGAGGGTTCACTGGAGTATAAAAGGAAGTCGAAGAGCGAGAAATGAATACGTCAGATCTTAAAAGAGATAAAGAAGATTTTTCACTTCCTCGTTTGATACATACGGAACTGAAAGGAAATGTTATAGCGCTGTATAAAGGTTAGTCATTAAGTAATGCAGATTGTACCAGGTCCTAATGAAAGTACCTTAAACCTGACTCAGGTTCTTTACTTATCATTAAATCCATAAAATCCACCAAAGTTGGACATGGAGCAGTGGTGCCTCAGGGGTTACGGCTCTGGGCTAGGGGAGAGAAGGTCATGAGGTCCAGTTCAAACATTGTGAATCTGTATCGCAATCATGCTATCTGGAACTATTTAGTTTTCCAAGTATTTTTATCTGTGTCTCCGAATTTCAAAACATTTCTGTTAATTATTAATTATGGCAATTAAATATTAAAGCTGCAAAAAATACTCAGAGGAAGAAATGTCAGCATGAAGTGTGAATTCTGGTTCTGACACCTCCTCAACCGCAGCCACAAAACTCCAGCTCATAATTAAACTCAACGAGTAGAACTCAACACCAACAGCACTGACAGAGACACTCGTGTCTCCAACAAGCCGAGTCCTTACAGACATTTGTCCTTGCTGTAACTATGATGCTGTTTGGATCAGTTCCAAAATTAAATCATTGATTAAAATACTAATTTTATATAAATCCTACAAACAGCCCAACGGTTCTTGAGAAATCACATTGATGGACAAATAGACAGACAGATTAATGGACTGACAAACACAAGTGCATGGGACTGTTTTCAGTGGTTTTTCCTGGTTTTATTTCCCAAAACACACACACTAACTAGTAGCCTGATGCAACTACCTGTACAGTAACACAACCCTGACCAGGCAGTTACTAAGGATGAATTACTGAATGCTTAAATTGAACACGATCTGATCCCTCACTCATATGGAAGTACAAACCTCCTGTTAACTCTGCATTTTCATTGGATGCTGTGGGATCCCTGATTCTACTAATCCAGTAAAGTGGAATTTCTCTGTAGGCCTGTAGGCCTCACTCCTCTTGCACTCATCCCACAATGGGCCACAGGATCAAACACACACTCAGGGAATGTTAGGGGAGCAGAATCCTTAGGAAAAAAGGAGCTACCTGATCAAATGGACCAAAAGCTTCACCTGTGACCGTCTCTGTCTCAGTCTTATCTCAATCATGACAGTATAAGTGTGTTAAGGTAAAAAAAAAAAAAAAAAAAAAAAATCTGTTCTGTTTACTCTCCAAGTTTCCCCTAATCCGGTCTGGTCAATGTTCCAGTTCTGGATGTGGATGTTATAATATTTTATAAACAATAAAGCTCCATTGTCATGGCAACTGCATGACTTTGACCTAAAACAACCAAAGGTACCATGATTTACAAGCTTTTTCCAGGAGATAAAGCAGAGCGGCTGGAGCAGGTCCATAGCTGTGATGTTTTGTATTAAGGCTGCATCTGTCATCATGCACAAATAAACTCACTGAGTGGGAAGCAGAACATGTGAGCTAAAACAGTGAATAAATTTCTGAATAATAATAATAATAATAATAATAATAATAATAATAATAATAATATCACACAAACCTCTGTACATTTTACTTCCTTTTTAAACACACACTGATGAATTATTTAATCAGTAACCCAAAAACTATTCCATTAACACAAGAGCTTGCAAATAAGAACATTTTTGTCTTGAAATGGCTGAGACCTTAAAGAGTATAGACATTAAAGCAGCTGAGCTGTTTTTGGCCTGATGAGGCAGCTCATGCAGGAGAATAAATTCCACTATTTCAGAAAGGACTGGTATAAAATTGCTCCTGTATGTCTAAGGCCAATCAGCAATGGTTTGGTGAAGCTGGTTCTTGCAAAAAGAAGATAAATACAGGAGTTCATGTTAGGTTTTCAGGCTTTATTTTACAAGAGATTTAGTACAGAAATGTGGCAGATATAAATAATATCCAGGGTTCACATACCTGAACATATTGGATCACATGTCATGTATTACAGTAGAATACTGATGTATTATACAGTGGGGCAAAAAAAGTATTTAGTCAGCCACCAATTGTGCACGTTCTCCCACTTAAAAAGTAGAGAGAGACCTATAATATTCATCATTTATATCATATGATATTAGACTGTAATATTAGATAACTGATACTGGCAACCTGAAGACGTCTCATGAGTCCAAGCATTTGAACAAGTATTAATAATTAGGAGTCCAAAGTAAATAAGCCATGGCTGGAGGATAATGATCTGAACAAGTCTTCCCAGCTGGCACACGGTATAACAAAGACTCTCAGACCAGACAGGAAGAAAAGACAATGGTGGATGAGGTTGAAATATTTTTTCAGTTCGCTAATAACATGCTTTTTCTCTCTCTCTTTTACTCAGTCATCAGTTTCTTCAGAGAAGATTGAGGTTCGTGATCCTGGACCACTCGAGAGAATAGCTGCTCCACCTCTCTCATTCTCTCCCTTCATCTCATTCTCTATCATTTTATCCTTTTTTTCTACCAAGAAAAAAAAAAGCCAAGCCAGAATCAACAGAAGTGAGAACAGGGATTTCTCGCTCAGGATGGTGAGTATAACGAGTCAGCTCTGGGAAACATTCCTTACCTAGCCATCGCTAATGTTTTACTTTGCCAAAAATTATGATAGACAGCAATACTGTAAGAAAATATAATGTACAAATGTGTATTCCTCCTCGTGTGATGCATCTACAGTATGTGCACTCTGTTATGTAGAAGGAACAAGAAACACAGAAGGCTCTTTCCTCATCAGCATGGTTTAAGTTGTCGTGCTGCTTAAAAATGTAATTACTTATGAAAAGCAGCAGAGAGGCATTTATGAATCTCAGTTTCACTGCATGCAAATGTATGTGGATTATAAGTCATGCAGGGGAAAAATATACTGTAACAGCAAATGTAACAAGTATTAGCTTCAAAATGTTCTCTGTGACTGACTGAATTCTACCAGTATTATAGATAGGTGTAGCGGTTCAACAAGGTGGAGTGAAACACACACATCAGGTTCCAAGGAAAACAGTGTTCTTTAATTCATAGGTTATTTATAAATAAGCGTCATCTCCCAGTAGCCAGGATTGCCCTGAACAGGTGGAGGTGTCCAGATGGTGAAGTCCGTCACGGTGACCTATCAGGGTCGCTGTCAGACAAGAAGTGCTGGCAGGCTGAGCTAAGTTGAGCAGAAGCTGGTTATGTCAGGGATGCGACAGGACACTGTCACAGGCTCTTTGTAGGCTGCTTCCTCCATGACAAAATTTTCCCTGAGTTCTCAGAGTCAGTGGCTGCAGGAAATGATTGTGAGATGATAGACTGAAAAAAGACTCATCGGAGTGGCCCTTTCTGGCCCTTTTATAGGCCGAAGCTGACAGCGAAATGGTAGGTCATTATCCATGTCTGGTGAGTTAGGGCGCCCCACCCCTCCACTGTCCACAGCAAAGCTGTCCATGGTGCTGAATGCACTTGTTTGCCTTTTGGTGTTTGAGGCGGAGCTGTCCAATGCTTTGGGTTTTTTGCAATGTTCAACTTTGATAGTCTTACTAATTGCCATGACATATCCAACCTACCTAGACAAAAAGCATTCTCACTTGAATCACTGTAACCTCCAACACTTTCCCTACATCTATCTATCTCCATCAAACTCCACAGTTTACTCTTCCTCATTATTTCCATTTGCTTTGGCTTTAGTCCTCTCTGTTTTTTATTGAAACTGGCTACATAGTTGCGAAAAAGATTTCTTCCTGGGTTATAAATGAGACCCATATTAACACTTTTTTTTCCATTAACTGAAAGAAACAATGTTGCTGCATTTCTGCTTTACTTTTTTTCCCAATTTAGCAAACAATGCTCTCAAACCAACACAAGCCTACTTCCCTTTTATAACTGAAATCTCTCACAAGCTTCGTCATATTATTCTCAGCAACTGCAATAAAATTAAGATGATATTGTCCTATATAAATACAAACTAATCTCTGTAACCACAGCAGTGATAAGATTTTTCTTCTTAGACATAAGGCAGAATATGATGTTTTAAACTGTGCATAAATATTAGATTGGGCGATTAGCATATTCACTTTCCTATATTTCTTTTCTTCTCTCTAATCTAGTTTAAAACTTGGGTATGAGGCCCTTTAGGTATTTCTCATATTGGCAATAATTACTGCTGATAACACTATACATTAAACATGTAGAGAAGGAGAGAGGTGAGTGGTCTGTACTTGATTGACAGCTATAGAGTACAACTCTTGTTTCTCTTCTTGAGCTCCTGATTCTGATTGGCCAGACAGTGATAATTCTTTTATAATACCATCAGCCTGCAGCAACAGAAGTTCTTCAACTTTAGCCCCAGGCTCCATGCAGTAGGTCTGCGTGTGTTCCTCAGACTTGACTTGTGTTCTCTGTTTCATAAAAAATTGATTAATTCAACAATCGGAAAAAAATCCCTGGTTAAAAATAAAAACCTAAAAGTCACTTGAAACAATTGGAGACAGTGTGGGAAAAGGTAAAATAAGCCAGTGAGCCTTTTGCTCTCCATGCCATAGCCAAGTGAAGGAACTTAGGCCATGATTTCACTGAGCTGAATTAGCTACTGACCTCCAGATTTAAAATTGGCTCTGAAGTCTTTGTGATCTCTACCACACTGTAAACCCTAGTGCTCAAAGTATTTAAACACATTGAGGACTGTTAACTTAAATAATTACAATTAGTTCAAATTAATAAACCTTGATGAGTATTTAGAACTTTTTGGTATTTATGAGTTCGTAGAAATGCCACTTTTCAAGTTAGCTGAACAAATTTGATATTTTAAGTATCTGTAAATACTTAAGTAACAGTAACTGCCACCTTAAAGTTCCACCAACTTAAACTCTTTCAGACTAGCGATTTTGTGTCTGACATCATCAGGGCAACAGCAGTTAAAGTGGTAGGTGTTTCACCTGCCATGCGAAAGGCCCGGGTTCGATTCCCAATAACTGGATGAAGTGCCTGTTCCAAGCCCAGATAAAATGGGATGGTTGTGTCAGGAAGGGCATCTGGTGTAAAACCTGTGCCAAGGTTGTGTGCGGACCGGATGGTCCACTTTGGCGACCCATTGCCGGGAGCAGGCGAAAGACCAACAACAATTTATTTGCTTTGCAACAACTAAAAAAAATTATAATTACTATTAAATAGTATGAGTTCAGCTACTCATTAATGCAAATAAAGAACGATTAATATGAATGAGTACAACAAACTCAAAAACTGATAGTTCTGTGGTTAACTTTTCATGCATAGTGATCCCCAATTGAGTGGTTAACAATGGAAATAAATTCATTAGGACATGAAACCGGCTCTACAGCTCATTTTAGAGCAATTTAAGCAATAAGGACATGTTATTGACAATACTGTTTCAATACCCAGCCCTTAAGGAATTTAACGATGTTCTACTGAGCCCTAAATAAATTATAATGAAACCGGTAACGACACTACCATCAAAAAGAGAAATTAAAACAATGCTACTGACTATTATGAACTATTATGAAGGTGTTAACAATATGATAATGACATCATTATGCTATGCTATGTTTTTTGTATTCATTGCATTTTTTTTGTGATATTGACTGAAATAAAGCTGCTCACATCGCGCAGCATTTATTTAGTAAGTACATATATTTCAGTTCTGTTTTTTTATTAGGTACTATTATTGATTTTACATTTTGTCTGCTTTGCAAAAGTTGCCACTCTTGACTGTAATCAAGCTGTTCATATCGCCTTTTACAAAATGAAAGTGCATATTTTAGTCATAAATTCACAACCACATTCCAGCGATTTGTGGTCAAATAATTATTCAATGTTGGACACAAACAGCAATAAAGCATGATTATTATTATTATTTGACTAATAAAAAGTCTGTGTGTAATTATTATTATTATTATATTATTATTATTATCATTATTATTATTATTATTATTATTACCTTGGGTTTTTGCTTTCCTTCTTCAGTAGTTTTCATTGTTTGACTGCACAGTTGTATATATATATATATATATCTGTTTTTATTTTGTGACTTGACTCTGAGCTTCGGCAGTATGAGTGCATGCTGCCATCATACATTACACATAATAAGTGTGTTATCCCTTGAATGTTGCCGTGAATATAAATAGTGATGCAATGTTTTGTAGTGAACACAGAGCCTGAGCCTGCAGGGTAAGGTGTACAGTATGGTGGATATGTATAAGGTGTGTGCTGTACTGTATGTGTGTAAGGTGTGTGATGTATGTGTGTAAGGTGTGTGATGTATGTGTATAAGGTGTGTGATGTATGCACTCTGGGGGTGTTGTGTTTCCAAATCTCACACCAAGCTTTTCTGACAAGTTGGCAGCTATGCCACACATATTTTATTAAAATAAAAGTTATATGGTAAACTTGTCATCAGACTATATTATAAAATGAACAGACATTTTAGATTAAAGCATTTTTTTTGTGCATTGGAGTTTAACATGTAATGTATTTTTTGATCGTGTTTAATCATAACTGTTTTCCTTAAAATTATAATTTGTTCTTTTTGTCATTACTTCCGTCTACATTTAATACGAGGATTTCTGGCTGCTGATTGCTGCCGAACAGGCAAGGAGGTAATAAAAACCAATAAGGACTCTATAAATAGACATCAAATCAATAATGACTGGATAACGGCGCTTATGAGTCGATACCAAAGCATTATCGAAGCGTTAATGTCAGGAGGGGCAGCCAAAATTTTTGAACATGCTCCAATTTTCCTCCCGATCATAACGGCACTGGGAACCACGTCCGAATTCATTCAGAGCCTGAATTTGCATCAGTCTAAATTTGGGAGCACATTCGGCTCAGTGGAATGGGGGCCCGCACCAGATTTTCTCTGACTCACAAAGTCCAGCACTGCGAGGTTGCACTCGCACTAACTGCTAATAAAATATTGATTAGAAATATCCTTTGAAGATAAAAGAACAATCCAAATGTAAACAAAATGGAAAAATACAGGTAATTAATTTCTGCTTCAATGCAAGTGACTTTTCATTAGGGTGAAGGAAGTTTGCTGTAGAGGGAACAGGAAGGTTTGATTAATTAAGGTTTTTCCCTCAGTGTAAGATACAGCACATCCTCAGCAATGAGAAACCCTGAACCCTCATTTGGCGGAAGCAGTGGAATATTAATTATTTCCTTGTGTAGCTTGTAGGTTTTAAGACATTTCTAATTTACAGTATAATTATTAAAAAGCTGAGTGTCTCTGGTGATAGAGCTCAGCCATGACCCTCATTAAGAGGACTGAATGAAGCAACTCCACCAAGCAATGAAGGGCAGAGGGCGATTTATCTGGGAATGGAGACGATGGAGCTCATGCGTCCTTCTCATTGGATTTACACAGCAGTTTAGTTTGAATGTGAAATTAAATTATGTTCTTTGGGGATGAGATAAGAAATAAGGATCAAGAGGAAGACATTTAAAGCTCAGTGACAAGGTGTAAAAGTACAGCTTGTAAATTAGGAAGTGAATGTTTTCACCAAAACTACTGCTTTGGTAACACTTTTTTTTTTTTTTTTACTGAAAAAAGTACACTTAAAAAAAGTGGAAATTTTGATGCAAGGATAAACATCAATTCTATTTGGTTGGCGAAGTCTATTTTATTGGAAAAAGAGTTTAATAGCAAAATAAGATTCATTAACAATTACGGTACCTCCCAAATTAAATCACTTATTCAAAACTTTTAATCAGACTTGCATCTTAGCGCTATGGAGTTCATAAGTTTGTCTTTTGGCTGTTTCCTTTCAGGGGTCTCCACAGCGAATCATCTGCCTCCATCTAACCCTGTCCTCTGCATCCTTTTCTCTCACACCAACTAACTTCATGTCCTC
>JAQMYJ010000009.1:3103724-3115717 GCA_030014305.1 Clarias laeviceps | reverse complement strand
TACCTAAGAGATACTTAGCGTAAGAACGTTTCGGGAAATGCGCCATAACGTTAAGAGAGAG
Source organism: Clarias laeviceps (assembly GCA_030014305.1). Classification (NCBI taxonomy): domain Eukaryota; kingdom Metazoa; phylum Chordata; class Actinopteri; order Siluriformes; family Clariidae; genus Clarias; species Clarias laeviceps. The sequence goes on along the minus strand of JAQMYJ010000009.1, from coordinate 3,115,656 downwards.
GTTAAGTACTACTTAAAAACTACTTAGCGATAAGAAGCTTTCGAGAAACCGGGCCCAGAGCATTTTCCCCCTGTTCTAGTTCTAGCTGGTCAGTTTGACAGTAATTATTATCAGATTATAAGAAGGGATAGATGATAGATGGGATTTAAATTGACTTCTAAAACAAACACAAAACACAAAGAGTAAGAGGAAAAAGTGTTACGTAAGCTGCAAGCTGAGAGCCAAAGGTAATATTTAAGGAGTTTGGAAAAAGTTTTTTTTTTTTTTTTTTTGCAGTTTTTCTTAAGATTTCATCAGTTACATTATCTTAGGAATTAAGTGGTATTTTGCACTTCTGCTGCAATTATCAAATTTTGGATCAACTATTTTTTTTTTCTTTTCTTTTGTTTGAAGTGAGACTGTAAATTGTCTCTGAGAATCTATGAGTCAATAAGTTTATTTTTATGAGTGCTTTCTCTCATTAAATTTAAATGGAATATGATGTTACATGATGATTAAAACATGTTAAACCATGTTAAAGTTAATTATGTTCACATTAGAGTGTTGATATGTGATACAACATCAAGGCCTTGAAACTATAATGTCACACTTTGAACTCATTAATTAAAATACGTTAAATAAATAAAATTCAATAATTTGAGCCCCACCCTCACAAACCCAGTACAACTGTCTGAACAGCACTTCAGTTTGTAGTGATGTCTAATGTATTAAAATCTCACTACACTACAACTCTAAATACAGCTCTGTACTGCAACAGTGAATCACAGAAATGCCTCAATGTATTTGTCCAGCATTGTTATCAGACTGTTGTTAAATGGCGTAAGCTGGCAGAGGTTGAGTGAATAAATAAGCTGGTAAATGTGCTGACAGCCTTGTTAAATCCTGTACAGGATAAGATGAGATGAGGGGGAAGATATATTTTGCATAGTGGGATGGGAGGCAGTGTGAAGGATTTGGTTGCTGATCTGAAAAGGTCTGACTCTGGGAATCGTATGTTGTAGCTCGAGAATTAATAATAATAATACATTTTATTCATAAGTGCCTTTCAAAACACTCAACAATACAAATGTGGAATAACAACACAGAAAAAAACTAGCATGTACAAAAAAAAAACAGTGCTTGAGAATTACGGCCAGATTGACTCGGCTATGTACAGTATATTCAGTTTGAACAGAGACTGATTGTGTGACGCAGGAGGCCTGAGTACAGTGATGGTGGCATTCAGAGGGGGAAAAGGTGATGCTGGAACACAGATTACAAACACCAGGCCAAAATCTTGGTATTGGACTCAGAAACCTGTTTTCTGATCCAGTAGTTTGTATAATCCGGTGCCCATGTAGCTGCTTTAACGCTGAGAAACACTGGAGTTTTATGACATTTTTTTAAATAGAAAAACAAAAGCTACCACCATTTAAGTTTGTAATGATTGTTCTCTGAATGCAGGTTTGAACTCCATCAAAATAGCAAAGATCTGTGAAAAGTCATTCCTCTAAAGGACGTCTTTAATAATGTTCTTGTAGAAAGCCGCATAAGTCTCGCTCTCAGAAGGAACCCAAACATGCCTGTTCAATTCAGGGGGTTCACCAAGGTCAGATTTGAGCAAACCAGCAGGACAAGGCTTTGTTCCCTAGAACCCCTCTCTACTGAATAAGAGAAAAGCTTATTTTACTGACACAAATTCTGTGAGGGATTATAGACTTAAACAAGCCCTTAAATAAGCGAGAGGAACAGCTGAAGCAGCCATCGATTTATGAGAAGACCTGGTGTGTTGCAAAAATGAAGTCATGATTGACTCATAACAATAACTGTATTTATAAAACAGGAGGTATATTGATGATTTGTGTATTTGTATGACAAAATTTCTGACTTTTTATGCAAAAAATGCAAAAAAAAAAATGCAAAAGAAAATGCAAAAAATAAGCTAACAAAGATTTATTAAAAAATTAACACTTACTTAAGCTTTACATTTTACATTTAAGCCACTTTATAAATAATTTTTAACTTCATACCTATTGCTGCATCTGCCTTGCTTTGTCTTGCTTTATAATTAATTTTGGTCATTTTGTTTTTCTCCCTCTTTGCCTGAAGCTGTTTAATACTCGAGAGTCAGAAGTAACAAAATGATCCACTGTAAATATTAAAAAAGTCATTCTTTAAAAAAAACATAGTTGATTTTTGAGTTTATACTTTTTTTATCTTGGACATGCACATACCCATAAGGGAATTTCATTACTTGTTTTCCCAGAATCCCTAAACAAATCTCAAAATCATTCACATTTTCTTTCCCTCTACTGAATTGCTTTCAGTGCATTCTAAGTAATGCTAGCTCTATAAATGTAATCCTGGCACACTCAATCAGCTCTGTCCATCATACCACAAATCACACATCCAAGACAGGATACCATCATTCATAAGGAAACACTCTGTGATAAGTTAGCATGTGGGTTATTAGTCTTGTTAAGCCATCAGTAATTGCATGTACACAGCATGATTAACCACTGACCTGCAATAACTAGGATAGTTTATGTTTCATATGTAGTCATCTTGATTAGGTGCTCTCAAGTAACCCTTACCAGGAGAATTGTTTACTGGCTATTAATAAAGCAGTGAATGAAAACAGCTATGGTCATCCCAACATCCTGATCCTTGTCCGTGTAAATCAATTGTAAGCAGTGATCAAAAGAAGAAGGTCAGGAGTATGTATACAAGTGCTTCATCAGAGTTACTGGCCATAATCTCCATAATGGGACGAGGAGCTTGGGAGTCCAGAAGACACGATATCCTACAATATTGCTGCCTGATTGGAGAGATGGCATGGAAACATGAAGGACCCTGCAGGAAGAGATTGAATAATTGGTGTGACAAGAGGTGTTGCCATCTGCAGACTATTCTCCTTCTATGCTTACACTTATCTGATTACAATTTATACTCCCAGAGGGATAAACAGGACAGGAACTGCATTTAGTAATTCCATCAATGTATCATTTTATTTTCCACAGAAAAGAAAGTGTCCAACACTAGTCATTAATCTCTGCAGATTGTGGGCAAATCCTGTATTACTTGTAACTAAGAGCTGTTTCTCCTCTGCTGCTAAACAGTAATAATCTCTGTATTATTCTACAGGTTATAAAATTTGCCTAGAGGCTGCCATCCACCAATAGTCAGCGACCAAGATGCTAAGGGAAATCCGCACCATGATGCTTGTACCATGCTTCTTAGGGTGATGAACACTGTTAGGTTTCTGGCAAATCTAGAGTTTTATATAAAAAGAAAAATTACTTAATTTTGGTCTCCTTATACCACAGAACCTGTACATTTGGTGACAGTCTCTCAAGATTCTGATCTGATTACAGACTTTTTATTTTTAACTTCAAACAAGAAAAAGACAAGAGTGACCACATCTGGGAAGAGAATTCTTGACTTCTCCCTGAGGGAGCATGAGACCTGTCAAGACATTTAACCATGTAATGTTACGAATTGAGTTTGATTCATGGTTTCCTTGGTTGTAAACTTTAGGCAGTTCGTGTCATGAGATACTCTAGCTATAACAGGAACTACGCCAGACCAGTTCCTAATTCTTGAAGCTCTTCTTCTAGACCCTGTGCAGCAGTGCTGCCAGTGGTGCGTTTGACAGAATGAATCTCTGAGCATAGGGCAGACTTGTTAACTCTGTGCTGTCCATAGTGCTGCTCTTTGTTTAACCTTCCGCTTATTAAGATTCTCCTCCACTTTAACACCTGGTGAGAGCACATCTTTATCTTTGAATTACAGCAAAGCCGCACACGTTCAGCCAAGATGCCATGGACCTCACAATAGAGCTGTAATGCATCTTCTCTCTCTCCACATGATCAGGTACCTTTCAGAGGAATTCCCCATTAGAGCCTGAGCAAATGTTATGGGCATCAACTGCATAAGTGTAGGATGTGTAACTGCATAAAATGAGTGTTTCAGGATGAGCTGAGATTATATACTGTACTTATATACAATGCAAGGGGTGTAACTGTGTTAGTTGGTCATATTTCTTCACAGTATTTAGTAAAATAAAAACACAAGTTAGCAAGTACACTAATGACTGATACTGTAAATGTAGGTAAACTCAGACTATTTCTTGAAGCTATAATTACAGTATATAGTAATGCCAGCTCTGTGAACACTAAATACAAAAGAAGCATAACGACTTTAAAACAAAGTGCTGGAAAATGTTTCATACTGTAACAATATGTTCATAAATCAGTAAATATTTATCCTTGACCCAGTCTTTGGAGCCAGACAACAACCAGGTATAATCACTGCATTTATAAGCCTAAACCCTCTAGGCGAAGCTATAATTTGTCATATAAAACATGAAAAATACATTGTTGTATCAAGTCTCGTGAGCTTAAGTGTTAAATAATTACACAGCAGTGCCTCAGGTTGTGTTAGCAGAGAGCTTTAAAATGCCCAGCTCCTGTTTTAACAGAGAGGAAGCCTCATAATTTTGCTGGCTATTTTCTCGCATTAATGTGTGCCATTTTTTTTTGTTTGTTTTTTGCTTTCACCTGATATACTGTAAAAGGTACTTCATGAATCTTATATCACTATTGCTCTTCATGACATTTCCTGAGCTTCTCGGTCCCAACACTTCCACTGAGGTCTGCAGTGTGTTCCCTGACAAATGGCCCTGAAAAAATTATGCATTTGCAGCAATAAATATGACAAATGATTAGATATGTAATGAAAACCCATATGTACACCATGTTTTAGGATGAGATGAACCTATGACCTCAGTTTTCTGGTCTTCACTAAATCCAGTCTTGATTTTATTTCCCCAAAATGTAAACTTGCATTGTGGAAAAGGCAAAACCTCTCAAAGATTAGATCTGAGTGAGCTGGTAGGATTTAACAGATAACAGGTGCAGTCATTGGACTGGATTTTTTATCTTTGGATCCTGGATCAGGTCTAGATTCAGATCCAGGAGTTTGGCATGCCCCGAGTTTTTCTAACACTAGCTGGTCACCTTAGCATCTCTATTTTCCAGTGACTAACTGGATTTCTATCCATGCCATGTTCAATGGAGTTCAGTTCTTTTTAACGTCTCCCATTTGATCTGTAGCTCAAGCTCTTTTAACATGTCACTTGATTATGACGACCTGCTCAGATATCCTCACACCTCCACTGCTCTTAATCCGAGTGCTAATGGCTAATAAATATAACAACTTGGTATGAAAATTATCATATATTATACTGGTTAAAGCACTGTTATGATTTTATCATATGGTGATTTGTGGAAGCTGTTGAAGGAAAATAATCAACAAAAGTCCAGTGTGATGACATGGAGTTACTGATACTACACTGAGACTGAAAGCACATTCAGGAGTGACATATTATATATAATCTAATATAATAAATATAATATAAATAGATTTTTATGATATGTGCAACATTGTGCGATATTTTTATGCAGTGCAACATTCATGAACAAGTCAGTTCCTGTTCTGAAGATGTCACCTGCACTTATTTCTTGTTTTTATTCATGATAAAGATGTCAGATATCTCATTAGGCATGCTTTTATTCACTTTATTCTCTTTAACACTAAGCCTGCTTGTTGAGCTTCCTTTGTTGCACCTTTTGATGTCCTTGGTGTTGCTTTTACGTCTGTCTAGCCAGCATTCATTTTTCAATAAATCTCCAAGCTGTCCTTGGTTGTTCAGGGTAATAAGCAGCCTCTGTTCTCAGTTACGCATTGATTTTGTTACAGCTAACTTCCTTTTAATTTATTTATAAGTACAATATAAGTATAAAATAGTGTTTAAGCAATTCTCAGCAGAACTGGTAGCTTACTAAGCTTGTAATAAAATTTACATTTAAATTTTATAGATCACTTTTATAAGCAAATGTATTTTTACCGGTCACAGTGGAGATGTAGACCATCCCTGGAACAATGGGTGGAGACTGGGAACGCACACATGCACAGCTAAGTAATGTGTAGCATACTGTAGCTAATCTACGTAGCATGTTTTAGGAGGTAGGAGAACACTGGAGAACATGTTGAAGTTTCATATATATCAATAAATAAATAATTGTCTGGTATTGTTTTTGTTTTAGTCTTTGTCTAATATCAATTATTATTTTGAAACTTCACTGTTCTCATTATATTCTTAACTTACTATTTAGCATCAAACACCTTCTGATTATCCCAGACTAATGAAAATTGGTGCATGTAAATTTTAGTTAACTTATGTCAATTACACTTCAACTGGTATGGTTTAAACATTTAAATGTGGAGAAATGTATTCATTTTTCTTAATGGAAGGAGTCTCCAGTGTACAGTATCTCTTTGTAGCTCTCCCTATACAGTAAGTTCTCTGGTATGGGAAAGTCATCAGGACAGAGGAGTTTATGCTTTCAGATGGAAACTGCAATTGTGCTAAATTTTAAATAGACCCTTAGGGTAAGACCGTTTATAGCTTCTATACCCTGAGTGATAACTTGAGCTGTAACTTATTTGACAGCTGTTTCACGACATCACATGCAACAATAAATGTATCAAATGTATAAAATGTCACCCTTTACTAAATAAAATAGTGTTATTATTGGCTACTTTACTGCTTTACTACACCTTGTCATCATCATCATCATCATCATCATCATTGATTATTTTCCTACAACAACATGTCAGGAAATGTTATTGCAGCAGCCTCAGGTTGCTTTATCAGGTTAGAAGGAAAGCGATTTATCGCTTTCCTTCTATCACTCCTGTCTCAGCAGGTGAAGCTTGGTGAGACCTGGGCAACACTGTACCCTCAGGCACTGGTTGATTTTCGCTCTTCAGCTACTGTACGATTACCTCGATTATCATTCATCACACAACCTCGAAAGAACAAAAAGGAAAACCCGACCTATTTTAGGTGCTTAATCTCACTGGGTGTTTCATAAACACCAGCCAAAGTGACGTGTGTTGAATAAAGCTCATGTTTAGGACATTTTTTAACAAAAACCTTTTTTTTTCTTTTAAACTAGCAAATAAGCACCAAGACAATAGATTAGTCCCAATGAATAGATTCTTTTAATACAGATTGTTATATATATATTTATTATAAAGTGTTTTTGGCTTTCTTTGAGCAGATAGTGTTGGTGCTGGTGAGAAAGTGAAACATTTAGATATTTAATATAAATCTTACTGCATTTTCTACTTTAGAAATAAATCTGTTCGCTAAGCCTGTATGCAGTACATGATCATGTTTACTGAATATTTCCAGTATAAATGTGCAGCTGCTGGTTAGAGCTCCAGCACAGAAGTTGATCTATACCTGAAGCTCCCTGTTTTTCCAGTTCATATTGCATCTGTCATTCATTGCTTTTTTATTATTTATAACTCACACATGACTTGTCATCAAGTTGAATTTGTGCTTGCTGCTCACACTTTAGGTGCAATGTTTCAGAAAATTTATAAGAGAAAGAAAAAAGTGATAGGATGAGGCAGAGAGTTTGAGAGAGAATGTACGGTGGCCAAGAAGTGCAAAACCAAAATAACAATAAAGAATATTTTTTTTCACTCTACGTTAAAGCTCAATTTCATTTCCCAGCCACTTTTTGCTTTTTTTGCTGCTGTTGATGATTTTTTTTTTTATCTGCCGTCCATATCCTCGTCTTATCTCTACATCAAAATCAATAAAGCCATCTCTGCCTCCGAGTGGCGCAGTGGTAAAGTGCTCGCCCTATCACGCTGGTTCGATTCCCGGGTGATGCTGTAACCTCTCGCAGCCGGATGTCTAGAGAGAGCTGATTGTCCGAGCTCTCTCAGAGGGGAGGGATGAGAGGTACTTTGTGCTCCCACAATAATCATGACTCTACAGCCAATCAGGGGGTGTCTGTGAGCTCACACATGTTCTCCAAGGGTGTTATGCCACCCCCAACGGTGCGTGAGATGCGGTCGGCTGGCGTCACGTGGTTCGGAGGAAACACGTGATAGTCTTCGGCCCTCCCGACTGAGTGGTAGTAGTAGCCTTAATGTGGGAGCCCCCTAGTGATTAGGGAGAAATTCGGGAAAAAATCCAAAAAAAAATTATAATAAAGCCATCTCTGCACTTCATTCGTCTCTGTTCTCAGGGTTTAACTGAGATCCAGTCCGGCCCGGTGGTTCGTGGCAGATGGACACTAGAATAGTCATCTCTCATCTCAGGCTCTGTTCAAGGGGGGAAACTTTTTACTTTTTTTATATAGATTTATTAACCTTATCTTCAAACTTTATATTCCATTTAAATATGCAGTTTTTTATAGAGTTGTGGGAATTCTGGAATGTAAATAAACTGCCTTTGCTAATGTTTGTTTACGTAATGTTAGTAAACTGGAGTAGAGAAGTAGAAGGGGCAAAAAAGCAGTGAAGTTCTGATAACCCAATTTAGTATTTAATGATGACAAATTGAAACAATGACTGGCCCTTAAAAAACACCAACACAAGAGTAGACCAATATCTGACCCTGATGAGCTGCTGGATAAAGATAAACCAAAAGCCGATGACTAAAGAGCTGAACCTCAGTGAACCAAAAAGTGATTCATGGTAAGCTCCATCACCATAATGGATCTAGAACTCATCCGTGAGGGACGCCAAAAACAAGAAGTAGACCAAGATATGACCCTTGATGAGCCCCAGCACAAAGATGAAGCAAAAATTATATCTGAGGACCTCCAGTGTATGAATGGACCAAGAATTAACTGCAAATGTGGTCCAATACAAAATAGGAGTAGACCAAGATCTGATCCCTCAAAAACTGCAGCACATCTCCACAATAAACCCAAATTAATGTATCACTTGCAAATCAATATCTGGAAGTAAGCTCAGCAGGAGCAAAAGTAATTGAAGTTTATCCTCATGCCATGTACAAGTGATCTGTTTTTAATTTTTATGACTTGTTGCTTTTTTGTTTTGAAATTATGCAAAAAATTCTGATGAAGTTTAGATTAAAGGTGGAGTGAATACTCCTTTCTAAACATTCTGAGCTTTATGTTCTTTTTTAAGCACTAATTCAAACACAGGAAAACCTTTTACAAATCAGTGGTGACTTCGAAAATTCTCACATGACACATCAGAAGACATGTGAGACCTCACTGACAGGATGGTGCCATTTCTGCTCCACTCTCTGTGTTCTTATTAAAACTGAACTGAGTGGGACAGATCACTGTCACTCTGGTAGGTGAAGCTACATAAGCATTAATATAAATCCATGTGGAGTTGGGGTAGACCTGTGCACCCATCAGCCCTTTCCAGGTGATATTTTTAGGACCTCATTTCTTGCTTTACCATTTTGACAGGATGTTGAGTGCATCTCCTGTGCCATATGCTGCTGTGCTTATATCTGTGGATTTGGACCTGCAAACCTGCAGGCTGGATTTAGATCTGCAGACCTTGTGTTCCTGTGTTAGCGTGTCTAATGACTGTGTGCAATTTGATTTGTGCCAAGTGGAAATGTAAATGCTGACCTAACTTGTGGACTGTGACTCTGAACACAATTGAACTGAGGTGGTGTGAGAGTCAGAAAGTGTAATGGACAAAGTCACAAGTTTGTGATAATTTAATTTTTGAATAACTGTAACTACGAATCAATTTTAATTCTTCTTTTCTCAGCGAGTAATTACATTCCCTTTTGAGGCTTTTTTAGAAAGACACAGAGAAGCTGTTTGAATGCTTAATGTTTTTTTTTTTTTTAATGAAGCCATATGTTAAAGCCAAGCAAGACTGCATACGTCCTTTTTTCCCTCACATTTCCCCCCCCCACATTCCCTCACATTTTCCTGTCACATTGACAGCGATCTGTTAATTAAGTAATCTAATGGTGGTAATTCCACACATTCATGGCCGTAGCTGCTGGAATTAATGCCAGCTTTGCTGCTGCTGCCAGGACTCAACTGTCTCTGAGGTGAAAGCTCTTGAAACCTCAGGTCCAAGCCCATGTGGCAGCAGATGGTCTGAGCCATTTTGGCCCATTGCACCCTAGACTTTTACTTTATCTGGCATCTTAAGGGTGTCTGCAGAGCATCTGAGGCAGATTCTGAATGCAAAGCCTGAGCATGTGCAGCTTAACAAGAACAAAAACTGACATGCGTTTAGCATTGTTCACTTCACAATAGAGCTGGAGAGAGTAATCTGCTGAGCACTGCCAGGATTTAATTAGTTAATTTGTGTGCCGTTGCTATAAAAAAAAGGTTACACTGGATTCCAACCTAATCTTCAACACAATTCAATTTAACCTTAAAATCCCACAAGTCAAAGGATTTCCTGCTCTGCCAGAGCATACTTGCTTTTGTCTTCTTTCAGGTTTACACACCATGCCCTCCATCACCCTGTAATATCAGCCTGCTCATATAACCCTGCAGCAAATAATTTCCCAGCTCATGTGGTAATGAGACGGGGCCGGGGCGAGTGTGTTGGAATGTAATGGGCTCTGTGTTGAGGGAGAAACTTGGACCTGACAAGTGAACAAAGCACATATGAAGCTGTCAGATGCCATGAACCTGGCCTCCAGCCTCTCGGGATGAAGCAGGTAGGAAAGACGGATCGTTATACTGTAGGTCCAGAGGCATTATCCTGGTGTTAAAACTTGTAAGATTCTCTTGAAGGTAACAGTGGAAGGATCAAGGGTGCAGTGGGGGTGGGAATGAGCAAGAGTGATCTCAGGGGATTGAGGGTGGCTCTCGGGCTAATGTGAGCACAGCAGGTGTCATGATACAGGAACGGTGGAAAATGTGATGTTGAGATTACTCTTTGGTGGATAGATCAAATGCTAAAAAAATAGTTATCAATAGATAGATCAACAAAAATACTTTTCACTTGCGTGTACACCTCACACACATCAGTCCATACACTTTATTTACTACGTATCTGCATTGTTTCATTGTGCAGGTCTCCAGATATCACACATAACAAATCAGTCCAGGAGATGTAACATGCTACCACCATCACTTCGGAGCAGAGACGATTGGCGTATAGATCTTATTGTACCCCAAAATAATTAGAGATGGGGCAATAAAAAAATGCGCTTCCGATGGACAGGAATCTCATGGCAAGTGCGCGAGATTTCAAGAGACGCGATGTCGCAGGAAACACGAGATCAGTAGGTCGCAGTCATGTTTCAGGTGGCAGTTCTCAGGCGCAGATGAAAAAAAGCAAATAAAGTAAACGTGTGGAAATCATATTTACTGTAATATTTTCAGTTTTCAATATCATAACTTTATATTGTGAGCTTTTATTGTAAAAATGTGACAGAAAACAAAAGCTATTAAAAGTCATAACATTAAAATAGGAGCGCTTCAGATTGGTTGCAAAGTCGGGTGCGTGCAGACTTTATACATCTTAGTTTGAAAAAAAACACTAGGTTGGATTTGGGTCGAGTTTTATTATGTTTGTGTCAATCTTTCTTTTAATATATATGCACATATTTAAATATATAGCCTAGATCGGGGGTCTCCAACCTGCGGCTCCGGAGCCGCATGCGCATGCGTTTCATGCCTCTGCTGTGGCTCCGGAGCCTCAGGTTGGAGATATATTTTTAGGCTGATATTGTAAGTTTAAAATAAAACGTGTTCATTTTTGCGCTCAAAATACGCCCCACCCCCACCATCAACAAATTATTTTGCTGAATCCACCTCCCCCCGCAACAAATTATTTACTTTCAATATACTGTAGACTGCATGATGTTTGTTAGTGGATTAAATTGGGGAAAGTTTTAGTATGCTCTTGACTCAATCTCTTCTTGCCATCTCTTCCCCCAATAATCAGTTTAATGTGCTATTTTCCAACTAAAAGAGCAAACTGAAGATGCTGTTTTACTTATATTTCTATTTAATACAATCAGACCACGTTTTCATTATTGTAAAGTTTTTATTGAGTGGTTACATAGGCAGAAATACAGATTAAGACGGATTACACTTTAATTTGTGTTTTGTACATCTAC
>JAQMYJ010000009.1:3080015-3095468 GCA_030014305.1 Clarias laeviceps | reverse complement strand
CTCCACATCATTGCATTCAGTTTTTATTCACAATTTGTTTAGTGTCCCAACTTTTTTGGAATCCGGTTTGTAGTTGGAGTTTTTACAAGGCACTACCAACCAGTTCTAGGGTGAATATTAACCATTTCTCATGAGCTTCCATGACTTTGTTTGCACATGGCATTTGAAAACATAAAATAAATTAAAAATAATTATATTAAAAATTGGTGTTTTTTTATGGAACTTTCATACACTCATGGTGTTGCCAGTCAAAAATGACCGGTCATTGGAAGTGATTAGGTGTATAAAACAGAGTTCATGCATCTCCTTTCCCACACCTAAACTAGGAGGTGTCTTTGAGCAGACACACACACACACACACACACACACACACACACTTCTTATGCCCTTTTTTGGCTTCCACGGCAACCTGCACGGTATAATTTTAACCACACCTATTGACAAACAAAACTACAACATTGTCAACAATCATTCACCTTTCTTGAAGCTCTGGTATCCCTAGTGAAAAAATACACTTTAGTGTATTACAAATATATTCAAATATTCAATAGTACATTGCAAATCTATTAACAAAAAGTTGTACCATCAGTTAATACGTATATAAAAAGAATACTATAATACTTTTACCAACTTTTGGAATTAAACTTTAAACATGTTTCAAAATAATTGGATTATAGTACTTTCCTAAATATTTTATAGTAAAATACTTTAAGTGAAAAGTCAGTGTAATTTCCAAAGCACATATATTTAAACTTTGATTTTCAATTTATTTTTGGCATATTAAAAAAAAATATATGCTCAAAATAATTGTTGTAACAATGTACATGAAGCATTCCTTTGAATGCAGTATATTTTCAGTTAAATTTGTATGTACTTAATCATGCTTATATTTAATGCACTACTTTCTCATGCGTGCACACTTTCAGACTCATTTTTGCGCGTTAGAACTCTGCAGCTATTTAATATTTAAAATAAAACGATCCCGGTCAAAAGTGACAGGGAACATTATGAGTGTGAGCCAAAAATGAACACATGAGGATAAAAAGGTTAAAGCTAAAAAGTATTATTATTTCAAGTTGAAGTCCTCGTACAGGTCTGTCTTTCTTACAAAGAAATAGAATATTGTACGGTTGAGTATCTTATGCCTTGTTTATGCTTGTTGACAGTTGTACTTCTTTTGTCATCTGCCAAATACATTCCCTTAAACACATTACTGTTTAAAATAGATTAAATCTGGTCATAAACATTCATAACATCACTTTTAGTCAAAATTTATATTTTAGCGCACTACATTGGGCTCTCAGTTCAGGTATTTTACACACGCCCACCTCGGATTGTTGCGGATATGTTTGCTCTAATGACCCATGTTTTATATCATAGTGGCACTTCATGGTACTGCTTTTTAACTAGTGCCATATTTTTTACTAGTGCGAGTTCAGACCACCTTGTGTGATGTACAAATCCTTCTTTCATTTATATAGATTAGAGAGAGAAAAGGAAAGATAAAAATTAAAACAAGAGAGTATGCGAATATCTAAATCTCAAATTTATATATATTTTTTTTGTTTACATGAATATTTAAACCTGGCAGAGTTTATAACATTATATTCTACCTCATGTCCAAGAACAAAACTCATTACCACTGTGTTTATAGAGATTAGTTTGTGATTATAGGGAACAATACCATCCTAATTTTACAGCACTTCCTGTGAATAATATGGCAAGGCTTGTAAGCAGTTTCAGTGATGAAAGTAAAGTGGTTTGGGAGTGTCGTATATTAAAGTGGAGCAAACTGCAGGATTGTTCTTTCTTTTCAAAGTAAACTGTTAATATGAGCCTCATTTATACCTGTCAGGGAATACCATCAGAGGGCGCTATGTGCCCAGACTCCATTTTGTAGTTTTGTGTTACTTTGTTTTCTTTTGAACTCCGTTTCCCAGAATGCACCTCGGTCAGGTGATTGGAGCGCTCACCTGAACCTAGGTGGCTCATTAGTTCTGTTATAAATAGCATGCCTAAATTCTGTTCCCGGGTCGTGCATCGATTATGTTAAAGTGCTGTTCAGTTACCTTTTGTGAATATTCTGTCTCTGCGTCACACGTCCACACCCCGATTTCCATAACAATACCCTAGGAAGAAAGTTTTTTCTCAACTATGTAACCAGCTTCAATAAAGACAGAGCAAATGGAGAGACTAAAGCCCAAGCAAATGGAATGGATGAGGAAGAGTAGAGTACGGTGTATAATGGAGATATTTTTTCAAATGACCCATTGAAATTCCGATGTTAAGAAAGTGTTGGACTTCAGGTTCAAGTGATTCAAGGGAGAATGCTTTCTGAGTATATCATATTATGTATGTAGGTATCTTATACTGTATCTCATGAGAACCTGATTGAATGGAATAATGAGGCTAGTGATCATTCATTTGATTTGTGTCTTTGAATAGACCACTATAATGTCAGGTATATTGTATAAAAATGCAAGCAAGCTTAGGGAAGGAAAAAAAAGAAATCAAATGCACAGCTGTTGTTAGATTATTATTATTATTATTATTATTATTATTATTATTATTATTCAGAAGTGTATCACTGTTTTAGCTTACACGTTCTGCTTCCCACTCAATGAGTTTATTTGTGAATACAAAACATCACAACTATGGACCTGCTCCAGCCACTCTGCTTTATCTCCTGTAAAAAAAAAATCACTGTTTGTTAGTCATGGGACCTCTGGGTGTTTTAGGTCAAAGCCATGCAATTGCCATGACAATGAAGCTTTATTGTTTATAAATTATTATAACATCCACATCTAGAACTGGAACATTGACCAGACAGGATTAAGGGAAACTTGGAGAGTAAACAGAAAAGAGTTTTGTACCTTAACACACTTACACTCTCATGACAGAGATAAGACTCACACTGAGATGTTCACAGGTGAAGGTTCTGGTCCATTTGAAGTAGCTCCTTTTTTCCTGAGATTAGGTCCCCTAACATTGATCAAACAAGTGTTTGTTTGATCACGTGGCCCATTTTGGAATGAATACAAGAGGAGTGAGGCCTACAGGCCTGCAGAGAAATTCCACTTTACTGGATCCAGTGAAAATGCAGAGTTAACAAGGCGTTTCCACATGAGTGAGGGATCAGACCATATTCAATTTGAGCGTCCAGTAATTCATCCTTAGTAACTGCCCGGTCAGGGTTGTGCTGGTTACATCAGGCTACTAGTTATTGTGTGTTTGGAGAAATAGGACCACAAAAAAATTAAAATGATAACTGATGAAATTCACATAGACCAGAATAGCCTAAGTTCATATGTCTCATGCACATATCTGTGTTTGTGACAGTACATCAATCTGTCTTTCCATTAGTCCGTCCAGTTCCATCAAGAACAAGTGCACGGCTATTTGTAGGATTTATTTGGAATTAACATTTTAATCAGTGATTTGATTTTGGAACTGATCCAAACAAGGTCAAGGTCACAGCAAGGACAAATGTCTGAAAGGACTCAGCTTGTTGGAGACACGAGCTGTTGGTGTTGAGTTCTACTTGTTGAAATCAATTATGAGCTGGAGTTTTGTGGATGAGGTTGAGGAGGTGTCAGAGCCAGAATTCACACTCCATGCTGACATTTCTCCCTCAGTGTTTTGCAGCTTTTCATATTTAATTCATCAAAATAAAAAAATATAATAAAATTCATAGGTACAGATAAAGATACTTTTCCAGATAGTATTGTGTGAAATACACCTACAGAAACATACTGCATACATTCGCAAAAACAGTAGAGTACATTTCTTTTTTTCTTTGTATAATCGAGCTTACTAAGTCATGACACAGAACCCTGCAGCTGTCAAGGTTAAAGACCTTGCTCAGGGCCTGATATTCACAGTGTTCGAACTTGACCTCATGACCTTCTCTCCCCTAACCCAGAGCCGTACCTCCTGAGGCACCACTGCTCCATGTCCAACTTTGGTGGAGTTTATGGATTTAATAATGAGTAAAGAACCTGAGTCAGGTTAAAAAGCACTTTCATTAGGACCTGGTTGCAATATGCATTATTTAATGTCTAACCTTTAAACAGGAGTATAACATTTCCTTTCAGTTCTGTAAGTATCATACGAGGGACTGAGAAATCTCTTTTATCTCTTTTTAAAATCTGACGTATTCATTTCTCACTCTTCGACTTCTTTTTATACTCCAGTGAACCCTCTGTTCTTTTATGAACCGCAGCCGTCCTTTCCCCAGTGGCAGTAACATTCTAAGATGCTTTGACTGACGTATGACTAGACGTCTTTTTTTTTTTTTTTTTAGTAAATTGAACATGTTCCAGCTTCAGGTGTGTGAGGAGAGCTGTGAAGAGGTTTGTGAGATACAGGCAAGAAGGTAAGATCAGCTTATGCTGTGATTAGAGCATGTTATGATCTGAAATACTCTTATCTATCTTTACCTTGAACGAGCAGTGTTTGTGTGTGTGTGTGTGTACACCATGTGTATTATATTGACATATGTATTATATTTTACCTATAGACAATTTTTATTTATATGGCTTCCCATCAATGGCCAATTTCCCCAATGATGTCTTCTGCTCACTCAAAGCCTCCTAATCATCTGCAGGTTCAATTAATGAGATTAATAACAGAGGTGGTGGATTGTTCTTCAAACAAACAGATTTTCAATTGCTTTTAATCGAGTAAGTGCCTCTTTAAATAAGAAAGAAAGTAGGAAAAAAGCTAATAAAATGCTCTTAAAAATCATGAAGCAGCTTACTGTACAGTGGAGGAAATTACCCAGAGCCTCCTGTTAAAGACCATGAGCCGTCTGTGATGTTTAAAATAACTGTAGACATTACTTAATGGGTCTAATGTGGCATCTTATAAACAGAACTATACAATGCAATTTAATCTGACACCTTGGTGAAAAAAAGCTATTTCAAACTGTGGAAGAATATAGCAGCAGGTATTTAACTTTACGATGAGGTTACTTTTCAGGGATTGTGTTCCTGGTGTCACAGTGTGCTCCTTAAACTATTGTCATTCCTCATTCACTCCGTAGGCTCCCTATGTATAATTAATGTTAATGGATCTTAGGCTTTCTCTGCACATAAAGCGAGTTTAGTCCGAGGTCCAAAAACAAAACAAAAAAGTCTCGCCCGGTGGAGCTTTTAGTGAGTGGCATGCGAGTGGGGCAATGTTATGTTCCCCAGAGACTTTAAAGGAGAGACCGGAATGCTGCCCCTTAGATCTCCACGATGAGGGCATCGTGGGAAATAACTACTCAAGCTCCCGTGGTACATTTATTCCCACGCAGAGCCTGCCTTTGCATCCCCTAGGATCACGTTAATGCCCCAGATCCCAGCCGGGAAAGCTGCCCAGCCGACAGACGTCAAAGAAAGGACTCCAGAGATAGCTGGGAAGGGCCAGTCTTAGCTCATGTCAGCGGGAGAGGTTGTCCTGCCCGTTATCCTGCCAGTCTGCCCTCCACCACTTTTCGCCAGCTGGGTACTGCCACCAGAGCACCTTCACTCTTTCCATTTTTGCCTCCCCTTTTTTTTCATCCTCCCTCCTTTAACCCTCTCCTACCCCATCTTTTCCCTAAAGAAAATTACCCTTTTTCCAATAAGACCTCGTCTCATGTCCGTGTGTCTGTGGTGGCACCCGTGCAAAAAAAAAAAGGTCAAACCTGTTACACAGATTAGAGCAGTAATGGAGCTCCTGGCAGCGGCGTCCGTGTATTGGCTCTACTCTCTGGCATGGAGACTCTTGACATGACTGTGATTTGGACTATCAGAGCTTCCAGTAGGACTCTAGTAGAACAAATCCTTTAACATATTAGATAATGAGCGAGAACGAGCACATTAATATAAACCTACAGTATGATTTTCAGCCACACTACTGTTAGAAAAAAATAATCAATGTAACAAAAGAAAAAAAATAAAGACTAAACAGTTTGATTTTCACTACAAACCTGAAAGCATAAAAGAAGCCATGTAAACAATCTCCATTCATTACTGCAATTCATCAAGTTAATAGAGTGTGCTTGAATAACTGCATGTAAATAAAAGCAAACAGCAACTATGCATCGTTAGGCGCTTTAATATTTTCCCCTCACAAACCATCATTACTGCAGATACAGTATAAACCATTCGTGATGGCTCCAAACACACCCTTTCCTCACAGACTGGAAAAATTGTGTTAACCATGTGACCTCACACTAGGAATATAAAATAAACAATGAGGAAACACAATATATATCGTAAGAGCTGCTTAAATCTCCACTTTATAATGTGTTCAGTTTTTAGATAATGCTCGAGCACTCGGCTTGGCTAGAAAAGGCTTTTTTTCTTCCCTGTCTTTTGTTTCTTATACTGTAAGACTTTTATTTTCAGTGTGAGAACGAAAAGAACTTAAGCTTCAATAGCTAGACATACATCATTCCGTATCCTTGATATTCCGTAGCAGTCAGTCTGTGCTCTAATGGTTTTTTTTAATAGGCTGAGCTGCTAAAAGCCTTTCGATATTAAGAATGACATAAATGCATAAATGATATTTGAACATGGTTAACGCTGAAGTTTTGTCTCCTGTCTGTGTGTTAGTAGCTGTAGCAGGTGCAGAGTCAAAAGGTCTCACAAAAATCCAAACTTATTATGTGTAAATAAATCCATTTTAAACCCAAACTAAAACAATATACTGCTGATTTTTTTCTTATACAGGGCACTTCCATACTAGCCGTCCCTGACTATAACAACCTCCAACCACAAACTTAACCACTCCAGCACCACAGGAGGTTCTCGAAGGTTCAGGTTCCCCTGTGGTTCCCTTTACAATACAAAATACAAAAAGGGTTCACTGGCATCTCAAACTGTTTAAACAGTTTGTGACAATTATTGACACAAGACTTTTGTGTAAGAAGTAAATTACCAAATACCTTTCTCAGTTATGCTGTAAGTGATGTCAGATTGCTAAGACTACAAACGCTCCTCATTTATCTCCAGCACATTATAAACATCTTTGCTAGGCTAACCTAGATAACATATTTAACGTCTCTCTCTCTCTCTGGTGCAATATCTTTTCACTCTTTCCATCCTTCTTTTGTCTGTTTTCTGTCACTGGACCTGTTCCTTTTCTGAAGCACTGAAACAGAAACTGAAAAAGTTTACCTCAGCCATGTTCAAAGCTCTCCAGTGAACCTGTTGATCCTCTCAGATCACCGCTGCTCTCAATTAGAAGACGTCCTTCCATCATGTGACCCGGTGCTCAATACATACTTACTCAGGGTCTAAAACATTCCTGAGTTTATTCTGTTAGTTTGGAGTTCCTGGAGAATGTCTCGGTTTACTTTGCTGTAACCCTGTTTCCTGAAAAAGCGGGAACGAGATGCTGCGTGAAAACCCTATGGGAACATCTCTTTGTTCTACCGGTTGTGAAGCATGTGTGTATCAAACACGCCAAATTTTGGGCTTTTTCAGGGAATAGCCAAGGAGCACAATAGCCAAGGAGGTCTCAGACATGACTTTGGGATACTGACTCGAGCACCCGTGAGCCCGGAGTAGTATGGACATCCAAACTATAAAATCTGAGAAATATGTGTGTTGAGAGGACCAATCTGCCGCATCACACACTTGTTGCAAGGGGACACCTCTTGCCAGCGCAATTGACGAGGCAATCCCCCTGGTCGAATAAGCCCTGATTCCTAGAGGTGAAGTGAGACCACTGCGCCTGAGACAGAAGGTCCCTCCTTACTGAAATCACCCAAGGTGAGCCGTCGAGGAGAAATATTATATCCGAGAACCACACTCTGGTCGGCCAACGGGGCTCCCTCGGGCTGGACGGCCATCCAAGACCGCACCTCAGCCCGTGAGGGAAGCGTCTGTCGTTAGCGTCTTGCGACGACAAGACGCACCTAGACTGGGACCCAAAGTCAGAAACTGGGGTCTGAACCACATAGAAAGGGTACGAAGCCCCTGCAGCGTAACCCTTATTTGCCTCCGGGGATTGGCCCTTGGATGAAATCCCCTGGCTCTTAGCTACAACTGAAATGATCTCATGTGCAGAAGGCCCAAAGGTATCACCCTGGACACAGCTGCCAGGAGACCTAAAGATCTTTGAAAGTGATGAACAGTCTCTTTCTGGCCTAGCTTGATTTCCTACAGAGTGTTGAGAATGGATTAGACACGCGCGGGAGACAGCTGTGCCTGCATTGTTGCATTATGCCCAAATATGTTGTGTTCTGAGCAGGGAAGAGAATGCTTTTCGTGGCGTTGAGTCTCAATCCTAAAGAATCGAGATGAGCTTGGACGACATCCCGATGTCGAAGCGCTAGCTCCTGAGACTGAGACAGAATCAGCCAGTCATCTATGTAATTAAAAATACGGATGCCCTGGAGTCGTAAAGGAGCCAGGACTGCATCCATGCATTTTGTATAAGTGCGGGGTGACAGAGCTAGGCCAAATGGAAGAACCCGATACTGGTAAGCTTCATCCCCGAAAGCGAACCTCAGGAACTTCCTGTGTTGTGGCAATATTTCTATATGAAAATATGCATCCTTCAGGTCGATTGTCACAAACCGATCCTCTGGTTGGATTTGAGAAACAATAATTTTGACAGTCAACATTTTGAACCTGTATTTTCTGAGGTAGCGGTTCAGCCCGCGAAGATCCAAAATTGGACACAGCCCCCGTCTTTCTTGGGAACCAAGAAATACAGACTGTAGTAGCCTGACTCTCTTTCTGGTAGGGGAACATGTTCTATGGCCCCTTTGCCCAGCAAAGTCTGCAATTCCAGAGTCAGCAGATGCGCCCTTTCCGGTTTCACGGAAGTGGAGACCACGCCGTTGAAGCGTGGAGGGCGATGTGCAGACTGAATCCTGTAGCCTCTCTCTACAGTCCCCAGTACCCAAGGAAAGGGGCACAAGTTTTGCTGCTTCGGCTAGATGGGGGCGTGTTAGATGCCCTAACATCTTGTTTTTTTGGGGGTGCCAGAGAGGAGACTTTATTCTCAGAAGGAATTCTACGCGCACCTCCCCAGGGGGAGCCACCCCCACGGTCCTGGGCACATGAGCTTCAGGTCTTCTTCTTTGAGAAGATGACGGTGCGCAGGTCCGACCGCTTTGAGGCAGATTGCGAAGAGCGGCGAGCCCCACCCCATTTTTTACGAGGGGGTGCCCGGCCCATCCCACTCTCCTTCTGCGCTTGACGCCTCGCGAGAGCCAGACCTGGTCGGGACTGGATGGCCGACAGTCCTGACTCTTGAGCACGGCGAGGAAGAAACTTCCCAAAGGCCTGTTCATATAATTTTGCCTCCTGAAACCTAGTGGCGACGGAATTAACAGCGTCACCAAACAGGCCAGAAGGCGAGATGGGAGCATCAAGGAGGAACGTACGATCCTTATCCTTGATGCCCGTGAGGTTTAGCCACAGATGTCTCTCTGTGGACACCATGGCAGCCATAGAGCGGCCGATAGCACGGGTCGTCTGCTTGGCTGCACGGAGAGACAAATCTGTGGCTCGGCGTAGCTATACGCCGTAGCTCACACACACACAATGCAGTCCTGAAGACAAAAAGATCTGAGGATGTTTCCGGTTCAATCCTATTTTTAACCTGCAGGTGCACCTCATCAGATGCCGTCACCTGACTGAGGTTATACAGGCCAAAATTTGGCGTGTTTGATACACACATGCTTCACAGCTGGTACAACAAAGAGATGTTCCCATAGCGTTTTCACGCAGCATCGAGTGTAATTTTTGAAAGGGAACAGACATTGGTACACAGATATAAAAATTCAAACAAAAAAGTTTATAAATGTATGCAAATATCAGTTATAATGACTCTCAGATCACCGCTGCTGAATTGTTACACCTAATTGGTCAGAACATGTTGATTAATTTTCTGACAGTAGAGCAGCCATAAATCACAGTTTATAATAACGCACACTTTTTATAACTCCGGACGGATAAGGAGACGTGTGTTTAAAGTGCTGTCAGTGCTTTGTAACACTCAGAGGTTAAGCTGTGACTGCATTTTTCTGAACACATGAAGTGTTTCTCAGTCACATGAAGATCTGTGTTTCTTTTTAATCTTACTAACACCAAATCTAATGACATTCTGAAGTGTTTTATACAGTATCTTACATCAGTTAAAATACAGACTTTAAAACGCATCAAAGTCAATACCACTCAAGACTACATTACTCCTAACAGACAGATCAAATTTTCAAATTGAGAGATTCTGAAAGAAGGATACGGGTGGTTTTAAATTTTTATTTATTTTTATTTATTTTTATTTTTTGTTACAGACAGGCTTGTGTGCCTAAGGAAAATTGTCAGGGATTTTTTAGGTCCTCCACATATATGTTAATACTGCATAGTTAAACTTTAAACAAGCAATACCAATGTATATCAATAAATAATATAATAGAAAAACAAACCAAAACTTCGTAGATCTGGATGAAGTAAGCAGAATTTATTGCAGCAATAAAATCCAAGTGAGCCATACTCAAATGCTTAAGTGGCAAACTCAAGCATCTTCAAGAGAAGACTGACTTGACAAGTGTATGTGTAGTGGATGTTAATATAACTAATGTATAATCAATATTATAATATTAATGTATTCCACTAAAATCCCTCCTCATCTGTATATTTATTTTATATAATTTTGTGTTCGATAATTTTTATGATTTGTTGGAACAATAGTAGTTGTCTTATAGCAGCAGTTTCATGTTTAACATGCTGTGATGTCTTTTCCGGTCAGCCCGCGCTGCTTCCTCAGACCGCGTTTGAGCGTGCTGAGAGGAGGTAAGCTGATAGCGGCGCTGATTTCTTAAAGTCTTTAAAAGTTATAAAAGTTGGATTAAGTGTATGATATATAAAAATATTACTGTTAAAAGTGTTCGACATCGGTTAGAAAACTTTTTGTGCATGGATGGAAATTTTTTGTAGTCTACTACTGATAACAGTAGTGCTAGTCTGTGAGCTCCCATAAAAGTGCTAGCGCTGGCTAATTAATTTATTGGTTTTCAATTTCTACAGGTAGACGAATTAGGGAGAACAAATGCACAGAACCCAATGCTGTATTCTGTTTATTCCATGCAGCTACACCAATAAACTCTTCAGTTACTTGACGATACCACAACGCAGAGGGTAACAGCGGTTTGAGTCAAGCCTGTTACATATGCACATTCCTTATGTACTGTTTTACAAATAGGGATGGGCACACTTGCCCAACTATTTTCTATTTCCTGCAAACATTGACTCCCATTATAGTCCTAATTTTCTTTCAATTTACTTCCTGTTATCTCTAAAAATCTTTTATTTGGTTTATAAAAAAAATAGTACACCTTAACATCTGACTCCTACATTTCATCCCATTATAACTTTATATTCATCCAAATTCCTTTCCATTACTTTTAACTTCTTTTGCTTGATCTAAAAAATAAATTAACAGGACAGCATTTGTTGTTTTTTACGTCATACGCCCCGTTATCTAACTCCTGTATTTCCAGGTTTACTTTACAGTTTTTAAAAGACAGACCATGGGTAAGCATCCCTTTATGTGTTTATGTTTTCAATGTTATTGTTTATTTTGTTTATGTCATGCTTATGTGTCTTATTTTACACAACGTAGCACACCCACTCTTTACCCACATGTTCCTTCGCCCACAGGGTCTGAACTTAGTCTATCTATTGCTAATTTGTTATGGTGTTGAGAAAAAATGCCATTTATCTAATTTTGTTTTGGAACTGTTAAAATAGATTTAAATGGGTGACAACTCTCAGGTCCTTATATTTGAAGATAAATGTGAAGTAGACATAAAACAAAGCACAAATGAAGCAGACAAACAAAAACAACAAACAAACAAGAAAACAAATAAATAGTAAATAAAAAGTCATTGATCTGAGACCACTTGCAACAATGATGGTTTTACTTTTATTGTTTAAACAGAATTTATTTCAAATTGGATTTTTAAAATTATTATTTATTAACTGATAAATAACTGATTTGCTAAACATGCCTGATTCATTTTCACATAATCTTGGCTCATATTGATTTTTATCCTTCATTTATTTATAGATTTCCGCTTGTCATTATTTTTTGTTTTATTCTAAACACATGGATCTGATTTTTCTTCAGGAGATTTGATCGTATGTTTATCTTCTTTCTTTAATAATTGTTTCACAGAAATCTCAGTGGAATTGGCAGCTAGGAAGACGAGCACAGAGCCTATTTTTAACCGATTGTTTCAGGTAAAAAGTGTATGTCGGCTCAAGGAGCTTCTGATGATGTGTGACGACAGGGAAACAATGCGGTAACAATCCCACTACAAAGCACAGGCTCGCTCTTTGCTCTCTGAGGCAGAGGAGATCTGTTCAAATGGGAAGAATGGCTTGTTTTCCAGACAAAGCACTGGGTGTCTCACCACACACACACACACACACACACACACACAATGAAGTGATGTGAGAACTGGGCAGAATACCTAAGGAGGGGGAAAAAAGGACCCGTTGGCATAGGAACAAGTAATTAAATCCAACAATAATATGGCACAGACAATACGCAGGCCTTAAAACTCATGAATGCTGCTTACCTCACACACCACATCACTCTCTCAGGATCAAACTTTCCACTGCCACTGCTCCAAAAAAACCTCTTTTGTTTCCTGACAATATACCAGTGTGTGAAATTTATTACAACTCCGGCTCTGACCCCTTATATTATGTGCTTGTTTTTTTTTTTTTTTTCTATTCCGCATTATTTACTCAAGTTCTGATTGCTAATCATTTGCTCATTATTTTGTTTCACCTGGATAAGAGCATACTACTGCTATCATTCATGTCTATGAGCAGTTTTATAGTGTTTTATGAGATACTTCAGGTTATGGCAGAGATGTAGATGGGAGAAGAATGTTGATGGTGAGGAGGATAGTAATGATGATGAAATGAAGCTTGTTGTTCCCCAGGGTTCTGTTTTAGGCCCAATAATACTCTTGTATCATGTTTTAAACTCTTCAAATATCCATCTAAAGTGTTACACAAACACATGAGAGCCATTTATAGCTGTAAGCAGTGTAAGGAATCACCAGGAGACTCCTTAAAAATACAGATTAGCAGATTGTGGAGTCATATTGTGGAGAGAAAGTGTAACCATAACTGCGGAACATTTCCTGTTCACGTTTTAATTGTGTATTATCCCTAGAACTGGTCAAGAGAATAATGTCAAATATTTAACAATAGCAAGTAGGTTTGAGTGTGAATGCAGGAGAAGCAGGGATGATGCTGGCCTGCTTTCCCTCTAAAGCCCCCAAGCCTCAGTGCAAACTACACATGAATAAATCAAATCACTGAAAGGAGGACATGCCGGGAAGATTGATGGCAAGTCTCTGAGCCTGGAAGTCAAGATTCTGCTGTTTTGGCTGTACACAAATATCTGCATTATTCCTCTCCACGTATTAGATTTTTAAGATGTTTTTTTTTTTTTTATCTATTGCATGAGAGATGTATTTTAGGCTGGGTTTGAATTATTAAACATTAAAATGCTGAGAATTTTGATGATGAGCTTATGAGCTAAAAATAACCCCATGCTTATCAATTATGTTGCCCAGAGAAAGCATGTAAAGAGGAAAAAGCAGTGGGCCTAAAACTGAACCTTATGGAACACCAAACTCCACTTGAGAACATGCAGAATAGTCACCATTTAAATCTTAAATAAATTGATAATGATCAGTCAAATAGAAGCCAGGAGAGGGCTGTTACCTTAATTCCAACTACATTTTCCAGTCTGTGAAGGAGAATAGTATGATCAATGGTGTCAAAAGCTGCACTGAGGTCGACTAACACAAGCATAGTGGCACAATAGAAGATCATTTATTACTTTGTTGTCAAGTGTTTGTTGTCAAGTGCTGTGACGAGGCCTAAATCCTGACCGATACAGTTCATGTATGATATTTCTATGTATATATGAACATAGCTGCTGCTCTACTATCTTTTCCAGAATCTTAGAGATAAAGGTATAGGGACTAGCAGGCCACCTCAAAGGGAGCCATGAATCTGTCACTTCCAAAAACGGCTCTATGCTGAGAATATTATTTCTCTCGGTGGTACAAAGCAGCTGGAAGCATGACCTGGTCAAAAGAGGTCATGGCTTTCACCAACCCCGACCTCAAATGATACAAATCAGTAGGTTTTGTAAGTAAGCTGATGATGCTGATGGTATATGAGTTAGACACTCATTAGCAGTAAGACAGTTTAAAATATTTAACAGCTAAGGTTTAAAGGCTTCTTAACAAATGGTCAATTCAGCATCCAATAAAGAGGTTACCTTGATAGCTAAAGGGGAAATTAAAAAGTGAAGAGTAGAGCTGTGGATGGCAGCATGGACCAGTGTACCACTACCACCTGTCTTCCTCTGTGTTTCATTCCACAGTCTTTTGCTTCTCATTTCTCTAAGCCAGATTTTCTCCTATTTAATGTTTCCATGATTCTTGTTCCTGAATTTTTAAGTTTTATTATGGATCTGCCTTCTTCTTCTGTCATGTTATCTGAGCTTATCTCTCTAACGCATTCCTACCTCCATCCTCGCTCTGCAGCCTAATTCATAGATTTTCTCCCACTAGTTCTAGGTTACATGAAGGTTGATGACTGGGACATCCAGAGGTGAATGGAGGAAGAGGTTACCCTGGCTCAGGTCAGGAAATGGAATCAGAGATGATGTATACAGTATGGACAGATATTGAGCATTGACTCTACCAGGTGTGTCGTAGTACATAAGGTGTACACTGAGCCAATTAATAGCCAGTCAAAGCTATTGTGTAACTACAACATACTTAATGGCGTAATAATTAGTGGCACCAGAAGGCTTTAAGACCTTTGCAGGTTCAAGCAGCATTTAACACCGCAATCTCGAAGCATAAAAAGGATTGTTTGTTTAGTGGATTCTGTCACGGCTTAATTGAGCTCTAAAACCTGCTTGTGTTTAATGCATGCAGGATTGTATTTAGAGCTCCATTACAAGTGCACAGTAAAGATTTCATACAGAAAATGCATACAATGGTATTCTGATCTCAGTAACTACAGGCTTAAGTGCTATGCAGAAATGATGCTAGAGTTGCATGGTTTTGGTAAAACCTTGCTGTTCATCAATTACACACAATGATAGATTTAAGCCTGTTGTTTAGCTCAAGTGAAAAGGTCCATTGCTGCTGTAGTGCAGCTCGATGTATCCTGTAAATTTTTATGTTGAAATGCTATTTTCTTAACCTGCACTTTCTGTTCTGTCATAACCCAGCTCTGAATATGAGGAACTTTCCCTGTGTAAATATTTGTGCATGTTTATGGATTTAAGAATCCAAGCCATAGAGCTCAGATTCAGTTTATCCCTGTAAAAAATTATCAATGTTACCTGGTTTATAATTAACACTGTATTTAAGGGATATTAATGCATCAAGCAGAAATCGGGAGTGAACAGGAACTC
>JAQMYJ010000009.1:2993854-3004818 GCA_030014305.1 Clarias laeviceps | reverse complement strand
GGCTAACTAATTATACACAATTCTTCGTTGTACTTGGTCTGGCTTTTAGATAAAGTCCTTCCATGCGCCATCTGGCGTATATTCAGTGAAGCACAACACATTTATTTAAATTCCCGAATGTTGCTTGCAGCAAGTCGCGGCATGCCACACGCCAAATTGCGGCGTCTCGCAGGAAAACACACGCATTCTTAATGGCCACATCTGTAAGGTGACGCTGAGCTAGAGCATAAACACTCTCACCTGCTTGTCTTGGAATAATACATTAATGAAAATCTCCCCAAACTGCCATCAAGCTAACTTTAAGGGCACATTTTTGTTCTTTTCATTCATTAGTGCATCTCAGCTGTGTTTAAGACAACATGGTTTAATTCAATACAGAGGAATAAGATGGAGCACTGCTGCTTCGGTCGAGAATGAAAGCGCTCAGATGCCTCAGGGGTGATGGACCTGTTTCTTTGTGTCATTTTGGGGGAGATAAATGTCACTGTTGTCCTCCCATGGTGTCCAGGGTCCCTGATGAATGATCTCTGATGCATCCATTCTTCATAACAGGAGAGCAGTGAATACAAGGACACCAGAAAAGTCCAGGCTGTGCACAGGAGTGGAGACTTCACTTTTAGACCCAAAAGTCACACAGAAAAGCATTAAATCACTGAATGCTATTTCAGCTTCATTTTAATTAATTTGTTTAATTTATTGTACTTACCCTATAGCAAAAAAAACACTCAAACCCCTATCAGCCTCTTGTTTTCTTATAAGTTAAGAATAAGTTCTTATAAGACCATAAAATGCACTATTTAAAACTTTTTTAAGGATTATGTTGTCATGAGTTAGCCAGATTGGCGACAGATCAGAGGTCAGATTCCAGATCAAGTCATACTCCATCCTGGATTTTCTCCCGGTGCATTGAGCCAATCTCGCACACCTGAGCTTAACGAAGTAATCTTAGAGATTAAATGGGCCCGCAGTATCTTGCTCGTGTGCCAGTATCTTGTTTCTATGTCATATTTTCGAGTATTCTTGAATTATTGTCGGCCCAGCCTGTTCTTTGAATTTCTCCCTTGTCTTCACCCTCGGAATCTTACCTGCTCTTGGCCTGATCACTGTGTTTGACCCAGCCTGTTCTTTGGATTATCTCTCGTCTTTGACTTTGAACCTTTCCTTCCTTCAGACTGAGTATTGTGTATGACCTCACATAAATGTTTCACTTTGGATTTTGACTACTAAAGATGATTGATATTGCTGCTGACCCGTAGCTAACAACCCCTGGTTTGGTAAAAGAATTCCGATTACTCTAGTTCGTTTTAGGCCCTGTTGCTCTTCCGGAATGCCGACCCTGTCTGTTCTACGACTGGCACTGTGACTCTAGCCCTGTGTGCATGAATGTCCTCTTTCAAGAAAATAGAGAGAAAGAGAGGCATTCCAGATTCCTCTTCTTGAACAAGTTTATTCTGTGTATTTTCTGTTCTCCCTGTATTTCAACCTGGTCTGCCCCGTGACCCATATATTAACAATGACTCTGAGCTCATGCACATTCACGTTAATTAACCAACGGAGAGAGAGCACTTGCTGTGTGCACTGGATTTCACCCTGCAATCAAGTTAACCTAAACATTCAGAATTTCGTCCCCTATTCACGAAGCAGATTAACAGCTATTGTCCCGTTTTTGTCTGCGCTCAAAATCCAAGGCATTGAACTGAGGGGGATTCACCTTTCATATCACTTCTGGATCCCGTCTACGTCATCGATCTGCCTCCCTTCGCATTACAGGGGATTACACCATTCATCCCAGTCACATAATGACTTTAACACACAGCTTCTCTGCACTGCTCCTTCTGCCCCTGCATGCTTAATTGCTCTGTGTTTAATAAAGCTCCTCAAAATACCCTTTGCTGCTTTTGGGTTCACTCCTGTCCTGTCTCACCCATGACATATGTTCAGTTTCCCCAATGGCATAACACAAAGAAATGCCTATACATTAAATAATTCCCAAGACAAGCCTGGTGTATTTAATCTGAAATCCCTCCACATGCTCACAGTTCTCCTGATTCTGCTACAAGCTAAACTGATGACTGTCTCAGTCATTAACACTTGTGTAATCATTTCATCATTGTGGGAGTAAGATCTATTAAACATGCTGCCATTCCAGATGGGGATATAGATGGAGGATGGAAAGCTTGGGAGAGGCTGTCTTCTGTTTTGATGTGGCGAATGCTGTAAGGGCTTCCATTAAAAGAGAAAAAAAAAGATATTGATCAGAGTCCATTATATTGCACCATAACGCTGAGCTTGAGCATTTCAAGTCCCTAAAAAAGCTCATCTGCTGTTTGTTTCAGGACACTGTCCACCTCTGCTCTGCTCCATGTGCAACCACAGACAAATATTTGTTTTGTCCCTGCCTGCTTTTCTTTTACAAGCTCTCCTCTATATTTAATAAGATTAGTTTCAGTCTCTCTGCTCTCCATGTTGGTCTAATCTCATATCTGCATACAGTAAATTCTTAGCGCCAGCCATGTTCAGAGTTAATATGGAAATTGTGCTGTATTTGAATCTCAGACATAACAGATTTAAGGATGTGTTAATAATGTATACGTGATTTAAACACACAGGATGGAGTTTGCCAAAAACAGAGATGTGTCTGACTTTGACTCTGAGTCAAATTGTGAATGTAAGCACAGTTTTCTCAGCTCAAGGATTAAAACAGTCTGACTGTCAAATGTAACCAAACAATGTCATGCATACACTGTATATTTATAAATATAAACATACAATTTATAAATACAACTATAAAAATTTTTGCAGCAATATATTTGGCAAAACATCTTTTTAAGCAATATTTACTCCAAAATTCTCAATTTTGTTCATTCACACTGTATACCATCATATCAATGTATGTTAAATACAGATGTGGCCATTAAGAATGTGCATTTTTTTTCTTGCGAAATCCCGCAAGCAACATTCGGGAATTGAAATAAATGGTGTTGTGCTTCACTGAATATCCGCCAGATGGCGCATGGAAGGACTTTATCTAAAAGCCAGACCAAGTGCAATGAAGAATTGTGTATAATTAGTTTATATAGCTTAAAACAATATTGTTTCCAATGCAATATATATACATATATTGTTTTATCATATTAAGTAAATATTCTTATATGAACACAAAGTGCTTCGGGCTTTTTATAATAATAATCATGTTTTTTGCTGTTTGTGTCCAGCATTGAAAAATTATTTAATCCATTATTTGACCACGGCTGGAAATAATAGCTGGAATGTGATTGTGAATTTATGACTGAAATAAAGCAGTTCTTCGCCGTGCGGAAAGCCGCGACTCATACTTTCACTTTTCAAAAGGCAGCGTTTTTATCAAAAGGCTGCTAAACGCGTGTTATATATACAACGCAACAGCGCGCTCAGTTACTGTAATCCCTCTTTTCACCTTTCATGTAGGTGCAAAGTTATCAAACCCGATTCGCGGATGAGGCAATTGGCAGAATTGAGGGGGCCGAGCAGACGTCTTTGTCTAAAATGTATTATTTCACCAGCAAAACATAGAATAAATAAAAATGTTTAATGGTACCAATTAAATCCGACTTTATAGTTGGATTTGATAGTTTGAGTGTAATTTATAAATTTACTTAATATATTCAGATTTCGTAAGATAACGAAAACTGTTTCGTTCCAAGACCTTTTGTCCGCATCACAATGAATTGAAGCTCAGCACATCTACTTTCCTTGTTATAATCTATAATGTTTAAGTGAAATACATTTTGCGTATATGCTTAAATATTCCTTTTTATTTATTGACAGGTGTATTATGTTTGATCTGCATTATTGTGAGAGGCGATGACTTTCTGGTGGTAACAATGTACAATGTACAATTAAAGTTAACATATAATCACACAAACATGAACAAAAGCATTTTATACTCACCGCAAGATTGTACACTAACCGCAAGATCCCACTAGTAGCAGCATGGATTTATGGGGTGTTCCACAAAATTAGAGAAAGATGCGGAAACTTTTGTTTGTAAAAGGATGCCTACATATGCAGTAAGCGTATGTAGGATGGATTCACGGGTAGGATGAATTTACAGTATAGAACACCAGCTGAATTTTTTTTTCCCACTATGCTGTCTGACCAATCTGCCGCAATAACGTGGTTATTGTTATTGCGGCTAATTCGTCAAATGGAGTCATGTGAATATTGTTGCTGCGTCTGATTGGTGAAACAGTCATGTGATAGATCTACCAGCTGCATGTATAAATGGTTAGGAAAGTACAGAGTCAAAGTGTAGCCAAATGTAGCGGAGTAAGAGTAGCGCTCACAAATCTACTCAAGTAAAAGTAAGAAGTATGGTGCAGTAAAACTACTCATAGAAGTAAATTCTTTTCCAAAAAGTTACTCAAATAAATGTAACTGAGTAAATGTAACTCGTTACTACCCACCTCTAGTTGTAGGATGTAGTGGGGTAAAATAAAATGTACCCTTTAATCAAACAATTCAAGGAAAGTACAGATAATTGAAATATGTACTTAAATATAGTAACAAAGAGAAGATAACTGAGATAACTGAGTTACCACACAGGAGATTTTAATCATTTTAAAATGTGCATAATCCAACATAATTCATAATTTCTGACACTGTCAGCTGTGTCACTGTTTCAAAGCTGCATCTTTGCTGTTACTAAAAAAAACTTACAGTAGCAATCACCTGCGGAGACAGCATGCAAAATGTTCATTAATTAACCGGTTGCATACAGCATGCAATGTTAAAAAAAACATGCTTGTGTATGCCTCTGCCTGAATGCCAATTCATCGCTACTACCCCTAAAGCTCTCCTACATTTTGGTGGATATAGGAGTGATTATCTATTTTAAGAATGTTGTTTAATATCTCTTATTCCTACTCATAAAAATAGGACCAAAATGGCATCACAGCGATTTCCTACTCTGAGATGCTTAGTCAGGCGGCACAGGGGCTTAGTGGTTAGCACTGTCGCCTTGCAGCTACAGTACATGTACTGTACTGTGCATGGAGTTTGCATGTTCTCCTTAGTGGGTTTCCTCTGGATACTCCAGTTTCCCCCACAACCCCAAAACATGCAGATTAGGCTAACTGGCATTCCCGAAATTGCCTGTAGTGTGTGAATGTGTGTGTATGTGTGTTTGTGTGTGCTTGTGTGCCCTGCAAAAGATTGGCATCCTGCCTTGTGCCCTAAGTCTCCTGCGATAGGCTCCAGGCCCCCCGTGACACTGTACACAGGATAAAGCAGTATAGATGATACTGAAAGTATTAGACTAAAAGTGATTTAGAAAACATTTTAGAGCAACTCTGAGTAAGGAAAACACAAAAACCTTTATCTTAGTGAGGAGGCGTGGTTGACCCCGTTGCTAGGAATGATGCAACAATTCAAGGACTGTGATTGGGTTCTAAAAATAACCTCTGACCTCTGTAAAGGTCTTAATGCACTCATTGTGAAAACAGAATATATGATAATAGAATAGACAATAAAATCATAATGTTTGTATATGAAGTTGTTGTATAATCATGACTACAGACTTCTTCATACAAAGTATCTGTTATAGGCTAGATCACCTAAGGTTAGTTAAAACAGCCATATGTTGAAAATGTGTCTACTTTTGAAGCAACCAATTTCCACACAGTAGTTAAGTTCTTACATTTATTTATCATACTGATTTTATTACTTGTGATCCATTTCAGATTTATGGGAGCAAAATGGCTCACCTTTTTACCAATTTACATGATTGTGGGACAGTCTATTTAAGTTGCACTTTTGTATGTTATGTAGCCAACAATATTCTGGAAAGAAGTAAAACAACAAGAAAGCCAAATTGTAGAATATTTCTTCTTTCTGCCATTTTGTCATCTGCTATAGAAACTCTTAAGCCTCTTAAACTTCCTCCTCTCTACTCTTAATAATTTTTACCTTAGGAGCTGTTTTTAGAGCTAAGATGTTTAGTGAATAATTTTTATCGTTACTAAGATTTAATTCTAAATTTAAGGGGTTTTCTGATCTCTTCATTTTGTTCTTTTTTCTTTTTGTTTCTTTTCCTTCTTGTTTTCTTTGTTATGGGATTTCTATGTGAAGGAGTGTAATGAGTTTTAGTTGATGAATTACTCTAGATTGTGAGCTGGGAGAAATAAAACTGTCAGGAAACAATGTGAAGCGGATCACAGAGCAAACATAAGTGCGACTTCAGCCACGAGACACGTTGTATGCCCTGCACTCACACGTGAAATCTCACGTGAAGTGAAACAGTCGTTTGTGTTTAGACTCTTTCACTGGCAGTGAACTGCCCCGAGACCTCGTAGTGTCTTTCCCTTTTAATGGCTTGTGTGCTTTCACTGTAGGGGTACCTTTTATTATTTTTTCTTTGTGTGAATCTTGTGTGTCAAATATGTGAGTGTGTGTTAGTGCAGGTTGTGTCTCAATAATGAGCCTTTTTTCAGTTTGTAGAGAGTTCATGTGTGTGTGTTTTCTTGAACTCAACTTTTTTCCACTGTCGTTTTGATTAGCCTACAGAACAAACAGAACCCCACTCACCTGCAACTTTCTGCGAGAGGAAAAGAAAACTATGCCTCTCATCATTATTATTACATTTCAATTACAGTCGACAGGAATCAAAAGAGCGAGAATCAAAGTGCATCATCCAAACCAGGGAATATTAAATATTTCGGTGCAAACCTGTTTGTTTAGTCATATAAAGTGTGTGTCTGTGTGTTTTTTTTTTTGTTAGGGTCCGAGAAGAGCGCAAACAAGTGTGCGGTGGAGCTGGAAGCGAGTGACATGCAAGCGGGGCGATGTGATGCGCCCCAGAGAGACTTTAAAAAGGACACTGGAATTCCATCCTTTCATCTCCGTGCTGAGGACAGTGCACGAAAGAACTGCGCAAGCTCCTGCAGAACCTTCACTCCCGCGCCGAGCCGGCCTTCGAAGTTCTGCCGCTGAAGAGGAAAAGGCCACGAAGACGACAGCACCAAATTCCTGGGTGTCCATCTGGTGTCCAACCAGGAGAACCTCACCTGGTTCCTCAACACCAGCTCCTTGCACAAGAAAGCCCAATGTCTTTTCTTCCTGAGAAGGCTGAGAAAGGTCCAGCTTCCACCACTGATCCTTACCACTTTCTATAGAGGGATTATTGAGAGCATCCTGAGCAGCTGCATCACTGTCTGGTTTGGGAATTGTGCCATCTCAGACTTCAAGACCCTACAGCTGGAAAATCATCAGGGTCTCTCTCCCCTCTATCACAGACATCTACACCACATGCTGCATCTGCAAGCCACCAGCATTATGGCTTATTGGACATACCCCCTCTCACACACTCTTCACCCTCCTGCAATCTTGAAAAAAGGTACCAAAGCATTCGTGCCCTCACATCCAGACTGTGCAACAGCTTCTTTCCACAAGCCATGCGTCTCCTCAACAAAAAGGGACTGGGCTGATACACAGAATGCAGCAGCGAGAGTTCTCACTAGAGCCAGAAGATATGAGCACATCACCCCTATCTTATCCACACTGCATTGGCTTCCTGTGAAATTTCACATCGATTTTAAAATACTACTATTGACCTCGTGCCTCAAACGGCCTCGTGCCGCAGTATCTGAGTGAACAGCTAGTGTGTCTTACGATCCACCTAACACCCGAATAGGCTTCAATAGTCACTGGGTCTACCTCTTTCCGGGTGTTTCCATAAACCCTCCAGGTTTGTCATGTTCATGACAATGGTTACAATGGAGTCTGTAAGATAAAGATACGAACAGGACTTGATATCATTCACTCGGGATATGGCATATCGGGTTAGGGTTAGGGTTTGGTTCTATTTTCGGACCAAAAAGAAACAACTTCAGCTTCACAACT
Source organism: Clarias laeviceps (assembly GCA_030014305.1). Taxonomy (NCBI): domain Eukaryota; kingdom Metazoa; phylum Chordata; class Actinopteri; order Siluriformes; family Clariidae; genus Clarias; species Clarias laeviceps. The sequence continues at coordinate 2,996,940 of JAQMYJ010000009.1, read as the reverse complement.
TCATCCTCATCAGTGTCAGAGTCTTCCTCCTCAGGTTGTACTTTGTGTCATCCTCAACTTCTGGCTCTTCCTCCTCTAAACCCTCCTCACTGTCAACCTGACTTCTCTCCTCCGCATCACCGTCATTGTCAAATATAATTCGACAGCTTCATCTGCAGTATATCTCTTGGGCATCATTCTGCTAAAGGCTGAACTGTGAGTAAGGCCTCAAAAAGCTGTATATACCAGAGCTGCAAAAAAGTTTTATGATTGAAACAATGTTGCAGTTGCAATTCAATGATGCAAAAAGGTGCATAAGAAGGGTGTGTGCGCGTGTGTGTATGTGTGTGTTTCTGCTCAAAGACAGCTGCATGTTTTAACACTAATTGTACTCTTACTCATTCATTTAGAATGACTGGTCATTTTTGACCGGGAACACCATGAGTGTATAAAAGTTCCATGGAACACACAAATATTTATAAGAAAATATTTGTAATTTATTTTATGTGTTCAAATGCCATGTGCGAAGAAAGTCATTGAACCACACAATAAATAAATAAAATTTACTGCACTTTTTTAGAGAGGAAACATGTAAATCAGTCAGATTTGACTGGAACACAGCATGAGGGTTAAGCAGCATAACACAGACTCTTTTTTTTATTTCTTTTCAAAATCTGTGAAAGAATTTATGGAAACAGGAAGTCATTATATTGTTTCTTACAGTGGTTGGTTGATTATTTAGTTAAAAGAAAGAAAGAAAGAAAATCATCTCAGTCTCAACACTGCATGTAGAGGAAAGAATCGATAACTAAGGAGATTAAAGCATCATGTTTTATTCCTTACACATAAGATCCAGTCCATTTCTACACATTGAAGCATATTAGCAAATAATCTTTTTTTTTTTTGGCTGCCTAACTCTAAAACATGAGTAAGATTCTAAGAGCGTACCTTCTGATATATACTGTATATATTTTTTGCCAAATATGTTCTACAAGATACAGTAAAGCCATTTATTCCTATAAAGGAAGATAAATATTTAATTAAGGTGAACTATGGGAGAGAAATTGAGGAAGCATGATTTGCATAAACATGCCTAAAGCAAAGTACATCATAGAGCCATAAGTATAGTGTGTGAGTCAGGGCGTGTGTTATGCACCTTCAAATAGACTTTTCTTCCCAAGTCCCCAGGTGTTCATGCTGAGCCCACACAATGATGCCATTTACTTTCTGCTCCTTACCTTATCTAAGAGCTAAGAACACACACAGTACTTGTCAATTAACCGAGTTCGACCGCAGAAAAAGCTTTTAGAAGTTCTGCCTATTAAGCCCATTACACTGCCACAAAATAACGAGGAGTTTGGATTGTGTGATTTCTGGATGTCTGACTATTGACATACCTTTCTTTTAATTTTCACTTTTGAAAAAGATGTTTCTAAAAAAAAACAAAAAAACAAAGAAAGCATCGATTGGACCATTATATAAAAAAATGGGCAAAAAGAACATGTAGTTTTGTTGTAGATCTTTGATTATTTAGAATTTTGATCATGTTACTAAGACACATATTTCATATCTGGCTTTATACACACATAGTGAGTATTGAGGTGTCGTAAAAGGATTCTCTTCCGCACTGACAGTGCTTATCAGAGTCTCATTTAAGAGTCTCCTTGCCAGAGGTTAGTGCCATCACAGGATGCCACTGCCAGGGGTGCCGTTACCGCTCTCAACAGCAGCACAGTAAATTAAAATGTGACTTAATATGTCTTTCTACACTCGTCTTATCCTTGCCCAGGTTTGGAACAGCTTTTATTTCCTAACACTCTGTTTCACTGTTACACAGCCATTAGCGCATGATGTGGAAGAGCCATGGTGCAAGGAGCATTTCTCTAATGAGCTGTAGTGGGTTCTATTTATGACACAGTTCAAAATAGCATGTTCAACAGAACTCACAGAATAGATTTTCTTATATTTTAACCTGCGCTACTATCACAGCTGTAAGCCATTGGGTCTGTGTTGGCTTAAATAAAAATGGCCTTGATGTACCAGGTGATACGATATCCAATTATTTTTACAGAATAAATCTGCATTTTCTTTGGGTTTGTAACAGACCCAACTCAGGGGAGGAAAAGACAGACAACAGGAGATGCCAGTATGTGGAATATTATGCTCTTTTAATTTCTTTACCTCTGCATGAGCTTTTCATGAAATGAGAGGTGCACTCTCTCTCTCTCTCTCACACACACACACACACAAACACACACACTCTTAGTGTCTGGGGATGCTCGGCGGTGAGGGAGAAGGTGAAGTGCAGAACACACAGCCTTCACGCTCATGCAAAGCATCGGTTTTGCTTGGCCCTGGAGTTTCCTTGGAGATGTTGGAATTTAAGGAGGGAACAGGCATAATTCATAAGGGTGTGTGTCTTTATCCCTTGCCATCCACAGTAGAGAAGCGCAGTCAGTGACCAGTGTCAACCTGTCAAGTGTCAACCTGTCAGGTAGTACTTAAGCTCCTCTATTGTCCATTTTATTGGCAAGGGCTTCTTGTTTCATGTTAGCATATTTCTGTTTAGCAGGTGTAAGTATTCTACTGACATATTGTAACCTGTCCCCAGTTACTTGTATTTAATTTCCTATATTTCTATATGATTAGAGTGGTTGTAAAAATCCTACAGGGCACTAGAGGGCGCTCTAGAGAGCTTTCATACAGGATATAGAGGTAGATGCTACAGAGAAGAAAAGAGATTCGTTTGGTAGAGGGAGCGTCTCGGGTTACTTTACTGTAACCCTGTTTCCTGAAAAAGCGGGAACGAGATGCTGCGTGAAAAAGGCCTTTTTTCACCGGTTGTTGAAGCATGTGTGTCAAACGCGCCAAAAACTTGGCTTATATAACCGCGGTTAGGTGACTTCATCTGATCAGGTACACCTGGAGGTTATAAATAGGTCTGAACCGGAAACATCTTCAGGTCAATTTTGTCTAGAAGGATGTCCAGTCACGCCTACAGTGCGGCATTGAAGCGCAGCATCTCGTTCACGCTTTTTCAGGGAACAGGGTTACAGTAAAGTAACCCGAGACGTTCCCTTTCAAAAGCTACACTCGATGCTGTGTGA
>JAQMYJ010000009.1:2976287-2989451 GCA_030014305.1 Clarias laeviceps | reverse complement strand
CACCAGGGACAATCTGCTCATCTTGATTCATGCACACTTACATTCCATACAGACTTAAATAATTATTTTGATTGTGTGAAGCTGCTTTGCGACAATGACAATTGTTAAAAGATCTATACAAATAAATTTTAATTGAATTGAATTGAATATTAGCACATCACCTGCCCCTCCAGGAGTGAAAGGACCATTGTTACACTACAATTAAAAATGGCTACAAGGCACAACATCACACCCATTTGGTCAACCACGCCACCATCTTCCTCTTGCCAAAATATCAACAAAGACTCAAACAGGAAGGTCCAGCTCAAAGGGAGGTCGCATGCTGGATGGATCAACTGGTGGCCACTTAGGACGCCATCTTTGATGCAGACTAGGAAATGTTCCAGCAAAGCTCTGATGACATCAATGTGTTTACAGAAGCAGTTTGGGGATTTATCGGGAAACTAGGGGATGACAACATGCAGAAAATGACCATCAGAATGTTTCACAATCAGAAGCTGTGGTTGGATAAACCTCGCACTGCCGCCTATAATGTAGGACTTGCATTGGGTGACATGACTTGTACAAGGCCACATCATACAACGTTCAGAAAGCAGTGAAGGATTCGAAGCAGGAGAAAACTAGAGTCACAGCTCCATCAGACTGATTCTAGGAGTCTGTGGCAGGGACTAAGAACAATAATGTATTATAAAGGACCAACCTCCAGTATGACAAACTCGGCAGACGATAAAAAAAAAAAAAAAAACAGAAACACGTCCCCAGGACAGCCTTTAGGAGAGTGAAAACCAGGAAAGCAGCAGGGCCAGACTGCATCCCAGGTCGAGTCCTCAGAGCCTGCACAGAACAGCTAGCTGCCTGTGTTCAAGGTAATAATCAACATATCCTTACTCCAATCAGTAATCCTCACAAGCTTTATAGAGTCCATAATTGGTCCTGTCCCAAAGAAACCCAATCCTGCTTTCCTCAATGACTATCGTCTGTAGCCCTGACTTCAGAGGTGATGAAGTGCTTAGAGCAGCTGATCAAAGACTTCACCATCGCTTCACTACCTGGACACTCACTCACCTTACTCACTCATTGTCCATAATGCTTTATCCTGTATACAGTGTAACGGGGGCCTGGAACCTATTTCAGGAGAGGCACGAGGCGGGGTACATCTGGACAAGGTGCCAATCCATCACAGTGCATACACACACTCATGCACTACTAAGGCAATTTGGGAATGCCAATTAGCCTTATCTGCACGTCTTTGGACTGTAGGAGAAAACCAGAATATCCGGAGGAAACCCAACAACCACAGGGTGAACATCCAAACTCCATGCACACAGAGGCGTAAATCGAATCTGTGTGGGAGTCAAACCTGGACCCTGGAGGTACAAGGCAAAAGTCCACCTGGACACTAGAAGGGGGAATTACGTGAAAAAGCTGTTTGTCGACTATAGTTCAGCATTTAACACTATAATTCCCTTCACACTCACCAACAAGCTGATAGTACATTGCTAAAAAGCCTATGCTGAGCCAACAGCAGTGCATACATTGGGCCAATGTTGGCATAAGTGGTTGGCCCAATGTCATTTTGTCCATTGGCCCAACGTTGGCTCATTGGTGAAAGCACATTTACAGCATTTACTTCATTCCCATACAAAAATTCCACAAATTCTATATTTTCTATATTGTACAGCTAGATTTTGTTATTTTTCTTATATTTTTCATATATTGTATATTTTGTATTGTAAACATATATTATATTCTTTCTTAGTTAAATTTACTTCTACTTTCCTTTTCATATTTATATACTAATACAGTGAAACCAAAAAAATCCATTTTCTCCCCCTCTGACATTATGTATGTGCATAATTTGACACCGTGCCTGGTCACACACTCTCTCTCTCACCTTGTGTGTGTGAGTGTGTGTGTGTGTGTGTGTGCGCGTGAAGCACCCCCTCTCTGCTTCACACACACACAGAAACACACACACACACTCTCTGCTCTTCACAGAAACACTGCTCTGTCGCGATTCTTTTCAAAGGTAAAGTGCAGGTTCATTTCTCCCTCAGTCTCTCTTATGTGTGTGTGCGCGTGCATAATTTGACACTGTGCTGGTTCACACACTGTCTCTCAGGACTGGAGGGGCTTCACACACACACCCACACAGCGCCGGCGCGCATAAACGGAAACACTTATCTGTCGGGATTTATTTTTACTTTTTTTAAAAAGTAAAGTGCAGGTTCATTTGTTTTATTTTTACTTTATATTTTGTGTTAATAATTTTTATGTATTTATTTTTTGGGCTATGGAACAAATAATTTGAGTTTCCATTATTTCTTACGGGAAAATAATTTGGTAATTTGGTTTACGAGTGTTTTGGAATACGAGTCCGCTTCCGGAATAAAATTATGCTCGTAATCCAAGGTTCCACTGTAATAGTCTTTTATTTTAAGGTCATGGGCAGTCGTATAAGCATTTCACTGCATATGGTAAGGTGTATGACTGTGTATGTGACAAATAAAAATTTGAATTTAAATACTTTCAACATCAGCTTGGTCACTGTAGCTCAGCTGTCCTTTATCATCATCATCATCTTCTTCATCATCAACATTACAGCATCTTTGAAGAACTGTGACTCTAGTCTGTGTAAATACATCAGTAATTTGAGCATTGTACATTAAAATGTACTTCAAAACATGTTTTTCGAAATATTCCTTTTCAACCAGCAAAATGATGAGAAAAACATTTTCCACATTTGGCTCAACTCAGTTCAACAACAGTTCCAGTTTAACAACACATACATTTTTCTCCAGATGAAACAAAGTAAACACAGCAATTCAAACAGTAAAAAACCTGGCAAAATTGTTAAATTATATGTTTCACATGCCAACTACCTTAGTACATATATTCGGCATGAACATACAAAAAGGCAGTGCCCTCCCTGCTGAAAAATCCAGCGTAGACCAGCATGATATATATGCTGGTCTGTGCTGGTTAATACTGCTTAGTGCTGGTCTGATGCTGGTTAACCAGCATAACTGATGGAAGACCAGCATATCTACGCTGATGAAACCTTACCACCAGCATTGGTCTTGCTGGTTAGTTCTGTTCTGGTGCTGGTTTAGCTGATGAACCAGCATAACTGATAGAAGACCAGCATGCTTGCTGAAAAATCCAGCATAGGCCAGCATGATTTATATGCTGGTCTATGCTGGTTAATACTGCTTAGTGCTGGTCTGATGCTGGTTTAGCTGGTGAACCAGCATAACTCATGGAAGACCAGCATATCTACGCTGATGAAACCTTACCACCAGCATTGGTCTTGCTGGTTAGTTCTCGTCTGGAGCTGGTTTAGCTGGTGAACCAGCATAACTGATGGAAAAACAGCATATCTAAACTGATGAAACCTTACCACCAACAATTTTAGCTCATTAACTTGTATTTTAATAGCTAGTACTGAAAATAATGTGTGATGTAAATAGATGGACCGTGCAGTGTTATCTTTAAATGCATTTACATAAAAAAATACAAAAATAATCCATTTACCATAAACATGTAAATACATTATTTTACATTTATTAAATATCTGCTGGGTTGTCTAAAAACACAACATGAACCTTTTATATGAATGCACTGGCAATAAATGAATATTTAAAAAACAGTAATCAATGGAAATCAGTAAAAAAAATAAATAAAAAAAAAAGCATAGACCATCATAGCTGGTCACCAGCTTGACCAGCAATTATACCAGCATATATTCTGTTTTGGTGCTGGTATGCTGGGCATCAGCATCAGTAAGGTGACCATCATACTGTACCAGCACCAGCATCACAGCATTATGAGCAGGGTTACCAGCATACTGGAACCAGCATCATGGGGTCAGTTGTTCCAGCGGTGGGACCATTTGCTTTTTAAATAACTTAAAAAAATAACTTAAAATGATTCATCATTTTTAATCATACACATAAGTGTAATACATCATTTGAATCTATAAAGGGTCTTTAAACTCATAAACTGAAAATCACTAAAATGAACTGAAACTCAGTGAATACTGCTGGGATGATGTATATGTAGCTATAAGATACAGTATAAGTTGATATGTATTTGTGTCATTTATTTGTGATAAATCTTTCTTCTTTACATTTCAACATCCCATGTTGATGCTTTCATTGATTTTACAAATAAATTATGGAGCATATTTATATGATGCTTCTGTTTCAGAAATTATTGGAAGCATAATAACTTTAGGACATCAACAAACTTTTCAGCTTGTTGACCCCAAGACTGTGAGTGTGACCTGGAAGTGCTCTTTTTGCTGTCAGCATGGTGTATGTGTAAGGTTGTTCAGGATAATTTATTATGAGGTGAACCAAATTTCTCACTTTTCACTTGAGATAAGATCTAGAAAAGTGTTGATTTCTGTATATATATTTTTTAGGATCAGGAAAGCATGAAAGCGTGCTACCTTGATGCACATTTAATAAAACTCAAAACTTTCTTGAGATTTTATTCAGCAGTGACTTGTCAAGGTTATTTAAGGCTTTGGTTTACAGTAACATCTCGCATTGCGAGTAACGCAGTTTGCGAGTGTTCCGCAAGACGAGCAAGGATTTTAAATAAATTTTGACTTGGAAAACGAACAAGTCTTGGTTTACGAGTACCGAGTATCATGTATCACGCATGTGCTTTTTATTTTGACGCAGAGCGTCACGTGACCACATCTGACCCAATGTTTTTTCTCTCTCTTGCGATGCGGAATTGTGGGTAATCGTCTCCCCTGCTGGGTCTTAGTGCGCTTCTCTTACTGGTATAATCAACATCCGTGCAGTCATGTACTGTTTAATATAACACTGTGACCACGTGTATGTGGGTAAAACATATTTTATTTTGTGTCTAAAGCAAAAACAAGTCTCATTAGAGAGGTTAAAGATCCATTTTCTCTCTCTGTATCAGCCTGCTCTTTGTGTCTGTGGGCGTGCGCGTAATTGGACACCGTGCCCCACACACACACACACACACACACAGACCCCTTCTACTTTTGCCTTCACAGACACACACACACACACTCTTTATCTCTGCTCTACACAATGTGCTACATTGCTCTGTGGCGATTCTTTTCAAAGGTAAAGTGCAGGTTAATTTGTTTTATTTTTAATTTACAGCAGTGATTCCGTTAGTGTGTCGTTCAATCGAGTGTCATTAGAGAGATTTCTTGTTTATTTTTCAGATAAAACAGTGTTTCCCGTTGTGTGCATGCGTGTGTGTGTGAAAAGAGTGGAGGAAGGGTAACAGTGTAAGGCGAGAAGAGGGGGAGGGGCTCCTTACTTTAGATTCACACACACACATACACAGCGCCTGTGGCACAAACGAAAACACTTAGCTGTCAGGATTTATTTTTACTTTTTTTTAAAGGTAAAGTGCAGGTTAATTTGTTTTATTTTTACTTTATATTTTGTATTAATTATTTTTATGTATTTTTTTTCTGGGTGTGGAACGAATAATTTGAGTTTCCATTATTTCTTATGGGAAAATTCAATTTGGTTTACGAGTGTTTTGAAACGCGAGCCCACTTGCAGAACGAATTAAGCTTGTAATCCAAGGTTCCACTGTATTTGTGAAGGAAAGGCAGGCTAATTTATAACCTGGAATTACCTCAGCAGAACAAATCACACCTCCTCCTGCTACGTGACAAATTTTACATCTTTGTACAGCTTTGAACATAGGCAAAAATGTTTAATTCGGCAGTGGGATTGAAATGCAGGCAGGTGGAATATGAACTCACAAATAATATCTGTGCTGTCTAAATGCTAATGCACGAATTCTGGAAATGTGTTTCCAAGACAATTACACATACTGTAGTCAAGTTGAATAAGATTCTGGCATCCACCAAAACTGCAAAAATGAGGGGTTTAGGTGGCTTAGAGAGATGAGATTGAATGAAGAAAGTTAAACAGTGCAATATGAACTTTTCTTTTTCCAGGCTACTAGGATATAAATTTGATTTAATGCCACTTACATAAACATTGCAAAGAAAGCTAAAAATAAACGTTCTTGTGCACCATCATCATCAAAGCCTGTTCCAGACCCTCCTACTTAATGCTTGGCCATGCTCTAATTATGTTAGTAATCAGCATTATGGTCATGTTTGCAAATATGCCTTTGTGTAATGAGTCCAAATTGATGATTTAGCACAGCCGAAAGCATGATGAAAGCAAGATGATTTAGCAGCAGCAGAAAGACTATGACATTCCCAATGATGGGACATTGTCACTACAACTAGGAAGATGGGATTGAAACATGTGTTTTTGCTTCCAGTTAACTTTTGTGGATGTTTGCTAATACTGTACATGCTCACTCCAGGACAGCTCATGTGTGACCTGAGGGCGCTGGAGCTGTGAGGTGCCAATACTAATTCCTCTGCTGCTCCTGACTGTGAAGTGTCTACAGATTATTTTTAAATATTGCCCCAGATTTGTAAAACTGCTTTTTAGAATTCTTAAACTGAGACTCTAAAATTTTGAGTTTCAGTTTAAGAAAAAAGAGTTTATCCATAAGGATCTTCACAATTACGCTGAATTAGCAGCACTGCAGGTCAGAGCAAGAGGTAATATCATCCTGGATTTAATTAGTCTCAGAAGACTGCCAGAAAGATAATTCACCTGGATGAGCTCATTTTTTATTAATCAATTCACCCTGCTCATCTGCTCTCTATTTCCTCCTTGGAGGTTTAAGGTTCTAATGTTAATCACATGAGGCAGATGCATCTGTCACTATGGGGTTTGACTGATTGGCCTCCTATTGTTTCTTAAATAAAAAGCAAAGTGAATGTTTACTGTCATATTAAATGTTATTCGTTAAAGTTGTCTTAAAGTAAAGCATAGCCAAATCTAATTAAAAAAAATAAAAAAATGTTTTCATTGTTGATGTTTTTGCAGTTGTTCTCATTAGGGGTCACTACAGCAGGTTTTATGCCAGATGCCCATCCTGATACAATCCTCCTATTTTTACCTCCCATTTAACTTCGTTCCTTATGCCTTGAATAGCTTACAGAATCCTTTCTTCTAAATTGCTCTATAAAACTAGACATATTATATGAGGGCAGATTGGTACACGGTATACACATAGGACAGAGGACAAAGTGGCTAATGAACATGCCACTCATTTCACTTTGCACTCACTTATATGTACCAAGTTAAAGCACTGACTTGTAAGTTAATTATCATCTGTGACTAAGCAGCAGCTTGAGACAAACCCGGGACTTCTCCTGAAAGGATCTAATGATGACCAACCAAGACTTGCTATAGCAAGGACAGGAGGAAAGAAAAAGACAAATACTTTCTCTGTGTCCTCAGTGGGACTGCTGTGACAGGCTGCACTGGATTGTAACATTACCTTTGTTAGCTCAGTGAGGACTTGTCTTGCAGCTTTACATGCAACTTCTCAGAAGTCTGTGTGGGATTAAATGTCAGGCTGATGGCCATGCCCAGGAGCAAAATGATGATTTGTCTCTCCTGCCAAACGAAAATAATAAAAAACAAATGAATGAGTAAAAGAATAAAAATGCTCTATAATTAATCATTTTAATGGACCTGGAACAGCTGACACCTTCACTTTCCTGAGAGTAAGCAGCTTCAGATTGTGAGCCAGAATAATTAACTAATATTCCTGGAATCCATCAGAGTTTTAACAAGGTGCAGATATCAATAATGATAATTAGGTTGCATTCCTCTTGCCTGCAGGTGATGAAGAGATGGAGAACGTATCAGAGGTCTTTTACTATAACTTTCTCTCTCTGTTTTTAATTCTATCGTGCTTATGTGATTAAAAGAGCTTGTTGTAATTTGGAATGAAAATGCTCTTTTGCATTTCTTGCTCTCTCAGCTACAAGGCTGATGCTGTCATGACTGTATTTACATCACAGCTTACAAATGTGCTGCATAAATATACCCAACTTCAGTTGACTTTGGATTAACACTTTTGCTATTTGAAGAATGACCCTGACAGTCAGTTTATACCAGAAATAAAAGCACAGAGGCTTCTGTGCAAAGCAGAATCCATCAAATCTGTAGAGCACATCTATTATGCCTTTAAAGACAAATTAAATGTTTTTAATACTTTTACATTTAATATCTTTAAATATATTTATTCAAAATAAAAAAAAAAAAAGAACTGAGGAAGAATCCAAACACCAACTGGACAATTGGGAAATATACAGAATATTTAACACGAAATCATGGAATGCTTTAAACTGAATCAGTGTTCTTACTCCTTATATAAGTATAGTGTACAATATTTTCCTTTACTTCTAACTAACCTGCTGCTGAGTCTTGCTGCTGGAAACATATCAGCAAACTTATGTAAAGAATAAACCACTCAATCATGAATAATCAAGCTGGTGTGATGAACTGAAATTCATAGCTTTTCTAAGAATTTAATTCATAAGAAGAAACCCTATAAAGTCCTCATCCTTGGTCAGGAGCTCAGATATTGTGCAAGACTGTGCTGCTCCGAATCACATTCCTGCATTAAATTCTTTTCTTAAACAGCTTGAGGCACATTAACCATCTTGTTTAAATAAAATAGTATTTATTTTTTCTGTTAAAACTGTTAGCCCTGTCAATTCCTGATGTTTCACTGCTCCATTTACACAATGGAATTCACTAACTGATAACGAGCTATCGGATTTAATTACGCCTGCTGGGGGCATTTATGAATCTCTAAATGAAAATAGCAGATGGCTAGATTGTTGAGTTCTTAGTATTAAACAAGAATCTTGAGAGACAAAATATTAATTCATTTCTACTTAAATATTTGATGATTTGAAAACTATTTCATATTTGGTGAGGAAAATGAGTCTCATGAGGAATTTTTCTTTTGAGTTCTGGATTGTGATTATAGTTAGAAGTTGCTGATTAACTTAGTTTTAAAGCAGCTCTGTTTCTATAGTAACAATCATAAAGAGATTGAAAATGTAAGAGGTTTATTTAACTTCTATGGAAGGAGTCTCTGGTGTCAGTACTTTGTAAGTGGTAAAACTGTAACTTTGCATTTCCTGCTGTGACACACAGAACAGCATGTAAGAGGAAACTCAGAGTGCAGGAGCTTGATGTACAGTGTCATAACCGCACTAGTCGAGCTGCAGTGAACCGTGCTTGGCAGCGCCTCTGGCTTCATCCATGTAAACAATCTGCTAGGACATGGGAGGGCACGAGCAATCACACGCTGCTCAGACTCTACACTCGACAGGTCCTCACTCGAGACCCTCACCGAGCCAACAGAGGAGGAGAAAACTGAGACAGATGGAGATAATGAAATAATGAGGTGAGATCTGAATGTGTCATGATCGACACAGTGCATCTCTCAGCATGTTAAATTAATCACATCAAAAATCACAACACATCTGCAAATGACCAGAGAGTATTGAGCACACTGCACTGTTCCTGTGGTGTTGAAAAGACTGTCAATGTAAATATGGTGTGCACAAAATTATCAACACACAACAGCCAACTAGAGTGAAGGAGGAGGCAGGAACAACAGTTTTTGATTTTTTTCTGAATCCATCCTTCCTCCACAGTTATCCTTCACATACTTAACTTTTCCATACACAACAGTGATGAAACAACTGTGTGTGAGCTTCATCTGTGATTGGTTTCAGGGCAATCCCAAGTGATAAGTAAGATATTATGAGCTGTACAATGATTCTGAGGATTGTGGTGTGCACCAGGTTGTATTAGTTCAAATTAATTCAAAGCATTTTTGTAGGTTTGTACTTTTCTCAGGCTATGACTGCCATTAGGGTCTCTGGAATTCAGCTATTACAGACACGCTTTAGTGTTTACGTTCTTGACAATCTTGTCATAATGAATTTTGATGAACTCTGCAGCTTCAACCTGTTATAGATGTTTCACCACACATGTTCAGATCATTCTGCGCAGCTTTAAAATCCTGCTAATTATTTTTTCTGAATTCCAGAGACACTGGTTTTTCTCTTTGTAAAAATTATCAGAATTTATTTTTCAGTCACTTTTATCTGGACACTTTTAAGGTTATTAAGATTGTTTCATTTAATTAATCAATCATTTTCAGTGTCCTGAAAAGGATTTATAATAATTCATTATAATATTTAGAGGAAGGTATTTTCTTTAAAAGCACAACATTTAATAAGGAATGCCATAAATCAATTATAACAACAAATCTATAAACTGTGTGTGTAATTTTGCTTACTGGTCCATTTTGTGCACACTTTTGAGGAAAAAAATTTTTTTTAAGAAACACTGGAGAGCTTTTATGCGTGGTTTCTAAATGATGCCCAGCCTACACTTTTCAATCTTTCCATTTCCTAAATGTCCTCTGATAGTAAAAACCACAGTATGAGCAGGGTTTACACAAATCATCAGAGTAATATTATTAGATTTGGACCCAAGCATTCTTCAAATGAATTATGGGTTTGTAGAAGTATCCAGCTATTGTACTTCACTGTAGTGTATTGTGATCATCTCTGCTGTCTATCACAATATTATAATAAATAGGGAAAAGAGAAACTCCATACACTCACTGATATGAATTCCCCTGTCAAAGTACGCGTCACGTTCCAATTGCACTCTTTTGAAGTTTGTCTCATCATGAAGTTTACATGCATTAGTTCTGTTAAGAGCAGAGTTTTTCTGATTCTGTTTCTTTGTACCTGGTTTTGAGCTTTTCTTGTTGCTGCTGCTATGTGTCTTGACCAACACTTTGGACCCTGATCATGATTAATGTCTTTCTGTCTTTCTGACCTTCCTACAGAGCCAATGAGGTGACACAGTGGCCAATCAGAGGGTCTAATACAGAAACATGAGAAATGAAGAGTATCTATAAGAACAATATATTATATACTTTTAAACTAAGAAAATAAACCTGGTTGTTTATGAAGTCATGCTTACAAATCTGTCTGGAATTTAATTCACAACTCTAGCTTCAAAAATCAATAAAAAAAAGGATAAACATTTTTATATGTTTCTTGAAAAAAACTCTCCAAAGTTAGAAGTCATTTCTCAGTCTAGCTGAAGAGGTACTGGGTCTGTGAGATGCTAAATGATGTATATCAGTGTGCATTATGGAGGTCAAGAATGGAAATCATCCATCAGCAGAAGATTCCATTTATAGCACAAACAGACACTTAGCATTTGTATGTTGTCTTGTCATGTAACAAGTGAAATGAGTGAAATAACACATCGATACGATTGACATGCTAAAGGAGGAATTATTTGATTTCTGTCACAGGACACAATTAGATGGATGCTAATGTATTTTCAGTTTTCTGGTGGAGTTGAATAGCAGATCCTCAGTATTTGGGTTGAGCAGGTTTACAGCAAGAGAGTGCTTTTGTCTGTTTTGGCTTTGAGGATTATCCGTCATTAGTAAGCTTGCTACAGTCTCTGTAAGCACATTATATGTATATTTGATATAAAGTGGAGGATAAACCTCTCAAAATAGGTTATACATTGGTGATATGCAGAAATAGTGGATTGACAGGCATACAGGTGTTTCAAATTTAAATAACTGCATGCTCACATAATAAACAACTGTATATTATACCTTTTGTGAAAATATTTAAAAAGTAACATTTATTTATTAACAAAAACTGATAAAAGCTTGGAGAAATCAATTACTAAATATTCAATAAGTAAATAAATCTAATTTGAAAAAAAAAAAGGCTTTAAGACTTACAAAGTTAGATTTTAACTTCAGATAAAATGAAAGTTTGGGGCAAGTCAAAATACGTTGCCATGTGTTTAATGAAGCTTTTGGGAAATGATTTCAATACAGGTGCATGGAATGTGGAGTGTTTAATAGTAGAATGCCTGAGAAATGGTCCATGTCTTTATGCTAATTGTGCCATGGGGTAAGGGGGCACTGCTGAAAGCAATCCGAGTGCATGCAGAGAAATCAGATGTTCTCAGGGTTTATGTTGCTCAGGAGTTTGAAGAACACATCACACATGAAAACGAGTTTTGTTCATGCACAAGCATAATATTGGCAAATAACGATCGGTAGCGTGGCATTATTCATTATTTCATGTGCAAACCACACGTCAAGAGTGAATCTTCTGTCAGAAAACCTGTGATAATTAAGTGAGCTCCTTTCATATGAACACTAGGAAATAAAAGCAATTGAAACCATCCAGAATAACAAATTGTCAAAATTTATCTGAATTAATTCATTCTGTTTTGTGTGTGTGTGTGTGTGTGTGTGTGTGTGTGTGTGTGTGTGTGTGTGTGTGTGTGTGTCAGCAGGAGAAACTCATGCTCCCTCAGGATTTGATTTAACAAATGATCTGAATCCCAAGCATCACCTGTGGTGATGGGTTCTAGTGCCTAAAAGAATAGAATCTTGGATACAAGCAGAGAAATTAGTTTGTTCCTCAGTGTTTGGACTCCTGTGGCAGCAGTTTGATAAGCAGGGAAAATCTGCTCTACATTGGTAAAAATCACCAACTGAATGATTTAAGTATCTGATATGTATGTCTACTGGTTGCCTCTTGCTGGAGAGTAAACTCTGGGGCCCTCCTTGGTTTGCTGGAGTAATTATGTCTGGCAGATGGTGTTGAAGCATATCTGGAGCCTTTGTAGGAGATATATGAGGATGAAGATGCTTGAGCGTCTGTGTATCCTCATTCCTATCCTCATAAAAGAAAGAAATCACTAAAGGTAAAAAAGATGATTTCTTCCTCATGAAAGAAATCACTAAAGGTAAAAAAGTAATCTTTTATTAAATTCCATTTACTGGGTCAGGGCGACAGCAAATTTCTGAATCTATCCCATCAACTCTGGGTGTAATACAGGAAAACATCTTGGATGGGATATTAAGCCATTCTAGAAGAACATGAAAACACACCTTCACACACTTATTCACACAAGAGACTGATTAGAGTCACCAGTCTGCCACGTATGGACGTTTGAAATGAAAGAAAGCCCATGGATACAGAGCGAACCAAGGTCCCTGAATGTGCTATCTGTCATGTCTATCACACATGAGCCCAGTTTTAGCTAACTGAGTTACAGTATGATG
The DNA here is from genome assembly GCA_030014305.1 of Clarias laeviceps. Taxonomy (NCBI): domain Eukaryota; kingdom Metazoa; phylum Chordata; class Actinopteri; order Siluriformes; family Clariidae; genus Clarias; species Clarias laeviceps. The sequence continues at coordinate 2,976,413 of JAQMYJ010000009.1, read as the reverse complement.
TCCATTCAGGACAGAATAATCTTTGAAATTAAAGACCTTGGCAGTATATGGCCCCGAGGGAAACGAGCCGGCGTCAGGAACAGGCTGAGAGCCCGTGCACACCGCACACCTCTGCCTAGCATCCTG
>JAQMYJ010000009.1:2930848-2945690 GCA_030014305.1 Clarias laeviceps | reverse complement strand
TCGTTTGCAATCTTAACTAGTGCAGTTTCTGTACTATGATGGGGCCTGAAACCTGACTGAAATTCTTCGAGGATGTTATTTTCCTGCAAGAATATGCTGATACTACCTTGTCTAATATTTTTGATATAAACGGAAGGTTTGAAATAGGTCTATAATTTGTTATTTCATTCGGGTCTAAATTTGATTTTTTAAGAAGAGGCTTAATAACTGCCAACTGAAAGATTTAGGGACGTGATCTAGATATAATGAAGAATTAATAATGTTTAGAAGCAGCTCTCCAACCGTATGCATCACGACTTTTAAAAATCTGGTTGGGATTGGATCTAACAAGCACACGTTGTTGATTTACCCGAGGTGATAAGTTTATACAGTACAGCTCTTCCTGTCCTATACCTGTAAAGCACTGAAAATCTAAATGTGAAGCTTTAGACTGAACTGGATCATGAGATGCTGTTAGAGGTTGAACTTCCATTATTTTCTTCCTGATACTATCGATTTATTTTATTGAAGAAGTCCATAAAGTCTTCACTTCTAAACTGTGATGGGATACTCTCTGCGGGCATCATACTGTAGGTTTTGTTAGGCGAGCCAAAATTGATAATATATTCAGTGTTTGAACTGTAAAATAAAACATGAGGTTTGTTTCATTACACGACTGTGTTGCTTTTTGTAGCTGCACAAACCCACATGAGTATTGATTCCTCTAGAGTGTTATGTGAACACTTCTCCCTTGTAAACCACACGATTGTTTATTTTCCAGCCGCCCACTAACGCGCCTACTCATCAAATCACAATAATAAAACAAAGCCATAATAATAATGTGTTTTGTTTTTTTTCATTTTACTGTTTTTGTATGTAATACAATTACGATGTTGGTGTTAATCATTTAAAAAGCAAACTATAAAGAAACACATCTGCTGAAGTAAAGTTTAATTGCTGTTCATCTTTTTGTTGAGTGACACTGCTGTTCAATCTAAACATCTAAACAGACTAGCTTGGTGAAAAAATATTAATTGATTATTTGATAATTATTTTGATTAATTGAGTTCTCTTTATTTATGACCACATTTTTCCATCTCAGGCAATATTTTATTTTCTTATATTTTCTATGTCTAATTAATAATTTGCATTATATCTGTTCAGTGGGTTTCCTTATTGCACACTTCAACTTCCTGGAATAAGAGGGGGATTTAATTGCTCCTCTGCTCCCATCTCCTTTACCCATACAGCTATTTTACAATTCTATTAAAAAGTCCTTCTATCTACGAAGTCCTTCGAGATCTGCAGGAAAAAAAATGCAGCAGTTGTTAAGGTGTTAGGCTGCTTCAATTAGACTTTATTTGCATTTTCTTTTGTAAGTGTTTGTTATAATTGCCTACAGCTTTTCCCAAGAGAAACGTGCAGGTTTTCTGCCAAATTCGAAGATGTATGGAAAAAATGCAAATGAATGCTTCGTCTCATTTTATTGTCAATACATGTACAATACATTTTCTATTTTCTTCAATAAATTTTCAGCATAACAAAGTATTATATATTTATATAGATTTTGTGATGTTAGAGCTCGTTCTTCGCTCTTGTACTTCCGTCTCCTCTGCCAAGCTTCAGTCCATCAGATATTTACAGCACACACTCACCAAATTTATCAGCCCTGACTGTTTTTTTTCTGTAATGTAGAATATAAATCGCAATAGCAGGCTGCCTGTTGGTGCTGGCATCAAGAAACACAATTTTGTGCTCATAGACATTAAAATATGTCCTTTTTATCACAGTTTGTCATTTTCATACATAAGGCAGCGTAACACACTACCTGCTATTTATAAGTTCACAGACACAGGTGTTACTGTGATACCCAACGGGGGGAGAGAGAGAGAGAGGAAGCGAGAGAGGATACCACTCCCACCCAAAGACTACAGCTACAACATCGTGCTGAACTCTGGGCCGAGGAAGCCTTCTTGACTTCCTGGTTAGATTTTCTTTGGGGTTATTTTCTTAAAACCTCAAACACAATCAAACACCCTATCACAATTGAGATCAGACCAGAATAATGCTGCAGTAGGGATCTAAGGGTAAGAATGATTAAAGCTCCGCTGTATCACATCTAACTGCTGCTGTGAGACACGACTGTGTGAGACATGTCGTCTGTGTGAGTATAAAAGGAGTGACAGGGAGACAACACTAAGCTCTCTGCTCTGCTTTTACATTATTCCATTAGGAGTGAATAAAGATAACAAAAGGCTGACAAAATTAGAAAATTTTAAACATCTGGACAGTAATCTGCTTTTCCTACACAAAGCTTGTTTGACTTTCTCTCTCAGCGAAGTAAAATAATCATTAATTCTGCCACAGACTAAAAGGCTTTTTGCTGATATTCTGCCGGTGCGTTTATAAAACTCATTTGCAAGCATGATGGCCTATTCGAGCTCTCGAGCATCTTCGACCCCAATAAAGTTCTATATCTCAGCTCGCGCTCGGATCGCTTTGAGTCGTGCCCCTTTACACCGTGCCGACATCAGTATAAAGACATGGCCCATTTCTCCAGCGTCCTCGTATTAAACGGCCCACATTACACCCTAGAACTCACGGCTTGTGATAAATTTCTTTTCTTAATGCTGTAACTACAATTTAGGTACTTTACTGTAAAATAAATTCTCAAACTTCATGTTATCATTTAAAGGCATATAATATTGTGTAGGCAGGAATGCAGTTCATTTATCAGAGCATACATGTGGAGACATGAAGCATTTTTTCCAAAAGCACAGACGCAGTGAAAAGCACGAGTTTTAGAAAGGAAATGCTCATGCATTTTCTTTGACAAGGTTTTTATAGGATTTTCAGCTCTTTTATCATCAAGTGAGATTTTAAGCTTTACTGTATCTGTTCTATCATGACTGCATGCATTCTGGGTTAAAAGAATGAAAGGGTTTTAAACATGTAATTACATTAAAGTGTTTCCATTGAACTTTACACTTTTCACCGATCAGAAACGTACACTGCTTTGAGTAAACTTCACCAAATCAAGCATAATTGCATTCTGTCTTTCAACAACCAATAAGATTTGAAAATTTAAAGAAATTTATAGTTGGTTCAGAGTCGCAATCAGGCTTCATGTCTTCATGTGATCATTGTGGCAGAGGGCCTCCATCACATCACAACACACACTCACACTGAAACCCTCTCCTTCTCACACCCTGGACAGACTCATCATGTGCATCTTTAACACAAGCTCACCTGCCTTATCTGTCAATTCAGATTAAAGCATTCTGCAGATGGTGTTTTTATTTCCTTTTAATCTGCTGAACACTGAAGCACTCAGACTTCATCTGTCAATGTTTTGTGCAGGAAGACTCCAAGAAACCCTTTCTCTTTCCTTTCATCTCCTCTTAATGTTTGCTTTCTGGTCTGCTTTTTAATGGTTACAAATTAAATAACCGGTTGCTGGCATCACTATGTCACTAATCAATGGTGATAAATATCAAGTGAACATAATGCTTTATTGAATAATTAGATAATGAGATAATATATAATGAAAACATTATTTAATGTTATTAGGTTAAAAAAATGACATATATCTTGATTGCTAATAAAGTGATATACAGTTAAAGCCATAAAGTTCAAAACACATTAAGTTAAAATTACTTTGCTTAAAACCTATTTATAACTACTGTATAACTGTATAACGTAGCGGATGCGCACATTACCCTGAATTCTAACACTCTTGAGCATCCAAACCAAACGCAGGAACCTGGTAACCAACCAATGAGAGGGCAGGGGTGGTGATGAGACTGAAACCGGAAGAAGAAACATACGTTGTGTCTATCGCCATGGTAACCAAAACCCAAATGATGATTTGTAACACTGTTTGCAACACTGACTAGTTCCGCGTCTTTTATTCTCCTAGTGAGGAAGTGTTGTTAGATGTGTTGTAAGTGTGTTAGATGTTTGTGGTTTGCACACGCACTCTTGCATTGCAGTCCGTGAGTCAAAGGCACGGTTGATGTGATACAAAGTGCCCCGGGGCTTCATAAGTGTGGTTATGACTCTCGTGTGTGTGTGTGTGTGTGTGTGTGTGTGTGTGTGTGTGTGTGTGCGCGTGTGTGTGTGTGTGTGCGTATATACAACTCAAGCTCACACCCACCGTGGCATTTCAGCAAAGTGCTGATTTCCACACTGAGACGTCTGAGTGAAGTATGCACAATGGATGTTTAACTTGTTTTGGCTTTTAAATCTTTTGAGAGAGAGGTCATGCAAACAGCAAATAAAAAGAGTAAGAGTTTAAGGATTAGAAACAACTAAAACTTGACTACAAGCCTTGAACTTTTATATAAACTGTATATATTTTAAATTAGGACTACTGCATGTCTTAGTTAACATTTGAACTTTAAAATGTGTGTACCATGTGTGGGGTTAGATGGTGTAAACAGACCATTAATGCAGGATTTCCAGCCACAATTCAACTTTGGCCTGATCTCAAACACAAAAAGTGATGATTGTGTTTCAAAAACCTCTAAGAGAAAATGTCTCTCAACATTAACTATTTGTAACTCTGACATTGTTCAACAAAAGTGAGTCCTGCTAGAAGTGAAACAATGGCTGAGGCACTAATGATCTCCAACTACAGCATCACCTACTGCTGCGATCACCAGGCTTTAAACTCTTCAGCTCAAGCAAGACATGTTGTGATTTTTTAAAAATGAATAATTTATGAAATGCAAACACCGAGATCCCAAACATGATGCACATCTCAGTATCTCTGATCTAGTTTCCTCAGCTCATGTACTGTTCAGTAAATTACTGTGTTGAATCCAAACTAACAATCTAATAGCATCAATCTTCATGACTCAGGTACACACCATTTGTTTCTCTCACCTGAGCACTGCTGTTTCCCATCAGCTTTTATGATGGAGCCACCAGCGCATGACAAAGTTCATCATCTCCACTACACTGCCTGATCTTGTTCCACAAATAGAACAATCCCTTCTCACACGTAACATCTTTTTATCAGTCACCAAGCTGCAGTGTGGCTGCTAAAACATAAAACATAACATCATTTGTAATTATCCTTCATCATTTTACATCCTTCTATCATTCGTGGTCATTCATTGTTCTTTAACATCCTCTGTCCTCTATTATCATCCACCCATTCTCCTTCATTCTCCATCATCATTCACGTTCCTTCACTTTCTGGCACGATCCACAATCCTCAATGATGCTCCTCCATTATCATCAATCATTATTTTTGATTATCTATCATTATATACCATTCATTATCCTACATCACCCAACCCTCTCCTCCAGCATCTCCCATGGTCATCAATTGATGTTTAACATCTTCTGCTTAATTGCATCCTCCATAATTCTCCATCATACATCACCTTTCATTATTCTCTAGCATTTGTTATTATCCTTCATCATCAATCATCATGCGTTATTGAGTATCCATCCATCCATTCATCCAGGAACCACTGTAGTCCAACTAAGGTCCGTAGAGGCCAATGTTGACCATTGTATTTTTTCCCATTTGTATGACCGTGATGGGACGTCCGGTCAACACTCACATGCACATTAACACACTACAGCTAATTTGCATGAACTGTGGGAGGAAACCGGAGAACCTGAAGGAAACCCACCAAGCATGGGGATAACATGCAAACTCCATGCACAATTATTGCATGATATTATCCAGTATCATTTTATTATTTATCCTTCATTATTCTACATTATTCTACAACATCTTTTATCATCTATGGTCATCCATTTTATTTTTTGGTAAATATCATACCATCCTGTATCATATTGGACTGTAAATATATTACCATCCCCTTCTCCATCATCAATCCTTCAACATCATTCTCTGTCCTCTAGCATCATCAATGTCCATTATTCTCTATCTATTATACTACATAACTTACCATCCTCCATCATCCATAATGCTCCTCCATCCTCAATCTTTCATTATCATCTATCCTCACTATTTCACATTCACTCATATATGACATCATGGTCAAACCTTTGTAGCTGCTCAGCTGCTTTGAACTTAACTATGCATAAGGTGTGACGTTGAACACAAGCACTCATGGATAAAGAAGGTTTAAAAACACTGACTTAAAGCTCACTTAACCTTCTTAGATCGGCCCAGAGATCCTTGGCCTACAGATTGACACTGAGACTCCTTAATTACACCAGCCTTCTTCATCATGTTGCACTTTTTCCTCTCCTTCAACAATACAGGTGTAAATAAATCTCCCCTCCTTGCTCTAACCTTGCCATTTTGTGTGATTTGTTCAGGCTTTACTGTAAGCTTACTGTAACACATAGTGTGAGCAAACATAATACTGCTCAGCTTTCCACAGTCATGTTCATACATTTCTGAAATGACAGAACAAATTGGAATTGCTCCTGCAGAAAAGATTAGTCTGTTTGTTGTGTCAACTGAATTACTTTTACTTCCATGCACTTTGACATTCAATAAAAAAAAATTTAATGAAGCTGGGCCAAGCAAGTAACGAGGGATTCTTTTGTCCATATCTGAATCTTTGCCTTGCTTTTGACTTTCTTACTGAAATAAACAAAGAAAAAACAAAGAAAGATAAAACATTGCACTCATGATTTCTCTTTCCTTCCCTTCTTTCTGATTCTGGATCCTGTGCTGTGTTCATTCAGCAGGCTGATGATGTAGCTGTGATGGTAGAACAGCTTGTTGCCATGCCAGAATGCAATGTGCAATAACAAACCAATCAACACTGCTGAGTTCAAGATTCACTTTTACCTAAAGTCATTTAAAATATATAGATTTTCTAATTGGAGCACAGGAGTGTCACTAAAATTTTGAGATTTTGTTTGTTACACAAAACATCTATATTTACACATATTTTATTATGTTTTTTGAATCAGAATTGATTAAAATTATTTTACATTTTCTCCATCTGAACCAAAGTTTTTAAAAAATGGATAACAGATTTGTATCAAACACTAGCTCATACAGTACAGACAATCATATGAGCAACTACTGGCTCATCTGTTAATGTAATCTAAAGTTGAAGATAAGTCATCTCATCAGTTAACATCACCCCCTAGCACCACATGCTTATCTTGGATATGAAACTTAATCCTTGACAGCAGTGAATTACTTTCACACGCCCTTGACCTAGTTAGTGAATCTCTACCAGCTTGTGACACCTCCCTGGGACGACCTGGTCAGCCAAATACACACAGCATCAAGCACAAAAATGCTTTATCATCAAACTAAGTGCAAAGAGAAGAAGATAGCTTTCGATAAAACCAAATAGTCCCTGAAGTCAATTAGATCAAGTAATGGCTGTGGCAAATTCTTTGCATTATAAAATCTAAGGCATAATAATGCACCTTGATTGGATATGCCTAGGAGAGCAAATAAGATCTACTGATTAGCCAGCACATTCCATTGGAAGATATCACCAGCTTACACACATTAAGGATGACATCCACTAGATTCTGACATCCACCTTCCATCTATTCAAGTGATTCCTTGATAATTGGCTCTGTGTCTACCACAGACTGAATAAAGGCATTTGACATGGCACTGCATAATCTTATCTTCAGTTGCATGGTGTTCAATGGACCAAGCTCCAAGCCAAGCTGGAACCTACTAATCCCTCCCGATCAATCTGGGTATCCAGCCGGGCTCAATCTTTTCACCATTCCTATTTGTTCTCTGTATGGACACAGTGACCGTTGACATCAAGTCACCCCACCCACAGTTACTCCTCTATGTCAAGAATGTCTTCATAGTGGATGAAGACAAGGGAAAACTGCAACACACAACACAGAGAAAGATGGTCAGTTTAAAAATACTGAATACATGGAGGTTAGCCTGGAGACAGAGAAAACCAGCTGCATTAATGGCAAAGACCTGAAGAAGACCACCAAGATCAAGTGTTAGTGCAGGTTCATCAACAGCGATGGTGATATTCTTCATGCTGTTTTGGAACGGGTCATTGCCTCAAGGGTGAAGTGGCGACAAGTCACATAAGTCCTTTCAACTTCCAAATGCCCAATCGCCTTAATTCGAAGATCTCCAAAACATGTGTGCAACCAGTTGCCCTCTACAGATCACAATGTTGGCCAACAACATTGAAACACAAGCACACGCTTAATGTGGTGAAAATCGGACATGTCATCCATAGCGTGTTTTCCCGCGAGATGCCGCAATTTGGCACGCGGCGTGCCGCGACTTGCCGCAAGTAACATTCGGGAATTTAAATAAATGTGTTGTGCTTCACTGAATATCCGCCAGATGGCGCATGGAAGGACTTTATCTCAAAGCCAGACCAAGTACAATGAAGAATTGTGTATAATTAGTTAGTCTAAAACAATATTGTTTCCAATGCTGAAGCAAACATGAATTTTATTTTGTTTTACAGTAGATCTTTCATAATGAATGTGTGTACAGTGGGGGAAATAAGTATTTGATCCCCCTACAGATTTTCTAAGTTTGCCCACTTACAAAGAAATGAAGGGTCTATATTTTTTTATCATAGGTTTATGGTAAAGGATTGAGACAGAATATCAACCAAAAATCCAGAAAAAGCACATGATAGAAATGTTATGAATTAAGTTGTATTGGGGAGAAAATAATCATCTTGGGGAGAAAGTAAATTCGTTGGAGCTTGGTTTTAAACAATCCCTAGATAGTACGATAAACAGGGAAACCAGTTTTCAGCAGGCCGTGGATGCTATCTTAGCGGAGATGGAGAGCTACTTCCAGGAGGCCTTAGAGAAACTGGGGAAGGCGGCTACAGACTGTTTTTTATGGAGAGATGCTATGTGTTAGACTCAGATGAAGAAGCTACGTCTCACTAACACGCCCACGCTCCATAGACTACGAGACATCGCACCTTCCTGCTCTGCAAACACCCAAGACTACGGGCGCCGGTCCACGGCTAGAGGTAACACGCCAGGAGAGCAATGTAACCTATGGCATCCCTCCATCAGTTACAACGCCCTCATCTCATCTGCATTCCTCCACAGTTATGCCGCACGCTTCCTCTTTCGGTGCTCTCCCACCTATCCACCTAGAGTTCCCCTCATTTGGAGACTCCTCTGAGACAGAAGACATGCTACACTTCATTGAGCAGTGTGAGAATTATCTGGAGATCAGGCCTCTCCCCAGCCTGGAGCTCATCGGAACCCTCAGCGCAGTACTTTGTGGGCCCGCTGGTGGAAGGTGGGCAAGACTACATTTCCCAGACGCAAGAGGTCACCTGACCGGGCTTCAAAAGGACTGCCGGGAAAGAGCGAGGCGAGGAGTAGTAATGGTGGATCAGCGCTGGCGTTATTTTTGTAGACGAGAGATAGGAGAGATTGCAGAGGAACACTTTCTTTTGAAGATTTTTTGATTGGACAGATTCCCTGGACTTCTCAGCATCCATCATCGGCCTCCCGGACTTCATTAACCCTGGTGAGACCGAACCATACTCCTCAAACACACGAACAATAAACACGGACTTCGGACATTTATCCCATCACTCACGCTCACACGCATACACTCACATACCGCTTTTTTTGTATATTTATTGTAAATATTGTTTATTTCTTGGTTTGGTTGTGGTGCACCTTTTTTGTTCACTTTATTTTCTTTTTTTTGTATAATACGTATAATACACGTTTGATTTATTTACTTGGTAGTGTTTGTCCTTTTTGCTTTCATAACGCAACAACAACGCAAAAGATAAAAGATCTCTTGATTTTGTAGCTTCAGTCAAGGTAAAGTTAGCTGAGCGTTACAACTTATTTATCTGAATATGAGTTAATATGTAATATTTCATTTTTCCTTTCTGTAAAATGTTCTTATTTTTAATCAATAGAGAAGCCGATAATACAGGGTTGGACTGATGGACTAGTCAGTGTGACAAGCTACGAGTAAACGAGATGTGATGAGGTTAGGTTCTGCTGATCCTGACAGGTTTCCTCCCTGACAGAATGAACAGATTTAGATGTTTTTCCATCTCCTGTAATTATAAATTGTTCGGACTTTAATGAAAATAGCTTCACTTCAGCTTTATTAGCATTATCGATCTCTACTCCTTGTTAAAACTTTTATAGATTCCAGGGGTACCAGTTCACTATTCTGGCTCATGACAACCAAAGCTCCAGCCAAGCAATCTGAAGGCTCTTATTTGGACAGATGTTATCAGGGATTCTAGGTCCATTAAAATGATTGATTATAGATGAAGAGGAGATGTTAGTTTTTTATTCTTTATCTACTTGTTTATTTATTTATTTATTCATTTTTAGTCAGGCGGTTGGCAGGAGGCACAAATCATCAGGTTCTCCCTGGGCATAGCCATTAGCCTGACATTTAATGGGTTTCAATTAATCAGTAACATCACAGAGTGAAATGCAAGACCCATCAGAGTATGCCTCTATCTGTCTATCATCTCAAAGGGATTTTAAAAATCTAAAGCTGTGCTGGTGTTTATTAGGCCATAAGGCAGCTCCAGAAGCTGAACCTCTGTGGAGAGCCATAGATATGTGGTCTTACTGATATTTGAGAAGGGGTGAAGAGAGCAATGCTGAGTAAAGAAACAGTTACAAAAAGTTCAATATTGGGCTCTGGAAGAAAAAAAAAAAAAAAACATAGGCGTATAATCCTAAGGCACAATCAGATGAACAGTTCAGGGTCAACAAATATAAAAAAACAGTCTGTCATAATATCACAAACTATGTAGCTGAGATCACAGTTAACAAGCTGGCAAGAGTATGAGAATTAGAATCATAAAACAAAAGTATTCAGATGTAGCATCATTTCAGGCTTAATTTTTTTTTTTAATTATTAAAATTGTCTTCTAGTCACGTCAGACTAATGCATCCAAACTGAATTTGTAGTTAACGGGAATGTGTTTGGTAATTGCACCATCCCACTGTTATGAAAAAAGTTATAAGAGCTCAGATTGAATCCAGGGATTTTAGGACACCGAAATTTTTTTATGAAAACACAGTATAATTGTAATAAATATACCAATTTAGATCATGCATACTGTATAACAAGATCCTGGTCAAATGGTCTGCTTTACTCAGTCTATAAGCAATGTCCATTATCCACTTTTTATCTACTAATGGTATCATGGTGTCCTAAAATCCCTGGATTCTATCTGAGCTCTTATAACTTTTGTTCGGGTTCTGCAGGTTTTTTCAACTCGTTCCTATAAGTTGATATGCAAAAAAAAAAAAAGGAAAAACAGGTAAGCATAAGAATCTCAATGACTTTAACAACTTTAAATCTCCAAAACAGCAGATCTTCTGGATTGTTCCCAATATGCACTGGTTACCTACCAAATGTGTAAGAACACCCAGTACAGCAGTGACTGAAGGCTCACTGATTCCCAAGGGGAGCAAAGGCTACATGTAGCTTGTCTGGTCCAATCCCACTTAATGATATGGCTGTAAAGTCTTTGCAAACAGAGAAGGCAAGAACAAAGGCAACTCCGGGGTGGAAGGTTCAGGTGCATTGACTAGACCATGCAGCAGCACTAGTTATTCATAACATACAGTATAATATTAATGTCTTCTGTATTCTAGACCCATGTATGCGGGTAATGTTACTGTACTGTATATGTTCTTACATCCTCATGTTTAATAGCAGAGCAACTGTAAGAATTTTGAGAAAATGTTCCTACCTCTTGTGCTCTCATTTTTAATTCAACACTGCCTTACTAAATCATCAGGTGCACTTCAAGAGAATCCATTCCACATTCTTTTACACATGTCTCACTGATCTGAAGTGCTGCACTTTCTGTTGGAAATGTGATATGTGGTGGGGATTGTGATTTAAAATAGATTTAGTGGAATAATAACTTTTATTCCAAACTCAAAATGAAACTATAAATGAATAAAACACTTCGGCAGATTTTATTGTAGGAATCCTCTTGGCTATATGTGAAGTATTAATGCTTACGCTGATCACTTTTTATTTCAAACTCTAAATAAATTATAGCTGTCAGGACTTTTTGATATATTTAAAACCAGACTGCTATCAGCCTTAACATAAAACCCTAAAGGATGATTTGAAATGTGTTACGATTAACCGAGGAGACAATTAAATGCCCACAATCTCACTTAACACAGCTTCCTGAACTCTCTGGTATCATAAACTGTACAGATTCTCACTGCGCTTACCGTCTCACCAGTCTGACTGAAGCAATCAGGTCTCATTAAGTGGGTTCTCATGACAGCTTACACTTCATTTGTCTGGAAAAGCGGCATAATTACTGATAGTTGTGGCAACTTAACCCAGCATGAACGTGATTAATCTCTCTCCGTCATATCCTCCTGTCAGAAAGGCGTCTCCAGATCAGAGACAAGCTGAAGGTACGTTAGAAAATGAGTCACATTTCCTTCCTCTGTTTGTCTGATCTCTGCAGACTGATGGACGACCCCAGGGACCGACGCATCACAAAGTCTTTAACAACGGCAGTGAGGTGACAAGGAGCCAGACTTATGTTACGGAATGCTGGAGTCTTTCTGCTGATGTAAACAACAATTAATCCCACGGCCGTTATTCAGTCCATCTGTCAGCGTGAAAGAGATCAATTTGTTTGATCAAACTCATTACACTGAGGCATATTTGTAAACATGACTGTAAAGCTGAATGCTTTGATGATGGAGACACTGTAGGCTGAGTGGAAGGAAGGATTAAGAAATTATTTTTGTAACTGATTTAGATTTTTATGGCCTAAAGTATTCAGTATGCAGCTCAACTGGCATGATTTTTTTTTTTTAGAATTACAATACTATGACTACGTCTGGACACACATTTTGATTTTCTTGTCATTTATCAAACACCACAGCACTGCTGATTATTCACTCTGATTGCTTCCTTAGGAACATTTAATTAGCTCCTAATCAAGTCAGCATCTCTGGATCTGCTCCACTGCTCCTTCTCCTCCCTCTTCTTGCTAAAACTCTCTCTGGCTTTTCTTTACACTATGTCACGTTTCTGTCTCACTGGAGCACTCAAGATGTGCCAGCTGTTTGTTGGCTTTGATTACAACTTGCCCCAGATATGCTCTCTAACGAGCCGAGCGCTCGATCAATAATTTAGCCAAGTGGAAATGAAAACCAGGGTGATCAGGGTGCTTAAATAGAGCCTACATTTCACCTTCATTCAATTGAATTCAATAAAATTTTATTTAATTAAATTGTATTTTATTTGTATGGCGCTTTTAACAGTGTTCATTGTTGCAACGCTGCTTCACAGAATCAAAAGAAAATATGAAAATGCGTATGAAATGTAAGAAAATGTGTATGAATAAAAATGATCAGATTATCCCTGTGTATCTCTTTTTATCCTCTTTTTATTAAATGACCTTCTATAGAGTTTGTTTTCCTTTTTAACATAAGATTCATTTATAATATATTTTCATTGCTGTGTCTCTTTCTGTATGTTGACAGGCTGAGATCAGATCCCTACTTTGATAAAAATTTATAGATTATATTATCTTTCAATGCTTTGGAAACAACATTCAGACAAACTGACTCTATCATGCAGATTAATGACAGAAAAACACACCCATGTTTATGTAAATCTGTATTCAAATGATATTCTTATGTATTATCTTATACAGAACATAAAACAAGTGATGCTGATACAAACCACTGACATAGGAAAGTCCTTCCCTAAAGGTTGTATAGACAACGTCTTATATAAAATTCCACCATACATCAAATAACTCTGCTTATTTATTCATTTATTTTTCTGGCAATTTAAAATGAATAAATCCATAGTACTGAGGCGCAAGTCTGTTTAAAAGTTTTGTAGTTGATTTAATTTGGGAACTATTGTTAATAATTTGATTTCCTCATAAATTCTAAATTCTTTCTCAGTAAAATAGACACGACCTTTAAAAGTAATTTAATATAATATAATAATAATTTAAAAAAAAAATTTCAAATAACAACAACTTTGCCTAACAATACCCCAATAATTTAAACACACAAACATTACTTAAAAAAATAATAATTCAAAAAGTTAAAACAGTGATTTGGTTAAAACAGCAGTATACATGATATTTTTTTGTTTAAAGGTCAGTAAAATACCTGGAGAACACCAGATGTTTATCAGAATCTTACTGATTATTTTATATTACAATATCATGGCCATTTTTTAAAACTGATGCAATGATAGACATTTTTTTTCCCCAATGTGTCAGACACAAAAACAGAGTCTATGGGAACAAGAGTTTGCTTCTCAGCATGTCTGAGGGGAGCGTGTCTCTCCAAGTCCAATAGAAATGGTTTGGATGGCTTCATAGGTCTCCATCCAGTCCTTTTGAAATTCACTGTACACTGCACTGACCTGACCGAACATCACTCCTAACGCTGCTGCATAATCACCCAAGCCATCAAGGACTACTACAACTTCAACACCTTGTTCATGCTTCTCCAGTAGCTCCAAAAGACCAACCATCTCCCCTCTGACCCAATCCTCCACAGCAGAGCTCTAGTTAAAGCTTAAAGATAAAAAAATAATAAATTCCACAGAATATATAGTTATCGTAAATATTAAAGACATGAATAAGGCTATATACCACCAGAGTGTGTAAAAGACTGTTTCTGGAATTTTAATGATGTGTTAAAGCTACAGTGCAGTAACATGTTTTATAAATCATGTTATTGCATCTCAGGTAAGGTCTGTGTATTCAAAGTTTTCAAAAGCACAATGTTACCTGTCTCAATAAATACCACTGTAAAAAGTTGGGCCAACAATTCAATATTTATTCATTCAACATTTATCTACAAACCGGATTCCAAAAAAGTTGGGACACTAAACAAATTGTGAATAAAAACTGAATGCAATGATGTGGAG
>JAQMYJ010000009.1:2858680-2869184 GCA_030014305.1 Clarias laeviceps | reverse complement strand
ATGTCCTTTGAGAAATTCTTGCAGTCTGGCCTTTGGCTCATTCTGTCTGTCTTCACTGACATTTTCCTATTTGAATTGTAATTTTAGATTTATATTGGAACCTTTGACTCCGGCTCTGTTTATACGACTCTGACTGTGCATATTAGAATCCAGGGTTAAAGCAAAAAATGCTTACGGTTGTAATTTGAAAGAAGGATTTTTTTTATCTAATGTACCAGAAGGATACACTATTGTAACTGCGATGTTCAGTCCCCTCTAAAATCGAAACATCATGCTTTGGCCACAGGCTGCATCTTGTAATTGGTAAGTTATGTCCATGCATTTTTTCTGGCATCTGATTCCAACCTGGCAAGATATAGATGTCCTGGAAACTGTCAGCAAGACACAGGTCCTACTGATGGATTTCACAGATGGACTCTCAGGAGAAGATTATGTTTGTGTCTCCTGTGTGAAGCCAGTTCTTCAACACTTCAATGCTGCTAATGTATTAGGAAGACACAGACTTTAGACCTTAAAGAAGGAGAATTATAAATATAAACTGACTTCATCAGTGCAGACAACAAGCCCAGAGTGAAGGCCCGAGTTACATCAGAGATGCTAGGAGGAGATGGTAAGCTGCAGCACTGACGTGAAGGGTAAAGTTGTTGAAACATTCCAGGCAAAATTTGCCAAGAAGTTCATTTTAACTGAGTGGCGATGCAGCAGATGAAGTGTGATTCCTGTGTGACACCTACTGTAGGGGCATGCTGTGGAAGCAGATATACTACATATAGCTACCTGCTAACACCTTCTATAGACAAAGATCAAGGTCCACTTCCATGGTGGAAAACACACAGAGTAAGCTTTCCACATCTCGCCAAGCTTGCCCGCAAATATCTTTCTATTTCCTCTACAAGTTCCCCATCAGAAAGGGTTTTCGGTTCAAGTGGCAACATAATCACCTGCCAACATTCAAGCCTCAAGCCTGCACTGGTTTGGCATTCTTAACCTCTAGGCTAGAACGAGTAAATTAATTCAATAAATGAATATTTGAATAATTATATTTACAATTGTAAGAAAGAAATCAAATTTATTCATTATATAGGTGTTGACATGTTTAATGTAATCTTTATTTCTAAGCTATGTTTACCAACACTTGTTTTACCTTGGCACTGTTGCTAAACAAAATCTGCAAAACAAAATAATTCTTCTGATATATGTTAATATAAGTTAATTGATGTTAATGAATAAAACAAGTTAACGTTACATTATTACAATTTATTTGTTTTTATAACAAATATATATATTTTTAATAAACCACTCAGGGTTGGGTTTATAGTTGCTTTTTTTCTACATTTTGTGACAAAATATGTTACTACTACTGTTTTCAAAAAGGTTTATAATTGCTGAATAGCATGTTAAATTTTGTCAGACTGCGCTTTTTGATTTAAAAATTAGCTCCCTTTTAGGGTAAGAAGCAACATTCATTATTAATATCATAACATATTAGATCCTTAATTCGCCTGAATTGATAGTGAATGAGGTGAGTCAAATAGTGTAAACAACCCAAAGTACAAAGCCAAATGTAAAAAGTCATTTTTCAAGGTTTTTTTCTTATACATTTGTTCTTATATTTAAGATAAGATCTCTACAAAATCACCCCAATTACGTATTTTTTTTTTTCTTTTTTGACATCTGATCACAATATATATCACAGAAAAAAAAAAATGGAAATTTCAGTTTTTTCCAATATCGTGCAGCCCTACTTGTGGAACCCTATCATGAAGCTCATCTGGAACAGGTTCTGTGATCTTTATTGATTATGGAAATCATGACTGAGCAACAGAATAAACTCGGAAGTCAATTTACACAGAAATGTAACCGAGCAACACCATGCAGCAAGACAGCACACTGAAAAGACACTGTAACACAAAACAGAAGGAAAGAGTGGAAGGGTTAAGACTGGGTATGTCAATCAGCAGAACTTAACTCAGTAAAGCATGCATGCGTTTTACCTCATGAAGAGGCGACTGTACTGAAAAAAAATAAATGGAAAATAAAATAAAGACATATTAGCAAGTGAAAAATATCTAGTTATGTTTATCTACAATTATTACAACAAAACCAAATATATGATTATATAAGACAAATTTAACTTTTTTAAGCAATCCTTTCTGGTTCTACGGGCAAGATCACTTTGGTAGCTTTAGAATGTATTTCTTGAAGGAAGCAAAATTATAAACCAACAGGCCAGTGCATTTTCCCAGGGAAGTTTAGTAAATTCTGACCAGAGATAAGCTTAATAATATTATAGTCCATTTTTGTAGCCTTATTTTAAGAAATTGTAAATAATTTGACTAGCTATTGACTAGGAGCTCGTCTTTCAGTTATTCATTATTTTTCATGATTTAGGTGCAGGGTTTCAGAATCGTTGTGTTTGAGGGAAAAGAAAGGAATTGCACGAGGCAGAGGACGAGATGAGATGGCTCAGTATAGTGATTTAAAACGCTTCAGAAAGCGCACTTTCATTCCTTTTTCATTTCCCCGTTGCTCACTGATATCTTCCCCTCTGGAGGAGTTTTCCCATCATGCAGCTCTCTTGCTCTCTCTCTCTCTCTCCATTTCTATCTTTGTCCCTCTGTCTGGCTTTTGTGCAGCTTACATGGTGAAGTCTTGACCCTCAGTGTCTGTGTCAGAGTTGATTTTGCAGAAAGCTTCTGGATCTGACACAAGGGTCAACAGATAAAAGGTGAGTCAAAAGCAAGTTTCTCGGTTTCTCAAGCGCTTTAAAAAATGTCTTCCATGAAAAAGCGGCGAGATCCATGTAGGTGTCTGCAAAAAAAAAAAAAAAAAAAAACTATAAATCTGTTTATGCCCTGCTTACTGAACTGATTTCTGTAGACATCCTGACCTCACAGTAGAGTATTTCACTGTTTGTGCTCTGAAATGAAAAGTTCAGCCTCATCTAAATCCCACAACTGTTTCTTTAATTACGGTGAAGGTCAAACAGTGTCATTATAGCCATTAGTGTATCTGAGTGCACTCCTCAGAACCGATCATCTCCAAAAATTCTGAAATCTGTGACAGGTGATCCAGAAACATTGTGTAGTCACATCAAAAAGTCTGAAGGCATTTCATTTTGTTTTATTGATCTGAAAATTAATCATTCTAGAAAAAGCATGTGGGCAAGATTGTGGTTTATTTTAACTTTAGGGAGAATTTTATATATTTTGCATGATGCGTTATATAGTTAGTGAAACTCACTTATGGTATAGTAGCTAGAAACAGTTGTTCCCTCACACCTCTCTTGAAGAAAAAAAAATACAAGCATAGTTGCATAGTGTAACTCGTCACACCACAGTTGACACTGGAGACTCCTTACGTAAAGGTTTTAAGCTGTTAAGCTTAAAAAAAACTGGCCTTTTATAAAACCACAATATCAGAGTGATACTGATAACGGAGAAAACTTGCCTGAGAGCTGAAACAGATTTCTCGAAACTTCCTTTTTTCGTCTTCATCACTGCTGAACAAAAGCCCCAGCGGCCCCTCGGCCTCCTCTTCTCGTCTGTGTCTTAACAGCGGCAGGAGGAGGAAGCGGGGCAAGTGCACACCACTAATGAAAACGCACTGAAGCGGGTTAAAGCTACAGGAACGCCAGCCAAGACTCTCTGAAAACCATCCTGGGGTGTGTGTGTGTGTGTGTGTGTGTGTCTTCACCTTCTCATTTGCATCTTGTGTACTTAAAAAGAGTCTCTGCCTAGAATGCAGATTTCTTCTAAAACAAAAGAAGGAAAAATAGAGTGTTTGTTGTCCTAAATGAGCGCCTTCTATCATTCCTTCCACTTTGATTTCCTCCAGAAGAATTTCTTTTATTTCTTGGATGCCTTCCAAGTCAGTTTCAGAGGGTCCCATGCCTTTCTTTTTTTTCTTTATTGACAGGATTTAGCAAGCCGATCTGTCGAATGCAGAACCGTCTCATTAATTATGCCAGCCTTTAATTAGGTGCAGATGCAGAATGCAGGAGCGTGCAGGTGTGTGTGTGTGTGTGTCGCTTAATGACGGACTGCCGTGACGAGGCCTGGAAGCAAAGCGGTGCGGCGCGTTCGCAATTTTCGCAGATCGATACACATTTTCATTTTCCATCTGAGAGAGCATGGCAGTATTCTGGCACAGTAAACGAGGTATGTGTGTGTGTGTGAGAGTGAAAAGTTGATCCTTGAGAAGAGCACCTGATGGAGAGAGAGAGTGAGAGAGCGAGAGAGAGAGAGAGAGAGAAGGTGATGTCACTCCCGTTTACAGAAGCTATAAACATTTGTTTTATCACCAGCCTCTTTTATTTTATTTCTTTTGAAGTTAATAAGACAAAAAACATTCAGCTGGTTCTGTTACAGAGAAACCATAAAGCATAAACCTCTTCTTCAAGAAGACTTTTCCATGTCAGATATCACTTTTTGAAGCAAGTTTTAATCTCACAGAAATAAGACGCAAAGAAACAGGACAGCTCACACACACCAAAAACACCAAAATTCCTGCAGCGTCATCATGCGATAAATTAACGTTGAGTTCGGAAATGTTCAGCTTCAGAAACACTCCTGAAAATCTGATGTCAGAGCTGGTCGATATGCGTAAATATCAAGGCGTAAAATCATATCTCGATATTTAAACACAACTCAACAACACGTTACATTTAACGGTAATGAAAGGTTTATATTAACAAGCTGTCAGTTCCCAAACAAAACGTCAGTGCAGTTTTCAAGTGTAAAGACTTCAGTGCAGGATAACTGCAGTTACTGCTGTTACTTACCTTGATATAGGGCTATTTTAGCAATGGCTACAACGTACAGAAGTACAGAATCATATTTCAATACAAATGCATTATACTTTACAAAACTGCAGTATTAATCCCAGAAGCAGATGTGTTTTATAATGCTTTTATTTATTGTCTATAAAACTTTTAGATTTAAATCCAAAGAAACCAAATCTGTTCGTGTCGCAAAAAAAAAAAAAAAAAAAAAACTCTTTATTTACCTTTAAAACATACCCATTTTATTTTCAGCATTTCTAAAACGCTGGTGTACACTGGCTCATGTGGTAAAGTGTGAATCCATCAGATGCTGGCGTGAGCACGTGTGTGTTTATTTACATTCCAGAGTGTTAAAGCATGCGAGTCAGGAGTTAGCATGAGCTTCTTCCTGAGGCAAAACCACACAGATTTGATGCCTGCAGAGATCCGATACAAATCGCAAACATCCCTGACATCTGCACAGTAACGCTGGTGTGTTAATTTAACTCCTACAGCGGTTAATGAGGCAGCTGGAGTTTCAGTTAAATCAGCTCAGAGTTCAAACTGAGCGAACGGCAAACCTGCTCAGTGGGATTAACGCTAACACTCAGATCAACACTTTTACTTAGATTTTATTTATCTGTTTAGCAAAAACGAAATACTAAGAAATACTAAAATGTTAGTGAGACATATAAAGATGCTGAAGCTTGCGACGCTCACAGATGCTGATATATATATGAAGTAGTGAATGTTTTATTTTATTTCAAGTTTTGCTTTAAAAGAAATTCATGACATAAAGCCAGAAGGCGTAAGTAATGCATGATATTTTACAACAGAAAACCATATACAGTGGAACCTTGGATTAAGAGCATAATTCGTTCCGGAATCGGGCTCGTATTTCAAAACACGTAAACCAATCGAATTAAAAAGAAATAATGGAAACTCAAATTATTCATTCCACAGCTCCAAAAAAATTAATACCTAAAAATAATTAACAAAAATATATAGTAAAAATAAAACAAATTAACCTGCACTTTACCTATAAAAAAAGTACAAATAAATCCTGACAGATAAGTGTTTCATTTTGTGCTCTCAGGCACTGTGTATGTGTGTATGTGTGTGTGTGTGTGTGTGTGAAGCTTAAGTAAGGAGCCCCTCCCCCTCTCCCCCTTCTCGTCTTACACAGTTACCCTTCCTCCACTCTTCACACACTTGAGCGACACACTAACGGAGTCACTACTGTAAAGTAAAAATAAAACAAATTAACCTGCACTTTACCTTTGAAAAGAATCGTGACAGAGCAGTGTTTCTGTGTAAAGCAGAGAGAAAGAGTGTGTGTGTCTGTGAAAGCGAAAGTAGGAGGGGTCTGTGTGTGTGTGTGTGTGGCACGGTGTCCAATGACGCGCACGCACACAGAAACAAAGAGCAGTACAGAGAGAGAAAATGGATCTTTAACCTCTCTAATGAGACTTGCTTTTGCTTTACACGCGCGCTGTACACACACAAAATAAAATATGTTTTACACACACACACACGTAGTCGTAGTACACGCGTGCATGGATGTTGATTATACCAGTAAGACACGCACTAAGACCCAGCAGGGGAGTCGATTACCCACAATTAAAAAAGATCGTGTGACGTTCGGCATCAAAACAAGAAGCGCATGCGGTACTTGTAAACCAAGACTTGTTCGTTTTCAAAGTGAAAATTTATTAAAAATCTTTGCTCGTCTTGCGGAACACACGCAAACCATGTTACTCGCAATCCAAGGTTTCACTGTAGCTTGTTTTGATTGGTCATTTTATCAAGTTTCTGTTGTCTAAATATAATATATATATATATATATATATATATATATATATTTTGTGTGTGTGTGTGTGTGTGCATTGAAAGGAAATATAATATAAATATAAAGTCCTGTAAATAATAAATAAATTATAGTAACCTATTGAATGTGTGAATGGGTGTATATGTGTGTGTGTGTGTGTGCCCTGTGATGGAATGGCACCATGTCCAGGGCGTACCCCACCTCGTGCCTGAAGTCTCCTCTGATAGGCTCCAGGGTCCCCGCGACCCTGAATACAGGAGGTGTAAAGCGGTATAGAAGATGAGTAAGTGATCCTGGTGCTGGTATGCTGGTCACCCTGCTTATGCTAGTGGAAAAAAAATAGCATAGACCCGCATAGCTGGTCACCAGCATACCAGCACCAAAACACAACATATGCTGGTATAATTGCTGGTCAAGCTGGTCACCAGCTATGCTGGTCTATGCTGTTTTTTTCAGCAGGGGTAACCTTCAGAGGTGGAGGAAGTTTAGCAAAGCTTTCCTCATGTCAAAGTGCACTTATTCAATAAATCATAAAAAAAAAAGCTTCATTCACAATTAGAAATGTTTTAAATAAACTAAAAGGGTGAAAGTAAGTGTCGAAGAAAGATTTCAAGAAATTAAGGAAAACATTATCTAAGAATAAACTATCATCAGCTTCATTGCTAATCTCCTAAATTTTAGCTAGCAGGCTAATAAGTCTGAGCATGGAAAAATTAGCTGAATGCTAACACCTACAGTAGCTGCAACAAGTGAGAAAGATCTAGGTGTGTATAGCAGCAATGTAGATTTAGATTAGTGAGAGATTTCAGTCTGAAGCTGCTGCAATGTGAGTTTAGAAAGAAAAACCTCTGAATTATGTAAATATTAATTTAATTATTAATTAACTAAACTGCTTATTTACAATGGATTATTATTATTATTATTATTATTATTATTATTATTTTATAAAAATAATGGAGCTAAGGCTGAAGTGGAAATTTCAATAATGTGTGTGACAGAGAGGAAGCCCATGACCCGGTCAGACACACATTCATAGACGGAGTCATGCTTTGAGACAGACAGGGTGCTGCTGTTTGAGCACCAGGCTCCGTGTCCTTATTAAACTTGAATGGAGAGAGAGAGAGAGAGAGAGAGCTGGCTGTCACTCAGGCCGGGGATCTACACCAGAGTTATTATAAACACCAGAATCAGCATCAGCCTTACACACTCCAGCATCTCCATAGAGTAATAATCTGCCCTCACTCACAACAGCTCAGAGTCAAACTGCGTCCATATTTCGTGTCTGCTTAATGCCACTGCTCAATGAATGGCATCAGACTCTGGACAGAATTGTCACACACTCCATTGAGCTCCTGAACAGATCCCTGGTGGAGTCTGAACTCGTCATGAGCAGAGATGTCACAGGGATGTTGCTTAGCGTCCTTTGGTTTAGTTCACCTCTTAACCCTTTGTTAAACAGTATGCTTTACATTAGAACATTGATGGAGCTGAAGCAGAACCTAAGCAACACTTTTAGATGTCACATGAACATGCAAACAATCATTTAATAAGATTAGGACAACAATTCATTGTTTACTTGAGCTGCTGAATGAAATAAAACACAATAGTAATGCAATCATTTTAACAAATGTTGATTTTAACCTTTTACAGATACGTTTATTTTTGTGGAACGTTCTGACTTAAAGATCTGGGAAACCGTGAAAAGCAAATTAAGCATCATTTGTTAACAAGTTAGCAAAGTGCTAAAAGAGGGTTAATAAGGTGGAGGTGTGCTAAATGGCTTAAAGTTAAATGGCTGAAAGTTAAGTAAAAATATTTCAGTCTCCGTGTTCGATGGCGAGCGCTGCACCAGCAGGTCATTATAATTTGCAGTTCCAGCCGTGTGACTGAAGCTCATTGCAGACCTTATCGATTTAACGTTTTCCCAAGAAATGCTCTGGCCTTTAATTCCTGCTCTAATGAATCCCAGTGAAGTTGCTGAAAGCTCATTAGGTTTGAAATGAAGCTGTACACTAAAGCAGAGTAGTGGTGAGTGTGCAGAGTCCCCTGAAAGGCCATAGACTGGACAGGACGGAGGGAAAGGACTCACTGTTGCTGTTTTTTTACTCTGACAGCAATCTGTTAATTAAGCAACCTAATATCTGTAATTGCGTTCGTTCATGGCCCCAGCTGCTGAGCTAATGGTTGGTTTGCAGTGGCTGCCAGCATTCAGCTGTCTCCGAGGTGAAAGCACTCAAGGTCTGTACTCGACCCTCACCACTCCGCAAAACCGGCCAACAATGCCCAAACAGGTGCTTCAAATAAAGTCCAAAAACAACACAAACCCCGGCGTGTCTTTCTCTCCAGCTCAGATTCGGAGACGATGCCAGCCGTAATGTCCTGCTGGCAAAAGCGCTATGCTAATTAACATCTTGGCAGCGCTGACCTGCTCTGATTCCAAGCTAATCCAAAGCTCAGTTTGAGTTTGTCCTAAAATTCAGCACATGGAGTTCTGGAACTTTCTAGAGCAGAAGTGATCCAAAAAAACTTTCTGGATATCCAGTTACATACCCAATCATTTCTTACAAGACTGAATGGAGAGGGGAGTTACGTTTAAATGCTTCAGCATTAGCAACTAGTTCATGGCTGTAAATAAGATATAGATGTGAAGTGGTTATGTTTCACATTCGCAATTCACCTTAAAACTTCTGACTCATGAGGCGTCATCATAATCACACACGAATGTATGTGTATATCAGAAATAATGCTTTTCACTGATATACAACATCACACGGTCGAGATTAAACCTTAAAGCTTCCTCAGATAACCTGATGGACAGAACCAGTACAGTAAATATTTCTCTGGTAAGTTAATATTTTATTTTAACTGCATGAAAGATGACAGAAATAAAAGCAGACTGACGTGAGTAAATTGTTGTAGGATTGTAAAGTGATCTTGGTTGAAGTCAAAACACGAGTCCTAATTTAAGAAGAAAAGCAAATGCGTCACATGTCTTAATGCCAACAGATGCACTAGAGAGAGGATTAAAATGAGAAGCAGATAAAATTGGAAATGTGAGAATAAGGAACTAGGAGGTCTTGTTTCTCTTTGTCTTCATAAATGATAACATAAATGGATGGACCAGGCATCAGCATTACTCTGTCTGATAAATCTCTTGAGCAGACTTTTTTAGCATAAAACAGTTTAAGTATATCTAGCATCCAGTGATATGATCGACGATCGGACTGTAGTTACTGACTGTAACTCGTCTGTGACTTTGGATTCCATCCATCCATAGAAACCAAGTGATACAGAGTGGAGGAATAACACAGCTCTCCCCTCTCCCATTTCCAGGCTTTCTCTAGCACACACACAGCAATGATGAGAAGGAAAATGAAATGTCCAACAGAAGCTGAAAACAGCTTTGCAGGTCTGATGTACTTGAGGAGAAGCTTCAGGAAGTCAATTCCTGCGGTGTGCGGTAATAAGACGTGTCTGATGGTGTTGGAGTGTAACGTGTCCAGGGTCGAGGAAGGTGGAAGATTGATAGACCCAGATCTGGCCCAGTCTCCCGATCTGTCTGGCCCAGATCGGGAGACGTCAATGGAGGTTGGAAGAACAGAACAAATCCCAATTCCTGGTTTTATCTCATCATCCCCTGATCTTCTCAAGACACTGAGGTGTGAAAAAGACGTGCTGAGGGGGAATTTCATTGAACGTTAGAGGGTAGAGTAAGCGATCTGAGTTTAAGGTAGGCAGTGTTGGGGGACGTTACTTTTTGAAGTAAACTAATTACATTACAAAATTACTGTCATTAAAAAATAATCAGTAACATTACAGCGTTACATTCGGATAAACGTAACTAGTTCGAGGACTTTTCCATTGCAGAAAATGAAAACTCCTTTGTGATTCCTCATGCATGTTGTTTTAGTCAA
>JAQMYJ010000009.1:2765553-2776566 GCA_030014305.1 Clarias laeviceps | reverse complement strand
CCCAATAGCGTTTTCACGCAGCATCTCGTTCCCGCTTTTTCAGGGAACAGGGTTACAGTCAAGTAACCCGAGACGTTTCTGATCACACTGTCCATCAACAGTGAAAAACCTCAGGGTGATTATAGATGCAGGCTGCTTTGTCAGTACCACGTATTATGAAAACTACGGCAGGGGGCAGAGTAACAAACTTTGGGGCTTTCTTACAAAGCCCCAAAGTTATGGAATAGTCTTCCAATTGATGTTCAGGACTCAGACACAGTCTCAGTGTTTAAGTCTAAGCTAAAAACCAAGCAATTTTGCAAATAGATTTGCCTTAGTTAAAGTAGCAGATCTGGGGGACTAATGGACGTAGAGGATTATGGTAACTGGTATGTCTTCCCCACTCCCATTGATCACTCAAGTTGACGGTGAAGTAATTGGTCGCTTTACATCTCAGGGAGCCCTCAGGTCTGTGTTTCCTTCTGGCGCTCCCTTTTAGTTATGCTGTCATAGTTAGTCCTGCCGGAGTCCCTGTTTGCACTCTACACTAAATATTCATTCACATTATACATTGTTTGACTGTGACCAGACCTAACTGCCATCTCTCCTTCTCTTCTGCTCTATACTCTTCTTTCTCTTCTTCTCTCTCTCTCTCTCTCCCTCTCTCTCTTTCCCTCTACCTGTCTCTCTGTCGAGATATACAGGTACATGTCGCTCCTGAGCTGCCAGTGATCCAGACCCCCTCTGCCCCCTGGAGCTGTCTGAATCGTCCTGGTGTCCTGCTTCTGGTTGGAGATCTCGCATGGATGCCCTGTGTGGTCTGCCTGGGATGCGTGTGGTGACTGGGGACATTTCCACTTTTTCACAAAGACGGTCCTGTCCTCGGCTGATGCAGACAGCTGTTCTCTGAGGACTTGTGGCTTCAGTCGCTTGATAGTTCAAGACTGGAGCTTCCTACAGTCTATCTGAGCCTCCAATAATGAACTGGACTCCATTTTAACTTAAACCCATCTCCTGTTATACTGAACTTCCAGTCTCACACAGTATTATGCAGATCAATCCCTGCTATCCATTTCACCCAAATGAGGATGAGTTCACTGTTGAGTCTGGTTCCTCTCAAGGTTTCTTCCTATTACCATCTCAGGGAGTTTTTCCTTGCCACTGTCGCCATCGTCCTCGGCTTGCTCATCAGGGACAGTCTTATCATTTTGATTCATACACATTCACATCTCATACAAACTTAAATAATTCTTTTGATTGCGACAATGTCAATTGTTAAAAGCGCTATACAAATTAAATTGAATTAATCAAATTGGTAATTGATCTTTGCTGCTTGATCTCGGGCCTACCGACAAGGCTTCCGGTCCCAGCCGGGAAATCCACCCAGACGAGGAGTGTCCGATGGATACCTGCCTGTTGCTGCACTGATAACAGCTGGGAGGAGCCAATCATGAGAAGTGCCAGTCAAGGAAACCCACAGGAGCTGCAGCCCACGCTGCACACTGCCATCGACTTGCACTTTCTTTCCCTTTTCCCCTTTCCTTCCCCTTTTTTCTAAACAAAATTACCCCTTTTCTGTAAGACCTCGCCTCGTGTTTGTGGTGCCACCCATGCATCAAACTCATTACACTGGTGGTGAATGGCGGCAGAGTGGGTTGAGCGGGTTGAATTGGGAATGAGGCTGAGGTATTACTTGGCAGTGCCAGTGGCGGCCATGATCTCTGAGCTGAGGGAGGGGCAATGTGGCTTGCGCGTAAATTTCCTATCGCTTCTTGCTCACTCCAGAGCTCACTAGGTAGGCGGCCTCCCCTTCAGCAGTGATTCGATTAATTGCAGTAAAGGATTTCAGATTTGTCTGATTTTTGTGAATAATTATGACAGTTATAATATTCAGCTGTGTTCTCTTAAATATAACATTTTTGTCATTTTTGTCCTCCATGTTCTCAGTCCAGCGTTGTTTCCATCACCATCATTGAGCTCATAGTGTGTCCATCAACATCATATGAAATACCATGTGAGAGGCATATGAGGGCATACTCTGAGCTTCACACCAGAGTTTGGACAAATGGGTTCCTGAAAAAAACACTGATAATTTTTAACTGCTCGGCCTCAGCAAGATGTCAGTTAACTCTCAGTTAAAGTATCATGTGTGAATTAAAGTTCACCTGTACATCAGAAACATCTTTAATACACATCATCAATAAGCAACTGTAGAGGAAAGTGTGAAAATTAAATATTAACAGCATTTAAAATAATGAAGTCATTTGCTGTGACAGTCTTCATTATCTCTTGACAGTGGTTTGTCCGTTATAATCACTGTCAGTGTGTTTAATTGATCATCTGGATATAAATAAGGACTCATCTCTGAGGATCAAACACTCAACTCTTAATATTTGTCTTTAATAGTCTTTCGGAAGGACATGTTAATTAAATATGTTAATTCTTTTGTTCCAATGTAAATTCCGAACCAATCTGCGTTGACGATTTCGTGCCTTATTTATGGATGTCTTTACTGTGATTTAATCAACCTCAATGTGCAGTGAAATAAAATGCTGTGTTTTTAACAAGAAAAACAAAGCAGAAAGTTCTCTTAATTAGACTTTAGAGTTACACTTCATTTAAAAGTCCATTATAACTATCGCAAGTGTTTCCTAAATACTTATAAAGCAATGCTGGAGAATTAAAGGCTTTGAAACTTTTTATTGTAAGTAGAGAATAATGTGCATCATAACAGTGTTGCAAATGTTAATAGACTCAATAGACTTCTAATTTAGATTTATTATATAGATGTTTTTTTATATATTTTTTAAATACAAATAGATCTTTGAAGACTTAAACTGCTGTTGTCAACAAATCCATAGCCAAGTTTCTTAGGAAAAGCAGATTCCCCATCTAAAGGCAAGGTGAAAGTGGGAATTCTGCATCCTCTATTGGTTCGTTTCTTGCATCTGCAGTGTTCCTGGGCATTTCATGGATCACTCAGGTGTTTAATTCCAAACCAGAGAAAAGACAAAAGTGCAGAGTGAGTAAAAGCGTGCATGCAGGACAACTTGACAGGTTTGAAGTGTAGCTCTTCCCCAAGTGCTCGTCAGTCCTGACTAAAATGAATGAGACTCAGAGCTTAGTGAGATGTGATGGGCTTTTTCTTGTATGCAGAGCACATCATCACACAATATCAGGTTTTAATTCACATGAAGATAACATCCTTCCGAGAGCTTCTCCATGTTCTTCTCGGCATGATCCTCGGATACGGTTCTCCTGAAAAGCGAGACACAAATACTTGGTGTCATTAACATCAGGGAGCAGGTCTCTGGATTATTCTCAGCTTTAGAAACCTATAGAAAGCAGCTTTAACACTTCATCAAACATACAGAACTCCCAGGGCAAAAGGTGCTGATTCCAAACTGATCTAAAACATTAATGAAGAAGTTGTGTGAATGAGTGTAAAACAGTGTACAGTGAGAAACAGTTGATGCTTCCTCATGTTCATGGTGGAGAAAGAATATTAATCATGGAGAGTGTTTGCTATGTGATAAGCCAGGAGTCATCTGCATGGGTCAGGATCAAGAATGTAAAGAAGAGAACACAAGAACTGCTGTTTTCTCTCCAGGCAGCATCTTAACACTTATAAGCTGTCTCTTAACAAGGGAAACTAGAGGCTCTTGGAGCACCTCTCCAATTACTGCTGTCTCCCCTTAGGCATGAAGCAGCATTAATTAAAAACTCATTAGCATTACATTGCATTGATGATGATGATATGATGAAGTAGTGGAGCTGTGATGAGGGGAGTGTTGGACAAAATTACAAGACAAATGCAGGGTCTGATGTGGTGGTGGATTAGTAACTGAACTGGTAATTAGACATTATAATTCATTTATTTATTCATATTGAGTAAGTTTTTTTTTTTATTCTCGTCAGGGTTGCGGTCAAGCTGCAGTCCATTCCGGGACCACTGGGAACTTTGGTTTAATTTCCAGTGATCTCGAAATATGCTGAGATTATAATTGCTATATTGTGTCACTGGTCCATTAGTATAACCGCGTACACTAGGTTAAGGTCACCTGATGTTAGATTATAGACGTTTTCTCTCATACACCAGAGGGTGAACACACACTCCCTCTAATGTCATTTCAAAACTCCTACTACATCATAACTAACTTTAAGGAAAGTGCTATCTACCTACTTCCTCATACATGAGCTCACAGACCCCTCTCCTACCCAATGAGCAATTCTGCTTCCTCACCTCCTGGCCATGAACAGCTGTAACATCATCAGGACAACAGGGTGAACGCAATTTTTAGTTTTGCCACATGACCGCTCACAATCATGTCGTCAAAGCCACCATTTTCTATGGCAATATGCAAGTCTTTATCAAGGACATGATCCCTGACCATACAGAACCCTCTCCTAGCGGCCTCTCATCACTCTGCTGCTTTGAATCTGGTCAGTGATTTCTCAGCAGGTGTGGTAATGGAACAGGACTGAGAGCGGTCATGTTGGATTGTAATGAGCTCTGTGTTAAGGGAGAGGGCTTTAGGAGAGCGTGGCGCAGATGAAGCTGTCAGATGGACTAGTTTTGCCACGAGTCAAAGAAAAGAAGCAGGAAGGATCAATGATGGGGTTCAGATCTCATGTAAAGATAAAATGCATGAGAGGCTTCTGAGACATTGGGTAATACTGAAAGTTTATACACTTATAGTACAATGCTAATGAATGCTTGGTTTGTTTGATGTTACTAAGAGCACCTTTAGAGCACCAGGTTTGGACAGCGGTGGAGTTTAGAGGAGAGGAGAAACCACAGCACTGTTAAAAGAAGGAGAAGCTTAACCAGTTCTTGGGATGCTGTCTGTGGTGGGCAGTGGCGTGGACTGGCAATGGCTGTAGACAGGGGTAAGGAGATGAGTGAGCGCGGCTGTGTGCGGAGTAAGTCAGAGTTGCAGCGCACATGCAGAACCCGGTGTGCAGGTTGAGGAAGAGAGCAGCCATGTGAGGAGACCGGAGTTGCGAATTGAAACGCTAGTGATTCAGAAGCACGCAGAGTTGCAGGAATCCTGAGGGTTAAAGCAGAGTCGAAGTCAGAAACGGAAGCAAAAGATTAAAGCCGGGTAATCAGTCAACGTAGCAGACAATTCCAAATCGTAGGGGGTGCAAAAGGGGGTCAAGAGCATGAAGGGCAACAAAATATTCTAGGCAAGAACTAGACACGAAAAAACAGAGTGTAGAGCAAGCAATAATTCGGCAATCAGTGGTTGCTTGTGCGAGACTTGTATAGAGCGAAGTGATGAATGAAAATCGGGAACCGGTGAGCTCGAACCCATGAGTGAGGCAGCAAAACGGAAGCCGCGGAATGGAGTGTGGAAAGGAGTCGCGGTGATCATGGCTTGGCTCGAACTGTGGGCGTGACCCGGCGTACCGTTACGTGTGTTTGGTGTCTTATTCACTTTAAGAGAGAGAAAGAGAAGCTGGTGAGGAAACAATCATTTCTGGCTGCTACAACGTCAGGAAGAACAAGAAGAAAGTAAGAAACTTACTATAGGCAGGAAGGTAGTGGTGTCCTCAATGTGTTGTGTTTTAGTCTTAGAGCTGAGCATTCTGATAGAAGAGGAAAGAGTGAGATAGATAGATAGAGAGAGAGAGAATTACTGTATTTAGTTTGATCCTAATGCCGTATGTCAGCTCTGGCACTCGCTGGCACTCGTCTGTCCAACCTCATCTATCACAACGTGCCACACACACATACACACGTACACTTGTAATTTCCCCTTAATGTAAATGTGACAGATAGGATTTTATCAAGAATTATTCATACAGTTCTGCTTGATATGTTCCTGAAGATGTTTTGACTCTTTCCCATCTCTCTGTCTCTCTCTCTCTCTTTCTCTTTTACACTCCTGTCATGAGTGAAATTCCTTTTCTATCATTTCAGAATAACGCTCCTCCACCAGATCACTTTAATCAGATTCAATTTCTCACCTTTTTCCTTTTTCACACATTAATTTAATTGTAGATTTATTTATTTACACATCTGTTTTTCCCCTATTAATTTATGTTTAAATGATGAATATACAGGATTTTTATCACAACTAATGCTGATTGAAATTGTAAATTTTTCCTGTAACAGGGCATTGTATGCTAAAGGATTTAATTCTTTGTACATCAAAGCAATTTGCAGATTAATTCATGCTTTTCTTCTATTAATTGAAGCCTGAGGCATCATAGATTCTACTAATTTATTGCTACTTTAATGTTGTGGAACATCAGTGAAACAAGTTCTACAAAACAATATACAAATTGTTACATTTCTATACACTGTATCACTGTTCAATCACTAATGTGTTTCACTCACAGATACCTTAAACACAGGAAGGGCTTTTAATATTATATTTCCATATTATTATTATTAGTATTAGTATTGATATTGCTTGCTGTTTATAATAGATTTTTGAGGTATCAGTTCATTCTTAAATGTTCCAGCCGAGCTGCTTAATGAAAGGGAAGTCGTTAAGTCTTTCCTTATTCTCCTACTGACAAGTCAGGATCAGAACCCTTTTACATTCCTGATCAGATGATTATGAAGTCATTTTTCTTAAAAAAAAAACTCTAATCCTGGATCTTCCTCATAGTCTTTCCTTGTTGGGGTCGTTATGATCTTGTTAATTATCTGATGAATGGAATCAGGTTGTATTGAAGCTTTCTGTAGTGCTTCATGTACTGTAGACACAAGACCAGTACCTGCTTGTCTAGACTGACATTTGAACTCTGAACCTCAGAGTTAATCAGAAGAATTAAGCAAGTCCTGAGCAAGATATGACTAATTGGATCCCACATACAGTATGAGCCACAAACCACAAAAGTCAGTGTTGTTTAAAAACAGAGGATTTTTGTCTCAAAAGCACAACTTTTTGTTTCTTTGTATTTCCAAAAAGCAATTTCTTATGCAAATGTTGGTTTTGTTGCTTAAGGTGCTGTATCATTTTGAATGCAGAATTAGAATTTCCACAAACCATCATAAAGTTCAAAACACAGTGCTATAGTTTTTCTTGACTGTTCCAGTTATTTTGGCGCACAGCTGAGTGTGCTCAGTGCTCGGTGATTGCAGATTGGCCTGGCATCATGCCAGTTTAGATTATTCAAACAAATATTTCATTTTGTGATGTACACATAATTAAATTATTATTAAAACATGCAGCATTAAGTTTAATGAACACAATAAAACAGAACAATTAGAATCAGCAAATTCATCTAGACTTGTTAATTAAAAGCTCATTTACAAGAATACTAACAACACTGATTTTAATCTTGTCATGGCTTTCTCAAATTGAGTAAAAACAAAGTATGTGTTTGAATTAGTTACATGGAAACAAAAGGAGGTTGAATATGCTGCAATTCTCAGCTCTGATAACATCATAATTGTATTTTAGTGAACATACACTAGGGGGCAGCAACACATGCTAGCAAGTGTAGGATATTTCAGTAGCTATGCCAGTTGCCTAAAGAGTGAAATTAGAGCCTGTGAAATGTGCGCAGTAAATTTATCACGCATGTTAAACCCACTGTCTGAACACCTCCCTGAGAATCCCAGAGTCGGAGATAAATATCACTCACTCACAATCCTCTCAGTTCACACTCATTTCCCTCCAAAACCATAACCACACCCAGTTTACAGCTTGTACGCAATAGACCATTGTAAAGTCCTCTAAAGCACTGTTTATATTTTATTACTCTGGAAGCTTGTGTTTAAATCCCAGGACAGCTAGTCTGAGAGTCAGTGTTGAGGACGTGAGTGAAACTCTTAACTCTTAACTATTTAGTCTGAGGCATGTTGGATTGCATTCTGCGGTAAACGCTCCATATACACCGATCACAATTACACAGAAAACACATTTGTGAGAATGAAGTGATGTGACACGTGGATCTATTCAACTCTGGATGGTTGTTTGGACATTGGTGTAACTCAGATGCTAATAACTCCCTCATGACAATACAAAAATATATATTTATTTTTATATAACAGCAGGAAAAATGCCTCGGGCCACTTTCCAGAGCAGGAAATAATAATGAGAAAGCAAACAGATTTTTTTTTTTTTTTCTTACCACTATTATACTCACACACATTTGATTTAATTTATAGGGAAATAACTTTAGGGCAGTAACAGTGTCTCGGCTTCATCACACCACTGTTTTGCTATAACAACATGACTGACAGTGTTTTAT
Organism: Clarias laeviceps; assembly: GCA_030014305.1. Classification (NCBI taxonomy): domain Eukaryota; kingdom Metazoa; phylum Chordata; class Actinopteri; order Siluriformes; family Clariidae; genus Clarias; species Clarias laeviceps. The sequence continues at coordinate 2,768,373 of JAQMYJ010000009.1, read as the reverse complement.
TCCTGTCATAAGGGAGAAGAAGGTGAAAAACAGGCCACAGTGATTACAACTGTGCCGTAAAGGTGTACTTAAAGCTTCATAACTGTTCATTAGACTGGAATAAGACCTCAGTGAAGCTGATCTGTAATCAGTGTTTTCACACAAACATACAAATCATCATCGCACATCAAAACAAGCTTTCAAGCTAAATCCCAACTCTCACCCATGGCACCTCTTTAACTGGGTTTGTATGCAGAAGGTTTGAACTGAAACATGCGTTTAATCCATTTGCATGCGGCGAACTGCCTGATTCATAACCGTTTCTTTGCCGCCTTTTTTTATTACCAGCAGCTACATTTATAAGCAGCAGGGACACTTGACACATGCTGATTATCACTGAGGAAAGCGCCAGGACTTTTGCCCCTTTCGCATAACAGTGTGTATAGACGCTTCACACCATGAATACCAAGTTCATGTGGAAAATATTAACAAGCAACATTGTCATGCATCCCCCTCTCTGTGGTGTCGGTGTGAAGCCGCGAGGAGGCGGATTGACATTTAGAGAGCTTCACTTCCCTCTGCTGCTGTAGAATTTCTTTATCTGACACGGGTCAGTGCTCAAAGATGAGAAATCCACAACGCTGAGCACAGGCTGGACTTTTTCCTCAGCTGGAGCTACAGATTCCTGGTCTGAGCTAAAAGGAGTGGAATCTGAACCGGCGTAGTGGTGAAATGTTTCATAACAGATGTCATTATTATCCAGATGGGGAGTTGTTTGTATCCCAGTGATATTAATATATATTTACAAATATGTATGAAGATGTTTGATTGCTTATTGCAGGTTACAAATTTCACAGATTCACTTGTTTAAAATAGTTGGACCTTTCCACACATCACATGTTAAACAGAAAGTTCAGCAACATCTGAATTACCTCGACATCAGGAGAAAAGAATGGTAATTTCAATAACTGATTGGAATCAAAGAAATAATTAATTACACTAAAGATACATTTTATATGAATGCAGAAATTGTGTGTGAACCCTTATCTCATGTATTCCAGATCCGTGTAAGAGCTCATATGGGGGAATTTCCTGAAACACATCCACAACAGACACAGTGTACTGTAATGTCTGTTATTTCTGGCGGGTTCATCAAGTTAACCGGCTGCATTTGTGCAAATAACGTTCATTAACGTGTCCACACCATTAGTCGCTTTAATATTCACCCACAGAACGGAATTGTTGATGTGGACTTTGTTCACACTGGAGGGATGAAGGTAAAGAATATAGATAGATATACATAAAGAATGTATTATTGTACATCATGTTGTACAGTAAGACTGATATGAGAATGGTATGACGTCTTTTTGGATTAAAAAAATAATTAAACGATGTTCAAACACACCTTCAAACACACATTAGCGCTCACATTTGTTGGCGTGTACACTAGCTGTAAATTATCTGACCTCTGCTTAGCTCAAGGATTAAAGTTTTATCCCGGGAGTGTGTTGTAAGGTCTTTGATGATAGTGATTGCTCAAGTACTTTGTCTGTGAAGCAGCAGCCTAATCCTGAGGAGTGTATTCAGTTTCATTTTAAATTGCAACAGTAAAGATTGTCACAATCCCAGATTTCGACTTAGATCTGTAGACATGATCAAAGTGACTGTGGTGGCAAATAATGCAAATAAGTATTTGTACTTGGAATATTTTCCATATGTGATAATTGTTCCTTCGACTTTAATGTTTTGATGAAAAACATTTTTACTTTTACTTCCTCCATATTAAATACACATTTGCTATGTTTTAGCTGATGATCACAGAAATTTATACTGATTTTCTAATCTAAACATAAGAGTTTACATGATTGCTTTCTCCATATCATGATTGACTGACACCCCATGTGAAAAAGACAGGAACAAACCAATTCCACCAATTCAAGAAGTGCAAATTTTCATAAACGTCTGACAGGTCATTGTGAAAGCGCAGATTGGTTAGCACACCAAAGTGCCTGACAGATACCTGGAAAACTTATCCCGCCCACTTGGTCGTTGGGTTGCAGATGCTTTTTTTGAAGTGATAGAAGCGGATGTGCTGAGAAAAAGACAACCTTTACACATTTGGTTTGTGTTTCAAGCCATTAACAATATACTTATCTATAACAATGATTTATTTTTGATATTTTGTTTTGTGTGCTCAGATTTTATTTTCATTTTTGAACTCACTCATGAGCACCAACTCTGTCCTACTCAAATTGTTTGTCCGCTCCCTTACTTTGGTGCTCAAGCTCTGTCACTTCAGTTATAACTGTGCCACAATTCAAGCCAATTAGAAAAAATTATATTATTATTTTATACAGTAAGTTCCCAACTTACAAACAAGTTCAGTTTTCGGGAACACGTTCATAAATTGGATTCATTTGTAAGTCAGACTAAGTGAGTCTTACACACTTTTGACACAAATATGCAGTGTAAACTATAAAAAAATAAAAAATAAAACACACACAGGTTTGGTGTTTTGTCTCAGGGCTGTTTTCCACTGTATTGGACTGTGAACTTTGTCCCGTTGAGGATTTTCTGAAAATAGGATTATTCGCCATCGGGACAGTTTTACAAGACAGCCATCATCGTGCTCCCAGACCAATTCCTTCAAACCGTTGAGGCTGACTTAATTTCTCCTGCACCCCAACACACACACATACAATATACTGGTCTTTGGAAATTTTATACATTTACTTACAATATTGTATCTAAATTGTAAATATTGATATCTACAGGGTGGGCCATTTATATGGATACACCTTAATAAAATGGGAATGGTTGGTGATATTAACTTCCTGTTTG
>JAQMYJ010000009.1:2753127-2765453 GCA_030014305.1 Clarias laeviceps | reverse complement strand
AAAAGTTTTCCCCCTCACATATACTAATGTGCCACAAACAGGAAGTTAATATCACCAACCATTCCCATTTTATTAAGCTGTATCCATATAAATGGCCCACCCTGTATAATTGGTACAAATGATCACAGATTCGCAGTTAATTTGTATCTCCGGAAATTCGTAACTCAAATGTTCGTAAATCGTCAACTGAAATTTAATAAAATTATTAAAAGAAAAAAACAAATCACCACCTGGATTTAACTAAGCAAATATTTAAGAGCCTTCCACTGGATAATTTCTGCAGTGATTAATATGGTTCAGCTGGCAAAAATTTATTTAACCCTAACTGATGCATGGAGGAGCTTCTCACTTCTTAAAACATGTCTGAAAGACATATATTTTGGTTGTGGCTAAGGTTACTCTGTTTCACAAGGGCTATTGGCCTGCAACTAAAGAGATTGCTGAAACTACTAAGATTGGGATAAGAACTGAAAACACATCATTAAAACCTGGAAGGATAGTAGTGACCCATTATAAATGGATTGTTTTTTCTCCCCTGATAGCACAGCCATATTCCAAGATGATTATACCAGGATTCATTGGGCTCAAATTGTGAAAGAGTGGTGCAGGAAGCATAAGACATCACTTTCATACATGGATTGGGTACCACAGAGTCCAGATCTTAATCTCATTGAGAATATTTGGGATGTGCTGAAGAAGGCTTTCTGACTGTCTCGTCTTCAATACAAGATCGTGATGAGAAATTAATGCAACTCTAGATGGAAATAAACATTGTAGCATTGCATAAGCTTATTGAAACAATGCCATGGCAAAAGTGTGCCATAGTCAAAAAGGTGCATCAATGAAATATCAAAAAGTGTGTGTTTTATTCGGCAAGTGTATGTGTAATGAACGTTTTATTTATACTGAACCTTGTAGGCACATACATGTTTCAGAGCAACATTCAGTCATTACATGGAGTGCCCATCACTGACCAATTTGGTGAAAAATATCTTGTATTATTGCGTATTTCGTATCAATGTGTTAACCACAACAAAAAATAAATAAATCTGCTCTCAGACAGGTGCCGACTTTCATTGTTGATATAAAAGATCTGGCTCATGGACCTGATTTCTTCGCAAAAAAGCTATCACAAATTGGCTGTTCACTGTTTCCTCCTCAAATGATAATGTCATCATTCTCCCTTTTAATAAAACTACAGTCAAGGAAGAACAGCTACATGTATCATTGTAAAGCTGCCTCTTCTTTAGCCATAAAAAAACACCAATTCAAGTTCAAGCTGTAATGTCATTTTGTGTAAAAACATGGTGTGTTTATCCTTTATGTCCTGCCATGACTAAACCAGTCAAATCAATAATAACTTCTGTTAAAAAAACTTCGTTAAACATTTTATCTCTTGTAAGGCCTACAAGGTTTCATTAACTTGTAAAGAATCTAAAATAATTATAATTGATTCTTCTTCTTCTTCTTATTATTATTATTATTATCAATATTATTATTAGTAATAGTCACATGTGAGCCCCTGGGGCAGACAGTGTTAACTTGGCGGTGCTGGGGCTTGAACCCCCAACTTTCCGATGAGAAACAAAGTAACTCACAGGAATTCTATATTTAGTTTTTCATTATTAATTTACACATTTGTTTTGGTCAAAAGTTACTTGGCATTGAAAATAATAATGTTGATTTAAAAAGGGCATTGCAAACTACACAGGAGATTATTGCATACAATTCTCTCACACTAAAAAAATCACATACACATGGAGGTAAGTGTTTTAATCAATCATTGTTTATCCAGTCTACATTATTAGCATGATGTATTTGCAGATATTTATGGACATTAAGTTGAGTTGAAACATTGGTGTAAAAACTAGGTTTTTACTTTGTTTCCTTTTTTAACTTTTCAGTTAAACATACATTTGCAGTAATGAACACCACCCATTTTAAATGTAATACTTAAGATTTAATTATTTCTGCCTCTTTTGTGGCTTTTTTTGTTGTTGTTGTGGTTTCCACGTGCTTGGTGGCTAGAGAAAAACATGTAAATCACCTGCAGCAGTACAAACAACAAATGCGAAAGCTCATCCGAGGGTCCATCATTGGAAAAAAAGAAAGTTTCACTAAAAGAATGTGTCTCAAAAACTGTAACTATTCAGCCATCATAGCCATCATTAATTTCATCATCCAAGGATTTCATCCCTACAGTATCATTAAGCAGCAATGTGTTACAGATCTCGTCCATCATCTTAAGCCAGCTGTAGCCATTATTTATTGTGATACATCAAAGGCTAGACTTGACAAAGATCCAGTTTAAATGAAAACCAGAGACCTGCCATAAATTATGTTGAATTCATTGCCACAACAACTGATTATTGCTGGACAGCCCGTAGCCAAAGTTTCCTTGGTGTTACAGCACGCTGGATAGATGCTGACACACGACACATGGGAGACTTGCTCTGCTGCTCTTGCCTGCAGGCAGCTGAAGGGATCACATACATTTTCTGCACTTCCAGGTCCTTGACAACATACACACAGAATATAACATTCAGGAGAAGAATGTAGGCACAACCACCAACAATGCTTCCAAGTTTTGTGACTTAGATGCAAATTACAATGTAGACTAAACTTCAAGTGCAAGTGATGAAAATGACAAACCCAGGAAAGAAGATGATTGTGAATCAGATAGGGTGAAGGGACAGGTGTTGAGGTTTATGTTCTTAAAGCTGAAGGCTTGGTATGGAATACCAGTTGCCAAAACACCATCATTGTGCCTGTTATCTGCTTGGCATAGTGTACACAGTGGACACCTCACTGTATATCATACACACTAATATGAAAAAATAATTGTGTAAAGATTGAAGACTCTCCTTCTGCATCCCTCTATACACACTCAGATACACAGTAATGCACACTAACTTTCTTAAATCTCAACCTGCTTCACATATCTCACATGGAAATACAGTATGTGGATGGAATCACATGATTCCATGTGTTATTTCACAGTTTTGAAATATCCAGTATCTACAGTAGAATGTAGAACATAAATCATAAAAACATTGAATTATAAGGTGTGTGCAAATATTTGGCTGGTATTCATACTGTATGTGTGCATGAAGAACATCCCAGACACCCAACATCTACCAAAGGACTAAAACTGCGGTAAGCACTATTAAGTAAATAAAAAAAAAAAAAATAATAAAAAAAAAAACTACATCAAGAGACATTTTAAATAGTTACCTGCACTGCTACCTAGAAACAACTCCACTTCACTTCTTATCCTTGAAGAAAGCCAATGCCTGAAGGTAGATAAGACCAGGCAGTTGGACCTTATCAGGTGACACAATGGATGACCCTGAAAAGTTTTCTGCAATCTGAAAGTTGTTTCTAAACCTCAATACCCCTCACTCTGCCTCAGTCACATAAGAAATACTCTTCAGCACAGCAGGAGTAAACTTCGGTCCTGAAAGAGCTTGCTTGGACTTTACATATTGTTTATTTATCAGTAAATTAGTACCTATGTCCAAAGATATCCAGGAAAACCAGTTTCTTTGTAGAGTACTGGTACTTTTGCACTTCAAGTGCATTTTACAGCATGTACTTAGAAATTCTCCTTGAGTGAAATGTTAAAGTGCTACTTTTACTTGTAGTGGATTACATTGTGTTCTTTTACTTACAGTAAGTATTGAGTTTCTGTAATTTATAGATAGAGGGATTAACCAGCCATGGCATTCACTAATTACAGCACTGGGTCAGGAATAAACTGCCCCCCCCCCCCCCCCTTAAGTATTCAGTTCATTACTATCATCAGTCTGAGGTAAGTTAGAAAGCACTTTCCTTGTACAAATGTACAATCAGGAACTTTTTTTTTTTTTTTTTTTGCTGTTGCTGTTGTTCTGTCAAAGTTCTTGTTCTTGCTTGTTTGGAGAGGAAGGCAAAGTCCAAGCAGTCCTCTGGGATGAACAAGACTAAGCTGCTTCCTCCTACACTCTTCAACATCCCAGCAGGAAGAGACAAGTCAATCGCTGTGATCTACACTACTGCACTGCTCCACATTCCTCCTGAAGGCCCAGGCTAAAACATTCACCCCAGTGAGCTCAAGAAACATAAACCCACTGAAGCACAGAATCAGATTTAACCAGATCTGCAAACTCTACATGGATCAGGAAAGCTAATTATAGAGGACATGAGAGGCTGAGGTGAATTTAAGACGGCTCTGGCTCTTATAGTGTAAAAACAGATTGATCCACAGCCAACAGTGTGAGCCTTTGAGACTAGCTAAGATCTTAGCTGAGGCACTTTGGCAGTAATACCTGATGCTGAAAGATTTCCTATTTGCTAACACATAGCTAGCAGTTTTAATATTACCAAGACCTTGTTGATATTTATACCAGTGGAGTTTGGGATTATAAACCCAGACTTTTACAAATTATTCAACTAATAATATAATAAAATATAATAATTATTATTTGTATTATTATTATTATTATAATTATTATTATTAATTAATATATCAATATAAAGTAATAACAGCTTCGTTTCTAACCTCAAAAATGCTGGCTAGCATGAAAATAACTCTGACCATCCAAACTAGCTAAATGGTAATAACTAGCGCCCACGATTGATAAATAAAAATATAGGTTCAAATGATGGCTCTTATTCTTGCTGTCACACTTTTAGTCTCATATTTAGGAGTTTAGATCAATTATTTCAAGCCATTCAATGAATTATGACCTTAAAATATAAAATTATAGAGAAATTGGATAATATTAAAAAAGAAATGTCATGATTAAAAAATACATTGTATTTTTTCAACATTTTCCCTCCACAGTTTTTAACCTTCTGAGGATACACTGATGTACAGATTATAACTGCTGAAATTAAAATGATCTCTGCTCCACTATATGCTTTGATATAATACCACACTTTTGGGCTCCACATTTTGTCACTGAGATTAAAAGGAACATCAAGCAGTAATGAAAGAACTGTCTTATCACAGAGTTTACTGGGAACCCAAACTAAGTCTGACTTTATTTCTCACCATGAAGACCAGATGAGTTATGAGTGCCTGAGAAAGTACTGTATGCTGCTTTACTTCTAAAAGACGCCCAGGTACGTGATATAAATGCCAGTGTGTGTTTGGAACATAGGACATAGGAACTGAAGTGTATTTGATGAGGTCTAGATCAAATCATTAAACTAACTCTTTCAGTGATAAAGCTGACCCTGGCGTATAGAAAAAAAGGAGCATTTAGTTGCAAAATAACAAACTAGTGCTTTATACTGTCTAGGACCCAATCTGTCAAAGTGAAATGTTGGGAAATAGACTTGGGAAAGTTCATAATGACTAACAAAGAAGTGTGTGTGGACAATCAGTGAAACATGCTCTTTAAAATACACACCAGTTTGATTTGATAAAAGTCGATCCTTGTTAGGGCCGATTTGGAACCTGATGTTGTGAACTTCATTGTAGGCAGCTTTGTTACTATCACTTCAGACACCACAGGCCACTTAAACAACATGCATGTTTTGTTCTGTTGTGCTGTCAGTTAACCACTAACTGGACTTTATAGTTCCCAAGTGCATCACATCGCCTCAATTAGAACTTAAAGGTCACGGTGAGAGTCCTGTCTGCCTGCTGGAGACGGCCTTAATCAGGTGTCTAAAATGTGCCCTGTAGATCTTCACCTCCATCAGACACTTGTTGGAAGAGCTTGGAAAGCAAAATTGGACTGAGGTCATTGGTTAATTAGCAGATCACACTAACGCGAAGGATAAAGCAAAGGACTAGGAGTGGGTTCTCCTTGTTTCACTGCGGAAAGCAGAACAATAAATAAAAAAAATCCTCTCAGAGATAAATATTGTGCTATTGTTCAGAAGATGTCACACCTCCTTCTGACAGACCTGTAGTTAAAATGTTCGCATCAAAATGTTTTGATTTTCTGACGCTTGTCAGAGCCGCGATGGGAAGCTTCACTGCCCGGTGAACGTCCTGTTTGCCCTTTCAATTAGCTCAGAATGCAGGATGTGTAGTTGAATCTTTCAAATCATCAATCCTGTCATGGAGATGCACAGAGAAAGGCGCTAATGCTAGTGCTTCTCTGACACATGCTAATGAGCCCTGTGACTTTCTAAAAGCCGCATGTGGCTGCTAATGATACCCTGGATTCATCACCTCCTGAGCGCCTGCCTCATCACGCTGAACCGTAACAAAGCTGTGCAGGGCCGTGCGCCTCCTCGCTGATAATTATCTTTTAAAGGCATGTTTGTTTGTGATTATTATTTTCTCTTTCAAGAGGAATATGAAACAAGGCCAAAGAATCAGTAGATATCAAAAGCCATAGTGGGTGACGGCTTTAGGTCTTTGTGCCCGTGGTTGGTGTCCGTGTCAAAGAGAAAAAAAATTATCTTTTTAAATCACTGATGATGTCATTCTAAAAGTATACAAACATATTAGAACATTTCAAATATCATTGATTCTGTTTGACCGATCGGATTTGAGGATTCAATTGTGTTGAACACAACACACTGGTGTAAAAGTCTGCGCGCCTTCACAATGTTCTCAGCAAGCAAAGGACAGGAATCTCAACCTTATAATCACAACAAGAAAGGAGATATTGGCCTAAAGAGAAATCTAGAATCAAGCAGCACAAATAACGATGGGAGTAAATGTCCGGTGTAATAAAGCGATTCTGTCAGAGGAAGTAATAAAGATTGGAAAAAGGTTCGAGTCATTTTCACTCAAAACTGCCTGAATAAAATCCCCTCCACACACACAAACACACACACACACACACACACACCAATCCATAAAAGACTTTAGGATGCAATCAGATGTGTGTGTTTGTTGGAGATAAAGGCTCTGAAAAGTCGCAGTCGTCCAATCTGGCACTCGGGACTGACAAGAAACGTCACTGACCATGAAAACAAAGCGAAGGAGAAAGATTTCGGTGTCGCATTAGTCATTCTCGTCCTTTCAGAGAAAATGTGCAAATTGGCCAAAATAATGACTTGTGGCACTTATCACTGCTCAAGAGAAACAAAAAAACAAAACACATCAAATGCAGCATTTTATTTACAACTTATACCGAGAATGCGTTTCATCAACGCTGAGAGAAATAAAGCTTCAAATCAGACCCAAGTGCATTTACATGGCCTGCTCTCTGAGAGAACTTCGAAAAGTTTCTTTATTTTTTTTTATATCACGGTGATGTTGAATTCTTGAATCTGATTGGCTAATTGCTGCTAATTAATGTTCTCTCATAAAAATTAGAGTCTTATATGTATACATTAATTCAATTCAATTCAATTGTATAATTATTTTAACAATTGTCATTGTCACCAAGCAGCTTTACAGAATCAAAAGAAAATTATGCACATGTGTATGAATCAAAATTATTACATTGTCCCTGATTGTTCCTGATTAAATTGTCCCCAGGACTTAGTCATTAATTCAGTACAACATGTATTTTACCTCGTTAGAGTAAATTATAGAAGAGAGTTGTTAATTTACTGTATGTGCTAAACTAACTCCATAATGAAATTAGAGAACAATATGTTAAACATGTACAGTAAAAGCTTCGGCCCTCAGAAAAAAAACAAACAGATTTTGACACTTCTCCGCTAAATGCACTGTGTTAAAAATGTTTTGCTTGTGAGTGCACGATAGATATTCCTCTTTTAAGCTGCACATATTGCTCTGGCCTGAGAGAGACGATGTCATCCCAGTGTGTCTCTGTAATTCCGTAACACTAACACACCGAGCTGCTCTCTGTCCTCTTGACTTTGCACCATGAGCCCCGAGGCTACTGATGTGAGTCTTTTGCCCCAGTGTGAGTGTAAATTGTTGATTTCAGCAGTGATGCTTGGGATAGCGCTCACACAGACTTATTAGTCTGCAGCATCACAAGCTTGATAACAGCTGTCCCGAGAATGAGCCTGGACATGGCAGCAGATTATTGAACTATTTGCAGAGAACATCGTCGAGTCAGACACCAGACTGTGGCTTTAATGCAGCAGACAAAACCAGATTTTTTTAAATTTATTCATTCATTTCTTACTTTGCTGCCATTGGTCTGTTTTAGTAAATGTGTTCGCATTAGGAAAGTTGACACACCTCTAACACAGCACTGAGTGTGAGGTCTGATTACAGGACCGTAAGGGCAACAGTGGTACTTTAAACAGTTACTGTTCCCCAATTCAATAAAACATTCCCCTGATTAAGTGTTAGGAAGCAAAAAACTGTAAAAAGGCATCATCAATCATAGCGAGGTTAACGTTGGGAATCTCCTGAGTCTGTTGCTGCTCACGCTCTACTGATGAGCTGTTAGTCTTCATTAACGGTGCCCGGGTCACTGCTTCAGTCCTGCCTTTCATATTTCTGTAAATAATCAGTGTCTTAACTCATCTCATCATCTAACAGACTGATCTGGCTCAGAATAGCATCATGTTTGATGCTATTAACACTGTGAGTGCTTTCACCCATCAGTTTAATCTCAAACGAATGAGCTTTGAAGTAGATATGATCTCTTTAGCCTCAGTCCTTAATGACACACTAATCATCTGAAGGATTTGTTTATCAGAATTCAAGTCATGTCTTGAGACATGTACAAGCTGCTCTGCTTGCAGAGCACAAGGATTCCTAATTGAGATGCACGTCAGGTTTATAGTCATTATCAGGTCCTGATGGTGATCAGTTGAAGCTCATAATCAGCTGAAGCTCCAGATCAGTCCCGGGTTAAAGCAGAGATTTTTGAGTGACTTGAAAGATATAGCTAAGATTGAGCCTAAACCGCATCTTAAGCAGTTGAAGTCAAGTCGAGGTCAAGTCGAAGCAGTTAAAATAAAATGATCTCTCTTGATCAGAATCAAGAATGATGTGTTAATCATCACGCTTTTATTTCATCTAGTCACCTTTTGTGTTAATGACTAGAATGATGAGTCCAAGGCATGTCTGTGTCAATTAGGAAGATGTCTGTGTGTCTTTTTCAATGTTAGTTTAACTACTAAAAATAAAAGTAGGGACTGTACACTTGTATTTTTCACTTTGCTGGTGTCCAGCTCAGTTTTCTTTTTCATAACCCTGCGTTGCTTCTCTGACTGAGGGCATGCAACTTTCTTGATGTGCAAAAACATACAAGTATTCTTGTTTCCTTGGGTATTAATAAACATATGTTATCCAGTTATTCCTCAAGTTTATCTTATATGTGCTGTGAGCTGAACAAGACACTTTAGGGCATGCTGTTATGGGAAAATAAATGATTTTGGTGTCCTGACAGTGATTTTGTTATATCACACCACTCTGTTGATGGTTATTTTCCAACAACAGCATGGCACCAGGTGTTTTATACAGTGGAAAGACTTAGAAAGACAGGCTGAAAGCCAGTATCTCTTTACATTGGACAGTTTTGCTCCTGATAAAAACAGGGAAAATTCAGAGTAGTTTCGGCACCTTGGACAGCTCCGCTGTGTGCAGGGGAGGGCTGGGGTTGTCCTACTGTAACTCACCAGACCTGGATGCTGGATGTAGATAAAATCTACTGCCTGGCTGTCATTCACATCTTAAAGGATCCTAAGTAGGTTATTTCGGTATGGAAACTTACGCCTTTACCTAAACTTCAGAGTGTGTGTGTGTGATAATTATCTACACTGAGATGACACTGCTGCTTGCACTCTGTAAATAAGAAGCACTGCGTGTTTTTTCTGTAAATAAGAAGCACTGCATGTCTTGTTGATCCTCTACAGTAGATATAAAATTAATTGTTGACTCGAGTTTTGTGCATTCAGCTTTTTATTGCTTCCCTTTAAAAGTCCTTTAAAATGCCTGACTCATGCTGTAATGGTGTAGCATTCTGGCTTCGCTGTATCATTCCTCTGCCTTTCATGTTTTATGAAAGCAGTTTTATACCTTTAATATCCCTGTTGCTCCTCGTGCCATTTTAGTGAGCCTCACAGCGCTGGTGTGTTACCTGATGAATGGAATTGCAGAAACGGAAATGGAAAAGTGGAAAGATTGATGTATTTGCAGTAATAAAGATGTCGGACCCTGCGGCAGGTTAAGAGATGAGAGGAAGATAGAAGAATATGTACACCATGTTCAGGTTGTTCTTCTGTTCTCATCTGTGTGATGTAATTTATTTATTAAATAATTAGCAGTGAAGAAGTAACACTATTTAGCTAATTAGTTGCAAACAATTAAGGTTATAATCAATTCATAATGAATAAATTATTTATAATAAGTAATAATAAGTTAAAATTGTTTATTTATTAAATCATCTGCCAGTACATCAAGCTTGAGTAAAAATGAATATCTAGAAATCATTTTAAATATCTTTTATTTCTTATATAATAATCTTGTAATGAGAAATATCTTGCCTCACTCATTATATCTTCAGTGAAAGGAAAGAAGAGTTGAACAAGTAAAAGCTGTGCTTGATGTGTGTGTCAGGTTTGATCTATTACCTCTTTTCCCCAACATAATAGACGAGCCTCAGAGCTCACTGCATCACTGGATTTACCCATGATTCCCGGCATGTTTTCTTATAAATTCAGCTTTGTCACAGGTGCAGCACATCCATGCGGAAGAGCAGGAGCCTGGACATACTGTATACCAAACCACACGTCCAGTGATTCCACGGCCCAATATACAGTATATAAAATAAAAAAGTGTTATAGCAGTTATAGAAAACTAATCAATGACAAGATGGTGTGATGAAGCAGAGTCATTGTGACATGGAATATTTAGAATAATGTTAGATTTACTTTTGAATAATCGCCTTATTATGATATTGTTAAAACAGAGAAATCTACAGTACAAAGTGGTTTAATTAGTTTGTAGTGCATTTTATTAAGGTAAAATTAAGATATTTTTTTTTTATTCTCCTATGTATCACTCAGATGTTAGTTGGAGTTAATGTGTGTGTTAAGAATAATTACCAACACTATTTTTCACTTAATTATACAATTTATAGAGTGACTCTTATAATCACTCAGATAGATATGATCTCTATAAAATCATTGACATCAAATCTGACAATAAAGTAAAGATGACACAAGACTTTAAGAACAAATGAAGCTCTGTTGACACAGACATATCTGCTTTATTTTATTTGAAACCACTACTTGGTTTGTGGAACCAGGGAAGGGATTGTACACCCTACATAGTGCACTAGCTTTCCATTTAATACTATTTGGGATTTAAACCCCGACCTCGGAGCTGATATTCTAAAGTAAAATAAGTAGAAAAGTAAATCTTGTAAGTTTCTCAGGACTGTCCACCACCCCCATGTTTTTTTTCTCCTCACCTTATGGATTCATAGCATCCAAGAAGTTAAAATGACTTTCCCTGTTAATGACACTAACTGTCGGTCACCAGCAATATCACTCTTCGGTTTATGCTGTTGAGCTGAATATCATCACAGCTGTGATGTGGTTTTAGGCATGAGGGCATAACCCGAATCCCAGCCATGCTGATGTTCAGCACAGGACCACTCCAGCTTGCGTGATATACAGTACTCTCATAGCCTGTGTGTTATTCACAGATTGACAAAAATAAAGAATATACTGTAGATGATCATCATTAACAGTTCATGTTTTTCGGACATCTCCAGCATGAGCTTGTTTGTACAATTCAACAAATTGAGCATTTTTTTTTAAACTTTATTATTTCTTTGGTTGGCTATTAGCTATAGGGTCGAGTTGGTTTTTGTAGTAATTATTTTTGCTATGATTGAAGAGCCGAGCATTTGAAAAATGTCATGCTGAGGATTTGCTTTTATTTATTTGTATGTTTCATTGATTGTTTATTTGTTCATCAGCAATTTGGAATGATCACTGGATTGCTCATTTTCTGCCCTCAAATTTGACACACACTGTATCTTTTAAATCACTGCTATAAATTTGTGCAGCTCAAACAAGTAACTTTTTTCAGTGGTATAATATTTTCCTGATGGATGATGCAGTTTTCATCACACATTTCATCCCACTAGCCTCAATGTCCTCGTTATAGATTTAAGTGAAATCAGGAAGCCATCTCTCTCTCTATTTCTATCTCTCTGCAGCTCATTAGTCTCTGTTCTACAGTAGATGTTTATTACATATCCAGGCTATCCTCGTCGTTCAGTATTCTCTTCCTTTCTCTCCATCTTAGTGTCCTTAGTGTTTTTTCTTCTTCTTAAGTTTCCATCTGAACTTAAGAAACCTCGCAAATTGACTGTACACATTTAATCCTGGTAGATACCACTGTTATACACTTATAAATCGTCTCGGGTTACTTTGCTGTAACCCTGTTCCCTGAAAAAGCGGGAACGAGATGCTGCGTGAAAACGCTATGG
>JAQMYJ010000009.1:2655627-2667281 GCA_030014305.1 Clarias laeviceps | reverse complement strand
TGTAGAATGTGGAAAATAAATCACTAAACAAAAACAAAGAAATTTGCAAGTGACCCCAAACTTTTGAACGGTAGTGTATTTCTCATGTCTGTCTGTGCAGTATTCGCTGAGTTTCAGTTCATTTTAGTGACGTGTTTCAAAAAGATTTTCGCGGAGACTGAAAATAAAAGTAGACCCTTTACAGATTCAAATGATGTACTACACTTATGTGTATGATCAAACATGACAAAGCATTTTAAGTTCCTTTCATGGTTACCAGAAAAAAAATGCAAGTGTGCCTGCCGGCAGGTCCATCGACTCCTAAGGGTTACCTGAGTAAGTGTATTGGTAGAGTGACTTCTCTGACCAAGAATTCCAGTCACATTCCCAGGCATGTAAAAAGGTGTTAAAGTAGTGTAAGGCCCTGGGAACAATGGAGTTTCCTCGGTAGAGCAGCAAGTCTAACCCTGAACATGCTTTTCTATATGCAAGTTCCACGCAGACTGGAGCTGTGATGGACAATATTTTGTTCAAGGTCCTCTATTCCAGCACCAGCTCCAGCGAGTCCAGCTTAAAACCAACCACAGATTCTGCTCACCTTGTTCATCTCTGCCTTTAAGGTTTACAGTAGATGTACATAGTGCTTTATAACTGTTATTAATAAATAATGGGCTTTTTAAATAAGTGAGATCAATCTGTAGCATTTAGACACAGTTAAGTCTCCAAAGACTCATGTAATGATTATAAATGTGTTATAATGGTCCAGAGGAGCTTCACAAATTCACAACTACTGACCATGAGGCACTAAAGCGTGTATGTGGACAGAGTCTGTGTGAAAGGCAGCATTAAAGCATCTGAAGTTAGCAATTCAGTGCAAGTATGTGGGGACATATGCATATCTTTACACTTTTTATTTCATTTTATTTTCCTTCATTATGTATTACTATTTTATTAGTACCTTTTTTTTTACCGTATGCCTCAATTTTGTTGTACTTGTGCCATGACAATAAAAGGAATCTGAATCTGAATGTGTGACGTCTCGGGGGAAGGGAAAGGTAAGATGATATTTTAACATCCTGTCCCCAGGTATATCACACAAACCCCTGTGAACCCATTTTGTGACCCTTCCAGTACAGGATGTATTTTATACCTATCTATACATGGCTTTCATCCATTCCTTCCCTTCTTCCTCTCATTCTTACTTGCTTCTGCCTATAATAATAATATCCTTAATTTCCTACTAAAACTAGTTTTCTGTCTTTCTTCACCTTCCTTCCTTCCTCTCTTTGTAACAGAAGGCATATGCGTTCCGTCTTCATCAGTGTACTTAGTGTACATTTTTTAAACACAAACTGAGAAAGAGAGAGAGAGAGAGAGAGAGATGGAGAAGGGCACTCACGATGCGGTCTGGAGGAGGAGTGCTGCGGATGAAGCACTTGATCTGTCCTTTCTCTCCATATAGAGCCTGCTGCGTCTGGGTGCTGGAGATAGTGGGAGGGCCTGAAAGCATGACAATCAGTCAATACACACACACACACACACACACACACACACACACACACACATACAACAGAAATGTAGCACATTTACCTATGTTTATTTCTCAGCCCATTAGCTATAAACATTAATTTATAATAAAACAAGAGCAGCAACTTGTTGCTGACAAAATTATTTAACTCTCAGGTTCATGAGAACTAACACTGGAGACTCCTTCCATAAACACTAAATAAATAAATAAATAAATAAATAACTCCTTCCATAAACTTTTTTATGATGTGTTTATGTGAAGTGTGTAGCATGCACGCCCCTGTAAGTGAGCTGTTACCATAGAAACACACCTTATAGGTCATGGGTTAAAGTTATCATTTCAAATCCCATAAAGCCATAGAGCAAAGACATCTCAGAAATGAATAAAAATGTAAATGTGGAACTTTGCTTGTGCTTATGTCATTATGCAGCTCAGCAAAGATCAGCAGATTTCCCATTTTAATTGGATTAAACTCTATCACACACGCACACACACACACACACACACACCGGTGAGCTCCCACAGAGGCCTGCTCAATTCTCTTACAGAAAAAAAAAGTGTGAAACAAATGCCCTTCCTCCTCCACTTCTTAGTTACACATAGCTGCCGAGCTACAGGGGGGCATGAGATAGAGTCCCGCTCTTTTTCAGCAGCGCCACTGCGTTCCGATCGACTCGGCCTGGGGAGCCGAACAAAATCAGACGGAGAGGATCAACTCCATAAACGAGCGCTATAATTAAACGCTTTATCTCATGGCCTCAACCTGAGAGCTACTCCTGAACATCACATAGAGATAGTGAGAGAGAGAGAGAGAGAGAGAGAGAAAGAGATGGTGGGATGAAGGATGTGCAGATTTATAGCTTGTGAATAGTAAACAGGAAGTCACGTCTCTCACATACACACTAAGAAACAAATTAATAACAACACATCCTTTTCATTTACATCCTGCCCTTTTCGTACAAGGAAAAAAAGGAGGAAATTCAAAGAGTGTTTTGACCCGATGCTAATCACATGCTGATGCTAATTCTGTCTGACTCAGCAGTGTTTCCCTTCATGCTAGGAGGCTAACAGCTAACACACTGCAAATGATCTGTTACTGCACTTCAGTTTGTTCTTTCAGTTCTGGAATATCGCACTCATTACACACAAACACACACTATCGACTAAGAATCCATTTCGCTAATATAGTCACATTACAAATCCAAAATAGCTAATTATGTGTAACTGCTCTTAATTCTGCATTTTCTTGCACTCAAAGAAATATTTAAAGGTTTAAAAGTCTGACACGGTATAACAAGTTGGCACAAATATTAAACAGAGCGTTCGTTTTCTGGCAGAAGTGAATGTGTCTCAACCTTGCAAGGTTCACAAACGCTCAAACAGTGCGAAGGAATCGACACCAGATAAAGAATTTATAAAGCATTACAGACACTTATTGCCTCACTAAGGAAAGAGGCAGGTTATTGCTGGAGCTGGAGGGTGCTGGGGCTTCTATCAAAATCTTAACCATCCAATCTCGAGCCACGAGACTTTTTCACCTGATTCAATAAGCAAAGCCATATCTGATGCTAAAACCTGCCCTTTAGCAAAGCATGCACAAACACACACACACACACATATATATATATATGTATTTTTTATTTTTTTTTTCCCCCAGCCCCAGGACACCTTGGTGGAATTTCCAACACGATCCATCCCAGGGATTTTATGACCTGCATCTATGGAACACATGGAACAGCCGATACTTTCAGATCAATGACATCATCCTCCAGGCAGGGGGCACAACTTCATCAGAATTCTGCTCATCATTTATCGATTATGTCAAAGGAATGACAGGATTCAGAACAGATTCGAGTGGTTTTATCTGCAGGCCTTTCATAAACATCACACTGTGTGCAAACAAAATCTCTATTCATAGTCTGGTAAAAACTGTCTTAATTTAATGGAAGATGTTCATTATGTTACAGTTATTGTGTAATGGAGATGGGAGGAAAAAAAATCTAATCAGTGCAGCATTATGATTTTTATGAATACATGAATCGCCACACTGAGTCCAAAATGTATTTTTTCTTTTTTTACTTATATATGTTTGCATTTGATGAAAAGTGATAAAATAATCCTACAGGTGGTGTGCTTTAAACTAGCCACACACTGGCACACATTGGTGTTTACAATTGTAACAAAATCTGAAATTAAAAAATTGTGATACATACAATCACTATACAAATCAAATCGACACACAGGTATGTGTGGTATAATAAGGTATCGGGTCGTCCCTGGTGGTACTTTTTACAAATGCATCTCTTTCTAACACAGAAACTGCTACAGTGTAATCGCTGTGGAGTAAAGAGAGATGCGCACACAGCATTTAAGTAAGAAGTCCCCAGTATCAGGGTGCATTTATTTTAGGTATATTCACTTCAAGATTGAAAAAATAAAAGTTTTCCAACATTAATGTTGTAATTATAGAAAGGATAGAACTTTTACATTATGTACATTACTGTCAGAGCTGCTGTTTTAAAAAACTAATCAACACCTTCTGACCAATCAGAGTCCAAAATTCAGAACGGTATAAGTGAATGTAAGCAGTGGTGACAGAACTGCTGGAGATTACAGTCGATCTGCTCCATGTGTCATCAGCTTTCCCGAGCACTCAGAGTGAGATTACAGATCTATTTACCGTTCACTGTAAGAGTCACCACCTTTTCCCCGACTCCGACTCGAGGAACCACGGCGCGGCAGACGTATTTCCCAGCATCCTCCGGTTTTACCGCCCTCAAGGTCAGAGTGTTCTCGTTGCTGAGCACCTGAATGGAAAGCAGGCCGCGTGAACACATTTTAACACATTTCTTCCACATCTGTCTCACTTCATTAGGAATACAACTTTGCAGACACTCCAAGTTCTCAAAATAGACCGTGTGAGATCTGCATTCATGTGCTGCTGAATCTGGCACTGTAAGGAGTCAATCATCATGCCAAATATTTTGGGAGGGGATTTGGAGGTTTTATGGATTGCGCATTTGTGAGTGCACACAATTCTAAACTTGTTAATGAGCATTTTAAGAAGAGTCACGACACCTATTTACAAGAATGCTTAACTTTAATTAGCTGTAATTGCTTAACAATGCTGAGATGGACTGAGCGTACCACGCCATGGCCACGTTTCATCCACACGATAGTGAGTGAGGGATTTCCCATCCAGGCGCAGGTAAAGACGGCATCCGAGCCCAAATCCACCTGCAGGGACTGAGGTTCAGCCCCAAGACGAGGCCCGACTGCAGACATCACAACAACAGGTCAAATCAAAAAAGGTAAAAAAAAGATAGATTATGTACATAAGATAGAATGGTACAGTAAAAGCCTAACTCACAGTAGACGTCGACGTTGCGGCTGATGTTGGTGCTCCCGAGCACGTTGGTGACCTCGCAGGAAACCGGCTCGGTGAAGAATGAGTGATCCACAGCCACCTCGTATGTCTCTCCTACAGCCTCCCGGATCACACTGCCGCCTTTCGCCCATCTATCGTGACACCAAAAAATTAAACATACTTAGGATGACATCAAAGAAGCTTGAGTTTTTCCGAATTAATGCGTTTGTCTTTTACAGACTACAGGCTGCTGTGAAGATCTGAAAGCAGCATCTGTAATGGGGGATTTTAATACTGTACATTTTCCCCATTTGTGCCTTTTATGTGTTCTTACCATCAACAAAGCAGGAAGAGAATAATACAGTAGGTAGACAGTACTCATCCATTCACACCTCCAATGGAGTATTAAAGAAATGTGGCCAAGTTGGAGCACAGTTTGAAAGGAAAAGAATGGATTTAATGAACAGCAAAGGGAAAAAAAAACTATTAGTATTTCATCTTAATACGATAAAATAAATCAAGTTGAATTCCTACTGTTCTTTTAGCATTTGATCCACACATCTTAAACTTAAACTTCAAATTGACAAAAAGAGTCACATAGGAGGTATTGGTCTCGAAGGGGAATGTCTTAAGGTTTATATCAGCAAACAAAGATAAGCTAAGGAAGCACTCCAGAGTGGCACAACAGAAATGTCTAATAGAAGGCTCAATTGTGACTGAATGTGAACAAAAATGTGTACTTGGGCAGTGGTGGCTCAGAGGGCTAAGGCACTGAGTTACGGATCGGAAGGTCAGTGCTTCGAGTCCCAGCTCCACGAGGTTGCCATTGTTGGGCCCTTGAGCAAGGCCCCTAACCCTAGTTGCTTCAGGGGTGCTGTATCATGGCTGAACCTGCGCTCTGACCCCAGTTGCGCTGGGATATGCGAAGAAAGAATTTCAACTTTTCTGTCTGGATCCATGTCAAGTTCACGCCACTGATGTTGCCTGATTTTTTTCGTGTTTCAGTTTTTAGAGGACTTGAGGATGAGGATGATCTTTATGCTATGTCTTTTCAAACTGCTGATCGTGCTGCATCACAGGGCAGTGTAACACACTCAAAGAAAAGCGCTATTCACCCTCATTTACATACCCGAGCTCAAAGTTACCCACATAATGTATCAGTGTCACAAGCCTCACAAGCTAGATAGGATTTTACTCTGAAGCTTTTCTAACAGTGCTAACAACAGCCGCAACAACAGAAACAATGGTACAGTCATAAACAGGTTCCATCCGTCTTTGGAATTTTAAACGCCCCTCTGATTTTCGATGAATCAAATCCGACTCGCTGTTTCAAAACATACTTCTTTATAGATGAACAGCTTGCTCAAACCCCACCAAAGTACAAACACCTAACCTAGGCTATGTTTCGGATTCTGCTTAAGTGACAGGTGTGGTGCTGTGAAGAGACGTGCCGAGTGTATGCAGCTTCATTGTCGAAAAGATCCCGTCTATCTGCAAACCATCAAATTAGACTCCAATGCAGAAGAAAGTAATTGTGCTGTGTAAGAGTCTCATGGCTCACCGACGCTTTTCTTCTGCAGTGGGAAAGAAACACGCCGGGTGCCACATGCTCTGTCCCTGAGGCTCCACACACCAAAATAAGCACTCAGACGAGGCAATGCGAGGCACAGCCAGGCCCACCTATGGCATGTCTTAAACCCTGTTCACATCAGGGTTTGATAACTTCTTTTCCCTTTAGTACCCTCTGAGGCGACGAGAGAAGAAACAACAGACAAGGAGTTTGACTTTGCGACAAATTCTGTTGAGGAAAACAATCAAAAACCTGAAGAGACAAGAAACAAACCTTATTTAAGCATTTACACTGAACTGCGCTCGGCAAAAAACACACTGCAACATGTACCAGGCCCTGATCTCAAACACACTTACAATATGATCAAAAAATAACAAATATAAAATATGAAAAATATTACAGGCTGCAGTGTGGAATCAAAGATGGAGAAAGAAGCAGGTTTTTCTTGTTATGTTACTTTTTCTCTTTTTTTAAATAGGCAGAGATGAACAAACTCAAAAACTTTAATGTTTAAAATATATATTTTAATATTTACCCAGGATTTCCACCAGACAACGTCGCGAAAATGTGTTTTTGTAAACTATTTGTAATTTATTTTTAAACAAAATGTTGTACTTTATTTAAACATAATATTATACACAACATTTTGTTGTATATGCGATTTTGTATTAGCTTTTATTCTAAGCATTTAGCTAATTTACATATACTGTGGATTATTATATAATAATATTTTATATAACATATGTATGTACTTCATTGCTACATTGCTCCATTTCACCTTTCCCCTGGTGGGCCGTTAAGATCTCGGCACTCTGATCCTCTCCTTTTGTTCAGGATTCTTTCTCTCATTGCCGTGAACTGAATCTGGATGCAGTGGTGGGGAGAGCTTTCGTTTCCTGCTGTTACTGAGACCGAGGTTAAAACTTTCTCAGTTGACTTTCTGCTCTGGAGAGAAAGAAACTCTGAGCACATCTCAATTTCACACACAGCTGAGTTGTCTGTCTGTCTCTCTCTCTCTCTCTCTCTCTCTGTCTGCCTGTCTGTATGTGTCTCTCTGTTTGTCCATCTGTCTGTCTGCCTCTCAGTCTGTCTGCCTGTTTCTCTGCCTGTCTGTATATCTGTTTCAGTCTGTCTATCCATCTTTCAACCTGTCTCTGTCTCTCTGTATGTCTCTGCCTGACTGTCTGTATCTCTGCCTGTGTCTCTGTATGTGAAACTCTATGGTTGCATCCCTGTCTCTCTGTCTCTCAGCCTATTTCTGTCTGTCTCGCAGCCTGTTTCTGGCTTTCTCTCAGTCTGTCTGTCTCTCAGTCTCTGTTTATCTCACTGCCTATCTACTTCTCTGTCTCTATATATTTTCTCTTTCTGTTTCTCTGTTTGTTTTTCTGCCTGTCTCTGTGTCGGTCTCTTTTCTGTTTATCTGCCTGTTCATGTTTGTCTGTCTGTCTATACACCTGTCTGTCTATATTTTATTATTTATGTCTGTATGTAATTTTGTCTGTGCATTAATGTTGTTATGGGTCTTAAATGCACAATTTGTACACACCATTATCAGATACAGTAGGGAAGAACAAGTTCTGGTAAGAACCAGTAAAGTTTATCAAGAACTTTATTATAAACTGTATAACCCTGTTACAGTGGTGCAGCCAGCAACCAGAACATCCAAGGCAGAGATGGGGTAAAAGAGGTGGGCTACATGCTAGGCTAAAGGCTAGAGCAATGCGTCTACTGCTACCTAGCCTGCTGCTAGCAAATGTCTACTCACTCAAAAATAACATGGACATGTTGAGGACCAGGGAATGTTGTGCTTATATTTTCACGAAAGTATGGCTCTCAGACGAGACATCAGACTCGACTTTTCTGCTAGACACACACTTAATTCCCTGCAGAGACCGTACATCAGTCTCGGGCAAAACAAAAGGAGGCTTGCATAAGCTTTGTGTGTATGTGAAAAACCTAAAAAAAAAAAAAGAAGTGGTGTAGGAATGTGTTGGTTGTTGAAAAGCACTGTTCAGAAGATATTTAATTTTTAATGGTGAAGTGTAAACCCTTCTATCTACCAAGGGAGTTTAATGTGGTGTTTTTGCTAGCTGTTAAATTTTGTTGGAGTCTGATCATGTGACTATCATTGATAATTGTAAACTGCTTCGAGAGTACCAAATGGGATGCGTTTAAAATGGCTGCTACGAGAGGAGATTCTACTGTGGACTTGAATGAGTACACTACAGCTGTGACTGGCAACATTAGCACATGCACAGAGAACATCATCCCTACAAGACACTTCAAAATGTATACTATATTGCTAAATGTATTTACCTATTCAAAACATTTAATTCAGGCATGCCAATTACTTTCATGGATTCAGGAGTATAAAATCAAGAAACTAGGCATGCAGACCATTTCTACCAACATTTATGAAAGCATGGGTCGCTCTCAGGAGCTTAGTGAATTCCAGCATGGAACCGTGATAGGATGCCACTTATTCAAAAAGTCCAGTTGTGAAATTTCCTCACTACTAAATATTCCACAATCAACTGTAAGTGACATTATAACAAATGGAAGCATTTGGAAACGACAACAATTTGGCCATGAAGTGGTAGGCCACCTAAAATCACAGAGAGGTGTTCAGAGAATGCTGAGACGCATAGTGTACAGAGGTCACCAACTTTCTTCAGGGTCAATAGCTACAAACCTCATGCAGCCTTCAGATTAGCTCAGAAACAGTGTGTAGACAGCTTCATGGAATGGGTTTCTATGGCCGAGCAGCTGCGTGCAGCTGAGATGTATTCTCTGAAGTGACAAATCACACTTCTCTGTCAGGCAGTCTGGGTTGGGTCTGGGTTTGATGGTTGCCAAAGATAATGGTGCTTGTCTGACTGCATTGGGCCAAGTGTAAAGTTTGGTGGAGAGGTGAATATGATGAGGGGTTGTTTGTCAGAAGTTGGGCTTGGCCCATTAGTTCCAGTGAAGGACCCTCTTAATGCTTGAGCATACCAAGACATTTTGGACAAGTTCATGCTCCCAATTTTGTGGGAACAGTTTGAGGATGGTCCTTCCTGTTTCAACATGACTGCATACAAGTTAACAAAGCAAGGTCAATAAAGACATGGATAAGTGCGTTTGGTGTGGAAGAACTTGACTGACCTCAACCTGATAGAACACTTTTCGGATGCATTAGAGTGGAGACTGCGAGCCAGGCCGTCTCATCCAACATCAGTGTCTGGCCTCACAAATGCGCTTCTGGAAGAATGGTCAAACATTCTCATAAACACACCCCTAAACGTTATGGAAGGCCTTCCCAGAGGAGTTAAAGCTGTTATAGCTGCAAAGGGTCGGCCATCATAATATTAAACCCCATGGATAAAGAACTGGATGTTACTCAAATTCATATTCATGTGAAGGCAGGCGAGGTGGATCAACTGTGAGGTGCGAGTCATGTAAGATGCTCACTTCATCACATTTGCCTCCATTGACAGAGAGGAATATAAAAAGGCCAGATATAAGCTTCAGAATTTAATTAGGAAGGCAAAGAGACAGAAGCTTGAAGCTGGAGGGTTATTACACCACTGAAGAGCCGTGGCACATGTGGAAAGGCCTGCAGCACATTACTTAACTATCGGCAGAGGAGTCTGGGAACCAGAACAGCTGAGACCTCACTCCCAGATAAGCTCAATGTATTCTTTGCTCACTTTGAGGTCTCTAGATGTCAGCCAACAGCATAAAACTGCGCAAGGCTCTGATGGGAATAAACCCAAGAAAAGTGGCAGGCCCATATAATACCCCTGGGTGGGCACTCAGGGCTAGCTGGTGTGCTCACTGATATGTACAATCTGTCCCTTGCAAAGGCCTCAATGTCCACATGTTTTAAGTCCAACACCATTGTGCCTCTCCCTAAGAAAAATACAGTATTCTGCCTGAATAATTACCGCCCAGTTGCATTCACCTATATTGCAAGCAAGTCTTTTGAAAGGATATAAAAAGACCATCCCAGCCTCCATAGGCCAATTCAATTTGACAAAACTGGTCTACTGACGATGCCGTTAACACTGACATTTTTACAGTCCTCAAACATTGTAGGGAAAGGATACATATGCAAGAATGCTTTTCATTGATTATAGCTCTGCCTTCAACAGAGTCATCCCAAACACACTCTCAGAAAAGCTCCTTACCCTTGGACTGTCACCCTCTCTCTGTAACTCTTTCCTGACAAATAGGGCTCAGTCAGTCAGGATAAGGCACCGAACATCTTGTATTAGAACTTTGAGTACAGGGACACCCCTAGGCTGTGTTCTGAGCCCACTGCTGTATACCCTCTTCACACATGACTGTGTGACCTCCCAGGATCGTAAGGTTTGCAGATATCATCAAAGCAGTAAAGCAGTCACAGACTACACAGACTACTTGACAGACAGGCCTCAGTATGTATGGCTGGGGGACTGCAGGTCTGACACAGTGATCAGCAGTACAGGAGCGCCGCAGGGGACTGTGCTTTCTCCAGTCCTGTTTACCCTGTACACGTCAGACTTCCAGTACAACTCCAGAGTCCTGCCATATACAAAAGTTTGCAGATGACAGTGCGATCATGGGCTGTATCAGGAATGGAAACAAGGAGGAGTACAGAAAACTGATCCAGAACTGTGCTGCATGATGTAACCTGAACAACCTGCACCTTAACACCAATAAGACCCGGGAGATGGTGGTGGACTTCAGGAGACCCAGCCTCAACCAGAACCTGTAACTATCAATGGTGACTGTGTGGAGCGTGTGAGGACATACAAATACCTGGGGGTGCAGCTGGACGACAAACTCGACTGGACTGCTAACACAGATGCTCTGTACAAGAAAGGACAGACCCGCTTGTACTTCCTCAGAAGGTTGGCATAATTTAACACCTGCAAAAAACTGATGACAATGTTTTACCAGACAGTGGTGGCGAGTGAGCTCTTCTAAGCAGCAGGGTGCTGGGGAGCCAGAATGAAGAAGGACGCCACACGTCTGGAAAAGTAGGTGAGAAAGGCAGGCTCAGTGGTGGGTACAGAGCTGGAAAGCCCACATCTGTGGTAGAGCGCCAGGCACTGAACAGGCTCCTGTCAATCATGGACAATCTATGACATCCACTGCACAACACAATCGCCAGACAGAGGAGCAGCTTCAGCAACAGGCTGCTGTCACTGCCCTGCTCCACTGACAGACTGAGGAGGTCATTCCTC
>JAQMYJ010000009.1:2606796-2617340 GCA_030014305.1 Clarias laeviceps | reverse complement strand
CATTACACCAGAGAGCTGTGAGTTCTGTAAAAGACAGCGTTCTTCTCAACGTCCCACATCATCTCTTCAGGTTAATAACTAACAGATCATTTCCAAAGTAACATCCAGAGAAAGAGCCACAGTGAAAGCTTTGTTACTTTATTATCTGATCTAATTTTAGAGGAATGAAGCTGTAACCTGTCGGTTTGAGGTCGTCCCAGTGGGAGAGGTCTTAGTTGACAGAAACCTTGTGCTAATAACGCAACTATTTCGAGTTCTCATCTGTTTTAGTTAAAAGACTCAGACTTTGCTTAGTGAAAGCTGGGTGTTTTCTCTGCTCTGGCTTTCATTAATTCTCACATGCCAGATCTGTCTTAGCGAGCAACACGGAGGTGTGAAGAAAATGATGGAGTCTCGCTTTGGTTGCACAGATCTGCAGCTCACTTCCAATGGATCTAATCCAGTTTCTGAGGAACAAAAGCAAACAAAAGACCGACAAACAGTGAGTAATGGGTGAATCTGAGAAACGCTTGAACAGAAAGTAAATCACATGTAGTTAAGATAAATACTAAAATAAAGAACTTTTTTGTGCTTTTATTAATAAACAAGAGTCGGCTACAAAGCCTGATTCATTAGCTGCCAAAGCTCAGTTTAAAGGCGTACAGGATGTAAAAGCTCTACAAATGCAGCTCACAGGGATGTTCAGATCAGAACACGGTCCACAAACAAGCTGGTCTGCAGTCTAAGTGAAAACCAGTAACACTATGGATGACTGACTCTCTACTGCCCCCTGCCTCCTGACCTACAGCTGCTTTAAGCTCTGTGTTTAAGTCGAAGCAAGAGCTTTTCCAGCCTTCTCATTTCCTTCTTCTTAACACTCACAGCCTGGGACAAATGCAATAAAGTCCGGTTCGACTCTATGAGTAGGATTTACACGAACCGTCAGTGTAAAAGCATTCAATCTGCGCCAGTTAGAGCTCTAAACGGATCATGAGTTTGGAACAGAGCCAGCTGATTCATTCTAAT
Source organism: Clarias laeviceps (assembly GCA_030014305.1). Taxonomy (NCBI): domain Eukaryota; kingdom Metazoa; phylum Chordata; class Actinopteri; order Siluriformes; family Clariidae; genus Clarias; species Clarias laeviceps. The sequence goes on along the minus strand of JAQMYJ010000009.1, from coordinate 2,616,335 downwards.
TCCCTCCATTTACAACATTCTTGACGTACTTAAGGAGAAAAAAAAATAAAAAATGGAACGCAGTTCAGAAAACAGAGCTGCTGAAGAATTTACATCCATTTACCTTCATTCTTTTTTTTAGTTCTAATATTAATGAGTAAGAGTTTGGGTGAAACTTCAGCATGACTGTAGGTACAGTATGTGTTGTATGATGCAGTGTTAGTAGTGACTGAGAAAAAGCTTTACGGCTGGCTGATGAACTTCTCCAACTGAAGTGTGACATTGCTAATGAACAAAGCCAGAGCTTCTGACATCTCAGCAATAACTGTCACTCACATGAGAGGAGCTCTATTTAAACCAGGAGGGTTTTTATCCATGGATCGTTTCATTCATTTGCATTGATAATAATATTATCCTCGATTTTTTTTTTCACAGCTGTTGTCTAATTTGTTTCCATGACAACACATCTGCGAGCTTGGACATGCTCGAGTGCGTCTTACTGAAAGTGAACGACACTTGATCAGGCTTTTAAAAGCACTATAGTTCTACTTATTGTTCGTCTTTGTTAAAGTTAAAAGTAAATAGAAGGTTCAAAGTTAGGGTTTCGTTAATAACTTGACACTGTGGATTTATATCTATAGACATGTTTAATACAGTAGGATGTGAGATATGTGCCGTCCCTATCCACAGCATCAGTATACAGAAGGATGACTATTACATGTAAATAACAATATTTCTATATTGAAAACGCAGACTGAATTACACTTTCTTAAATCCATTTGTGTGTTCAGTCTTTTAGAAGAGTAAAATTAAACCAAACTGTGACCGGAAATGTGTCGCGAAGTGATAGAAGCCGAATATTACGAGCATTACACGTCTATAATATTCTCACGCAGATTCAAAATATATCACAGATTCTACTTGAGTCATCTCGAGCTACTCAATTGGGTGATGTTAATCAGGGGTCAGGTGTGCTCGAGGAAATGAAGAAGAAGGAGACCATTTGAAATAATCTGAAGAAGAACACTGGTCACAAAAGTGAGGTTTTAAATAAAGAAGTGAAGAACAGTGGGATGAAGTACAAGAGACATGATGAAACGGTAAGCAGAATACCAAGAAGTGTTACTTCCTGAGAAACAGCGTAGGACGAAAAAATAACCTGATCTGTTTAACTCAAGTCACAGAAATACTAACACTGAAATCTGAACACCACCAACCAACAACCAAAGACTTTTTACCAACGTCTCACAGACACGGCTACGAACCGCAGTGTACAAGGAGGACAGATAAAGCGGGAACCAGAGGGAACAGGTGGCTCTCGCTACAAGTGATGTGAGGAAATGGGAAGCAAATTAGGAACGGAAGAAACCGAAACATGGGCCAGTTGCACAGAATACAGAATACGCTCAAGTGGGTAAGAATATGGAACGACCTGAGAGCGAGTCCTCTCAGAGAATTCTTTAACAGGTTCTGTAGAATATAATAACCTCACACTGAGGAACGTACACAGAGACGGAAAAGTCAAAGAGAGCAACAGACCAGGTATGACACGAATATGGAACGACATGAGTGTGTGAGAGATACTGGAGCACAAGGTCACCTGAGCTGCTCAACAAGAGCCACAGAAATCCTAAAAAGTGAAGAAGAAGAGCTAATGACCAGGGACATACACAAACCTGCAAGGGAGCAAGATGTAAAAAAAAAAAAGTCTGTAATATGAATCTGGAATGACTGACAGCTGTATAAGTATTTTAAACTCTTTAATATTAACCAAAGAGCCTTGTGAACATGAACACTCGAGTGATTTGAACAAGGACCAGACTGAAAATGTAGAGCCAACCTCAGGCAGCTCACACAGTCCATTCTGCAGGAGTTTTACAGCTCCATCTGCTGAGGTTAGTGATGGGGTTTGGAACCAAAACATAAAGAAAAACATCAAAATTTATACATCAGAGCTGGGACAGATACTGCGATGCGGTGACAGGACAGATACTGGACGACTCTGAACAGATCGACCCGAAGGAACGGATTGATTCATACGCTGTATGAAGTGTGAGAACCAGGCCGAGCTCAGCGTCCAGACAGATTTTAGTATTAATGGATGCTGGTGGTTCTTCTGGATCAGATTCAGCACCGAAATATTCATCCTGTCTAAAAGTTACACACCAAGGCAGCATGGGTAATCTTGCTTCTCAAATCTTGTGCCAAAGTGAGCACTGTGCTCCAAGGAACGAGACCCTGGTGTATCAGACACTTGCTTACCCACGTTTTAATTAACGGAGATGGAAGGAAAATTGTGAGATTTAGTGATGTATCGTGACTCTTTTGTTTGGCCATTCATGTATCATCACACAACTCCAAAATTGTTTTATTTTAATTTACAGTATTTTACTTACTTATTTCACTTATTTCATAGGTGGTAATATGTTGCATTGCCTCTATGATCCAGGTGGTGCAGTCTAAATGGTTCACATATTGGAAGGCAGCATAGCATACTGTGCGGTAGGAACAGATTATTTCAAAATCTTTTTTAGAATAATAAAAAATGTACAGAAATAATATTGAATCAGGTTATTTATAAAATCATAATATTTATAGAATCCCAATATTAATGAAATTGACACCTTACTATTGATCCTTTCCCTGATAATTAACCACGTGGATCTAAAGGATACAGTAAAAGTATAGGCGTCGTCTTTACCTCATTCATAAAGCCTCATACAAAAGAGACTTCATTCATGCTAAAATATAAGATGAGAAAAAGGGAAAGAATTTGAGCTGAAATTCTCTCTCTCTCTCTCTCTCTCTCTCTTTTGCATAATTCTAATTTACACATTTACAAATCGCCAAGGTGTTACATACTTGCTTCCCCAAAGAAACGCGCTAATTCGCTCTCTCTCGCCGAAAATGAGCGCAATGCTGAAATTTTACACCGAACACAAAAACTAGATAAAGGAAATCAATTCTCTCTATTGAATCTGTATTCTCTAGATACACCAGGTGAGAGTGTGTGTCACAAAGGGTGTTTTCATGTGTGACCTTATCATGAGTGTGTTGAGGGAAATGAGCAGGTTTCACTCTGAGTGTGTGGCTGGTGTGATGGATGAGTTTGGACAGACGAGTGCCAGTGCTGACACACGGCATTAGGCTCAGCGCGGTGGCGCACCGGAGCAGCAGCGATAACACACTTTCTCTCTGTGCGCAGAGGGGCAGGGAGAAGAGCCAGAGGGACGAGGAGTCAGGACGAATAATCCTATCAAGCATATGCAGACGACACTGGACAGATGTGCGCTCTATCTCGATATTGAACAAACATCCGAATGAATCATTCTGTTATTATACATACATTTTATATATAAGGAGAGAAAGAGAGAGAGAGAGAGGTGTAAAGTCAGTACTCAATATTAAGTCCTTATTTAATTAGATTCATGACTAATTATTATTATGACATCTTTAAAGCATGTTAACGAGGTCCAGGAGCGGCATCCTGCTCTGCACATCTGTATTCAGCACAATAACTCAGAGACGCAGCTTTTTCAGCTGCTTTGCCCATCTGGATTAAAACTTTATTACTGGATAAATGAATCATTAATCTGAGGAGTGTGAGATCAGCGTATCCTTTAAACCTTGGGCACGTGTTCAGTACTGAACTGACCAAAACATCAGCATTATTATGTTGACTCTGATGATCTGCTCTTCCTGAACACACTTTATAAAACACTCAGGACTGTTCGCTTGAACTCTTCTCGACTGTAATGATTCATAATCTCATTTAGAAGATACCGGGCTCTGCTCTGAGTCTGATTCTTCTCCAGGTTTCTTCCTCATGGCATCTCACAGGGAGGCATTTCTTCACCATCGTCGCCTCTGGCTTGTGTCATCAAGGTCTGAATGGACACTGTGTGGTTGCCATGTCTATCGTTGTCATGTGCTCCGACAAAATGTTAGTGTGAGCGACTCTGACTGATTTAGATCAAGACGATGAAACGCTTAGTTTGTTTTCACGGCTTTAAAACTCGTTAATGAGTGAGTGAGAAACCCAGTTAGGATGCAGCGTTAAGAACACGTTTAGGCAATTTATCACATGCCGTGAGTTCTAGGGTGTAACGTGGGCCGTTTAATACGGGGACGCTGGAGAAATGGGCCGTGTCTTTATGGTGATGTCGGCACGGGGGTAAAGGGGCACGGCTCAAAGGGATCCGAGCTCGAGCTGAGAAATAAAACTTTATTGAGGTCGGTGTTGCTCGAGAGCTCGAATCGGTCGTCATGCTTGCAAATGAGTTTTATAAACGACATAATATCAGCAAATAGCCTTTTAGTCTGTGGCAGAATTAATGATTATTTTACTTCCCTGAAAGAAAATGAAAGAGAAGCGGGAGAAAGAAAAGCAGAAGAAACAAATACAAATTGTGAAGGTCTGTCTTACACGCACACTCAGTGAGACGACACATGATGGAGCGGAGCTTTAATCTTTTTCACCCCGAGTTTTCTGACTCCATTACAGCGTGACTCTTCTCGGCTCCCGACCATGACGAGGCTGACGTTGTGTCACATCTCACCTCATCACGGCTGTACTGTAAATGAGCACACAAGGCCTCGTCATCACTCATCATCATCACATCATGAGTCTCTGCTCTGTAAAGCCCAGCACCGGCAAGCCTGAAAATCTCAATCAGCTGCATCAGCTCATTTATATCCAAACGTACTGCTCTGCAGTTTGACCCTCTCACACAGACGGCAGGTTGATGTTTGCATCTGAGATCGATGAAGTAATATACACTGGACCATAAAATAAACCTTTTATTCTCTTGTTTTCCTGATTTGTGTTTTCCATTTTGTTTTGCTCTCCAGAATATATATAAATCTAAATAAATCTTTATTTGATCTGCTGAAAAAAACATATATAGATATCTTCATACATCACCTGGACTGGAATAACAAGCACATTGTGCAGGTTACAGCTGGATCCCAGTGTTCCACTCCACTGTGGTAGTGATTAAATCCCGATGTTCATTAGAGTTATCGAAAATGCTTTGTAACGAGTATTGCTTATTTTCACTAAAGTCAGCAGCAGTAACTGATTAAAGTTCTCTCCTAACTGCAGTTCATCAGAACAAACATTTATTCTTTTATAATAAATGAGAATTTATCATTTCTATTTTAATTGGTTATTAACAATAATTCCTTTTCCTACAGCCATAACATCATAATAAAAAGGAATCTTATACCTAACAGACTGTTTATCATTACAGACACTAAACTGTCTCCAAAAGCCTTTCGTGATGAAAACATCTCCTCGTTATGGCCAGGATCTCCAGACACACTTTACACACTCCAATCACACGTCCTGCAGATTTAAAGCAATTCTCTTCTTCTCCATTTTGTTTCAACACGACCCTGAGAGACATATAAAGATGAATTTAATGATGAATATCAGAACATCTGGGCAGTGACGTGAGAGCTTCAGAAACACACTATCCTGCAGCGTGACCCTTCTATCTCTGCTCCGTCTCACAGAAATAAACCCCCTTTTATCTGGCAAAGCCTGACAATAAAAGCTTCTCCTGCCATTAAATCAAACTCACATCCTCACAAAGTCATCGTTTTACCGCACTCCAGTTTATTTATCGTCTTTATCACAGTCCTGTTTTCACCAAATCATTAGAGTTTTGGCAGCGAATGTGCTTCTTGTTGTCGGAGTCGGATCTTAGCAATTAAAACTAACACTTAAGGAAGAAAAAACGCAAACACAAACAAGCGCAATGCAAATAAAGTCTAATTGAAACGGCAAGCGCCTCCGTAAGTGCCCGGCTTTTCATTTCCATAAATACATGGGCAGCTTTAACGCAGCCTCGGAGGAGCGAGAGAGTTCAGACGGCGAGAAAGCAGAATGATTACAGAGAGAAAACAGGAAATGAGGCGCTGCAGGCTTTTAGAGTTTTTCTTTTACTGATTTTAGTGATTATATTTCAAGGTAAAGTGAAGGCGGTGCGAGGAAAAATGCTCCTCTAGGTGGCGTGAGTTCTTACAGTTTTAAAGCTCTGTTTAAAGCAGAAGTAATGTAACGGTGTAAAACATTGTAACAAAACATCAAAGCAACTCCTTCCAAAAAGGAACTGTAAAAAAAAATAAAGTTGTTACACAGGATATCTTAGAAGATATAGCTTAATATATAATTTATTGTGATATTGATATTATTTTCCCATGTCGCTCAGCCCTTACAATATACTGAGCAAAATAATTATTTAATTCGATTAATATTAAAGAACCCCTTAGTCCCGGTTTGACTTGAATGCCCCACATATGTGTATGTATTAATAAGGTTCAAGTACATCGTTCATTTATTTACTTATTTATTTATATTCATTTATTCATGATGCCTCTAAAGCAGGGTGTGATGATGGAATAAAACCTGTTGATGAAGCGTGTGTGTTTCTGTAGCGCGAGGTCCTACACAGCGTTTCACTGGACAATAACAGCATGATTACGGGTCTGACTTTAAGTAATTCTATTTTTCCCTGGAAGTAACAATCTATAAATTTAATCTGGTGTATTATTTTGTCCTAAACAACCTCTGACACTGGAGATGTTCTGCTCCTCATCCATCACTGACAAACAACAGGTTTCATAACAGCAACACATGGCTGACATACATCATTTACACTACACACACACACAGAAGAGCACGTGTATTATGTTAAAAAAAACGAATAAAAAGATAAACAATGTATAAATAGTTTGTAAAGCGAGGCTTGTGGCATTATTTATCCAATAATCAGATCAGCTCCTCCTACGCCAAGACCCCGAGTGGTGATCGAACATTCCTGAGCAGATGTTTTCCTTTTCAATTCGTCTGTTTTAATGATCAGCCTGAACGTGCAAACTATTTTAGACAAGCGAGTGTGTGAAAGAGAATGATGATGGAGAAACAGTTATTCTGCGGGAATTAAACTGATCTAATGAGGAAACATTCGAGCTGGTGACAGGCCAGTTTGCGAAGCCGAGCTGTAAAGAATCGATGTGTTTTAGCAGGACTAAGCAATCGCCGGCGAGCGCGAGACCGCCAGCCTAGAGAGGAATCGATACTCATATGCGGCTTTGCGCAGCTACAAAAGGAAACACGGTCATTTAATGAAACAAAGCTCTTATTATATTGTGTCAGGAGCACACGGCTCGGCCCGGATTATCGACCCGCTCGCTGCTTGTTGCAGCGCAGATCTTATTAAACCTCCACATACAGCCATGATTTTAATATTACGTTCAGACCATGAGGACATTAGACACGTCCTGATCATCGATTTCAGGAAATATTGTGATGTTTAATTCAGATGATTTCATGAAAACATTGCTCTGTAGTGCTGTTTAGTGTCTCTCTAGTTACACAGGACTATCAGGTGACATTAGTGTAGTGATGAGAATCATTTAGAAGCTCACGAGTCTCTGTGTAGAAGTGCTCACACACACTCAGAGTAAAGCCATCCTGCTCTCTTCACCCAGCCTGAGATCAGACACCCATGACTGGCAGGTTGACAGGACAAAGAGAGAGAGATATAGAGAGAGTAAGCCCCGCCCATCCAGACAGTACAGCTAGTTTTGCTCGGGAACATAAACAGCTACAGCTGAAGAAACCTGGACTATAGTCTCAAACTCGTATCTAAATCTGTAACACATTGTGTTCAGCAGCAGTGTTCAGGTACAGCCCTGATACACACTTCATACTGTACGTAGAACATCTGGTGCAGAACTGGGCGCATCTGTACTGCACACAAATGTCACAGTGACAGCGACATAAACCTACACAAGCAGAGCAGTGAGAATACACACGCACAGGAAGAAGCTGCAGTGCTGGTCAAAAGTTTCGGAAAAGCTAGAGTTTATCCTGAGAAAAAAAAAACACAACAGTTTGGGAGAACTTGGGAAGGTTGAAAACAAGACGCTCTGGATCAGCTGCAGAGGACGAATGGTGGACAGAGACAGACCTGCTAGGAGTGAGTTGCTGTAGTCCAGTTAGACTTTATTTAACCCGACGTGGCTTGTTTGCTCATTTTCTTATGTGTGTGTACAGTACTTATGCCATTATTGCTCCAGCTAGAAATAATTATGTACAAGTTAATAAGAAAATAATAAAATATATTTAAATCACCTGTTGAACATTTATTTTTAATGTTTTTTTTCTTTATTAAAAAATATTTTTATATTTATTTATTTATTTATTTATTTATTTATTTTCATTTTTGCCAGAAATGCTCCAGCTAAAGAAAATAATAATTATGTAAAAATAAATCATACAATAATTTAAATACATAAAAACAAATCATCGTTCCATCTGTATTTTTCAAAAGGGCAGTGGTACAGTGTAGGTCTCTCCACTGCCATGAGGCCTAGGTTCGATTCCCAGTCAATTCCCAAAATACCAGCTACTGGATACAGTGCCGGTCTCAAGACCGGATAAAATGGGCGGGTTGCAACAGGAGGGGCATCCGGGGGGTACAACCTGTGCCAAGTTGTTGTGCAGATCGAATAGTCTGCTGTGGCGACTAACAAAGATCTGTATTTTTGAAAAAACATTTATGTGTTTTAAATTGTTTGTTTTTCTATTCGTTTAATATTTTATTTTCCTTGAAAAAAACTCTAGAACACTAATTTGTTTGTATGTTTTATAAATAAATAAAAAAATCAATAAATAATAAATACATACATACAAAAATATATAAATGCATTTTCTTCATTTATTTAACCAACTATTTTAAAACAAGTTTCTACATAAAAAGTATTGTTTTTGATAAAAAAAAAATTCCATTTATTAATTTCTTAATAATTTTGTATAATTTTTATTCATGAATCAGGAGATTTGAATTTATTTTTCTGTATTTTATTTTATTTTTTCAAATTTCTTCAGGACTCCTGACCTCAGACAGCTGGTGGATTCAGAGTGTGTGTGTGTGTGTGTGTGTGCTCATGTTTCAAACCAACACATACAGACACAGGAGCATCTGGTGAACCCCAGTGTGAACAGATGAAGAGTAAAAAGCGAAATCAATAAAAGCGCCCTGTTCCTCAATCTGCACCATGTGTTTAGAGAAAAACTGCACTTTTAGGACATGAGCCGAGGGTTCGAGTCACTTTAATGTTTTAGAGGAAGTGAGATTCAGTCTGGAGAGCAGCACAGTGATGTCTCCATCTCTGAAATCAGAGAAATGATCAAATTCTGAACTTTAACACATCCTTCATACGCAAAAAAGGAAAAAAAATCTTTCAGGTCTTCTTTCATCATGTAGGAGCAAAGCCCTAAAGCTGAAGTGTGATGAGGAGAGAAATGAGACGATTTTCTGCAGCTATCGCACACACACACACACACACACACACACACACACACACACAAATAGTCACGTCCTCTATAAGGGCTGTGAGAAAAATTGCAAGCAGACGGCAGATGGAGAGTAAGCATGCAGCCTGCTCTCATTCTGGGCTTTTACACTCTGCATCAGATTTACCTGAGCTCCCAATCTACACACACACACACACACACACACACACACACACACAAACACAAATTGAAT
>JAQMYJ010000009.1:2576129-2589046 GCA_030014305.1 Clarias laeviceps | reverse complement strand
GCGTTTCTCTCAGGTTTATGACTTCCTGTGATCAGATCAGTTCTACAGGTTAATGAGGTTAGCTTTCCACTCTGCACTTTGCCATCGTTCCTGAATCTTTTTTTTCGCACCGAACGTCTGATTCCGAACATCTGAAGGTAAGCTCAGCGAGACCGCGCCAGCGCCGGATCTCTAAGACACCGCTTCGATTTTCCGTGAACACCACTGAGCTCTGAGTGTGTCAGTCATCATTTGAAGCACCGTGTGAGATCTACGAGGTGCCGCACCGACCTTTAGACCAGAAGACGGACAGTTTGGTGACTGAAAGGAACCCTGACCTTTTTAGGAGCTTAGACTCAGCAGGCTGTCAATTAACTCCAGCTAAAGCAGAGTGTGTGAATAAAGCTCACCTGTAGCACATGAAAAAGCCTTTTCTTTAATCAACTTGGGAACTTGCAGGGTAACTTTAAAAACCAGGTAAAGAAACGCAAGAATAAGTCAAATAAAACAGAACATATAATTTTTCATGTTGACAGAGCTATGACTCAATTTTTAAAGCAGTTCTTTTGATTATTCTTGCTAATTGTAGCTCTAGTTAGCATGTGGAAATACAAGATTTTATCACACTAGTTAATATTAGAAAGACTTACCATTATTGTTAGTTACCCTCAGCTATAGTTTTCCAAGGTAACTCAGTTCCTTGTTGAAATTAATGCTAATTGACCTTCACGCACTAATATGTGTATCAGTGTGGAACTGGAGGCAGATATCTCTCATAATATTCAATTTAAGTTTCATTAAATATAAGATTTCATACTTTTCTTTTTTTTTTTGAGAATAGATGTTACATTTTTCTCAGTTATCTATTTAGGTGACTAATTTCACTTTAACATGAGGAATACTTTGGGTTCATGTCACCGGCCCAGACTTACAGAAATTGATATCAATCTTGTATTGCTTTTCTTCTTTATACAGATGGATTTATAAGTTTTTTTTGCAGGAACAGGTTCTTCTGAGAGCAGCCACTCGTCCTTCACCACGCTGCGAAATAAAGTTCAATACCTCCTAGACATCGTGCTCCAGGGTCAGCGCTAATGGTCTGTAAAGAAGTTTAATTAAATCTGCAGCGTATCTTTTTGAACTACAGACTGGAAGTAAAAAAAATAAAATAAAATCCACCCAGACTTTACTGGCTGAAGTGCTCAGGTCTAGCTCCTGAGAAGATCTATTAAATCTGAGCAGATTTTTTTTTTTTTTTTACACAGCAGTGTGAGGAAAGATGGCTCACCTTTTTTTTTTTTTTTTCGAACTCTTTGATATTCACTTTTAACATGAGAAAAGATTCTTTTTGATATAATGCCTATCGAAAATCTTTTTCTTTCTAGTAGGGAGATCAAAGCGAGCGCTGCACACGTACATTGTAATTGGACAAAAACTCAATAGCGCTCTGTGTCAGCTGTTAATAATAAGACAGATCATAAAGAGGCCCAGCAGAACGGGAGTCATTTCCTGAGCAGCGACTCCGACTCGGCCGCGTCGAGCCGTAACCATTTCTGTCGCCGTGAAATATGAAGCACGGCTCGTAAAACTAACCATGTTTAATGAATTCTTTGGCTTTTGTATTCTGACTCAATAAAGAATATTTGCAAATCGGCAGAAATCTGACCTTCAATATCCCTCTTCTCTTTGAATAAAAGAACACAGTCTTAGCGAGTTGATTTTGATTGTTATTGAAAAGAAACTTCTTTAGAGCAGCATATAGAACGCAGGTTGGGGCATCATAGGAAAGCACCGAATGAAAGACGAAACAAAAAAGCTGAAGGATTCATATCGGTGGAATGCAGAAAGTGTGAGTGAAGCTGGATCTCGTTCCAGACTAATGTTGAGAAGCATCACTGCAGACTCACACTGATCACGCTCAGTAATCATCACGCCCAGTCCCCCTGAACCATTACTCTCCTAATTGGCAACAATAGCTTCAGCGGCACATGAGCTCCAAATGAAGTAATTAACAAAGCTTTTATTTATTTAATTTGTTTATTTTTTCAATAAGGATTCATTAGCAGCACAGGGTGAACAGAACCTCCTGAGAAGCTCACAGACGTCTGCTTGGAGACAGAAGGAGACTTTCTCTGACTTTTAAGGTAAAAGCAGCATCATAAACCTGTGATGTCATCGATGTTTTGCTATAGCCTTCATCCAGCAACATATTACTGTACATCTCTGTCACATTTCAAGTAGCTCACTGCAAACAGCTCTACTTAACTACACACATGCAACTTAACTTTTATGCATTTCTGACACAATAACTGAGGAGAAATGCAAAGAAGAGCTCCTGAGCTCCTGGCGTGTATCAGACAGATGTGAAAAGGTAAAGAGGCGGCTCGTTAGGCTGAACAAACTAGGACGAGCTTGGAGATTTATTGAAAGAAGGACACTTACTTATGCAGGCCAAACAAACATAAAAGCAGTGACGGCACAGTAAAGACATCAAAAGGTGCATGAAAGGAACGAGACGTCTCCGGCTCCAGAGACCGACCCAGTGTTGAAGAGAACAGGACCACGCTTAATGAGAGACAAACCATTTCCATCAGAAAGAACCAAAATTGAGCATCGTGGTCTCGGCCCGTCTTCACAGTGGTGAGTTCTTGAGGTGATGATACTAAAACCCAATACTAATGATTTCGCCAAACTGAATAACTCACTTTGTTTTACATGTGTAGCCTGTTTGAACAGAACACTGGTGTATTCTCCACTTGGGCCTGGTTCCGACCACAGGGAGTCATGTACAGCTCTGAGAGAGAGGTCTCGCTCCATGTTCAATTGAACTCTAAAGAAACCGGTTCGACTATGAATTGAGTCGAAAGGGCACAAAGTGAATCAGGGTTTTTCGGGTTGCAGTGGTTTCGTAGATGTGAGTCGCTAAACTGAGACCTGAGGAGTAAAGATACCAACTGTAGTAAGCGATTAGTTTTGTTGGTTTTTTCGAACGAACCAAAAGTATTTATTTGACTCTCATTCAAAACGTGTAAGGGTCCTCATTTCTCAGAATTTCCTCTTGGTATTCAAACACTTACTGAATCCGTGATCCAGCAATGTTTTTATTTCTTTAAACAAGTGTTAACACATAGCTAAGCCCTATCCAGTGAATTAGCACTCATTATCATATTTTATCAGGTGATTCTTTTATCAGCCATTAGCACTTGCAGTGGAAGTGTGAGGGCTAAATGAGGACATCTGTGAGCAGGTCTTCATCATCATCAAGGAACAGGTTCAAAGAACTTGAGAGATTACAGATTATATGTTGGAACTGAACCTCACTGAACATAGCCTGGAGGAGAATCCAATCAGTTGCTGGGAGATGGAGGTGTCATGGGGAAAATAAGTCAATCTCTATTTGAAGAACACACAGTGGGAAGAAACTGTTTGTAAAAAAAAATAAAATAAATCACAGCATCAGACAAACCACTGGATTCTTTACTTTCTCACTGGATTCTCATCAAGTCGACACGAGTCAAATCTGGGATGTCAAATTTAGGATGTTTACGAAGAGCTTCCTGTCCACAAGGAAACAAAAACGTCTAACTCCAGTACTACCTTTGAACTATGCTTTAAGCTAATAATCGTATCTGTACCAGTCTTTATAGAGTTAAATGCAGGCTATGGCGCCGACGTAGCGCACAGAGAACACAAATACAAGCTTTTTCCACCAACATAATAACTTACTGATAGATCTGTGGCTGTAAGATGCCTTTATTCTCATCAGTCTGATTACGGACTAACCAGAGACATGGTTTTGGAGTCTGAAGAGCAGGAGATAAGTGAAAGAGACGTTCATAGCAAGAGATGTTCAGCTGCTCAGTGACATTTTGCTTTGGGTTTTTCAGTCTTTCAGCCTTTCACTCCGTTGCATCACGTTCTGTGGAAGTTCTGTTTAATGCCATGTTTTCTCACATGTAAGAATTCATAGTGATCAAATTATATAGAGAATAATACGGTATATACCTGTAAAACGCTTTACTGGATCATCTGCCATAGTGCTCACTACTACACCCGTTCATTTCATGTTCCCTCTTGTTTTTGTTAGGTTTTTTTTTTTACCTTTTGACCAAGAGCAGTCTGGAGCTGTGGTCTCCAATCCCACCTGCCTAGAGTCGAAAAGAAAGAAAAAGTGCTGTACATATGATTTTGTCCTTGTTAAAATTTCATCATTTGCCTTAGGGTTTGCCTCCTGCACTGCTGCAAATGTTTTCATATCATGTTTTTTCTCTTTTCTCTGCTTCCATTCATCAGCTAACACACTGGGAGCTTCAGTAGAAGCCCTGCGACCGACAGGATCAGTAATATAACACCAGGAGCTGCAGGGATATTAGACTTATGAACAGGTTTTCATATCAGTTGACACAGAGAGAGAGAGAGAGAGAGAGACGATGAGCTTTAAAACAAGAACAGAGCCAGTGACAATACAAGGCTCTGTTAAAACCTGATTCGGCTCTAAAGAAACCCACAAGGTGGTTCACTACTGTTATTTAACACTTAACCAACAGAAATGTATTTTCAAGCAATCTGATCAGAATAAATGCACAGTTTAAATGATTTGTACCTCTACAAATCAGAAGAGCAATTGGAATTACGCTGAAGCACCACAGCGGATTGTTATTCTGCTCCACAGAGTCTCATACGTAAAAATATTAATGACCTCATTCATGAATTTGTATGTTAATCCTATAGCTAATTATCATAAAAGCTGTCAGCCCTGAAAGCTAAATTCTCACAACAAATCAAATCAAATCCTAAAAGCCAGTCATTCGGATGCCCCACACCACACTGCCTCCTCTTGGCCCTGTTTAGCCACAGTTTTGCTGACTTGCTCCTGTTGCCTGGCAACAAAAGCCAAAGTTCAAAGCAGCGCTTGTCCAACACAGCTAACACGGCCATATGAAAGGGCCTTTTTCCTCCAGTTGGTGGCGTGAGGGGGAAATTACACTTCACTCATTCATGTTCCCAGCTCTTCTGGCTGTCTACCAGCTTTAGTCACAACATACTAGAGATACTTTGAATGAATGAATGTTCATAAGTCTCAAAAGCTCCAGAACATCAGGGGTCAGACTCCAGGCCTGGAGAATTTACCTTTCTAAATCAGTTAACACTCCTGATAGAACACATTCGCTCATTCATAGAGACAAGTCAAATCTCTGTAGGACTGTTATCCTTCTGGTCCTGAGTCTCACAGACCTGCTTAAAAGCACAGTACAAACATCTACAGGGAAAAATCCTAATGCTTAAGATAATTCATGCATGCAAATAGAAAAGATTTTTTTTTTTTTTTTTGGGGCAAACATTATGAAATGAAGTCCAGTAGAAGTTCAGAGCAGTTTGATGAAATCCTGGTGAGTGGAGTCAGGTGTCCGAGCAGAAGAACTCCAGGTCTAACAGAGTTTTAAAAGTAGAAACGTAACCAATTAGCTACTGTACATGTTTATAACCTACAACCTTTAGGGTTGGTGTTTTTTAAATATAGTTCAAAGTTTAATAATGCTCCGGAGCAGAAACATTCTCTGAAGCTATTATAAATTCATTCCATCACTTAGTTTAACCATATCTGAATCATCTTACAGAGCTGTTACAGCCGCAGAGTCTCAGTTCAAACCAGCTGAAGGTGTGCGGCTAATGACAGCCCTGCTTCTCTGTAAATCAAAAATCAAGACGTTTTCTCAGGCCAGCTGTGAAAGTGAAAGGGAATCTTTAAAAGCTGGAAGGTTAAACAAAGAGCAGCACCACTGACAGCACAGAGTTAATGAGTCTCCCCTAAGCTTAGAGCTTTATTCTGACAAATGCATCAACGGGGCACACTGTACAGATTCTAAATTCAGGAATTGGTTAGGAATTGGAACTGGAGGATCTCAAGTTAAAGTCACTCTGTCGCATCACATGGGTTCATGGTTAAATGGCTCATCAGGTCCTACGTTGCCTCAGGGAGGAGTGAAATGTTCCCTTTTTTGATCTGCTCACTCAATTTGAGGTCAGGTACAGAGATATATTAGACACCCACAGACGATAAGCTCCATTTCTTTCCTAACCCTAGACCTTCAGATTCTCCTCGCCATCAGCTGCCCTAACCTTCCATGTCTTGGAGTCTCCAGATACCATCAAACTGACAGAGATGGTGTGAGCTCCTTGAGGATCTTTCAGCGAACTCTAAAGCAACCTTCCTACAGGAACAGCGACCTTCCATCCCAGCGAGGTCCAGCAAAGGTCTAAGGTTGACATGTTCAAAGAGACAGAGATGACAGATCAATCCCATGATGAACTGATTAGTTCTCCAGGAAAGCGATTCATGTTCTCTGAAATTTTCTTGAACTTTTAATTGTTCTTGCTGGATGTGAACTTGAGTAGAAACAATTAAAGTGGGGGAAAACAGCTCATTAGGTAGAAGTGATGTAGGATTTGCCTATGTTCTTAGCACTGAAAAATGATTTATGGTTGTTTTCCCACAGAAATCTGTTGAGGTTATTGCCTCTTGATTCATTCCAGTAGATTCTGCATGTTAGTATCTCTGGCTTTTATTCTCATGTTTATCCAGTCTGATTGTAAGCTGTAATCACATGACTGATTCAGCCTGAACAGATGATCAATGTCTCTTTATGACCCTTCAGTCTGCTATCCAGCGGTGATCATTTGCACCTGATTTCCGGTTATGATTGTGCACAGCACTCTGTATTTACGAGTCTCACTATTGAAGTTTCCAAAAGAAAAGGAATACATTTATCTATCTATTTATTTATTTATTCATTTATTTATTTATTCATCCAAATAAGTGAGACCACATCACCACTGCCAACATCATCACCGATTCATACCCCCAGCAATACCCCCCAATAACCCCATGCATTATGGGTTAAAAGTAGTGCCATGAGAATCACATAGAAGAACCCTGAGGCACTGGAACAGGAGCCCTCATTCACGTAAGCACCAGCTCCCCTCTACACACCTTCAAATAAATTCAGAAAGCTGTGCACACTCAGGGGCCCCAACGACGGCAGGGGTCGAGTGCAGCAGTTTGTTTAAAGGAACCATCTGAGTGCTTAAATTACTGAGCATCAGCATTCAGTTTAATGGCGAATAAGTACTTTGTGGGTGATGAGATGGTTAGAAGGTTCCATGTTTGATGTTTTATTATATTATATAATATTAAATGCATAAAACCTTCAATCTTAATAATGCAGCACAGAGCTCAGTAAAGAACAGGGAGAAACAATAAAGACAGCTCTGAAGCCCATGAAAGGTCGAGAGGTTGAAAGGTCATGTTAAACTCTGGTGTCATTTTTTTGTTATTAAATTTCAAAATAAAAACGTGTTGATTAGTGTAGAAACAGTGTTTTAGTTAGTAGAAATGAATTAGGAGCTGAGTTAGTCATGCACTTCTCCATTTTCCTGCTGTGCACTTTAACTCACTGATAAAGCACCGAGCTAATTAACTCACATGCTAACTTATCACAAATTGTTTCCTGATGACTGACAGGCTAATGACAGGAATCAGAGGTGACGCCGGCTTTCAGTCCCCAGTGCCTTGTTTCTTACTAACAAGAACAGAGGCGATGAACTTTCCTGCTAATCAGTAGACTTGTAATTAGCATGCTCACAGAACAAACATTCGCGATTAGCAAAGATGAGCTGAAAATGGCAGATAAACATCAGGCATATCTTAACATTTACTCCTAGTTTTTGCTTTTTTGACCTTTTTTTATTAAGTCTAATCTAAATATTAATGAGTTCTAGTCATGGGAATAAAATACACAAACATTCTGTAGCCCATAAGCCCCCAGTATTCATCTCAGAGGTACCATTTACTGTTTACTGGAGATTTACCGACATCTCTATCAAATCACCCGAGCGCTCACTTTCCGTCTCTGGGAGCTGCTGGGATCTTTAGTTCACATGACCCATCATTCATTCCAACCAGATCCGCTACACAGGTCCTGGAGTAAAAGGCTTGCAATTGACTAGTTTGAGCTTGAGCTGCACCATTTAGATTTGGTCCATGGCCAAGCGGATGCGTCTAGTGTGCGGATGTGTGATTTGTGAATGCAGCTGATTGAATTATAAATGTGCCAGGATTCAGTTTATAGCCACAGCGGTTTGTGTAGGTGCTGAAAGCTGAAAGTTCCTCTCGATGTACTGTGGTGGCATTTTATGTTTGAGAGGAAGCAGCGGCAGAGCCAAGTTCAACGCGCGTCCCTCAAGAAATTAACTATTGCTATATTACTAAACATAAATATATTAGTAACTATAGATATAACAACTATATTAATATAAACCATTTGAATTACAGTCAAAACTACGGTCAGTCCCATTTCATAACACATTATTAATCAAAACCTTCAAATATGAGATACAGCAGTGATGTATAAACATTTTTAACAGACAATAAGGAAATTCTAGTTTTTAATTAAGAAATGTATTCATCGATTAAGAAATGTAAAAGAGTAGCAATTGAGCGCTTCACTCAAACAATACGACGATGGATGATGGGGACAATTTCGGGATATTTATCTACTCTGAGATGGAGAAGTGAAACATTCACTACACAGTGTGCCATGGAATCTTTTACTCCTTACTTATTCTACCCATTCTCAGCAATTTAAGAGTAAATTGGATTTCTGTTGCTTGATCAAACAGGAAATAAAAAAATGATCATCCTGGGTCAAATACGAGTGAATATCAGGGCAGCGTTCTTTAAACTGCAGTCCGATCTTAAGGGAAAAGCTGTTTCAGAAAAGAAAACCTCATAACTTCTGATAATTTGATCTGACCTGATTTCAGAATGTTCCCTGCTTTCCAAAGCAAAACTTTTTGGCTGCAAGAACATTATTAAAGATGTCCTTCAGAGAAATGACTTTTTTCCCCAGATCTGTGGAGTTCAACGCTGCATGCAGAGAACAATTATTACAAGCTCCCATAGCAGTAGCCTTTTCTTTTCCATCACAATATGCCATCAAACCCCGCTGTTTCTCAGAGTTAGAGCAGAGCAAGACACCTCGAAGACTTCATTTGTAGAAAAGTCTTAAAATTTTCTTCCCTTTTTAGAAAACTGTCATGTCTGATTCCGATATGCTTACAGTGAGTATAGATTCAGGTTGTTGATACGATTGGCATAAATTCTTTAAACCCAGCCTGGTGCTTGTACTTGGTGCGCTAGCGTCACCTTTTCCCCCTCTGAATGCCACCATCGCTGTACTCAGGCCTCCTGCGTCACACAATCAGTCTCTGTTCAAGTCGGAGAGACGCTGCCGAGTCAATCTGGCCGTAATTCCTGAGCTCCGTCACACAATTCCCAGAGTCACTGAAGCCCTTATCAGATCAGCAGCCAAATCCTTCACACTGCCTCCCATCCCACTGCGCATAATATGTCTTCCTCCTCATCTCATCCTGTACAGAATTTAACAAGGCTGTCAGCACGTTTACCAGCTTATTTACTCTCTCGACCTCTGCCAGGAAACACCATATAACAACCGTCTGCTAACGACGCTGGATAAATACGTTGAGGCGTCTCGGTGATTCATTGTCGCGATATAGAGCAAAGAATAAAGTCGCTTTGATGTCTCAGGCAAACAGCGGGGAAATGAACAATTGAATTAGTGCGTGCATAGAAAAGAGCTGACAAACACACAAAGACTCAAAAGAAAGATTTACATAAAGGAAACAAACAAAGCAGGGTTTGTGTAATAGGAACGCTGTAGACGAAGTATACGCTGGTATCAAAGCACGATCAGCACCGCTTCGCGATTACAAACTAAATCCAGACAGGAAGCTTTAAGGAAACTTTTCCAGCAAATCCCATTATTGGAACTTCCTGTCAGGTTTTAATAGTCGTCGCTGCATGGATGGTGTTACGTTGCTAGTGTCGTTTGTGCCACGTCAATTCGGAGGCCGTTCATCCCGCATGCTGTAATCAGCAGAGATGCACTCTGAATGATTCAGAGCGGAGATTGCACCGAGCAGACCCTACATCTCCTGCTCCGCCGTTATTATTTTCTCCTGACTTATTTATGGGCTAATCTGTCTGGGCTGGGATCAAATTACACAAGCAGAAATACACAAGGAGATACACAAAAAGACGATCCAGCAGCCAGCGGCATCTAATTTCACAAGCACAAATGTTTCTGCTAGTTCAAGAACGTCAAGAGGAACTTTATCACTTTCAGAACAAGTGAGCTGACTGTATGGCAGACGAAATCAAGCTGAAGGTGATGAAATATGGACAATCTTGTTTAAAATTTATGGAAGGAGTCTCCAGTATCGCCATCACTATCATTCAAACGAATATAAGTGGAATAAAACCGTTGTAGCCGGTTTTATTCCCGCGCCTCCATGGAGTGAAAATGCATCACGCGACCCGTGTCACTGACCGCGTCTTTCTATGCTAATGACTAACCTAACACAGGACATGAGGTTTTCATACTACTCATTCCCATAATTTTTTCAAGGTTTGCTTGAAATGTTTTACACATTTACTGAATCTGTAATTGAAAGTGATTAAAAAAAAAAACTTTGCCAGAATAAACAGCTTCAGATACATGTCCAATAAACGCCTTCTTTAACTGTCAGGGACACTGACATCATCTGGCATTTTCGGCGCGTGGGCTGGGGAACTGAAAAAGCGGAAAAGCACCATTGTCACCGCTTCCGCTTTTTTCTGACACCTAAGTGGTTAACACGATCCCTTCAGGAACTCAGCATCAATCAGAGAGCTGCAGAGGAGGATGCTGAGAAATCCAATACAGCACTGCCTCTCTGACTACACCATCATAAGGACATCGAGTTGTGATTGCGGATCATGGACAGCGTCATGGGGTCCTTAGAGAGCAAAATCTTTATCAAAGTCCCTCCATTTTCATCATAAAGGGAAAAAAAAAAAGTGTCTAATTTGTGCACTTAAAAGTCCACCAGCATGGTCACGTCAGAAATAAGAGGCTCACACGGAGGATGTGGTTTCTCATCGGATCACACAAACAAGTCCTGCGCTTATGTTTCTCCAGCCACAGCGTGCACATTGTGCTGTCAGCAGATGCTAAATAAACCAGGCTCTTTGTCTGTAACACAAGGATTTGCAAGCTGGGAAAGAAATAAATATATATCCCAGGAGGCTTGTGGAGACGCAGAGCATTCAGTCAGGTGCACCTGATAGCTTTTCATAATGCATTTAAAGTGCATAGGGTTGCATGCAGGACGTATTAAAGAAGGACCAGTAAAAGGAGTTTGTATTAAAGACGGAGCAGTAAAAGGACTGCGAGTGCATGCGATGCTCTTAAATGCCTGTACCTTGGAAGCTTTGGCATTGTACTGTAAATGTACTGTATTACACACCAATAAAATAAAACAAGAACGTAGAGAGAAAGAGGGATGGATCTGCCATGAGACAGCAACAGATGAACTGGAGGAATCTGCCAGAACTGCGAACACTTCCTGACAGTGCATGCTAGGTAACGTCTTACTGCTGCAGATATCCGTGGAGTCGACTCGATCTGTGTTCACACCCTGACTGATTCGAACACACACGGCATGGCATTTCTACCTTCTCCTGTCATTCATTAGAATTAAGCATGAGTTGAATGGAGTTTAATGCAAAGTTTTCATGATATCGCACATCAATGGAACAATGATCAATCTTTTATTATTAAATAAAATAAAATGGAAGACTCTCCCTACACCAGTATAACATCTTTTTCAATGGTGAGACCTGAGTGCCATGAACAGGATTAATTTAGATTTAATGTGTATGTTATGAGCTAGAACGTGTTCTAAATGCTGACTTTAACACTGTTGAAGGTGTTTAAGTCCTGAAATAATCCTTCTACTTCCACATGTTGCCTCTGCCGGAAAAACTATTGATATTGGATTTTTATGGGATCAACAAGACGTCACTTCAGTTTTAAAGAATAAGCAAAGTTTGTGTCCAGTATAAATGTTTTTTTTTTTTGTTGTCAAACTGGTTTCAACTTACATCACAAATCAGAGCTTGTAATTATGTCACTTTCTACTATGTGTGTTCAAGCAACAAAATGGGAGAAAAAACACCTCCTTGTGTGTCTCAGGGTTAAGCCTATGTTCCCAGGGTCCTCATTTATATGGCAAATAATAGGAGCATGACAAAGGCTCCTATGTTCCCAGGACACAGTGTGTTCCCCTGCTCTGTATAGCACATAATGGAAGCCTAAAAAGAGTTCTCCCAGCCCCGAAAAGGTGTGGGAACAAAATACTACGCTATGCCCACGACATACTAACAAAATAGTGAATACGTGGCCACGAGATATTATTTCGTTGCCACGACTTAATAAGGCATGGAGATGAGATACTTTAATGCCCGAGATTCTACCGTATGCTATGGGCACAATTTTAATAACCTCATAGCATTTAGCTTCTTGTAAACCACGGACAAATTTGAATTGATTTTAAACTGTTATTATAGATGTATATAGATATATAAATTAATTTGGGTTTATCACTGGCACAGAGCATACTGTAACTCCAAAACAACAATCATTCTGTCACACCTGGGACATGAATGATCTTAGTATATCGTGGTCACAACATGACATTTCATTCCCACACGTGGCCACAGAATATTTTTTACCATCCCAGATAGCACAGGTACGTCACGGAGACGTCTGCTAAAGAGCGTATCATCTGGTAAACATCGCGTTAGTTTTTTTATAGTCGTATTTTGATGGTCTGTAGATCGCCTGTTTGTGCCGTATTTTGATCGCCTGTACGACGTCTATACGACGTAACTTTATCATCCGAAATTTGCTGGTATGTGGACGGGAAGCTGCAACATCAGCTATGACTTCGCAAACATCGCGAGAAGAGAACACAGTTTGTTGAGAAGACAAACGTTTGGCGGTCGTGTGGAAAAGGTAAGCAGGAATTAATTCCCA
>JAQMYJ010000009.1:2512145-2527425 GCA_030014305.1 Clarias laeviceps | reverse complement strand
TATATACTGTATCAAATAAAGAAAACAAATTATCCAATCCAAGGTCCAAGATAGCAACAATACATCAACACACAGTAGTCAAACAATTCCCCTCTGGGGTTAATAAGGTTCTTTGAATCTTGAATCTAGTCAATCCAGATCCAAAGTGTTGCTAATGTGTGTCTTAACCTGGGCAAGAAGTGCAAAACAAAATAACAAATTCAAATCTGAACAAATTCAAAACAAAACAACAAATCTGAAAACAAAATAATACATTTAAAAACAAAATAACAAAACTAAAAGATAAATAAATTGTTACAATATTGGATTTTTTTTGTGTCTCGGTTATGCTTTGTTTGTCTTTGCTGCCTCTGCTGGTGGTGGAATGGGGGTGTGTCTTCCCTTGTTGTTCCAGGCCCCGCCCTTTTCAGCGTATAATAGTCTATTAGTTGCTGCCCTGCCTGTCCTTTGTTGATCCCGCCTCCAGGAGACCCAGTGGCCTACTTAGGCCTTTCAGACCACAGTGCTACAGACTGTGCTTTGTTTACTGTTTGTATAGGATTGTTGTGGAAATGATCGTGTATGAACTCATGCTACGTTTTCTGGACTACGAATAGGGTGTTTTTCGCCCTTTAATATTTGATTGACATTTAACAGACTATTGTGTATGACCATTTGCTTGTTTTGACTAAGTTTTTGGATACGCAACATTTTAGCTTTAAAACTGGTAAATACATTTGTATATATCTTTGTGCATAATTCTGTATTTAGTAGCTTAGTAGGGACTCAACGCCGTTTGGTCGTACTTTGTTTTCTCCTGGTTTGTGTTTAGTAAGGGAGTAAGGGTAGAATTTTGTATTTCCGTTTCTTTATTTTTGGTGCAGGTTAGTTGTTTCACTTCGGGACGAGGTAGAGGGAATTTTGTTTATTGTTTTTTAGCCTTGTTGGCTTCTGAAGCTCAGCCACCTTTTGGGGATTTACTTATTCACCTTTGTAAATAAACACTAAGTGAACGCGCTATTGGTCTCACCCCCTCGTTTTTTCTTTTCTTTCCTGTTGCGGCCCGACCTAGACTGGGGCGTTACACAAATTAAAAAACAAAATAAGAAATCCGAAAAAGAAAATAACAAAACCGTAAGCAACATACCAATTTAGAAAACACAATGACGATTCAGTCAAACCGGAAAAGGTAGGTATAGTTTGTGAATGAAATCATTATCGCTGATTGGACGAGACATCTGCCACTCAAGGTCAGCTGTAAGAATTTCATTTGCAAACCACACATGGGCATGTTATATATATTTGTCACTCAATATACAGTATATAGGAAGTACTGCAGCCTCACAGACATTTAAAAGTATTTTCATTTAAGGATTTGTTGCAGTATTTTAAAAAAATGCTTTAAAAATACATTTGACTTGACTTTAGAGTACTTCTTGTATGTCTTGAGTGACAGATGTTTCTTTCAATTAGTGATAATTTCATTCGCACACTATACCTTCCTTTTCCGATTCAACAGAATTTTTGTTGTTTTCTCATCTGTATTTTGTTTTTGAAATTTATTTTGTTTTCATTTTAGTTTTTTTATTTATTTTGTTTTCGGTTCTGTTATTTTGTTTGGCACTTCTCGGCCACCCTCCTTTTTTTCCCTTGGTTTTATTGACACATGGACTTCGGAGCAAAAAGTGTCCATGTCTACTCCAGCCAGACATTACAGGAACAACACAAAAACTAACCTGCATGATGATCTACTGTAAAAGCTACTTAATTTCGCTTGCTGGGGTGACACAGTGCTGGCTTGTGACTTTATATCTTCTTGGAATCATGCAGGAACTTTTATTAGTACTGTATTAGCTTCCAGGTGCTGCTCATTGCTGGTGGACTTTGTGACTGTTGGATGTAGAGCATTTTATTTCCCACAGAAACTCACCGCTGTTCTTATAGAAGCTGTATAGATTCCCATCAGTGCTAATGCTAAGGAGGCACATTGTGGACTATTAGAAAAACTGCTACACCACCAGATGGACTGCTTGTTAACCAA
Source organism: Clarias laeviceps (assembly GCA_030014305.1). Classification (NCBI taxonomy): domain Eukaryota; kingdom Metazoa; phylum Chordata; class Actinopteri; order Siluriformes; family Clariidae; genus Clarias; species Clarias laeviceps. Next base: position 2,525,405 of record JAQMYJ010000009.1, on the reverse strand, counting down.
GTTTCAAGGCAGTGCTCCCTAAATTCGATCTCTGCACTCCATTCTTTTGGTCAAGTCTGTGGTCCTTGGAGCATTAGGACTCATATTCACATGAAGGCTGTTTTTGTCAGTCTACAGTCTTTATAAGTCTTTAACCATCAGCTGCTCTGCTTTTATTTTGTCTCACTTGCACGTTTAGTTTTATTGGATTGACTTTTTTTTTTTTTTTATTAACAGAGAGGTTTCAAGAGTGAAAGAATGATGCTGTTTTTAGTGAAGCGAGCTGAACAGGGAAGGTTTGATTAATCACCTGTTTCTAGGCTTTTTATGAACATGTTACAGTCTATGCAAACAAGCTGAGCCTAACAAACAGAGTATATTATTAGATTTTACTGTTTAATACTGTGTAAGACACAGCACATCCTCAGAGATGCGAAACCCCAAAACCCCAATCAGTGGCTTATGCATTTCCTCATGAAGCATGTGGTTTTAAGACATTTCTAATATACAGTATAATTATTAGAGAGCTGAGAGCCTCTGGTGACAGATCTCAGCCATGACCCTCATTAAGAGGAAGGAATGAAACAACTCTACCAAGCAGTAAAGGGCAGAGGTTGATTTATCCGGGAATGGAGACGTGTCCTTCTGATTGGGTTTACACAGTGGTTTAGTTGGCATGTGAACTTAAAAATTATGTGGTTTGGGGAGGAGATAAGAAATAAGGATTAAAAGGAAGAAATTAAATTACTCAGTGCAGCTCATTGACAAGTTTTAAAAGGAAAAACTGTTAATTAGGAAGAAAATTTGCTTACCAAAACTACTGCTTTAGTGAAAATTTTCTTCTTTTAACTAAAACAGTTAAATGAAAAATTATAATTAAATTATAATTATATGTGATGCAAGTGTTCCTAATATTTAATTTATTGTTTATTTATTGTTGCTGTTAGGAAAAAGTAAAGATGGAATCATTTTTATACATGACTTTAAAGGAAGTCTAGTTGGTGTGTGGAGTCTATTTCATGGATTTCTTAATTCTGAATAGCTGAAAAATACTACAAAAAAATAAAAAATAAAAAGGTTGTCTACATAGACTTTAAGGAAGAAATCGTCAATGTCATTGCTTATTAGCATCAATTGTTCTATGTTCAGTATAATACAAAACAGAACAAGCTCAGTTGAATACTACATAGAGCTACTTACTGTAAAACCTTGTTCTTTTTCTCTATCATGGATCTGTATGATGGAATCAGTTGTCTAAATATCATTCCCAAAGCACTGAAAGATAATGTAATCTATACAGTATTATCAAAGCAGGGATTTCATCTCTCATCCTTATATAGAAGGTGACACACTTGGTCTATTATCTCATGTACAAAAAAGAAACTCTACAGAAGGTCATTTAATAAAAAGGAGATGTGGGCAAAATTTAGGTCTCTATTTAAGTGCCCTGATCACCCTGGTTTTCATTTCCACTCGGCTGAATTATTGATCGAGCGCTCGACTCGTTAGAGAGCATATCTGGGGTGAGTTGTAATCAAAGCCAACAAACAGCTGGCACATCTTGAGTGCTCCAGTGAGACAGAAAAGTGAGAGAGTGTAAAGAAGGGCCAAAGAGAGTTTAAGTAAGAAGAGGGAACAGGGAGAAGGAGCAGTGGAGCAGATCCAGAGATGCTGACTTGATTAGGGGCTAAATAAATGTTCCTCAGGAAGCAATCAGAGTGAATAATCACCAGTGCTGTAGAGTTTGATAAATGACGAGAAAGTAAAAATGTGTGGGTATGTCCAATTGCCCATTTGTCCAATGCCAATTGAATGAATGCATACTGAATACTTTATGCCATAATAATCAAAAGCAATTCCAAAAATCATTTTTTAAGAACTTCCTTCCACTCAGCCTACAGTGCTGCCATCATCAAAGCATTCGGCTTTACAGTCATGTTTGCAAATATGCCTCAGTGTAATGAGTTCAAATTGACTATTTAGCCCGAGCCAGTCAATAGATCTCTTTCACGCTGACCGATGGACTGAATAACGGCGGTGGGATTAATTGCTGTTTACATCAGCAGAAAGACTCCAGCATTCCGTAACATAAGTCTGGCTCCTTGTCACCTCACTGCCGTTGTTAAAGACTTTGTGATGCGTCGGTCCCTGGGGTCGTCCATCAGTCTGCAGAGATCAGACAAACAGAGGAAGGAAATGTGACTCATTTTCTAACGTACCTTCAGCTTGTCTCTGATCTGGAGACGCCTTTCTGACAGGAGGATATGACGGAGAGAGATTAATCACGTTCATGCTGGGTTACGTTGCCACAACTATCAGTAATTATGCCTCTTTTCCAGACAAATGAAGTGTAAGCAGTCATGAGAACCCACTTAATGAGACCTGATTGCTTCAGTCAGACTGGTTTGACGGTAAGCGCAGTGGTGAGAATCTGTACAGCTAATGATAGCAGAGAAGCTGTTTTAAGTGAGTTTGTGGGCATTTAATTGTCTCCTGAGTTAATCGTAACACATTTCAGTTCATCCTTTAAGGTTTTATGTCAAGGCTGATAGCAGTCTGGTTTTAAATATATCAAATATTCCACACAGCTATAATCTATTTGGAGTTTGAAATCAAAAGTGATCAGCGTAAGCATTAATACTTAACATATAGCCAAAGGGATTCCTACAATGAAATCTATCAAAGTACTTTTTCTTTTGTAGTTTCATTTTGGGTGGGAAGATGAATCAATGTTATGATTTCAGTAAGGACATTTTAAGCACATTCCTCACGATCTGTCAAATGGCATATCTAGCAGGAGATAGAGCATGTCCGATTGGTGAGACAGGTGTTAAAGAAGGTGGAATGGATTCTCCTGAAGTGTCTCTAATGATATGGTCAGGCAGTGTTGAATTCCAAATGAGAGTACGAGAGGTAGGAACATTCTCTCAAACTTACAGTAGTGCTGCTGCATGGTCTGGTCAATGCACCTGCAGCTCCCAGTCTGTAGTTGCCTTTATTCTTGCCTTCACTGTTTGCAAAGACTTTCCAGCCGAAACATTAAAATCACCTGTCTAATAAGGTTATTTTATTTTGCCACCAAAACAGCTCTGACCTGTTTAAGTTTGGACTCCACAAAAGACCTCTGAAGGTGTGTGTGTGTTGTATCATTAGCAGCAAGTCCTTTATGTTCTGTGAGTTATGAGGTGGAGCACTCAAGATTTTGTTTATCCAGCATATCTCACATATTCACACTGTGTTCTGTTATAACTTTCTGTTATTGCAACTGGGAACACTCCACAAGACCTGCTGTTTTGGTGATTTTAAAATTTCCCTCTTGTCAAAGTCAATAAGCTTTATACCCTTGCCCATTTTCCTGCTTCCAGCACATGAGCTTTCAGAACAGGTTTGAAAAACATGTAGAACCCAAAGGATACAGGGGAAACAAGCACGATTCTGTATAGACAGTGATTAGAGCTCAGAAACATCCAAGGGCTGTTGGAGCTGTGCAGGCATAAACGGTTAATAAGATATCAGCACACCTTGACACATTGAGTGAAATGATAGTGGATAGTGGGTATTGCTAGTGGACTGAGTAAAGCTGGCCATCTAAGCAGGATCTAGTTATGTGCATGACCGAAGTTGGCATATTTATTATAATTAAACTGTGTTTCCAATACAGTGGGATGATGCAATTTTCAAACAGACTGCCTTCAACTACAAATGGTGTGTGAATGCATTAGCTTGATGGTACCAGAAGGCACTCATTTAAAGCCTGAAATGCAGTTACAGATGAATCCTCCATTTTTGCCTATTTATTTATTTACTTACAGTATGTATTTGTGTATTCATGTACAGTGGAACCTTGGATTACGAGCATAATTCGTTCCGGAAGCGGGCTCATATTCCAAAACACTCGTAAACCAAATTGAATATAAGAAATAATAGAAACTCAAATTATTTGTTCCCAAAGTAAAAATAAAACAAATTTACCTTCACTTACCTGCGACAGACCAGTGTTTCTGTGTAGAGCGGAGAGAAATAGTGTGTGTGTCAGTGAAGGCGTAAGTAGGAGGGGTCTGTGTGTGTGTGTGTGGCACGGTGTCCAATGACGCGTGCGCATACAGACACAAAGAGCAGCCTTGAGCAGAGAAAGAAAATGGATTTTTAACTTCTCTAATGAGACTTGCTTTTGCTTTACACGCGCGCTGTACACACACGCATACAGACAGAAAATAAAAGATGTTTTACACACACACACACACACACGTGGTCACAGTGTTACAGTAAACAGTACACGCATGCACGGATGTTGATTATAAGAGACGAGCACTAAGACCCAGCGGGGGAGACGATTACCCACAATTCCGCAGCGCAAGAGAGAGAAAAACCATTGGCTCAGTTGTGATCGCGTGACGCTCGGCGTCAAAACAAGAAGCGCATGCGTGATACATGATACTCGGTACTTGTTCAAATTTTATTAAAAATCTTTGCTCGTCTTGCGGAACACTCGCAATACGAGGTTTCACTGTATTTACTTATTTAATATTTGTTGACCTTGAACTGTTTATCTGATTTTGCCTGATTTTACTCCTGTTTTCTTTTTTTTTTTTAGTCTGCACTACTTTCTTTACCCCTTCTCTTTAACTTGCTTCAAGATTCAATGCTCAGATGTCAGTTAGACTGCAGAGCTATAGCTGTTCTTCTGAGGTTCAGCTGCTGGAGCTGCCTTATGGTCTAATAAACAGCAGCGCAGCTTTAGATATTTTAAATCCCTTTGAGATAATAGGCAAATAGAGCCATACTCTGGTCGAGGTCTGAGTCCTGCAATTCACTCTGTGATGTTACTGATTAAATGAAACCCATTAAGCTCATCATGATCCAGTTGAGAAAATGAGGACAAGATAATGTATTAGCCTCAAGACAGAAGTGTGGCAGAGACAAAGGACTGGAGACAAGTAGGATCCAATCAGACTGAGTTTTGCTTGTCAGGGGGAAAAAAAAGATAAAGAGAGTGGAGACTGTCTGGCTTTAGTTGCGGTCATGCTCGGCAGTCCTCAGTGGAAATGAAGTGACAGACTGCGATGAATCATGACACCACCCGTACATTAACTTCATTACCTCAGTGAGGACTTAGCTCACGGCTTTGAATGCAACTTTTCAAGAGCCTGTGTGGGATTAAATGTCAGGCTAATGGCTATGCCCAGGGAGAACCTGATGATTTGTGCCTCCTGCCAAACGCCTGGCTGAAAACAAATAAATAAATAAATACATTAAATAAATAAATAAATAAATAAGTGGATAAAGAATAAAAACCTAACGTCCCATCTTCATCTATAATTAATCATTTTAATGGACTTAGAATCCCTGATATCTTCACTTCTGTCTAAGTAAGAGCATTCAGATTGCTTGGCTGGAACTTTGGTGGTTGTGAGCCAGAAAAGTGAACTGATACTTCTGGAATCTCTCAGTTTTAACTATATAGTTTTAACAAGGAGTAGAGATCAATAATGCTAATAATGCTGAAAGGTAGCTATTGTGCATTAAAGTCTAAATGATTGATAATCCCAGTAGATGGAAAAACACTGAAATCTACTCTTTTTTCAAACTTTTCTTCTTTTGTTTTATCTGTGTGGGGAAAACCAGTCGACCATTTAACTTTAACTCTTCTGTTCACTCTTAGCACATCACGCTGACAAGTCCATCTGCTTGTTAAATGACTATTGTGTTAAGAATAACACTTCTAAGAGATTTTATAGAAAGCAAATACATGCATGTTAACTCGGGTTTGTAGACAAAGGCTTTTATTAAGGGTAAGAGCTCAACCCAGATACATCAATTGATCTGTAACTAATATGATGGACATATTATCCATTTTCAGACCTAGGCAAGATAATAACAAAGTCTTTTTTTAACAACGCTGTAATATTATAAACATTGCCGTTATGCACATTTTCAAACACTGAGTTTTCCTAAAGATTTAATGCAACATTTAAAAAGAAGAAAATCTGTTAACATACAGTATACTGTGATGTATCAGCGAGTCGCTTCAGCTTGCCATGTATTGTTCACACAAATGAAGAGGTGTTTATCCTACGCATTGCTGCTTGGTTAAGCAACGAATTTCAGTCTTCAGCACCTTTATATTGCGATCCATAAAATGGCCAATTCAGAGGATGCCTCTAAATGGCAGAGTAAGTGAAATGGAGCAGCAAAATAGACGCTCGATTAAAGAGCTTTGTTGCTGATTGAACACTGCTCAAGGTCGATGATAAAAAAAAAAAAAAAAAATTAATGAAAGACAAATATACAGAGAAACCAGTAACACTTACAGTATTTCAGCACTAAAAATATGGTGATTTTTTTCATTATGGCATTAATTGCATGCAGTTGCAGGGTCTGCACATTCATTTCTATTTAGCTTACTTTAGCAATATTCATATCGTCTTTGAGCCAGTGGAGTTACCGCTTCTTTACCCTTAATCTTTGTTGGTGTGCCTGGAGGAGTTTTCACCGCTTCAGATGATGTGTATGTACCATCTTAGTCTTGCCTCTTGCATCTTTTCCATTGTTGGTGCAACTCCAGATCACCTGGGAGATGTACAATCATTGTGTATTCCCATGTTTTTAGTCCAAGGCACCACCAAAGCATTTGCATTTCTATCACACTGGATGCAGATGGAGGGCACCATCTGCAGGCCACTCTCTATGTATTCAGTCCTTTTAATGTTATGCCCCATGCCATTGTCATCAATTGCTATGTGATGCTGTAAGAGGTTGTGGCTGGACCGGTATGAGCGCAGATACATAGAGACAGAATTACAGCATGAATTACTCACCAGCCTAAAGCTCTGGCAGCCTTTTATAGCCAGGCCATGTCTGCAGAATGGTGAGGCAAAATGTCCTGGTAGCTATATCCTGGCCTTTACATTTTCTTTGATGATCTAGGAGCAGCAATATTGGTAGTTATTGGCTATAGCCTTGTCATCAATGGTGCATTGCATAATTGACATAGAGGAGTGACCATTGGTGGTGTGACTAAGGTTAGAGATCATTATCACTGTGTCCATGAAGAGAACAAGTCTAGAAAAGCAATGTGGATTGTCTTGTTCTTTTGCTGGTGTTTTCTCCAAACATAGTCAGGTGGCATGATTGGTGTCTGTTGTTCCACATTGTCTGACAAATCCACATTAGTTCAGTACGATGGTGACAATATCACAGAGCATCAAGGACTTCATAGTGTGGCACAGCAAGTGGATTGGATGCTATTTGGAGCATTCGGCACATTGCCTTGGCCAATTCAAATGGGGACAGTAATGCTGGTTGTCCAAACTGGTGGGACTTGATTTGATTAATTTGATTGAAGAGGCCAGCAAGGATTACAGTGCCTTGGCAGCCAAGAAGCTTTTAAATATCAGCAAGAATATCATCAGGCCCAGTTCTTTTTTTGTTCTTTATCTTTGGGGTGTCTCCCTTGGCTTAGATCAATGAGATAGGGCCAGGAATACGATTGCTTTGCAGATACTTGAGAAATAATCACTCCAATACCGGAGAACTAGGGGGTAAGTCTCACAGAATCTGGTGGTTGTCATCCATAATACGTGTGGCCATGACCAATAGCTTGTGCTGGCTAAGCAGTAGGCCTTGTAGTATGATATCTAATGCTTCATATATTTCGCTATAGTGTGTGGATTTCACCACAAGCACTGCTAAAGATGGGCAGACTGAGGGAGACCTGAGCAGAGACAATAGCTGAGCCTTTTTTTCAACAGATTTAGTACCCCCTCTGCTCCCTCCTCCAGCCACACAGACATCACACTCTCCCTCCCCCCTACAGTCTTCACAACCACATCCCTCTCACACCTCCACAGTGACTAACAATAGAAAGTCACACTGTCCATTTCTCCATATCCTAACCCCCACAGTATACTTCCCAGCTTCACCAACACCATTCCAATGCATCTCTTCCAACTTGTACAGCAACAACGATATGTTTCCATTCCCCCCAACCCTCTTAGTTTGCCTACCCCCTCATGATGCGAATGATACCATCAATTATCTTCTTCAGCAGATTCTTTCTCACCTGGATAAATCAGGCAGCAATGTGAGATCCATGTTCTTTCATTTCTTTAGTGCCTTAAACACAATTTAACACGGCACCACTAAATGAGATGCTTGGGAAGATGTCTGTCGACACCACAACATCTAACTAAAGTATCTGATGGACAGTCCACAGTTTGTAAGGCTGCAGACTGTACTGTATGTCAGAAAAGGGGTGTGTTAATGGTGGTCAGGAAACAGAGTACAGAAGCCTAGTGGACAGTTTTTTTTTAATTGGTGTGAGAGGACCCACCTCATCCTGAATGTGACCAAGACCAAGGAGATGCTGGTAGATCTTGGGAGGATGAAGTCTACACCAAAAACAATTCAGGGTGAGGAGGTTTAGGTTGTGGAGAGCTAAAGAAATCTTGGCGTTCACAATGACAACAGATTGGACTGGAAATGCAACACAGATGCTGTCTACAAAAAAGGAGAGAGCAGACATTACTTCTTGAGGAAACTCAGGTCAGGTAATTTTGGCAGAAAAATGTAGCAGATCTTTTATCAGTCTGTTTTGGCAAGTGCATGGTTCTTTGCTTCCATCTGCTAGGGTAGCACCATCAAAAGCAGTGCCTCTAAGAAACTGAGTAATCTCAGCAAAAAAGCAAGCTCAATCCTGGGCACACCCCTGCCATGTTTGGAGCTGGTAGTGGAGAGGAGAACACTTTTTCATTCTCTGATATCACAATAAATGAACTCATATATACTCTGTTTGCATTGCATTATATGGTCGCATCCTTCATTCAATTTCATCCTCTCAAATTTGTCACATGTTGAACTTTGCATCTTGGGAGCTGCCCCTGATACTTTCCATGGCCTTTGTCCAAGATTAAGTTGCATTATCAGATGACCATATCAGAGGGGATGACCTTTATGTTCATGTACTGTATGTACTGACCACCATGTATAGACTATATTGATTTGTCTGCAATGTCAACGGCCTTCATAACTTTCAACTTTGTTTCTTAGATGCATGCAATTTCAATGTGGTGGGACTTGATGACATTTGCCAGTTCACAACTCCAACAATACATTTCTTTAGGTCATTGTATTGATGTTGATGGGACAAAGGTGAAGGTGGACTTGTGTTGTTAGCCTGCTTTGTCCACTATCGGGGAACCTTACCAATTTTGATACTGTTCGGATAATAATGTGGTGTGTCATCTGTGGGGGGTGCTTGATCTTGCCCTTCTTGAGATGAAATAGCCATAGATGCAACTGGTTTAAACCCTTCGATTGACACGCTGCTCCAGGACCGTCTGACACTGAAGGATCTTTACTGCTAGCTGAAATCCAGATGGTACTGCGAGAACGTGGCGATAGGACATTTCCAGCCAAGACTATGCACACAATGCTGATGGTTAACAAAAATACTTTTTTCTTTTTTGTTGGGTTATTTTTGATATTTACTCAGTGTTGCACTAATTTACAGTTTTCTCTTGTTCATGGACAAAAGTGTCCTCAAGGACAGTCAGCGTTATCTCTAATGAAAGAATGTGCTTTGTGGTGGATGGAACTTAGGGAGCCTGGGTTGCTTTAGATGCTGATGCTATAGATAATAGTGTTCGAGCAAGTGTTGGCTAGTGTTTGAGCAGAATGCATTATCCGCTTTATGAGGTCTACTGTAAAACCCGGGTCTAGATGGAGAACATGCAAGATCACAGTAATTTTTAGTAATTTTTCACTCAAAATAAATAAATAAAATGAATAAAATAAATAAAATAGATGAGTAAATATAGATGTTATTTATATTCAGCAAACAAAATCTCTAAATGTCTGTGATGCTCCTGTGTGTAGAATAAAATCTTTAAAAGTAATTTCCATAGATTTTTTTTTTTGTAAAAGTAACGTTTGAAGAGCTCAGCAGTGTTGATTGGCCTGTGATTGCACATGGAGTTACAAGCTGCTCTGGCATCACAGCCACATCATCAGCCTGCTGAAAGAACACAACACAGCATCAGGATAGGAAGAAGAGAATCACAAGAACATTTTTTTTTTTCAATAACAGCACAAAGTGTTTGTTTTTTCTTTGTTTATTTCAAGAAAAAAGTCAGAAGCAAGTCAGAGATTCAGATATGCAGACAAGCCTGCTCTCTCTCTCTCTCTCTCTCTCTCTCTCTCTGTTCAAAAGAATCCCTCGTTACTTGCTTGGCACAGCTTCATTTTCATTTTTTATTGAATGTCAAAGTGCATGGAAGTAAAAGTAATTCAGCTGACACAACAAACAGACTAATCTTTTCTGCAGGAGCAATTCCAATTTGTTCTGGCATTTCAGAAATGTATGAACATGAGTGTGAAAGGCTGAACAGTATTATGTTTGCCCACAATGTGTGATGCAGTAAGCTTACAGTAAAGCCTGAACAAATCACAAAAAATGGCAAGGTGGGGAGATTTATTTTCACCTGTAGGAGTGAAGGAGAGGGAAAAGGGCAAAAGAGAGGGAAAGTGATGAAGGAGTATAGGATCAGTGGACTAATCTAAGAGGGTTAAGTGAGCTCCTCTGTCAGGAAAGAGTGCTTTTAAACCTCCTCCATTCACACGTGCTTGAGTTTGATCCCACCTCATGTAGCTGATGCATTGCTGTTAGGCAGCTAGAAAAGTCTGGCTGTGATGTCAGATGTATGAGTGAGTGTATGAAAAAGGTGGTGGTGATGGAGGATGATGGAGAATAACAGATGAGGATGAATAATGGGAGGTGATTAAGCATGATGGAGGATGGTGGATGCTGTATTATAATACATAATGTAGAATAATGGATGTGATGATGATGATGATGGTAAAATCTATCCATGATTATGGAGGATGATGGAGGTTATTGGAGGATGATGGACAGTAATGGATGATGATGGAAGGAGATGGATAATGAAGGAGGAATGATGATGGGTATTAAAGAAAAGAATGAATGACCATGAATGATAGGAAATGTTGGCGAAGGGTGTAGGATGATGGAGGACAATATTGAACGATGAAGGATAATGGATGATAATGGAAAAGGATAATTGATGGAAGATAAATAAGGGAGATTGAATGATGGAGAATGATGGAGCTAGTGGATAATGATAAATGATCACGGCTGATGGGAGATATTGAAGAAGGATGTAAGAGGATGGAGTAGGATGGATGATAAATATTGTGGAGTATGATTGAAGATGGAGAGATGATGATAAAGGGTTAATGGTTGATGATAAAGCATCGATGATGAGAAATGGATGAATGGATGATGATGATCGAGGACAAAGAATAATGAAAAAAGGTGGAAGATCATGCATGATCATGGATGATTGATGATGGTTATAGATGATTGAGGATTATGGATGATGAAGTAAGTTAATGAATGATGAATGATAAGAGAACGTGAATAATGAAAGAGGATGGATGGATTAATAAAGGACAACATATGGTGGTGAGTTAGGATGGAGGATGGCAATAGAGAATGGAGAAGGATGGATGATGATGATGATGATGATGATGATGAAATGAAGCAACACTCATGAGGCTGCATATTTAACATGATTCAGCACAGAGCTTAAGTTATTTATGATATTATTACTCAGCAGATCTACCAAAAGTTTCACATTGTTCCACATGCAGGATGTGACCCACATTAATGGTATGTGAAATACATATTATTTTATTAGATGTGTATCTCAGTTCAGATAAGTCCTGAGGCTTGATGCAGTGAAAACATATTATCATTATTAGTAGTATATATTTTTTAAACCCATGTTCTAATATGTTCAAGGGGAAACTCAAACCTGTTCCACAGCGCAGCTTGGTGGCTGATAAAAAGACGTTACTGGCAAGGAGGGATTGTTCTATTTGTGGAACAAGATCAGGCAGTGTAGTGGAGATGATGAACTCTGTCATGCGCTGGTGGCTCCATCATAAAAGCTGACGGGAAACCGGAGCACTCAGGTGAGAGGAACAAATGGCTTGTACCTGAGCCATGAATATTGATGCTACTTGAGTGTTACTCCGGATTCAACACTGTAATTTACCAAACAGCACATTAACTGAGGAAACAAGATCACAGATACCAAACTATGAAGAATTTAAAGCCTGGTGATCTCGAGATCAGAGATCATTAGTGCCTCAGCCATCGTCTCTCTTCTCGCAGGTCTCGCATGCTTTTGCTGCTGAATTGTTTTTGCAGCGTTAAGTTTAAGATGATTTTTTTGAAGTCCAGCCAAACTCAAAGTACTGCCAAATACATAATAGTGCACACGTGGGAGGTTTTTTGTTTATTGCAATTCTGCATCTATCAAGAACCTATAGTTTTCTCCTCCCTAGTGTTTGAGCTGCATTCATCCATGTCGATGAGCTATGAGATGAAGTGCATGTAATAAAAACAGATGACCGTTTGACATTTATAGCATGTGCATATATGTAGCATATTTATAAACAGACATAAACGATAGAATCACTTTTCTCTCTCTCTCTCTCTCTCTCTTTTTTTTTTTTTTTTGCTTTGTACAACTGGATATTAATAAAAGGTGGCAATTTTTTTCCTAAGCTCAAATTTGGCAGGAGCAGCAAGAGTCCTAGTCCATGTAATGTTTTTAAATTAATATAATTCAACAGAAAACCAGACCCTGTCACAGACTGGGAATCGCAGACCAGTGTAAACCTGGTGCTACTGTAGTTCATGTCTGGTGTTAGTACTGGTTCAGAGCCGGTTCAATAGTGAACCTCATAAAAACTGCATTGGTTTTTACTGCATTGGTTTTTACTGCATTGGTCGTTACTGAGATATGATATAAAGTTCAAATATTAGATATAACATGAAATAATGGAATCATTTGTTAATTTGAAAAATATGAAGTTTACAAGTTTACAAGTTTAAGGCTTGTAAAGTTCTAGCTTTTTTACTGCTTTTATTTCCTGTTTCTTAGTATTTATTTTTATTATTATTATTATTATTTTTTTTTTGCAGCTTGATCTGCTTCTACCTCTGACTTGACTTTTAAGACTCAAAAATTATAAATAAGCTCAGGGAAACTCACAATAACAGGTCACTCTGGAAAGTAAAGGAGAGCTGGAATGTCAGGAAGGACAGACTCTGTAGCAGGTCAAGTAACATCCACTGTCTGCGTTTACCTCACTCGACGGGTGTGTGAGTTCGAGTTGTATACAGTGGGGCAAAAAAGTATTTAGTCAGCCACCAATTGTGCAAGTTCTCCCACTTAAAAAGATGAGAGAGGC
>JAQMYJ010000009.1:2492692-2503278 GCA_030014305.1 Clarias laeviceps | reverse complement strand
ATTTGACCATTAATTTTGTGACATTATAGGGGAAGCTGAGCTTCACTTGCAGTCTTAAAGAAATCGCCACTGGTTCAGACCATGACTCTGAAATGCCTAGAGAAAATGTGGGCTGTTTTTTTTTTTTTCTTTAATTACTAACATTTATTATTGACATTAAATTCTCATTATACAGTGAAACATGTTCATATTTAAGTCTCGTCCATAATGAAGTGCTAAGCAGGGCCTGGGCCTGTTTTTTTTTCCCCCTCATGAATGTTTCCTATTTTTGTCCAACCTTGTCTTTCTCACAGCTTCGCCTCTATTAATTTCCCACTTACATTTCAGTAATGAACATTTAATAGCCAGTTCTTACCTAAAGGTCTGCTCAGTTACAATAATGACAGAGATTGCTTTATATTATGAACTGTTTCAACACACAAGAGATCCAAACCTACTCACATCAGAACTAGATTTTTTTTTATATCATTTCTGATTTCTCACCATTTACCTGACCTGAATCATTTGAAATTGGAATTCTTGTTCCATAAGTATATTAAGCGTACGTGTCTTTGCAGAGTGTTGTACAGTTTTAACATTCTATCTCAACATGGCACATTCAATCATATTAGATTTTGTCATGACATAGGGAAGTGATACCAGGAATGGTACATTACATAGAGGCGAATCCATAGTCCAGCTTGTTTTGGGGCAGTTGGAGTTGACCAGAGAACCTGAGTTGGACAGTAAGGACAGTGATTCACATTACGGCTCAAACCAGGCATCCTGGAGCCATGAGTTACCACCATGACAACCAAGCAGGGGTCTTCTTTCCCCATGCTGATCTTCCCCTAGAGTTTTTCAAATGCACAATATTACAAGCTTACTTATTTGCATTGGCTTCCTCTAAAGTTTCTACCACCAGAGAACCTAAAGCAGGCTTGGCATGGCTCAGCTGCATAGACACAATCAATTTACACACAGAGTCATTAGACATGCTCACTCCAGCCCGCAGGTTTGCAGGTCCAAATCCACAGATATAAGCACAGCAGCATATGGCACAGGAGATGCACTCGACTTCCTGTCAAAAAAGTGAAAGCAAGAAATGAGGTCCTAAAAATATCAGCCGAGAAGGACGGATGGGTGCACAGGTCTATCCCGACTCCCTCTGGATTTACATTAATGCTCTTGCAGATTCGCCTGCCTGAGTGACAGGAATCTCTCCCACTCAGCTCAGTTTTAATAAGGCACCATGGCACCATCCTGTCAGTCAGGTCTCAGTGCCACATGCCTTCCAGCTGATGTGTCATGTGGGATTTTTCAAAGCCATCACTTATTTGTAAAAGATATTTTTGTGTTTGAATTAGTGCTCATTATAGAGCCTTTTCTCATTCTTAACCTCCTAATTCTTAACTAGGAAGAAGTATTTAGTCCATGTTTAATCTAAACTTTATTAGAATAATTAGCATAATTTCAGAACAAAAAAAAAATCAAGCAACATGTTATAAAATGACAAACAGATAATTTGCACATGGCATGAGGATAAGCTTTAATTACTTTCACTCCTGCTGTATTTACTTCCTGAGATTGATTTGCAGGGGACAAATTAATATGGTATGATATGGTAATAGTCTTGAGCTACAGTTCCTCTTTAGCTTTTGGTACATTTTTGTGCTGGAATTCATCAGTCATATTGGCCCACTGACCCTTAATTCTGGAGCTCATTAAGGGTCAGATCTTGGTATATATGTCTTTTGGAGTTCCTCGAGGATCAGTTCTACACCCACTTTGGTGCTGGACTTTATCTTGAGTCCAGTCTTGGTCCAGTCTTACATTGATGTTCCTCACGTCCTAAGGGATCAGTCCTTGGTTTATCTTTGAGCTGGGCCTATTCATCGGTCCGTTCTTGTTTTGAACATTCTCAAGGGCCAGCCCTTGGCCCACTTTCATTCTCATTAAATACTAAATTGAGGTATCAGATTTATCAGATGTTCTCTTCTACTACTGCTATGCTGATGACACACTTCATTGACCTTCACTGCTCTTTTTCTCCATCCACATCTCAGAACATATCAGACTGCCTTTCTGACATTAGTATTCTTTTAGTTGACGATTATTTATTTCTGTAGCACAGTATAAACAAGCACTTTAAAAGGAAAAAAAAATGTGTGAAAAGCAACTTTTTAGAAAACCCAAGCTGTAATACTGTTAGATGTTTTTTAATATTGATGACACTGATAGATTCTGCTCAGGGGATCTCAGTTTTCAGGAACAATCATGTGACAGAAAACAGAAAGCTGCTCATTATAGGAGCGATTTGAAATGGGTGCTTAATTTGTCCATGCTCTCTCAACTGGAAAATGAAAGCATGGATTATTCTGTGTGAAAATGCACAACGGAGCTTGCACTGCTTCCTTCATTAAGCCAGAAAGCCACACACACCTGCTAGCGTCGGCCGCCATTCAATGTTTGTGTGTAATTAAAGACTAATTAAGAAGATGGATCTGCATTTGCTGGATCAACTCAATAAATCAATATTTGAGACACCATCTGGAAACAAGTCAGAAGTGATGCTTGTATTTGGAGGTGGAGGGAGAAACAGGCTCTTAGCAGCACCAAAAACATTGTACATCACTGTGATTTTGAGGAAAAGCACATCATATGCAAATGAGGAGGCTAAGACACACAGTATAGAGCTTTAAAAGAGACTTCTTTAGAGTAGATAATGTGAAAATGTCCTGATGTGAGGAGTTTCACTAAGTCATCAAGACACAATTGTTGCCTTTAAAACTGGACTCAGCTCTATAGAAGAAGTGCATATTTAAATAGAATATGAAATTTGAAGATGAGGTTAATACATCTATATAATATGTGTTGGGTAACTGAACATCTCACTAAGGTCCTACTGCAGTGTTGTAGGCAGACAGTTTGACAGGTTTCTGTAAAAGTTTCCCTTCGTGAACAGAACTCCTGGTCCTGAGATAAGAGATGACTATTCTAGTGTCAATCTGCCATGAACCACCGGGCCGGACTGGATCTCAGCCAAACCCTGAGAACAGAGATGAACAAGTGCAGAGAGAATGAGTGCAGAGATGGATTTCCTGATTTCACTGAAGAGGGAACACGAGGACATGGAGGTCAGGAAAAAAAAAAAAGATCCAACAAGAAATACAGTAACTGTAGGAGAGGCGGCAGTAAAGCAGCAAAAAAGAGAAACTGAGCTTTAGAGTACAGCGAAAAGCTACCAAATACTCAAGGGCATCATGGGCAGATTTTTAATCCTCTGAAGAACATAGTTATGATCGTGTGCCAGAGTGAATATTCTAGTCTGTACGAAGTTAACCAAAGAACACAATTATGCTGCAGAGATGTCTTTTCACACAACCGGAGATTTTGAAGAACGAGTTTGCACAAGTGATTGCTGTCCCCTTTCATTATTATGTTTTAAAGATCTCATGGATAAAGCACAGCTGGAGAGAGAGCATAATTACACATAATAATCACACACACACACACACACACACACAGTCTGTAGAATAAAAAAACTAAAGCAAGTCATTATTGTTAGCAGCAGATCTGGTGTTAGATCTGGAGTTGATCGGTTCTGAAAATCACGAACATACATTAAAGATCACATAGATACAATAAAGGCCATAAAGACATTGCTTGACCTTTACCATAAATAAAGAAACAATTCTGGGATTTGCATGAGGCTGGACTTTTCATTTCAGAGCACAAACTGTGAAATAATCCAGTGTGAGGTAAGAAAGTCAAGACGTCTACAGAGATCCATCCAGGAGCCGGGGCTTAAATAGGTTTAGTGTTTCCTCACAATGTGTGGAGTGAACAGAGCTTCTGAGGGGGCACTTTCCAGAGAGTTTCCTGTAAATCTTATGGACATCATGAGTCATTTCATCTCATTCTCTCCCAAACTCTCTGCCTCATCCTGTCACTTTTTCCTCGTTATAAAGTTTCTGAAACGTTGCACCAAAAATGTGAACAACAAGAGCAAATTTAACGTGATGACAACCTCCAGTTTTCTCACAAGTCATGTTGGATTTGCACAAAAAGAAACTAATAATAAAAGAGAAATGAATGACTGATATGTGATATGAACTGGAAAAACAGGGAGCTACAGTAAATAACACATGATATTGGATTCTGGGTGAAATAACACCAATCAATAAAGGTTAAATTGCTTTCACATGAAGGTCTAGTGAGCTACATCTCCTTCGCACAAACTATGAAAGTGTATGAAAGATATGAATTTTGTCATATTGTAATACTTGTCAGAATTTAGTGGAATTGTATTCATAATGAATTAGTTGCACGTCATTTCACTGAATGTTCTACAGCACTAGAAACCTAATACTACCACACCCTTTATGGGACGTGAAGCATGTAAGCTTTGCTGACCTGAAACACTCAGTATATGAGTTTATATACAGTTCTTGACACGAGAACCTCATACCAGATTTAACTCTAAATTCAGAACAGGCATGAGAGCAAAGATTTTCACAGCAACATCCAGGAAGGAAATGTTGGCTCAACTGAAGCAAGTACGGTTAAAGGTCAAGGCATTAAGTCCTTATGGGACTGTTCAGAATCACTTTAGAGATGAATCTCAGTCCAGAGTACGATGCTGTACTGCTTCCACAGACTTTTTTTAAACTGAATGTCTTTCACATTCAAGCCTCGGGCTCTGCGTCTCATGGTGGAGGTGTGAAGAACATGCAAATCAATATTCATGACTGTGATTCTCTTTTGCTTTAGTGTGCAGTCGACAAGGTGAAAACACACACATTAGTGTCCAAGACTGAAGTATCACTGCTGCCAGATCGATGAGCAGTGAGCAAAATAACACATGCAGGGCGTGACACTATAAATATACATCAGACATCGATTAGGCAGAGATCTCCATGGGCAGAAATGTCCTAATATCTAGTTCTTTATAATAGCACGCTTTTTTTTACATTTCTGCACTTATACTGTCTCAGCTCGAGCACCAGATGGACTCGTAGCCAGAGCTGCATACGTGAAGAAGTTTAGATCAGTATTATACGAATATTCTACATCCCAAGGAAATCACGATGCAGTGAGTGATTCTGAGATTCATGCGTGTTGTCGGGACTGACAGGTTAGCAGCAGTCAGAGAGAGAAAGAGCTACGTAATAAATCAAACCTGACACGTCCTCCTGCACGCATGTCGAGCACAACTTTTACTCATTCCACGCTTTTCTTCACCTGATCCATGAAGTTCCAGGGAAGACTTTCTGATCTAAATTACAAGTGATGGAGTAAACGATGCTTTACTTACTGAGTGTGAGACTGTATACGTTGTCCCATAGTTCAAGGACACAGAATTCCTACTTTAACAACATCAAACCCAACTACAACATGAACACACAACTATAATACAAAGAAAACAAGCTTTATTCATAATCCTAAGTACCACATGTAAGAGACTGTAGTTGTCTGTGTGACAGATGTTTTTAAAAACTTACACCATACTGTTTTGTCATCTGGCGTTTAAAAAAAATGCAGCAAGACTTTTGAAATGACTTTGTTTTAATGCTTTTGAAAAGACAAAGATTTCTGTGTAATTAAATTCATGCACAGATGTTGAGACTCGAAGAAACTCAGAAAAACACTTTTTAACATGCTTGATAACTCATCTACGTTAGCATGTAGCTCGTAGCATGTAGCTGCTCACTGCCGTGTAACATGTTTGAAAGATGACGCTTGTATCAGATCTGATGGCTGCAGGAGACACAGAGCTGTGCTGTACTGTATGTACACAATGACAAACCTTTCACAAACCTTTTCACACCTCTCTAATTAGACGTACTAATATTGATTCTCTTTGTCGAGAGTGTGTGCGTGTGTGTCTCCGTTTCAGCAATTAAGCAGCGTTATCATTGTACAGGTTCATACAGTTAATGAGGAGCGCACCTCTGGGGAAGGTGATGAAATTAGTCTGAGGAATTACTCACCCAGATGTTTTACTGTGGGAAACGGAAGCAGGGGTGATTAAGTGCTAAAGATGTACAAGTACGGTTTCCAATTAAGATCAAATGCTGATGATTATTTACGGAGGGGCTTACAGGGCTAACAGGAAAATCCTAGCAACCAAAACATTAGCACCCGCGAATAGTGAAAAACTGCCAATTTTGGATGTGGTTTAAAAAAAATGCCTTTAAATGGCAATGTTTATAGTTTGAACCCTAAATATGCTCCCAAAACACTTTACCTGTATACTGTACAGTACTGTACTGCTGTGTCTCCCGCAGTGCTAGAACGTAAAATACAGATGTTACTGTAATTTACGCAAGCGCGTTTTCTTTGGTTTGCGCTGTCGTTTCCTATGGTATCAGAGTACTGTAGGGTAAATACGGTAATAATTCACCATCACAAGCCACAGTCACTTTATGTTCTTTCTACAGTATAAAAAATGTATACAGTATTATATTTTGTATGGAAATGAGAAATTATATATTGCCAGGGAAAAAAGCCATAAAAAAATTGTGGAGGATATTTGCGGTGAAATTCCGTGAAATTGTGGTGGTTTCAGGAAACAATTATTAGTTAGGTTCTAAGAAAAAAAAGGGCGAAAAACTGAGGTCGTGTACACACATTTGGGGTCCTATTACGCCCCGGTCTAGGTCGAGCCGAAACAGGAATGATAAGAAGAGAAAAAAAACAGGGGTGAGACCGAAAGTGTTTTTTTTTTTTTAGTGTTTATTTTACAAAAGTGCGTAAGCAAATCCCAAAAAGGTGGCTGAGCTTCAGAACCCGACAAGGTCAAAACAATAAACAAAAATCCCTCTACCTCGTCCCGAAGTGAAACAACTAACCTTCACCAAAAATAAAGAAACGGAAATACAAAATACTTCCCTTATTCCCTTCCTAAGCACGAACCAAGAAAAAACAAGGTGCAAACAAAATGGCGTCGACTCCCTACTAAGCCACTTAGCGCAGAATTATATACAAATATATACAAAATGTATTTACAATCAAGCAACCAAAATCAAAAAAGGGCATACACAAAAACGTAGTCAGAAACATAGCACAAGGTCATACACATTATGTAGTAGTTTTACAAATAGTCATCCAATAAACAGTAAGCAAAAACATGGTCTGTGGTATTGTGGTCTGACGGCCTCTGGGTCTCCTGGTTACCCAGTCATCATGCAGGAGGCGGGATCAACAAAGGACAGGCAGGACAGCAACCAATAGATTGCAGGCAAGGGTACACTGAAGAGGGCGGGACCTGGAACAACAAGCCAAAACACACCTCCATCCCACCAACAGCAGAGACATAGCAGAGACAAACAAAGCATAACCAGAGACAAAATAACAAATGAATCCAATACTGTAACACCCCCTCCCTTAAGAGTGAACATCCTGTTCACAACTATAAGCATGGCATCAAGATAATGAGTCAGCCATCACATTTTCGGACCATCGCACAAGATGTTGGTTGCTGTTTGACATATGATGCAAAAACACAAAGGTCTGTAAAAACAGTAATGGGATCAGTGCTGGAACCAATGTAAACCTCAAAATGTTGAAGTGCAAGCAAAAGGGCAAGGGCTTCCTTCTCAATAGTGCTTATTCCTTAGCACCAACTCCAATTCCTTTAATTTAATTTCCCTGTGAGACTCGAGTTCCACTTAAGCTTCATAATGCTGACGGGCTAACTCTAGGTCCAACTGCTTCAATTGCAAACCTACTACCGCGGAATCTATGCATGCGGGTCCTTAGGTTCGACCACAGCCTCTGCTGTAGCTGAATCCTCGGACTTACAATATTGCAACAGGTCCCATGTCCAGAACTCTATTAATGTTTTATTACTGTTAATATCCTGAAGTTTGATTCTTTTGTTATTACATCACCAGTGTTGTGTTCATCTAATGCTTAGAGCTCATGTTATCATTCACGATATACAGTAGAGGCTATAAACATCTTAACCTCAGCAGGGTCTATTGGAAGTCTAATAAACATGTCTGTCCTGAACACTTTCCTACATCAGAACTTACTGGGGGGGCATTTACAAAGAGCAGACACTGGAGACTCTTTCCATGAATGAAAAGGAAGAAATTTCATCACACTGAAATGTTTAAACTGTACAACAAAGTGAGGTTGACGTGAGCTGAATTAAATTTCAATGCACCAATCTCCATTAGTCCCGGATAATCAGAAGGCATTTGGCGCTAATTAATGAGGTCACTAAAGTAATTTGAGCATTTAATATGTGCAGCTTTATGCATTTATGTAAAATTATATCAGGCAAAGACAAAAACAACACCAGATACAGTAATCATTCATATACGGTATGCATCAAGCCACACATTGATTCACTGGTGAACTGATATGGAAACAGACATGTACGTCTTTCCCTCTCTATAAAAAAAAAGGCATAAAAAATCGCAGAGGATAATCGCAGTTTCCGTGAAATTGTGGTGGTTTTAGCGAACAATTATTCGTTAAGTTCTAAGGAAAAATTTGCGAACAACTGAGGCCGCGAACTCAGGGTTCGACTGTACGCTTGAAGTCACAGCAAAGAGAAAGTTTTGCGGCTCATTGTATAGTACTGATACCGAGATCTTATTAATCTAAGAAGTAGCACCAAAAAGAAAAGGAAGCTAATCTCCTGATTAAAATCTGTTCAACTTGGCCATATCTATTACGATTATGGAGACAGACGCTGCCACTTACTGTAGAAATGTCTGAGTGCATTCCCAAGCTTCTGTTACAACAAGCCAAAACCAGGACATTTCATCACTTACAAGTTGCAGAATTTCTTTATGAAACAATACAAAAATATAAAACAATACAAAAAGTGAAACACTGACCAATTATAAATTCCCAAACAAGATAATAGATCTAGTTCTCTGAGTTAGGTTCAAATAGATTTACACACTTTAACAACAGTGTTAAAGTTAAATGTCTGTCAGTGGTGAGAAACGTGTCCAGCAGATGGGACTCGAGATTAGACTGAAGGTTTGGTGTGTAGATTTCATTATAAAAGAAAGGCACATGTACAGGAAGAATGAGAGGACACTGTCAGTGTAAATACAAGTCAAACCGCAAAGACTTGCGATGAAATTTCTAGTGAACGAAGATGTAAAAGCGTTTGAAATTTACAGAAGACGTCAAGCACAGTATGGTGATGAGACTGAATGGATAGAATGGATAGAAGGCTGTATGCTGCGAATGAAAGTGGCTCAAAGTCCACTGCAGTCATTCCTGTTAGCATTCAACGCCTCATCCTTGAAAACTGACAGATAACTTGTCACCAACTTGTGGAAGAGACTCATCTGTCTGTAGGAAGCGTACACATGATCATTCACCAACACCACTTGCACATTACAGTTTGGGCCATTAAAGGAGTTCCTGGGAGGCCAGTGTTTCAGCAATGAAGCAGGCAGTCCAACCACGGCTCTGGTGTACTGAGAAAACGTTCTACCTTGATGGTGTCCAAGCACTAATGAAGCACTCGGATAAGAGCATTAGTGTAGCAGGGGATTATATAGAGAAATAATGGAGGTTTTTTTTTTTTTTCTGTTCTGTTATTCTGCACAATCAAAAGTACTGGTTTGACTTGAATGCATACAAAGGTGTATGACTGTACTGTACATTAATACTGTTTAATCTGTGAGTCATTCAGGATGGATCTTTCACTTTAGATTTGTCAAACTTCCAAAATAGCTGTAAAATTAAATACAATTGTTATTGAAGATATTGCACCTTTTGTACCAGAGAACCAAATGTCTAAGTGTCATAGAAGCCCAATTGCTCTAACCAACAGCTGCACATTTACACTAGCAATCTACAGGAGACGTGCTCGTGTACTGAATACAGGATATGGGGACAGTTTCATTTCTGGAACAGAACACGCAGTAATATTTACACCAGAAATCTAACATGTCTCACTTTCTCCTTATACACAGTCCCTGACAACAACACTGTCTGCTCAGATAAAGCCAACACACTTTACATTAAATATAACAGTATGTCGGGACTAAAGAGTCAGGCGTCGGGACAGATCTACAGAAACGTCTCTCTGCTTATTTGCTAGGTTGAGCTGCACATGGTAGACAAATATAACAGCGTGACAACTGCGAGTTCAGAGGAAGGATTTTAAACATCAAAAACTTTTAGAGGCTTCTTAAGGCCAGAGATGAATCATTGGGTTATTTGGCATTCAGAGACGCTTGCTGATACACACACAGTGATTAAAACATGCACAACTCTATCATGTCAAGATCTAAAAAAAAAAACTTAGTCCAGTGAAGTCTTATGAGAACTTTCCAGATGTGAGGTTTAATGGTTAAACAACATTAAACCTCACATCTGCTTCTCTACAGGAGATCATTCTTGTTAAAGAATTTCCAAAAGGTGAGCTTCATTCACGCACTTTGTTTTAACTACAGGTTATGAAACACCCAGTGAGACGAAACACCTAAAATAAGTCAGGTTTTACTTTTTGCTCCTTCTTTTGTTTTTTTTTTACTTTATTTTTTCCCTCCCCCAATTTTTGCCCGATTTTCTCCCCTAATTTTGTCGTGTCCAATTCCTCCCAGTCACTAGGGGGCTCCCACATT
>JAQMYJ010000009.1:2464984-2480873 GCA_030014305.1 Clarias laeviceps | reverse complement strand
AGAATCACATGGTTAAACAAATGAATCATATGTAAAGAATCACATGGTTAAACAAATGAATCATATGTAAAGAATCACATGGTTAAACAAATGAATCATATGTAAAGAATCATATAAGAAAATAGAAATTACAGATGAATTATGTGAAAATTAATTAGTTGTGTGTAGAGCATCACAGGTAAAAATAAGTGGGTCAGAAATAAGGAGTCATTTGTCAAACTGTGGTTGTGGGTTAATTAATCAAAGAATTACTTGTAAAGAGTTGCATGTAAAATTCAATGAATCATATGTAAAGAATCACATGGTAAAATAGGTGAATCACAGATGTAAATTAATGAATCATGTGAAAATGAATGAGCTGTGTTTAGAGAATCACAGGTTATGTAAAAAAACGAGTCAATTAATCAATTAATCATTTGTAAAGAATCACATGTGAAACTGGTGACACACAAAATGTTTATAAAATACAGGTAAAATGTAAAATTAATAAATATTTGAAATGAGAAAGAACTAAAACCTGAACAGGAACTAATTTGAATCTGGCCTGAATGTACAGTAGATAAAATGTAAATCTGAAAGTAATTTAAAACTGCAGTGATCGGGTGATGACATCAAACACACAGTACATCTAAAAACCTAATCAATCAGACACACGCTGGAGTGCTGAGCATGAAGTGAAGACTTACCAGAATGGGAAATGCAGAGGAGCAGCAGTGGTGTAGGCTGCATGGTGCAGGAGATGCAGCGTTACTGTATAGCTGGTGGTTTGAGTCACAACAGCTCACATGTCTTCTATACTGCATCATTTACAGTATGGCCACGATGCACCTCATGCCTTCACATACGCCATCACTGTCTACTTACTCAGACAGGAACGAGAGGAGAGGAATGAAAAAGGAAAAAAAAGAGAAAGGAGAGCTAGAAAGAGGAAAGGCAGGAGATAAGGGGGAAGAAAACAGAAAGGAAAAGAAGATGAAGTGAGGAGAAGAAAAAAAGTATGGAAGAGGACAGGAAGTGGGAGAGGAGAGAAGGGGACAAAAGTGAAGAAAGAAGATGAGGAGGAAACATACAAAAAGAAAAAAAGAGGAGGGAAGTGAAGAAGAGAACAGAAAAAAGACAGGAAGGAGGAGCAGAAAAAGAAAAAAAGGCATGAAAGGATAGAATGTCATAAGCAGTGGAAAGAAGAAAGGAAAGGAGATGTACTGTAGCAGGAAAAAGAACTGACAAAGAGATGCCATTCAATGGGGCTATAAATTGAAGGTACCTAATAAAGTGTCCAGTGTGTGGAGTTTATCTGTAATAAAGCGAGCTGTGAGTGTGGAGTGTGACAGCTCTGATGGATGGCCTCCTGTTTATGATTTAATCAGCAGTTATCGTCACATTAATGTTATTCTGCTGTAACGGCCGGTTTGTTACGGGCTCAGAGAGAAAACTCCAAAGCCTTTATACATCATTTACACTCGACTGGTTGGAGAGAAGTTCTGAGATCCTTGTGTTTTTTTTTTTTTTATTATTTCCCACGACACAGCTCTTAAACTCATCATCCTCCAATTAGGTTTGTTACAGGAGGCTTTTAAGGATGCTTCTGTGTTTAATGCAGGATTAGCAAAGAAAAAAAAAAAACACAGCTTTAGAGATCATAAACTGACAAACCCAAGGATTATATTCATTAATTTATTATGTGATTATTTCTTATGAGAACATTTTGATCACAGGTGTTGTTTTTTAATTAATGCGAAGCAACATGCATCTATCTTATTGATTTAATTATCTGTAAGAAGGTTTCTATTATTAACTGTAATGTGTATAGTGAAGGATGGAGCTGCTACATCACCTGACTGACTGTCTGAGAGCATCCACACGAACAGACCTGAATACAGAGCAGGATTCATATATACGCTTTTACAATCTCTATCTGATGACCAGAATCTTCTCCACTAACAGAAATGTCTGTTCCAGTCAGGTGACTGAGGTATCAGGGCAAGACTATAAAGATATTTAAATATGATTAAAATGCTCTTAATAAAAGAATAGAATAGAAAAGTTTCAGCATTCTGTGGCTCTTTCTAACTGACTGTAAGAAAGTCCCAGGATTTAATAATGTCATACGATTATAGCTTTGCTCTTTACAGACTTTAATAATGATCCTTTCATACTGAGATCAGTGCAATCCTTGATATATATATTTCTTTTTTTGAGCTGAAAATGTTATTTGGAAATAAGTTTGGGAAAAAAAATCTTTGCCTGGTGTCGCACATGCTCGTTACTCATCCAGAGATTACACACAAATTAATAACTAACCGAGCAGCAATTTCCCCCTTTAAAACCATTTCATATTACAATAAGCTGAATTTCAGTTAGACATGAGACTCGTTACATATTCATCTATTCATGTCTTCATGAATATGCATTAAAACAGCCAGAACACATGAACAGAACAATTTCAGTCAAACTCCCTCTAAGTTAAGATGCTCCAGTCCTCCAGAGTCGGCTTCGTGTTCCTTTTAAACGCTCGAGTTTGATGCCGAACACAGTCGAATCTTTGGAGAGTTGTACACAAGGAAGTAAGAAAGCGTGGGAATGTGAAAGATGTAAAAATCCAATGTGTTTTCTGCATTTCTTATGTTTCAGCTCAGGTAATTTATGCAAACAGCTTGTAGGCTTGTAGCACTCAAGGAGAAACATTGCTCATGTAAGCTGTAATATCTCAGGGTGCTAGAGGATGTATATACAGTCAGAATGTTTATGTGAATCAGATACAGTTTATAATCTAGATAGAGATGAAAATGAGAGCGAATCGATGCTGACGTGTCCCTCACCACCTCCACTCTCAACTCTACTGGGTTATTAATATGATAAGGGCAAATAAATACTGAGCCTTTAAAAAAAAAGAAAAAAAAAAAAAAACAATACCCAGTGGCTGACTAATGGGGGCGCTATTCCGTAAAAGCAACCGGGGGAAAATTCACAACAAGAAGTAAATCTCAGTTTTCTTCCTCTGATTACATACAGTACAACGATACACTTTTTGGCTTCACACAACATTACAATCGATTGAAACCATTCAGTGACTAAACAGCTGATATCGTCTACGTGTTATACACGGTGGCTCGTAAAGCTTTGTGTCAGTGGGATTAAACAATATTAGTCACGGCTCTTAGGTTTGTCAGTTTGGTATTATTCCCATGAGTTCCCATGTTGGTGACCCCCTGCCTCACCTTCCTCTTGAATAAATACCCCTACAGCGCATGCGAAGTATCACGTCTCTATTGGATTTCTGCGAGAAAACACACTGTCAAAGTTTTACTCCGAGACTTCTGATGTCATTATATGAGAAAGGAATTTTTATATGTATTTGTCAATGTGTCTTTCAGGGATAGGCTCAATCTCTGGACAATCGAGTTTTGTCTGAGTGAGATAAATAAAATATCACCAGATGATGGAAAGCCTTTGGCAGCTGTCCAGTAAGGTTGCAGAAGTGCTTTTAAGGTAAGAGATGAGTGAAAGAGCTTAAAGCATGAAGAATGGCTTTTGGACAGTCTAAAGGGATTTAATGGAGGTAGACAAAAACTTTTGATTTATCATCATTTTGTCATTCATGCATCATGATGGTGCATCCAAAATAAAAAGACAGATGTGCATGACTATGAATGATGAGGAATTGTGACAAGATGTAGATAGTGCATTTATGAAAATGGTTAATAAGCGAAAAATATAAATAAAACGTTTACAATTTGGTCATTAATGAAAATGGTCAGGTTTTGTGATTAGCTTTGTTTCTTACTTAACATCATGTCAGTGTTAGATTTCTCATTAATGGCACCGTTAGAGCAAACGCTGGACCAGAATTCAATACAGCTATATGGCTCATATATGTTTTGCTGAATTATCTGCTTGTTACTGAGCTACAAGTTTACTTTTGTGATGATTGTGTTAACATGAACGTTAAAGCGGTTTGAGCCAACTGTGCAGATGAGTAGGTGCATTTATGGAAAGATTAAAGCACTAAAGCACCACTGGGAAACCCTTAACTAAAAAAAATGTCAACTGAGAGTTTCATTACAAACTGAACCTTGGATGCAGTTGAAGATCACATGTTAATTATAAAGAGCAGGATGAAAAAACTCGTACACTGAAGTTTTTTTTTCCCCACAAAAGTTATACATTTCAAGTCAGACAATCTAAGTTTCATCTGAAGCTATTCATTATTTATAATTACTGAAGTGCCTACATTTTCTGCTAATAAATGAAAACTCTTCTTCTTTTATTCAGATGAAAGAAACTCCATTAAAATATCATTCCCAAGGATGGTTCAGGGTTTGCAAGACTTCATTCTCCATCATATGCTAATAGAGCAAGTGTGAGGTTTCCAGGCTCAAGGCAGGTCAGTAAAACATACAGTGCAATGTGTCGTCAAGGCCAGCAATTAAGTATCTGTTCAAAAAGTGTCTGACCAAGGACTCCCAGCTTTCTTAGAAAAAAATTAATCAATCAAGCAGAAAGCTAGAAGATGCCATGCTGGGATCTTTCCAAACAGATCCAAAGTTGAAATTGGCATGATTTTCCAGTTTCCCACTTATTTGTGCAAGAAAAGATGAATACTTTTCATCTGACATTTTTTTTTTTTAATGTATTTCTTCTTTTCATGGCTCAGACCTTCTGCTGCGTATTTGAGAACGTTCCTCCAAGCAGGCATTCTGATGTCTCAAGCGCCTTTTAGACGCAGCAGGGATCCAGTCAGCGCCTGACAATATAGATCACGAGCGTTTTAGTTCCCTGATGTGAAGGTGATGTGATGTTTTGTCCTGATTCAGGGTGAAAAATGAAATGTGGCTGTTTCCGAACACCGAGAGACTTCAGCGCCGATCAGTTCTCGATTGTGAGAGCAGTGCAGCTGCAAATCACAGGTTTATATTAATGTGCTGTATGTAGCAATTCTATAGTAACACAGGTGCTTCATGCCTAGTGCTCCACATAAACAGATATAAAGCTTTCTTACATTTTCTTTTAAGATTTATGATAGGAGTTACATGTGTCAGTAACTACAGAACAGTCAAAGCTAAATGTGTAAGAATCACTGATATCTTTCATTACATAGTAAGTTTTGACTGTACTGAAGATTTACTGATATTAGAGGAAAAAAGGAGAAAGAAATTATTATATGACGTGTTCTACTAAAGTAAAACAAAGAAACAAACAAAAATAAATAAATAAATAAAGTGAAACAGAAATGTAACTAAATTGTGCACGATTTAGTAAACTGAGCGAATGCTTTATTAGAATGTGTGCACAATTAAGTTACATAAAAAATTATGATCATATTTTGAATTTACTAGAATTTTAATTCTAATTTTATTCGTCACACACACAGTCATACACAGTATGATTACAGTAATTATTTACCAAATTCTTGTAAAAATAAGTGATTTTTTTTCCCCCAAGTTGTGTGTAAAACATTTTCCTAAATTGTGTGTACAGTTTAAAAGAACTAGCAAACATTTTGTGTACACTTTGGTAAAATTATCAAACGTTTTCCTAAATTGTGTGTACAATTTAGAAAAATAGGAAAATGGGTGCCATCACAACCTATTCATTAAATTTGTAAAATTGCGAGATTTAGTAAAATAAGTGAGCAAATTAGAAACACACACACACACACACACACACATATATATATATACATGTATATACAAATTGTGTTACAAAATCCCTGTCAAGATAAAACTAAAGAAGGAGTTTAACAAAAAAAAATATCACGTGACCACTCTGGGTCATCACTTTTCCATGCTGCTGTTATAGCGTTAAATTAACCAACATGCTGCGATAAATCAGACTCCACAGTTTCGTGACACAATGGCGTAATTTAGGACAATTCTGTCAGCGCATGAGGACCGTGAAACGACAGAACCAAAGGGTCCAGTATGACAGTGATCTGTGTGTTTGATTTCTCTCTTCTGCATAAGCTTCTCTCTCTCTCTGTTCTGTGTGTGTGTGTGTGTGTGTGTGTTCTCTTTCTTTGCTCTCGTGTTTCTTTTATGTTTGTCTGACAGCTGCGTGATGTCATAATATGAAAAATATTACAGATTTCACACACAACAACTCTAGACTTTCTAAACGGAAATATCTGCTTTGTTTTGTGTGTGTGTGTGTGTGTGTGTGTGTGTGTGTGTGTGTGTGCCCGTTTGAAAAGAGCACTTCAACCAATCGAAGTGCTCTTCAGAGCCGAGTCTGCAGCAATGGATCAATAATTGAAACAAGAATGTTAAAAAAAAAATGCATTGATTTTTTTTTGAAGGTTGTATAATTAAAACAATAAACAGAATGTGAGATAACTGGAAAAAGAAATGTTCACACTTGGCTTTGTTTATTTTTAGGACTTGAATTGTATCTGAAGCATTAATGTGAGATGTTTGACGACGTGCACAAGCGTGTGTGTGCGGGTGTGTTAATGTGTGTCAGTGTGTGTGTTATGGTTTAATAGATGGAGATAAAACAGATTCAATATCCTGAGGGAAGCGAAGCTGAAGTTTCTCTGTGTTTCATCACTTTTTCTTTTTTTTTTGTCTTTTTATTATCATCATTATGAATTGTGTATGTGTTTGTGCGTAGGAGGAAATGTGTGTCTGAGCACTAAATGAGGCCAAGCACAAAGACAGAATGACCGGTGTTCTTGAGTCTAATACATGTGTGTATCTGTGTGTGTGTGTGTGTGTGTGTGTGTGTGTGTGTGTGTGTGTGGATCAGAGATGGAAAAAACGATAAACAGAGAGAAAAAAAAATGAGAAAGAGAATCTGAAAACAAGAGGATTTGAGAAATAGAAGAAGAATATTTCAGAACGAAGTAAACAATAAATCTGAAAGTATCTGAGAAAGAGGGAATAATTAAAATCGGAGAAAATACGGGACAGTTTTAAATCTTCACAGCCGCTGCGGTCTCGTGTTCAAGGAAATCTCAGGGCTGAACCTCATGAAATATGTTTGTATTGAAGTATTTATGATGTGTATCGTGATTCCGCTGCGAGCGTTTTGGTTGGTGGTGGGAGGGTTTTGTCATTCCTGTGAGAAGCTTGTTTTAGAGAGGAGATGGTTACTATGACATCCAGCTCAGTTTGCATTATTCTATACCTTTTATAGTCTCATTACTGCACAACTGCTGCAAAAACAATACTATTAAGTGCAGTTTTGAAGAGAAATTGTGCTTAAACAAGATTAATGCAAACTCAACATCAAGATTCTAGATTTAATCAGCCTCAAGCCTGCAGTTAGTTTGTGTTATTGTAGTCCATTGGCTAGATTAACTAATCAGATCAGGCATTTCTGTTCAAAGCCAATTAGATCTCAGGAGTACCGAGATATTTACCTGTTTGCCAAAAGATAAATAACTTGTAAGCACGGTGGTGTAATGGTCAGCACTGTGGCCTTGCACCTCTGGGGTTGAGGGTTTGATTCCCACCACCATGTGCTGGGTTTCCTTCAGGTACTCCAGTTTCCTCCCACAACCCAAAGACTATTAGTATATGAGGCTAATTCAGTGTGTGGGTGTGTCCTGCAATAGATTGGCACCCTGTCCAGAATGTACCCCACCCCATGGCCTAAGTCTCCTGGGATAGGCTCCAGGCCGCCCACAACCCTGATAATCGCTATAGAAGATGAAGGAATAAATCTTGTTACCACAAGATTAATAACTTGTTCCCACAAAATAAATAACTTGTTCCCTCAAGATTAACAAGTTACTCCTACAACTTAAATAACTAATTCCCACAGGATGAATAACTTGTTCCCTCAAGATTAACAAGTTGTTTCCACAAGATAAATGATTTGTTCCCAGAAGATAAATAACTTGTTACTACAAGATGAACAAATTGTTCCCACAACTTAAATAGCACATTCCACAAGATTAATCTGTCACAATATTAATCACTTGTTCACAGGAGATAACTAACTTGTCCCCATAAGATTAACAAGTTGTTAACACAAGATAAATAACTTATTCCTACAAGGTAACTAACTTGTTCCCACAAGATTGATAATTTGCTCCCACAACTTGCTCAGAGGAGATAAGCTACTTGTTACGACAAGATAAATGAGTTGTTAACAATAAAAATAATTTGTCCCCACAAGATCAATAAGTTGTTCACACAATATTAATAACTTGTTCAAAGGAAATGACTAACTTGTTCCCACAATATTATTAAACTGTTAAAGATAAATAACTTGTTCCAACAAGATAAATAATTTGTTTCCACAAGAAAAATGAGTTGTTCCCAAAAGATAGTTTGTTCATATTTGTTAGATCCTATTTGTTAATTTGTAAGTTCAATAACTTCTTCCCATAAGATAAATAATAAACTTTTTTGGGATTTTAGTGGCTCTGCAGAAATCTCATTTTTAGAAGATAAAACATTGTCTCACTTCATTACTAAACCGAAAAATACCCATTAATTCCTGACTCTATTACTGAAGGTCATGACTGCAGCTGAAACAGCAGGTTAGACCCAATTAAGAACCAGAAGTCTGTCCATTCCTGGTGATTTACCACCGGCCCTCTCCTGAGATCATCAGAACAAGCAGAAAAGGCTGCAGTTCAGGCTTCTCTTAATGTGACGTCCTACTGCTTGGTCCACCGAGTAAAGGTTTTCACCGAACGACTGTCCATGTGACACAATTTCCTGCCTGTGTGAAGTCTTCAGTCCATCTGGCAAATTTATTCCCTCCAGCTGTTCACTCTAATCTCACAAAAAGAAGTGATGAGCATGCATCCATGTCATTGAGCTGAGGAGCCACGCCCAGACCAGCACCTTTATGCTTTTGCTCTTTTAATGTGTTTTTCATGGCAGCATTTGCTTCATCACTCTCATTCCTGAAGACGTATTTTCGCTCTTCATATTGTTCTCTTAATCATTTTCTTTATTGAGTCTGTGTGGCCATGGACATTGTATACATGCAATATCATGTTTCTTAAAGTATATGCACTGCTTCTTCAAGTTTTCATCGTTTTCTCCCACTGGTTGTTCATATGAATCCTCCAGCCCATGGTAGCCCCACAGTGGGATCCGCTGCCTCATTAATCGCCTTGTTATCAGCCTCAGTTGGAGGATTTTCAGCTGCAGTCCCTTTGCAGTTGGGTTCCTGTTTCCCACTGCTTGTGCCCTTAAGACTAGCATGAACAAGTTTATTAAAAAAAAAACTCGCCTACAGGATGCAATTATAACTTTCTGGCCAAGACTTGTTAAAAATCTTGATTTAATGAATTAACCAGAAAAACTGAAAAAAAAAAAAAAAAAAGAATATTATGTCTTTACACCAATTAACTTCACAGGTGTTGCAGTCACAAAGCATTTGCTTGTATGTTTGGATCCTGCTGATACCAAGCATGGCCACTTTTCTCTTCCTTTCCACATCTTTAATTACAGAAAATTAGGCACAGAACATTAGACATTGCTCTATTTCCTGGCTGAGATCACTTCAAAAAACTTCAGGCCAGACTTTTTACTGTGGTTCTCTTTGCTGGTCATTGTGTACATCCTAGAGTTTATGTTGAAAGACAGTGTGGTAGAAGGTAAATGATGGCAGCGGATACCTGGCTGGACCTCGAATTCATCTAGTGGGGCTTGAGATAATGATTTATAGCCATGTGGACTACTTTTTGGTTGCAGGATGCAGGGTGGGCTATGTTTCGACTTTAGCAAACCCCAGATTGATTCCCTAGTGGTTCCACCATACCTATCAAACTCTCAGGGCCAACAGCCATAAGTAAGAAGGACAAGGCTAGACCTGTTGTCAAGCTCATTCTCTATACCGCTTTATCCTATATTCAGGGTCGTGGGGAGCCTGGAGCCTATCTCAGGAGGCTTAGGGCATGAGGCGAGGTACACCCTGGACAGGGTGCCAATCCATCGCAGGGCACACTCACTCACACGGGCAATTTGGGAATGACATTTAGCTTAATCTGCCGATTTCGGACTGTGAGAGGAAACTCACCAAGCACAGGGAGAACATGGAGTCTGGAATAGAGTCTGGCCGAGGAATCGAACCCGGATCCTGGAGGTGCAAAGCGACAGTTCTAACCACTACACCGCCTCGTTGCCAAACTGTCAGTGCTAAATATTGACCAGGAATTGGTCCTTTGTCTCTTCAGAGATCAAGAACAGCTTTCACTTCTTCACCACACATACCAAACCTTCAACACAAACAGGCAAATGTACAAATAACCAAAAAAAAAAGTCTGGATTATCAGGCCAGGCTCATTGACATGCCATAAAAGGCCTCTTCCTGAGTTTTCTGGGAAGAGCAGACAGTGGCTCTCCCTCCTGAGCACTGCACATCAAAACACCATTTTTTCACTGCTTAACCCTCTGGAAATGTCACGGACTCATCAGTAAAACATTGAGAAAGGAGTATTTTCACTTTCACAGACTGAAAATGCCATCACCGTCTGTGCAAAAGCTTGAAGGTAGCAATTCTGTTCATGTGTGCACGACCAGGAGCTAGTCTTTAGTCCTATATAAGGAACTCAAAGCTAAAAACACAGCTGAGAATCCCATATTAAATGTCAAAAACTAAAATTTCCCTAGAACGGAAGTCTACACAAGAGCAAATAGTTTTTCAGCTCTAACTGTATACGGCTGCTGTTCATTTCCTCCCGCCACGCTTGACCGTGAGAGAAAGGGAAAAGCGACGGGTCTGTATCACTGCGATTGCGTTTTTTTTTGTTTTTTTTCTTATCTTATCTGAAATATGACATTCACTGTGGAATTCGGACAGAAAGCTCAAATCCAGACGTTATTTCCGCTGCGACCTCAGAAGATCTGATAATATCTCGTTGTGCAGTTGTGAATGGTGCAAGCAAGCGAGCGAGTGTCTGGAGATAAAGCCGGCTAGCAGGACTGCCTCTGAAAGGAAAGATACAAACGCCAACGAACAGCTGTTGGACGGTGTTTCTGAGATTGCTAAAAGAGCAGAACTTCACCTCTTTCACATTAAAGATGAGCAAATGGACGAGGTTTGCGAACAACCCCATCAAAGTCCACAACGTAATCATGACGCTGTTAAAGCTAAATTAAAAGTAGTTAATACAGAGACCCTACCATCATCAATCATGGGCAGTTTGCTCATGCCGATAGTTTTATTTTTTATTTTATTTTTTACACTAGGAAGGTTCAAGCACTCCACCATGTGATCTTGCTTTTTAGCAGACAATAATACATAACCATAATAAACACTACAAGCTCAGTAAGAGCTACTCTAGATTTACAACTTGAATATTTCTTTATGAGAAACACTAAAGTATGAAAATTTACTGTTTAATCCCAAATACCTTTTTGTTTTGTTTGTTTGTTTGTTTGTTTTGCTAAAATATTTAATGTGATAAATGTTAATGATGCTAACTCACAAATTATTATTGTTTGTATTATATCTTTGAGTGTTGAATTACATCACTTTTACCGTTTTAAATGTTGCTTATTTTTAGGATTTTAAAAATATTTTAAAAAAATCTGTTTTATAAAAATTAAGTATCTGTTTTTTATTTCATACGCCCAGTAAATTTAGTCACATCGTCCATGCCTCAGGAAAATCCAGATCAGTCCAGTCTACCCATTCACACATAATTAGTGCTGTTTGTTTGGTCCAATAGGCCGAGACTAATTTAAAGTCTCCGCATTCCAGCTGTCCAGTAAACTCCTCATCCAGATGTTGTCTCTAATGGACTTTGGCTGCTGGATTTGCACCTGAGCCAGAAGGAAACTCTTCAATGTGGGTGAATGAGTTTAGTTTGAGAATTCAGATGTATCAATTTAGTGAGCTGGACGTGACACACTACTGCAAACACACTTTGCAGCAAATATAATGTTAATTTTACTCTTTCATGCAACATGTTTTTATTATTTACTGTAATTAGTATTTGAATGTTCTTGTTTATTATCATGTAACTATTTAGATATGATTAGATGCGACCTCATGTCTGTGACATTGCTTAGTGTAGGACATGAGGGAGATGTGTTCTATAATAATAATAATCAAGATGATTAGTAAGGCTCTACCGCCATCGTGTGGCCATAAAGAAAACCACAGGCTGTTCTCACTGATCGAGGTCCATAAGATAATATCAATAAACTTCATTTAATTTATGTGGTAATAGGAGAAAAAGACAACATAGAAGACTATTTTTTTATGGTTTGTTGTAATATATCATTACTATATCATTAGTATGAAGTATGGAATAATTAATGGCACTTGTAAAAAAATACATGGCAGTTTTAACATGAAGGTTTAAACATTACAGAAAATTTATTAATTATTAAACAACACACAATTCTACAAGTGGATACATGGCTGAAATTTCTTTTTCTTTCTTTCTTTCTTTTCATCATGTTGTTTTTTTGTTGTTGTCCTTCCTATTATTATTATTATTATTACAGTATATTGTTGTTGTTGTTGTTATTGTTGTTGTCTTAGCAGAACTGTAGTGTAGTGGTCAGCACTGTGGCTCAAGGTTCGATTCCCTCCTCGGGTCTGTGTGCATGGAGTTTGGTGAGTTTCCTCCTGGCGTCCCAAATCCCCTGTAGTGTGTGAATGTGTGTGTATATGTATATGTGTACCTCGCAGGGTGAACCCCGCCTCCTGCCCAAAGTCTCCTGGGAGAGGCTTCAGACCTCCTGCGACCCTGTACTGATGTGTGATGAGTGAGTGAGTAGTAATGCTCTAGCGCCATCGTGTGCCCTTAAAGAGAGCCACAAGTTGTTCTCACGGCAGAAACTTCGATAAAGTTTAACGATTTTATAGGCGAAACTCGAAAAATTAGAATAGTTCGAACCGCGATTTGTCATAATTGAGATGATTACGGCTTACAGCTCATGAAAACAACCAAATCCACAATCTCAGAAAATTTGAATATTGTCAAAAGGTTCAATATTCAAGGCTCATAGTGTCCCATTCTAATCAGGTAATTAAGCCATAACACCTGCAAAGGATTCCTGAGCCTTTCAATGGTCTCTCAGTCTGGTTCAGTAGGAAGCACAATCATGGGAAAGACTGCTGACCTGACAGTTGTGCAGAAAACCATCATTGACATCCTCATGAGGAAGGAAAGCCTCAAAAGGTAATTGCAAAAGACATTGGATGTTCCCAAAGTGCTGTACCAAAGCACATTAATAGGAAGTTATGTGGAAGAGAAAAGTGTGGAAGAAAAAGGTGCACAAGCAGCAACGATGACCGCAGCCTGGAGAGGATTGTCAGGAAAAAGCCATTCAAAATTGTTGGGGAGTTTCACAAGGAGTCGACTGAGACTGGAGTCAGTGCATCAAGAGCCACCACACACAGACGGATCCTGGACAAGGGCTTCAAATGTCGTATTCCTCTCGTCAAGCCGCTCCTGAACAACAAACAACGTCAGAAGCAACCGGTCTGTTGCTCAGTGGTCCAAAGTCCTCTTTTCTGATGAGAGCAACTTTTGCATCTCATTTGGAAACAAAGGACCCAGAGTCTGGAGGAAGAATGGAGAGGCACACACTGCAAGATGCTTGAAGTCCAGTGTGAAGTTTCCACAGTCTGTGTTGATTTGGGGAGCCATGTCATCTGCTGGTGTTGGTCCACTGTGCTTCATTAAGTCCAGGGTCAATGCAACGTCTACCAGGAGATTTTCGAGCACTTCATGCTTCCTTCCACAGATGAGCTTTATGGGGATTCTGACTTCATTTTCCAGCAGCACTTGGCACCTGCCCACACTGCCAAAAACACCAAAACCTGGTTCAATGACCGTGGGATTACGGTGCTTGATTGGCCAGCAAACTCGCCTGACCTGAACCCCATAGAGAATCTATGGTGCATTGCCAAGAGAAAGATGAGAGACATGAGACTGAACAATACAGAAGAGCTGAAGGCCGCTATTGAAGCATCCTGGTCTTCCACAACACCTCAGCAGTGCCACAGTCTGATAGCTTCCAAGTCACGCCGCATTGAGGCAGTAATTCCTGCAAAAGGGGCCCAAACCAGTACAGTACATATGCATACTTAGGTCCGATATGTTCTATGTAAGTAATATTCTAATTTTCTGAGATTGTGGATTTGGAGTTTTCATGAGCTGTATGACATAATCATCTCAATTATGACAAATCATGGTTTGAACTATCTTGCTTTGCATGTAATGTGTCTATCTCATATAGTAGTTTCACCTTTTAAGTTGCATTACTGAAATAAATGAACTTTTGCACGATATTAAAATTTTTCGAGTTTCACCTGTATGTGCGGTATGTTTTCTAG
Organism: Clarias laeviceps; assembly: GCA_030014305.1. Lineage (NCBI taxonomy): Eukaryota > Metazoa > Chordata > Actinopteri > Siluriformes > Clariidae > Clarias > Clarias laeviceps. The sequence goes on along the minus strand of JAQMYJ010000009.1, from coordinate 2,466,614 downwards.
GAGTAAAAGACACAAAACAGTAGACTGTATTTTTTTGTTGTTGTTCTTGTAATGACACTATATCATTAGTATGAAGTATGGAATAAGTAATGGCACCTTTAACAAGAAGGTATAAAAAGTAACATTAATTTTAAATGAATAAATAAATTAATGAACAACACACAATTGAATAATAAAACTAAATGAACGGCTTATTTTTTTTATTTCTTTCTTTCCATCATGCTGCCTTTTCTTTTTCTTCTTCCTATTATTATTATTATTATTATTATTATTATTATTATTATTATTATTATTATTAATATGCATTCCATTGATTATGTAGAAAGCTGCATAAAGAGCATTTAAATCAAGGAAACTTTGCCCATTGTCCCAAATGCCATATTACCTCATCATTTAATTACCATCAAAACTATCACTATTACATCTATATAAATGAAAGGTTTTGTCTGTACATTGGTCAGAACTCACTCTTTCAATGATATCTTTACGTTTCATCCATTGGAGGACCAGAAACCAGTCTTAAAAAATCTTCTGTCTGTCTGTCTGTGTATCTCACAGAATCATGCAAAACTGTCTGGACAGAATTTATTGTAACTTTTGCAGTACTTAGATATCAACCTGAAGTTTAACCTGCACAATAAGTGACATCAAAATGTTGAGTAAAAGCATTAATAATCTACTTTAAAATAAGCTACTAATAAGATACTTGCTATGTAAACACACCTGTACCAATAGCTATTAATTAGAAAAGCTAAACTAAATATTTTTATTTGGATTAGTTCATACGTTCACTTTCCCTGAAATAACAGCGCTGAAGTGGTATAACTGAACTTTAATGTGTGCTGGAGTTGTTTCAAGACAAAGAATGCAGATGAAAGAAATACAACTTACTGTAAACATGGCGTAAGATACTCAACCTTACAGAATGTGATTTCTTTGTACTAATGAGTTAGACAGAGAGTTCTGCTGTACAGAAAGACAGACACGTACGTTACATTAATCCTTTAACCTTTTAACTATTTCTACAAACTCCTTTCTCGTCAACAACAGGTGCTTATGCAAATTATTATTATTATTATTATTATTATTATTATTATTATTGTTGTTGTTGTTGTTGTTGTTAGTAGTAGTAGTAGTATTATTGTTATTATTATTATTATTGTTATTATTATTGTTATTATTATTATTATTATTATTATTATTATTGTTATTATTATTGTTATTATTATTATTAGTAGTAGTAGTAGTAGTAGTATTATTGTTATTATTATTATTATTATTATTATTATTGTTATTATTATTATTATTAGTAGTAGTATTATTGTTATTATTATTATTAGTAGTAGTAGTAGTAGTAGTAGTATTATTGTTATTATTATTGTTATTATTATTATTATTATTATTAGAAGTAGTAGTAGTAGTAGTAGTAGTACTATTATTATTATTATTATTATTGTTATTATTATTAGTATTAGTATTTGTATTAGTATTATTATTATTATTATTATTGTTATTATTATTAGTAGTAGTATTATTGTTATTATTATTATTATTAGTAGTAGTAGTAGTAGTAGTATTATTGTTATTATTATTGTTATTATTATTATTATTATTATTAGAAGTAGTAGTA
>JAQMYJ010000009.1:2442510-2453675 GCA_030014305.1 Clarias laeviceps | reverse complement strand
AGTGGGTTCTACTTGCGAAAAGTTGATTAGTAGTGGGTTCTACTTGTGAAAAGTTGATTAGTAGTGGGTTCTACTTGCAAACTGGTTAGTGAGTGGTGGGTTCTACTTAAAAACAGCTTAGTTAGTAGTGGGTTCTATATGCAAACAGTTTAGTTACTAGAACTGTAGTAACTAATGGAGTGGCCACTTGTGACAGAACATTGAGAGACAGAGTGCTCTGTGCTGTCGTCTGCGCAGGTGGATGGAGCGGCCACTTCTATATTGTACGAGTCTATCTTTGACACCTCGTGCCGTCTAAACAAAAACCAGCACTTACAGAACAAAAACTCAGCTTTCTACCTCAGACACTCCTGATTCATCCTAGCGTCTCTTATTATAAGCCTGTTAGTTAGTAATGGGTTCTGCTTAGAAACTGGTTAGTTAGGAGTGGGTTCTTCTTTCAAACAGGTTGGTTAGTAGTGGGTTCTAACTAAAAACAGCTGAGGCAATAGTGGGTCCTACTTAGAAACCTGTTAGTTAGTAGTGGGTTCTACTTGAAAATGGTTTCTGGTTGGAACACACTTTGTTTCAGAGTTCCCTTTCAAAAGCTACACTCGATGCTGGGAACGTTTCCTCGTGATCATAGCGCTTTCGCTTTTTCAGGGAACAGGGTTACAGCACAGTAACCCGAGACGTTCTTAACCTTGTGTTACATTAATCCTTGGAACCCATTCTGGTAGAACATAACTTGGATTCATTTCTGACAGAGAAACACTTTGTTTGAGCACTTTGTGAGCACTGCCATGATCACGAAGAGGATCGTCACTCTTCATTTTTGCTCCTGCTCTCCTTGTGACAGAACATTGAGAGACAGAGTGCTCTGTGCTGTCGTCTGCGCAGGTGGATGGAGCGGCCACTTCTATACCGTACGAGTCTATCTTTGACACCTCATGTCGTCTAAGCAAAAACCAGCACTTATAGAACAGAAACTCAGCTTTCTACCTCAGACACTCCTGATTCATCCTAGCGTCTGTTACCTTTAAAACCGCAGGATACAGGAACAGCTCGGAGTCACAAGTGAGGAATAAAACACTGTATCTCGCTGATTAGTTTCCTAATTCAGCATTTCCTGAAAAGATTTTTCCTGAAAACTATTATTTTATTTGTGAAATAATAACACAGTTTACATTTCTCTATTTATTGTTAGATTAAAAGTCTGTAAAGCAAAACAATTCCTGATTAGAGCAGTTGTTTGCTCAGTTTCTCTTGATTTAATTAATTGGATAGAAACAGTTTTTTAAAAAGTTTTTCACGCAAAAGAGACTCTGATCGCTGAAATAAAATGTCTCCCCGGAAAATTAATTGAACAATAAATTAAATTATAAGAAAGAAAAATGTATAAAGTATAAAATTAAGCAATTAATAAATTATTGAATTAAATAAAAATACATGATGCTGAATTGATTTTTTTTTTTTATATTATCTACCTCCCTATGATACAGTGCATTATCAAAGTGTATATATATATATTTTTTTAAAAATCATATCAAATAAAATATTAAGACCTTCACATAAAATCATTATTTATATAACTACTATTTTCTTCCTTATGTTTCATATTTTTAATGTTTTGGCTCAAATTTTTGGCAAGTTTTTGGCTCTCATAATTGTCGGTCCAGTCCCTGTACGTAACAGCTTCAGAGGTTTGTTTTGTTTGTTAAGCCACACAGTGAGCAATAAAAAAGAAATCAGTCCGTAGATTAGTTTACTGCTGTTGCTGAATGCTGAGCGGTTGGAACAGACGAGAGGGGAAATGAGGTTGCTGTTGTGGTTGTTATATAAACAATCTAAACAACCCCCCTTTAAATTGTATATTTAGGCGCTTTGCAGCCTGTCGCAGTAAAACATTTGCCGGGGGGCGTTTTCAAGACTTTTGCACAGTACTGTATGTCTATAAATTATCATACATGTACACGGACAGCATGGTGATGTAGTGGTCAGCACTGTGGCCTCACACCTCCAGGGTCTCCGGGTTCGATTCCCGCCTCGGGTCTGTGTGCGTATGTTCTTGGTAGGTTTCCTCTGGGAACTCCGGTTTCCTCCCACAGTCCAAAGACGTGCAGATTTGAATAATTGGTGTTCCTAATTTGATTGAGTGTGTGTGGGGGTGTGTTTATGTCTTTGTGTGCCCTGGCACCGGGAACACCTCATCCAGGGGGTACACGCCTTAGGTGTGCCCTAAGTCTTCTGGGAGAGGCTCCAGGCCCCCCGCGACCCTGTATACAGGATAGAGCAGTATAGATGATGAGTGAGTGAGTGAGTGAGTGAGTGAGTATATACACATGCAATCATTTATAAAAATAAAAAACTTTTGTTTTTTTGTGTAATAAGTAGGAAAGTTTCAGGAGAGACAAATGAACAAACAAATGGGTCAAAGATTATTCATTTATTAATTTGTTTTGGCTCCTCACGCTCATGTTTCCTCGGGGTGTCTCTGTGTGACGTCTTCGCTGAGCCTCTGACTTTGATTTTCAGCCCTGAATGAATAAAAGGTTAGTTATTTATAGAAGCCGGTACGTCGGTGGCACCGGATGAGCCGAGGCTGGCGGGGAGGCGACACTCCTCCAGCGTCTGTGTGTGAAACAGCAGCCTGGACCTGCAGCAATCTCTCTCCAGCCCACTTCTGCTTGATATTCTGTGGAAGTGAGGGATTATGGGAAGCTATGATCTTCTAACGTTGTTAACGAAGTCCGATCCAACTCAGTCATATAGAGCTCTTTTTCACCTCTCTCTCTCTTTCTCTCTCTTTTTCTTTCTTCTGTCCAGCTGTGAGTGGTCAGCATGTGCTGCATTGACTCACACTACCTTTTTAAGTGTGTGTGTGTGTGTGTGTGTGGTGACAGAATCAGGTTGTTTTCGCTGACCATCTGTTTTGCAGAGTATGTCCTTCGGGTACAGATGCAAGACTGCCGACTACTCTCCCTTTACTGCAGTGTGTGTGTGTGTGTGTGTGTGTGTGTGATACTGTATCACTTTATTTTCTCAAATACAACACTAAATAACTGTATAACAGAAGTTGGCCAGAAAACAGCTGTATAAATATTCAACATATTGGTCATTTAGCAATTACTGCTCTGCATTTTCGCTGACCTGTGCATCGTTTCACTTCATCATGCACAATGTGTAAATGTAATTATATAAATATAAGATTAGGCATAACGAGAGCAGGTGATCACATGACCTCTATCCTGCAGAGGAGATTCAGTACATGATAGTGCTAATATTTTTTTTTCCCTGTTTCCCATGTTGTGGTTTTTGGAGCAAGGTGACTCTTCCCTCCCTGAGCTGCCTCCACCTGAGAACCAGATGGATCAGTTTCACCAAGAGGGAGAAAATGTCTTTAGGCTATTTGCCCAACAATAGTGCAAATGTGTTGATGCTTCTCGACCAGATTAATCAAACCAAAAATATAAATAAATAAACATTTTATGAGCCACTTCTCATAAAATACATACAGTATACACTGTATACTGAAATTAGTGAATAGAATTCATTAAATAAAAAAATTATTTGGTGAGATTGGTTTCTACTCTCATAGGAATGAGGTGGTACACAAGGCTGATCTGTGTGTGTGTGTGTGTGTGTGTGTGTGTGTGTGTGTGTATCTTGAGTATGGTGTCGCATGGCTGCTGCAGAGACATGTATTGAACTCACAGCAGCGTAAATGGCTCATCGGCTTCACTGGAGCGAGAGAGGGAAAGAAAGGGAGAGATGGAGAGTGAGGGTGAGAGAGAGAGGGAGAGAGAGAGAGAGGGAGAGGGGAAGAGAGAGAGAGGGAGATGGAGAGGAAGGGAGAGAGAGAGAGGGGAAGAGAGAGAGAGGGAGATGGAGAGGAAGGGTGAGAGAGAGGGAGAGAGAGAGAGAGGGAGAGAGAGAAAGAGGGAGAGAAGGGGTTCACTGTTAATACAGGAGATTTGTCCCGGGTCATGAGGGAACTTCAGCAGGACCGTGATGTGGTTTTGTTTAGTTATAACATCATCAGAAACCATTTGTGTGTGTTTTTTTTATTTTTTTATTTATTTAAACAGATATTAAATATGAAGTCCTTCCCGTATAGCGCATAATATTCCCGAAAGTCCCATTGGTGTCAGTGTGTTGTACTATTCCTAATATATCCTTTAAACATTAAATCAATTTATATTTGTCAAAGCTTATACATACTGTACGTTCAATGAGTGGGTGTTGTGATTCAAACTCATAGCCCTCGGGAAACTGAATGCAAACTTCACCCTGAAACACACTGTATATGATAAAATTTAAATATTCATCATGCGCCAACATTCTGGTGCTAATTTGTTTGTAAATGGCATCTCACAAGAGAAGAAGAAAGTCATTCTTTGCATATCCCATCTAGGGTGAACTGTGATGCGGCGCCCCTGGAGCAGACAGGGTTAAGGACCTTGGCTCAAGAGCCCACAGTGGCATCCTGGTGGAGCTGAGACTTGAACCACCAACCTTCTGATCAGTAATCCAGAGCCTTAACAACTTGAGGTTCCACTCTGATGATCTCAGCTTGGCTGATTAATACAAAACTTAGCTTTTCTTCTGCAGAATTTTCCAGGAACATCATAAATAACATCATTTCAGTAAGACATTCAGCGTAGAAGTGGTCACAGTGTTATAGTAAACAGTACACGCATGCACGGATGCTAAGACTGAGCAGGGGAGACGATTACCCACAATTCTACAGCACAAGAGAGAGAAAAACCATTGGCTCAGTTGTGATCACGTGATGCTCAGCGTCAAAACCAGAAGCACATGCGTGATACATGACACTCGGTACTCGTAAACCAAAATTTGCTCGTTTTTCAAGTCAAAATCTTCAAGCAAACGACGTTACTCGCAATCCAAGGTTCAACTGTACAAGTTTTGGAGCCAGGTGACACAGCTGGACAGACTAAATGTGCTAAGGCTCCGCTGCATCGCTCCAAAGCAAGAACTCCTACTCGGAATAGGTTCATTAACCTTTATTTTTAAATGAGTTAACATATACAGGGTGGCCCACTAACTGCAGGTAGACCAATGGCATTATGGGTAGTGTAGTAAAAACAGAGCAATGCAAGACATTTAACCGGACAGAGTGTTAATTATAAGGGTTAATATGCAGGGTGAAAGTCTATTTAGGTAACAGACCTGTGTGTATGTTAGTGTGTGTTATGTAGTTACAGAATTGAGATATTCCCTTCATCCTGACCATACTGTCATCTAAAATATGCTGGTACTACATTTAGTTTTTTTTTTTTTTTTTTTACAGAAACACCATTTGTGAATCTAATGATCCCAGCAGCCCTTTGGAAGAGAGCCACTTAATGAATTTTAATGACCCACTTAAAGTTCCAGCACGTGTGCTGAAAGATTAATGCACCTGCAGCGCCAATATCCACATCGTCCGAGGATCGCCAGGGCGCTCGGGTTGTAACGGGCCATGATCGCAGAGGAGGAGGGAGAGAAAATGTCTAAGTGCCTCGTTTCTCATCCTGTTTAACGTTTACACAAGCTGAAGGCCTGACGTGCACACCGAGCACTTTATTATACAGCCAGACCTGAAAAGCAGTCGTCCGAGTTTAATTAGTGCAAAAGATTCTTCTGACTGCAAATGATCCACTGTGTTCGCTCGTTGAGCTCGATTTATCTGTTCCACTCAGCGCACTAATCCTGTTGTTTCTTTAGTTCAGGAGAAAAGATTTGTTTCATATTAACTTAATGTGATTTTATTGTGACAAACCAAATAAGATTTAAATGAATACAGATAATATCAGCATACATTCAAAATATAGTGTCATGTCAAGTTCATGTAATGCACTTACTTCAGTTTGATCTTATTTATGATCAAATTTAGTAACAATAACTCGCTGAATTGCTCCATAACTCTCATTGCTAAATAGGTGAATCCTAGTTGATGTGTCGGCCTGTTTAACATACTGCTAATTTGGGAGGTACCTCATAATTTAGCATCTTTACAGTACTGTTGTTGTTGGTCTTTCAGCTGCTCCCGTCGAGGGGTCGCCCCAGCGGACCGTTAAATCCGCACACACAACTTTGGCACAGTTTTTTATGCCGAATGCTCTTCCTGATGCACCCTCCCATTTTATCCGGGCTTGGGACTGGCACTGTATCCAGGGACTGGGGTTCACGTACTGGATGGAAATCAAACCCGGCCCTTCCACATAGTGGGCGAGAAACTTACCACAGAGCCACCAATGCACCAGCATCTTTACTGTAGTCCTACGTACAGTAGGTTTAAATAAAATCATTTCAATACAATCCTAGGTTACGGATTAACTTCTATTCTATAATGCAAGTTTGTAGATTAAACACCTTTCGCTAATACTAATTTCTGGTTTAATCTGTTCACTACTGTCACAGAAGCATCAGTAATGGGGGTGCACTTAAATTTTTGCTCACTTCAATGGGCTCACTACTTAGGCGGCCTCGCCTTCTACAGTTGTATGAAGGGGCGGAGCCGATAAATTCGGCACGGCTGGTGAGAAATATTCATAAATGGACACAGCCGTCGAAAAGCACAAGGCCGCTGCCTTGACGTTAAGGCCTCGACGTTCCCAGCCGGCCGGATGTTGGACCAGCACAGATAACTCATGCCTGTGGGAGCACAGAAAGAGGGCTGGGTGGGGCCGGCTGGTTGAAGGTGCTGTTGTGGCCGAGTGCCTTCCTGTCGGCGGGGAACCGCCTCCGGACCCGCACATCCTTAAAACCCCCTCCTTTCCCTTTTTTCTTGATAAAATTACCCCGTTTTCCATACGTACTTCCTCAGCTTGTGTCTCTGTGCTCTGTGGTGCGCCCTGGGGAAAAGATCGTACAACTACAATGTTAGTTTTAAAGGTCACCCCTTTACTGTAATGCTGGTTTGTTAATTGGCTTCCAAACTAATATTAACCACAGAGAAACCTGTTTACTACAATGTTAGTTTTTGTCTTAACATTTTCACTATAACGTTAGTTTGTGTATTAACATCTTTACTGTGATTCAATTCTGTCAGTTTTTTGTTAGTTTTTTACTATGGCATTGGAGTCAATGTCTGTAATATCGTACTAGTTTGAAGATTAACCTATAGATAACATAATTCAAGTGTGCGGATTACTCTCTTTATTATGATGCTGGTTTGTGGATTACGTTAAGCTTTTTACAATGATGGTACTCTACTGTAATGCTAGTTTGTGGATTATACAGTATCACTATAGTGCTAGTGAGATTTAAACATATTGTAACACCAGTTTAAGAGTTAACCTCTTTACCATGATTGTAATTTAATATTCGTACAATAATCCTAGTTGCTGTAGTATACTGTGAAATGAATAAAACAATTTGGAGCATGCGATTATAGAACAATAATTAACTTCTGGGTGGGAACAATATTTCACAGTGTGGTTAACTTCTATTATTGCTAACATGAAATCCAATCAAAATCAAATTAAGCCATTCTTTAGATTGTTTTAAGCATCAGCTAATTGAATAAAAAAACCGTAATATTTTCTGTACTGCACCGTCTATATGGTGTTACAGGCATCTGGAAGGACAATGACTTAAAATGTAGAAGAAAAAAAAATTGCTCAGCACTTCAAAGCTCAGTAATCACTCACACCCTTTAGCACAAATCAGCTTAAATCAATTCTTTTGTCTTGAGCATAATCCCTTCCACATGCTTCAAGTGCTGGGAGAAGCGCTCCTACTGGGAGCTTGATTACACTGTTTCTAACCACTGATTGTATGAACAATGCGAAATACAGCTTTAATCTATGTTTCTCTTTCTGTTTAGGAAACGGTGCAGAGACATGCGGCTTCTTCAGATGAACCGCTTTCTAATGTCATAACTTTATATATAGAGTATATTACACATTTGTATGTGTTTTTATATGATAAAAAATAATGACTTGTGATTTGTGATGTGTTTTTTTTATTGATGCTGAATAGAAATGTAGTTTCTATGAACATTTGTTCTTGAACACTAAAAGTATAAATCATTCATTTTGCCTCTTTTTTATGACCAGATTATGAAACTCATAATTCTCAACCTACACTAGATGCCCTTTTAAGCGACCTCTGCCAATGCGTCATCATATTGGATGATTGATGTATAGTCTTCTATGTTATTTAATTTTATTTTATCTTTGACAGTTTTGTAAATGATCATACTGGTCACTACTCAATTAACCCCATATTCCACTAATCCTGTTCCCATCCTCTGGATCATTTCCATCCTTCTTCTTGTCTTTGCTGTGTTTCCAGTGGGACCTATTCAAGCTCACCACACTCCAAATGAAATGACTGATTGAAATCGTTAACGTCAGCTCTCGCGGCAAAAGCCTTTCAAGCCTTCCAGCACACTTCGCCTGATTGGCTTCAGGAAGCAGTTCTGATTTAATGCACTTTCATTTTAATGTGAACTTTTTCGTTCTTTCTGGTTTTTTTTTTCTTCTTCTTCTTTCCACCAAGAGCAATCTCTCTAATTGAAATGCTAAAGCTAACGAAAATGAACTAAAGCTTGGGTTTGAACACGTCCCCCAGTGATGCATTACGAACATAATCCCGTAGTGAGACTAAACCTTGTTCATGTTTCTCAGAGACAGCCGTCATCGCCGTCGTGTTCCCGGCCCCTGATGCTGATGCACCGCCGTGTTACGAGCATCACTCATCCTTGCTTCGCGTGCACACTCATTTCTCTTCCGCAGGCTCTCTGTCAGACAAATTATCCGCCGCAGCACGTCTCTCTGACAGCCGAGCCTTGAACGTGGCCTTTGTGGACAAAGAAAACAGACAACGTCTCTGATTTCGGTGCAGATTTTCCCATCAGCCCCTTTCAGTTCTTCTGTGATTCATTTATTTAGTGAGTCATAAACCTATTGAGGCCGTGTCACCCTAGAGCGCGTTTGTTGGACTTCCGTGACTTCCCTTTCTCAGACTGCTTCGCGATTGGCCTTTCAGAATGCATTAGGAAAAAAATTTCTAGATGCTAAACGTGTAAAGGATGTGTCTTTAATGTGTAGGAGACTTAGCACAAGAAAAGATTCCTGGAAGCTGCAGGTCGTTGCTAAATAAAAAATATATACAGTAGCCTATATATTGGATTTCTTTTATCCAACTTGGAACAAGACAAAGTTGGACGATTTATCGGTGAACTTCACTTCAGGATGATTATTAATTGAGCTGATTGATTGATGAACACTTACTGGTGAGTTGTAGGTTCCACTCTGCAGCTTCAAGCCGAGCCGTGGCAGATTTACAACGATGTGGCCGTCACATCTTTCATTCCTCACACACACGCGGTTTGCTGTAAACAAGGATGACGGCTGTGTGTGTGTGTGTCTTTGAGCGAGGATGAAGTGGGCTTTAGTTTAAGCCCCTCATCCTTCTGCAATCCCACCAACAGTTAGATTAGTCTAAGGCTTTAAAATCAATCTAACATCATGCCTGCTTTGCATGGCGTTTAAAACCTGGCTCATCTTTAAGGCATCTGACTGATCATGATATCAATACGGCGTCAAAACCTATCCATTAAAACATCCACGTTGGAGCTATACAGATGTTTGGGTTCTCGCTCTGTTCTCTGACCCAAATTGCAACACTAAACTTAAATGCCTGTTTTCGTGAGGCTTCGCTGAATTAATCACACCATGCAGAGGGAACGTTGTAGTGTAGAGATGGTGCCTGGAATAGACAACTAATTGCAGTGCAAGAAAGGAAAATTGCACTTGAAGCACTTCCTTAAATCTAGAAAGAGCGTGAACCCCGGAGCGGAGATTCACTCTCCACACAGCGGAATAGATGATGCACGAATATCCACATCCCAGTCATCTCTTTTTCTTTTTTCTTTTTGAAACCACAACCTATTTTTTCCCACAGTATAACAATGTATTCCTCATGAATTTCTGCTACTTGTCATATCCGGCTTATTCTAATTACTGCATGTGCCTCGTGCTCCCACCATGGATTTCATTTTGAGACCTTCATGAATAATTGGAAGAAGGGGAAAATAAAATAGTAAAAAACAGGGCAGCGTAAGCTTTCGAAGTTTCTTCTGCTGTGACCTGAAATAAATCGCACAAAGCATTAGGACGAATAAAATAATGACCTGCTGTTTGCATCACTGCGGATTTGCTGTATTGTATTCTAAACATAACAATATATAAGTGTGTTACTAGTCAGAACAAAGTACCACATTTGTCTAAATAAGCTTCTCCATTCCATTCTGTAAGCACTTTATCCCGATCCTGGTTGTAGGAAATCCGGAGTCTGAACAGGAATCATGGGAAAACTGGACACACTGAAGGAACACACTTGTAATATACACACTGCTGTACATATATTGTATACTCCCACTATGATCCAGTAGATATATCTATATCTTTTAATTGTTTTAACATCATTTTGATTAAAACGTACGGTGAAAGGGTTCACTTGGATTCTCTGCTTTCTGTCCACATCACAAATCAATGCCAACAGCTGGAAGATAAACAGTGTGAATGTTTGTGTAGTAGACTTGTGTCTCATCCAGGGTGTATAAAATTTGAAGGGTCTTTCACACTTGCCCTGAATGCTTGTGCCCCAGGGCCAATTCTACGCTCATTCATGGACCGGGTTTTTGACAACAGATTTGCCACAGAAGTCACATGACAGGTTGAATCAATCACATTATTTGGTTTAGTTAAAGCAAGCCCTAGACCACCATTTTCAACTGGACTCTCGGGACAGCTTGCAGGCTTGAAAACAACTTTCACACTTCAGCAAATGAGCTGAACTCTTGCGGCGAATGGAGTTGGGTTGGGAAAAAGTGAGTGAAGTGAGTGTGAAAATAGAGGGGCCTTCTGGGTAAAGTTCCCTCATTCCTCCATTGTTGAGAAGACACCAGGAACAATGCATCATATGTAATCAAGTATAATAGAATCATATACTGTATAACATAGTTTAGATAAGGGTTTGGTCTTTATTATTCCATCCCATCGTCTTCACCTGCTTTGCATCAGCCACTAATTAGTCTGTCTATTTACATTCCCAGTTATCACTTTCTTCCATCTTCTTCTTCTTTGTCTTTCATCTGTTCCCTTTCAGGCGTCGCCACAGCGAATCATCTGCCTCCATCTAACCCTGTCCTCTGCATCCTCTTCTCTCAC
>JAQMYJ010000009.1:2427118-2438103 GCA_030014305.1 Clarias laeviceps | reverse complement strand
TTTTTTTCATATTTGACTTTCATTTCATGTCTTTTCTAAATGTTTTGATTGTCTTTATATGCAAAAATATGATTATACTGTGGGAACTAACTAGCGGCTGGAACGGATTATCTGACTTTACATTATTTCCTATGGGAAAATGCGTTTTGCAATATGAAATTTCACCTTAAGAACTCTCCACTGGAACGGATTAAATTCGTATCCAGGGGTTTGGCTGAACATTATTACATTTATTTTTTCAACTTTTTCAACAAAGGAAATTTTGAACATACTGTACGTTGGCTTTATCTGGACGTGACCCTGTCATGAAGTGGGGACCATCTGTAAAGATCCAAGCATAAGACTTATAAGGCTTAAGACTCGTACTGTATTGATTGATCTATGAGAGAACCCCTGTGTAGACGTGAACTGTTTTGTTCCTGTAGATAATAAGATGCGCATTAATACGCAGGTACGTTGCAGGAGAGTGTGTGCGTTTTCCGACTGTAGAGGTCCCCACTTCTCCTCACACACACTCACACTCACGCACACCTTCGCGGATCTCGCTCTGTGCATGAGTGTGTGTATGTATGAGTGTGTGTTTTAACTGGAGCGCACGCGAGGCAGGACGGAGCGGAGCATCCGCTTCAGAGAGAGAGAGAGACGCGGCGGAACTTTCAGGCTTTTTCCCGCCGGTTCGGTTCTCCCTGGCGGAGAGAGGATGCTCAGAAGACGAAGAGACTGAGCTCTGATCCGGTTTTTATTTGAAGACTCATGAACCGGGCTGGTCCTGAGCGCGCGATCTCATCAGGTCTTCCCCAGGACTCTCGCGATGTCCGCCGCCTGCGTGTCTCTCCCGCTCCGGCTGCTGCTGCTGGGTGAGTCTGAGCTTCTGCGTGGATGGATGGAGGGATGGAGGGACACTGAGCCCTGATAGTATATAAGTTATATATGTAAAGTAATAAACATAACATTAATGTATAATATAAATATAAGTTAAAACAAGTTTGCATTAGACATTACGCACAAAGTACAACTTTACTCCATTGACATACTGTATGTTTCTTTATTTCATTTTTGTTTTTTACTATAAATTGATTTATGATGAACTTTTTGTTCTTGGGACTGTTGTGCATGCTTTTCACTATTCATTATTTTCAAATGCTTACATATTAATTATTAATTAACCCAGATGTAATGGCTATATGTAAAAAAAAAAAAATGTGCATGGTAATTCATTGGGGAAAATAAATGCATTTCTACATTTGTTTATTAGTTAAACCTTGACTTACTGTATCACATACATAAATATTTTGTATACTTGTTTACGGACTTTGTTTGGAACGTTATACACACGGTACTTTTTACAGCTTGTTTGTAATCTCATCATTTTATAGATGAATTTTAATTATTTTATTCATTAATTAATTCCGAGTTATGGCGTGAACTTTTTATGCACATGAATCCATTGACAAAAGAAATGCTTCTATTTATTTATCTATTTATTTATTTATTTATTTATTTATGTACTTAATTTGTTTTGTTTATATGTGTGGTATTAAGCATTTTTGCCAGTTTATTTATTTATTTTTTATTTCCCATAGTCCTTTCATAATGATTTTTTATTTAGTTTGTTTATATGAATGTGGCATTATGCCAAATTATTGACTATTTATTTATTTATTTATTTACCCAAATTTCTTTCTTTTTTTCTTTCTTTCTTTCTGATAATCATTTCATAATGACATTTATTCATATTTTTCTTCATAGGAATGTGGCGATATGCCTTTCTTTCCAATGTATTTATTTATTTATTTGTTTGTTTGTTTCATTTTGTGACTGCAGTGTCTCCAATGTTTTCCATTTTTCACTGACTTCCTACAAAATACAAAAAAAATTATTATTATTATTTTACTTATCTATTTGCTTTACATAATGATTTATTTAATTAATAATTTTTATTAGGCTTTGATGACATGTAAATGTTTCTTATGGCTTGTTATTGTTATTATTATTATTATTATTATTATTATTAGTTTGATTACGTTTAGGCTCTGGTGCTGTGCGACATTTTGATTTTGAAAATTAGTGAATCAGTGTGTAGGTGTGTAGGTGTCTAGTAGATGCGTAGGTGGGTAGTAGATGCGTTGGTGTGTAGGGGCGTAGTAGATGGGTTGGTGTGTACTGTAGGTGTGTAGTAGATGCGTAGGTGGGTTGGTGCGTTGGTGTGTAGGTGGGTAGTAGATGCGTAGGTGGGTTGGTGCGTTGGTGTGTAGGGGCGTAGTAGATGCAAGGTGGGTTGGTGCATAGATGTGTAGGGGCGTAGGAGTTGCTGGCTGATTCACCCACCAGCTATGATTTTATTTGATGGGTTTTGAGCTGTTGTTTAATTCATCAGCAACGTGATTCTCAGTCAGTTGGAGACAGATAGTTTCTCTGGTTCTGTGATTTATCGCTCTGCCTCATGCTGCAGACTTGCCGAAATTGCGAGTCTCCGTTGTTGAATCATGACCTGACTCTGGAGCCCGACTTCATCCCACTGGAATTTCAGGAGGGAACACGACTGTCCATTAGGGCAGAACTGAAGAACTGCCTCAGCCGAGTTTTACAGATGGGCTCTCAGGCTTTGCCGGGGCAGACAGGAAAACAGGGGCAGTTCTGCAGAAATCAATCAAACGTGGTTCTATATGTCTGCCGTTCATCTATATACACTCAAACTCAGAGGCTCAAAGACACATCCTTCATACATTGTCTGTCTCTTCTATATCATACCACGGTGCCAATAAAATGCCACACTGTCCACACCATATAACACTGCCAATACAATACCACACTGCCTACACCCTACCACACTACTCATACTATTCCACACTGCCCACACTGCCCATACCATAACATACAATAACACATTGCCCCACACTATACCACACTGCCCATCCCATACCACACTGCCCATACCATACCACACTGCCCATCCCATACCACACTGCCCATACCACATTGCGGAGGAATTCATGGAAACTTTGCAGTTTCTCATTTTTTTTTTTAATTCTAATTAATATTGTCATTTTTAAAGCTGCTCTGACGTAAGTGATACTGAGGTATAAGAAGATGGGTGGTAGAAACAGCATCTCTGCTAATCCTCTCAGCCCTGAGAACTTGAAATGGTTTCATTCTGCACACATATTGATTTATTTCGACTGCAGTACTGCACGTTAAACAGTAACTGAAGTTACAGAAGAATTTAAAGATGAGTTAAGCACCATATTTAGAGCTGGATCTCCGGGGGCAGCCGGGGTGTCTGTCAGGTCACAACCAGAGGTTAAGAAGTGACGTCTTGCTCCACACTAGCCCTGTTCTTTTCTCTCTAATCTCTCCTTTCTCTCTTCTGCACTCAGACTTCCTCATCCAACTGACTGGAATAACAACAGCTCTGTAATTAAATGTATATAACAGCCTAGCCTGTTTGACCCTGCGTGTTTGTGCCACGATCTCTCGAGCTGATTAGCATTAGCGCCAGGTTCCATGAGGTACATTGGAAGGCGAACAGCTTGGCACCTGACCCTCCATTAATTAGTCATTCTGGTTCTTCTTTTCATTCATGAACTAATTAGTGGACTAATGCTAACCTCTAGCTGCTGCTAATACTAGCTCGGCATCCAAATGTAAATGGTATGTAATAAATGCGATTAAAAAGAAAATCATATTAGAAGATGATTTGTACTGTATGTATGATGTATTTATATAAACAAACTCCAGAATGCCATTTGAAGGCGTGGCCTTCTGTCAGTCCCTGGGAAGGAGGTGTGGCTTTTGTACATCAGTGCTGAAAGGGAGGCAGGGTTGCTGTGTCTTTTAGTTCTTGTGAAGGAGGCGTGGACTTTCACTTATCTAAAAATAATAAAAGATAAAAACAAATATGTGCTATATGTTGTGATATTAAAACAGCAATGAAACAATCAAGGCACATCATGGAGGTGTAACAGCATGTAGGAGAATGACAGGCAGTGTGTGTGTGTGTGTGTGTGTGTGTCTGATGGGAGGACGTGGATGCCACTCTGATTTGGCCAAGCGCTCTGACACGGCTCTCGGTGAGCGGCGTCTCCCTGCTGAGATGTGCTCTGCTAATTAAAGACAGCAGTACGTCCCTCTGGGGGGGGGTAACACACACACACACACACACAAACTTACACTATGTGAAGCCGGACTTAACGCAGAGAGCTCAGAAATAGCCGTTAGCAGACACTTTTATTAGAAAGCACGCTCTGCAGGAGGGATGTGCTACTGGAGCTAGTACGACTCCCCAGAGTGAAGTTCAGAGAACTTTCATAAAAGTAGCTGATACACACACACACACACACACACACACACACACACATCTCATCACTCTAAGCTTTACGTTTGATCCTCTCAAAGTTCATCTTGTCCATGGGGAGTGTTCTGAATGACTTTGCTCTGTGTGTGATGTTTGATTACAGATTTTGTAAACTTTAGGGGAAACATGGATGCACTGTAATGATGTGTACACTTCTGAAACAAATATTTGATCAAAGAGAAGAATGTGTCGAGAAAGATTTTAATCTGAAAAACATGAGCAAAGAAGACTCACTCTCCCGTACTCATGGCGGTAATGCCATCCGCCATAAAACAACATGAAGGACCTCTGCGTCAAGTCAGTCATATTGAAAGAGGCGTGGCCTATGTGTCAGTTACTCATAATGAAGGAGGCGTGGCCTAGTGAAGGGAGTAAAGTACTGAGTCACATCTTTGTTGTTAAACACGCACATCATAAAATCTTTGAATCTTTTCTAGCACATTCTTCTCTGACACAGAGGCCACGCCTCCTTCATTATGACTGATGAACACAGAGGTCACGCCTCCTTCATTATGACTGATGAACACAGAGGTCACGCCTCCTTTATTATGACTGATGAACACAGAGGCCACGCCTCCTTCCTTATGACTGATGAACACAGAGGCCACGCCTCCTTCCTTATGACTGATGAACACAGAGGCCACGCCTCCTTTATTATGACTGACTGAGACTAACAGAGGCCATGCTTCTTCTCTGCAACCAATAGACTCTTCAGCACAGCAGTCCCCCTCTGAAATAGGCATGTACAATGGCCACACCTCCACACCCTTTCCATATAGACCGAAATACACGGAGGTAACAACATCTCAATGTTGTAACCACCCCTTCTCCATAGAGAGGCCACACTATAATTATTAGGTGCTGCCATACATAGCAGCCACGCCCCTTATTTGAGACTGAAATGTGCAACAGCCAGACTTCCTTCTTTAGTTACTGACACGAAGGCCACGCCTCTAATTGATATACAGAGAGTCTCAGCTAAACTGAGAGGCATAGTGGCCCGCCCCCTTTTAATACTGGGATGAGCAGCATTGAAAAAATAAATAAATAATAGAAACCAAAATGTGATACAGTCGAAAGGCTCAATTTCATTAAGAGGGGATCTGTTTAATGACCCGGAAACAAACCGAAATAGTGGCACCATCTGCTCAGGCCCGGCCAAGAGGAACGAAAAAGAGCGAGAGAGCAAGGGAAGGAGAGTGCTAGCATTAGCTCTCTGGAGTTTAGGCTCAGGTTAAATGTGAAAATGTAATACTCACACATGCACACACACACACACATATATATAAACAAGTCAATCCCTGTTTTGTGGCATAAAAGCTTTTGGTGATTTATCGTTTAGATAAATGAACGTAAGATTAAACGTCTGCTTAGGTGATCGTTCTTAATCTTGGAGATGAGGTAAACCTCCGCAGCTATTCACTCTGCTCTTATTCATCTTTCCATAAACAACACAGTTGAATTCAGGGTGGCTGAAAAGAAGCACATGCTTTTAATAAAGCTGTGTGTTTTCTCAACAAACATTCTCCTCAGGTAGCCTCGAGCTAACGCTCCCCTTCCCCCCCCCCCACCCCTGCCGTGAAGCAGAGCAGCCAAGCGAGCTCATAAATCTGAGGAAAATATTTACATAAACTTTCACAAATGCTGCAATCCACATCTTTCTTTTCTTCAGGACGTCAGCCGTGTTAAATAAGTTCATTATGCTAACGAAATATGATCGTCCATTTTCAGGGTAATTTTGAATCTGAAAGAATTACCCATAATGCACTGTGGGTAATGGAAATACATTTTATAACAGAGCTGATCTCACCCTTCGTCCTTTCTCAGTTTAGTTTAATCTTGTGAGATTGTGGTTTACGATTAGCTTGTTGCTAAGTGAGGAAAAATGACTGATGGCGCTAACTATGAGTTGTACTTGTTCAGCATTGCATTAGCTGTGGTAGCAAGAGTTGTGTTAACATTAACATTATATAAACCACTCTGTGTTGTTGTTATATGTTACTTTTTGTCACCTCATCGCTAGCCTGCTAGCTAGTAAAATATTAGCTAGCCATTTAATAAGATAGTGTAACTGTTGAAACAATGCCCGCTTTTTCTTTAACTACTTTACTAAAAACTTTTCCTGAACTGTGATAAATATTATTATAAAGTCTTATAAACTAGTTTGCTAGCTGGAAAAATTCATTTCACAGACTTAAGCTTGCTAAGCTACAATAACTCAGCAACAAGCTTAACTCTATACTCTATTGATGTACTCTAGGATCTGTATTATCCATGATTAGCTGTGAGCAGTTGATTTACAAATATTCTCTAATAAGAAAACTAGAAATTATATTTCTGTTCACTCGATAAAAATTTAGCCTTGTCTTGATTTAACGTAATATGCCACAGTTTGTACGCTAGCTTGTAATTGTTTCATGTATTAATTTTTTCTTTAACGTCTTTCTTTTTACTTCCAATGCTAGATTTTAGGATCCACTTTTGCTTTTGTTCCTACAGCTAGCGCACCGAGTGGACGCACACAGGTGGTTGGAATTATCTGAAACCATTCGAGGAGGGTGAAGCAAATCAGGTCTTCCTGTTTACTCCTCCTCAGTCTGGCAGCAATTTAGGCGCTCATCTCGCACATACCTTTTTTGTGCATTTTTTTTTTTTTTGCAAGCAGCGAGTGTCTGTCTTGAAGTGGCTTCAGAGCAGAAATGATCAATTTAGAGAAAGAATGCAGGTTGCACATGATTCCCTTTGGAGTGGATTTCACTCCTCCAAGATAACACTACATTCATTTTACTCAATCCATCTAACTACCCGATGTTACACATCAACATGTATGGGATATACAGTATATACTGTAGATCATTCCACTGGTCACATGTTTAGTATGAAATTATATCATCTGATTTACCCATAGACTGGACTGGACGAACCCTCTGTGACGTCACCCACAGGTTTCCTGAAGACCGGGCTTTAAGCTCAACTGTGGGTTGACAAGAAGTTAGACATAGGACTCTATGGGGTTTGACTCACTATTTCACCCTTTGAGGAGCTGCCACTCATTTTTCAGTACCAGCGTCTGGTCCATGGATTTACGCAAAAGATCACGAGGCAAAGACGAGCATTTTCAATAGCATTCTGGAATTGATCGACTAGGTCACTTGTGCACAAGGACAAATCTTGTGGCTTTAATTACTGACAGGAAATCAATTTCAATCCATTTCTTGTCTTGTGGAGTCACGCCCCGACGGGCCAGAGCTGCTGATATGGCACAAGGTAAACCATGACATCCTTGTTTCTGGTTATGTGTAAAAGTTACATTGGCCTGGCGTTCAGCTCAGACATGCATTTCCTACACATAGCGCCTGCTCGAAATAGCTTGCGTTGCTCTGAAAACCTCTACTTGAACGGACACTCATTATATCAAAGCCGGTGGTTAATGCAGGTGCCGTCGTGTTTCCGCCACCTCCGTGTGCTAAGCCGTCGGATCTCCTGTGTTTATTCCAGGCTCCTTTACCTTCCTGCTCATGCAGTTTGACAGTGTAACTGCAGTGGCGAGCCGGAGGTCTCTGCCTGCGCGAGTGTCTAGCTCGGCGTGTGCTCGCGTCTGACATTTAGGAAACAACATGCCGTTAAGAGAAAAGGACGCAGGAGTGATGCTTGTGTCGGGTTAAAGGAGACTCAACACAATTTCAAGAATCTATTACTTTCATGCTCTGCAAGGCAAATGGTGATGCAGGTCTACGATGCATTTAAGATGCGTTATTGTTTCTATAGTAACAGCTTGTTCGCAATGGATGCCGCATCCTTACTAAGACTAATAATCTTATGTTTCAGAGCTGTTCAATTATGCATTGTTTTTTAAACATTTCTGTAAGGAGTATCCAGTTTCAGTAATGGAGGACTTTCCACTCCGCAGTTTCTCAGTCACATGACAAGCTTTTTTTAAGTGTCTAAAGGGTAAAAAAAAAAAAAAAAAGGTGATAAGAGACCTGTAACCGAAGTGAGAACAAAAACCTGTTTTCCAAATTAAATCTAAATGGATAACGATTAAAAAAAGGAATCATCGTTAGCATTTACTGTGGTATAAGAGCAATAAAACACTCCATGACATGCTGTTATTGGAAAACAATCAGCCGTGGTGATGGAGCGATAACCCCGCTTAATTACACCACCCGATTTTTGATTATTTTCCCATAACAGCACGACGCAAAGTGTTTTATTTCTTTCATTTCATTCGATTCCATAACTCATACAGCGCCACCATTAACCGAATGAGTTCCTGCTGGTTTATAAACTCACAGTCTCGTGCGTCCCCACAGCCCCTGAGGGTTTCGATGAACAAATGCTAATTGGTCGAGCAGACGTCTTCTTAAAACGCATTAGCCTCATCAGCAGCATATCACCTCTGTGCTTCACAAACAGAGCTAAATGGAAGCGCAGGACGTCTCCGTTCCATAAGCCGCTCGTTAACAAGCCAATTAAATCCACCCATGCTGGGGCTGGAGGGGACAACTGGGGTAAAATGCTAACTCAGCTAAATAGCTGCTGATTCTTAAAAAAAAAAAAAAAAAAAGTTAAGTAAAATAAAATAATGCAGCTTTTTTTCCCCCCTGTTTTTTAACACCTAAGCTGCTTACTCTTCAGAGAGAAGAATCGTATTAAGCAGTTTTGTGCCGTAACACAGCTTGAGGAATCATCTTTCGCCAGCATGATAATTGCCAGGGTGTGTGTTTTAGCCGCTTAATAACACGAGCTGCTTTACTGGAGCGCCGAGCCACTCTCTGGCTAATGTGGACTTGGACGTGACACAAGAAGTCCTTCATCCCTCCTGTTCACTATTAGCATTAGCTTTTATGTTAGGTTCTGTTGGATACTGCTCAGCCTCGTTCTTGCACTTTATGCCACCTGCTGCTTAGCCGATGCTAATGTTGTTGCATAATGTAATAGCCTTACATTAGCAAATGTAACATGATTAGTTGTGCACTACAGAGTGATTCTCTAGGCATTCATGAATGTTAGCACTGTTTACATTAACTTTGCCGTTTGGCTTCTGCTGCATCTAGCAATGCGGCTAAATGTCTTTAGACTACCCGTGTTAAAACATACTTTAAGAGCATTGTTAGCAAAGTGTGGGACATTGCACAGGCTAGCTAGGTAGAAATAGTTTGTGCATCAAAAGAGTTTCCAAATGTCTAGAAATGCATAATGTTATCTCTAAGCTAGCAAGACAAGCCATTTCCCCGCGACATGAAAGCTAGTCAGGATGGTGCAAGCCTGGTTTACGTGGGCGCTAGCAAGAGAAAAGCCAACACAGCATCCTGGAAATGTGCTAACGCCGTGTTGCTCTGTCACTTTGCTCGCTCTGTGCTGTTATCCAGGTCATCATTACAGGCCGCCTTCTGTCCACCCCTGCTGAGAAACAAGACACCTACCTGAGTGTGCTCCCACACACACACACACACACACACACACACACAGATATATGCATGCACACACACACACACACACACACACACACAGGGTATGATGTGGTATTTCATTTACGCCTTTCAGCTTCTGTGCATAATCACCCACGTTACTTCTTCTATCACGACAAATGAAAATCATTCCTGCTGCATGTCAGCACTGCGCACTTCAACGGCAGCCGTATGTCACTCGAAACGCACTCGTCTCGACACGGCGGTAAAACCGGAAAGGGGGGAAAATGATTTTCCTCAAATACACTGCAGGGTCACGTGGGGAAAAATAGTATTCATAGTGCTGTGAAAAACAAAATTTTCATTATTTCTTGGGTTATTTGTTACCCTTACGGAAATATTTGAGATCATCAAACTAATTTTAAGAAAACACAAAGATAACCTGAGTAAATACAAAATGCAGTTTTTAGTTTTTAAATGATGATTTCATTTATTAAGGGGAAAAAAAAGCTGTCCGAACCTGCCTGTGTCCCTATGTGAAAAATTATTGCCCCTAAACGTAATAACTAATTGTGACACCCTTGGCGACAACAACTGCAGTCAACCATTTGCGATAACTGGCAATGATCCTTTCACATGGCTGTGGAGGAATTTTGGCCCCCACTCTTCTTTGCAGAACTGTTTTAATTCAGCCACATCAGAGGATTTTGAGCATGTATTAGGTCACGCCACAGCATCTCGATCAGATTTAAGGCCGACCACTCCGAAACCTTCAATTTGTATTTTTTGAGGTGGACTTGCTTGTGTGTTTCACCCATGTTTGCGTGTATGTGTGTTTTGTTTCCTCCTTTTTTTCACAATTATTTCTAAAACTCCAATGTCGAGCATCTGCTGTAGGACTTCTCGTTCTGAACGAACTGTTGCTAGTCACTTCTGTCAGTGGCGCTGTGATAGAAAATGAATTGACACCTTCTGGCCAATCAGAATCGAGGAATTCACAGTGCTGTGATGTAATGATCATAATGGATGTTATCATTATTATTATTATTATTATTACAGATGACAGGTAGAAGCAGGAGAAATGAAGAAACTCCTCTACGATGCTTTTTTGACAGTTTTCACCCGATCTACACTTTTACCAGCCTCTCTCTCTCTCTCTCTCTCTCTCTCTCTCTCTCTCTGTCTCTCTCTCTCTCTCTCTGTCTCTCTCTCTCTCTCTG
>JAQMYJ010000009.1:2412744-2427018 GCA_030014305.1 Clarias laeviceps | reverse complement strand
TCTCTCTCTCTCTCTCTCTCTCTCTCTCTCTCTCTCTCTCTCTCTCTCTGTCTCTCTCTCTCTCTCTGTCTCTCTCTCTCTCTCTCTCTCTCTCTCTGTCTCTCGGGTGTATTGAGTTCTCTGGTATCGAGCGCTGCCTGTACTGCACACTGCCGGTAATATAACCTTCCCATCACCTTACTGTACACACTTCTCTACACTCTGTCTCTCTGTGAGTGTGTGTGTGTGTGTGTGTGTGTGTGCGCGAGTGTGTGCTGGTGTTTTGATGAACGTACCACCTCTGTGTGCTAATGAGAGCCATGACTCAGCTTACGCGCTGCGATCAGGCTTCTCATGTCCTGCAGAATGCTGACGTGGCAGCGAGAGAGAGAGAGAGAGAGAGAGAATGTATTCATATGAAGCGCTCAGAGAAAAATTAAATGATGAATAGGTGTCCTTTTCTGTCAGAGCCTTTACTTTCCCACCATCTGTACATCCATCCGTCCTTGTTTTTTCCTGTTTCTTTCCCCTGCCTCGTCTTCAATACCTTGTTTTTTTGCACCAGTCTCTCTTTCTTGGCATCTAATTTCTTTTCTTTTTAATTTCCTCCATTCCTTCTTTTCCTCTATTTCCCAGTCCATCTTTAACTCCATCTTTTCTCCTCTCAGTTTTTTCCCATTTGTCCATCTTTTCACCCATTTCTGCCTCTTTCGCATTCCCCTCGTCTCCACCTTCTTCATCCATCATCCATCAGTTTTCTTCTTCATGTCGATACCTGCTTCTTGTACTTCACATTTGCCTCCTCTTTATCTCAACTTCTGCCCTCTTTCTTTACCTCATCCCCATTTGTTTAACTCTTTTCTTGTTTTGCAGCTCCATCTGTTTTGCTTTTTCTTCATCTTTGCATTCATGTCTACTTTTATGTTTTCCTCTATCTCACTTCTACCTCAATTTGTCTTCCTCTCCCTCCATCACTGCAGTGTTGGCACATCTCTCTCTCTCTCTCTCTCATAGTTCAACCTGCTCTAGTACTGCTGCTGCACTGTCGTCATACCTCTCTCTCTCTCTCTCTCTCTCTCTCTCTCTCTCTCAACTCCTATCATTGCTGCATAATCCTGTCCTCTATCTCAGACATTTTTATGAGTGGATATCCTCTCTTATAATAATGAGCCCCCCCAAACACACACACACACACACACACACCGCAGCAGCGTTCGTTGCATCATGAGGCTACTGTAAAATCCCCATGAGCGAAATGACACTGAGGCGACTCCACCTCCTGGAATGCCATCTATCTCTCCTCCTTAAGTCAGCAGCTTTTTAATCACTCGCTCTCCTCCTCCTCCTCCTCCTCCTCCGCGCTCCATTGATTGTTTAAGCGGCCTTACTGAGTCGATGCCAGGCTGCCGGATAGGTTCAGTTATTTCCTCACAAACGCACTGCAGCTACTCAGACGCATTGTCCGGGTTGCCAAATCCGTCCTGATTGAATAATAACAGCAAATACCCGGAAAAGTCACTATGTGGCCAATTTGTACACGTCTGTCACGTTAGCACTCAGATATTTTAATCTCAACCACTTGTGTAAATGGTTTCCACCACAAGAACTATAAAACACTTGACTCACATCCATCCACAAGCCTCTTTTTTTTTCTTTTTTCTTTTTCAAATACAACTTCTTGCATACGCTCACTTTCTATACCAAAGTCAAATTGCCAACGTTCTACTTGTTTATTGTGTAATTTCCTGAGGCAAGTTTTCTCCAGTTAAAATATCATCAAAACCAATTTGGGGTCTGTGAATATGTTTTAAAATGAACTGCTCCATTTTTGACCCCTCTCTCAACCCCACTGTACAGTACAGTATGTCCTATTATACAACACATTGTGTATGTCATTTACATTACACAGTCGTATTCCAGGTTACTTTCCGCACTACATCCCAATATTCATATTCAAGTGTAAACACGGACGTTAAGGAGGTCACGGCATCGTGTCCAAATAAATTCAGCAAAACGTAGGAATGAGTCATAGCATTTCATAGCAGCTTCAAACGTGCTTTTCTTAAGGATGAAAGACTAAAAAGTGTATATATCGCCCAGCCCTAGAGGCTGCTAATTTACTTAAAACTGAACAGTATACAGTCATAAACATGTGCATTCTGCTTTCTTATATTATATGATGCTGCATATCCTAAGACTGTAGTGGAAATCTCTGCTTGAAATCTGTCTATTTAAGGGGCACTTACTTTTGGAAAATATCTGGTTCTGATGTTCACTGTCAGGACGACGTTGTTTTTGGAAGTTAAACTGACGTATTAACATCACCACGACTTTTTGACCACTAAAGATTCCCGCGAGGTTCGGCGTATATCTAGAATGAACCTTTTACAATTTTTAATTATTGTGCGGTTATACAAGCACTATATGCATTTCAATGAACAACCCTTTAATTTCGATGACGGAATTCACACAAAAGTGTAAAATGGCAAATAAAAAAAATGCCGCCCACGTCTGTCTCCTGTCTCTTTATAATTCCCAGTTCAGCTCCTGGCTGTGAAGGTGCTGTTTAAAACCCTGGACGTGTTTATCAGGAGTGTGAAGTTGCTGTTGGTGGCGCAGTCGGTTCCCCTTATTAGAACGCCACACAGCATGTTATCCTCGTCCCCGGTGGCCGGCAGTGTTTCTTTGAAATTCTGTCCAGTTTGCTGGTGTGATTTATTTTGCTTCACTTTTTAGAGAGCAGAAAGTAGGAAGGTGTGAGTGGCAATTAGTTTGGGAGCTCATTAACAAGAAGAAGAAGAAAGAACGTGCATGCCATTAGATGTGTGGGGAGCGTTTGAAAGATTTTCAGAAGCATACAAAACAAGTCAGCTCTTTCTGATTAACCAGACGGGAGAATTCGACAGCGCAAACCAAAACCCACCAGCTTTACAGACACATTTGAATTAGCTGGACCTCTCCAGATTTAGCTGCTTTCTTCATCACGCATTGGAGACCATCGGTGTTGGATGAAGCTTCCATATGGAGCATTACCATCCAATTGGCCTTGCTGTTACTCAGCACACAGCCTGCAAGCCTGCGCGGACGGATTAGCGGCAGGTCGGGCTGTTATCAGCGGGTACCAGGATGTCTCCAGCAAGTCTGCGAAATACTACTGGTGCCATTGGCAGTGGAAAAGATCTTCCTCCCAGTCTGTTCAGCCTCTCTCCATGCAACCCTGTCAGCCGCAACATTTGCTGCTTTCCAGTAATCATGGAAATGGCAGGAACATTAAACAGACAACATATGCTGGCAGCATTTTTTTTTTTGTCCTTTTTTTTTTTTTCTCTCCAAAAATCCAATTTGGTGAAATATATTTTAAGGTTGTGTTTGCAGTTCATGCTGCGCACTGAGAAGATTTCAACTCCACATCTTGCTAATATGTTGTCTAATCCAAGCTCTCATCCGCGTCCAGGAACATATGCCATCATGTGAGCTCCGTCTGTCTATCGAAATGCTGACGCTTCATCTGGAGCTACGGCTGCCGTTGAAGTGCACACATGGTGGAACACAAAGCTGCTAAAACTGCAGGAATCATCAGACATTCCGGCTGAGATCAGGGAACCAGAAATAATACAGATGGATTGCTATTTTAACCTTTCAGACTTACAACTCTACACCAGAGGACTGCACGTCGACAAAACTGCCGCGGATTCTGTTTGCTAAACGTTACTTGGCTTGCGCTGACTACGGCTAGGCTAGTTCAGGTCCGAGTTAATTGCTTCCCCCCTTAGATTAGTTCATGCAATTGAATTGAATCACAGCTCCCGTAAGCGTGTTTAAACAGCGGCATCGCTTTACGGACTCAGAGGGACACTTCGGCATTAGAGTTATGAATTGTTATCCGTAAGTTAAATATTGCGCCATTTTTCACGGACGGTAACACTATAACAAGCATGTCTAGTTAATCACCGTATAACTGGGACATGGTGATGACTCGGAATAAGACTAAACAGTTTATAAACCCTGCCTCTGTGTATAACCAAAGACTTTCAGTGACTTATTGTTTCCCTGGATGAGAGAGGAAACAACCTCATAAGCTCAAGAGACATTTAATATACCTATACTTATTTAGCTTTTCGCAAGCATGGCTTACAGCAGTAGTGTTTAGCTTGCAATCATCCAATCAGCTTCAAGCACAGTTTCCCTGAACAGTTTGCTTCCGTGTAATACTTTCTGACACCGACAAGCACTTCGAGCAGATTTATCTTCTGTGCAGACGATGTGTAATCCCCCGGTGGAGTGTTTCCAGCATGACGAGACGTGTGGTTTATTAAATAATCAGACCGGCTTATCTTAATGAAGGGGCCTCACAGAGCACCCTGCTGCTTCGGGAGGGAGAAAGAGAGGGAGGGTAGGAGGAGGAGGAGGAGGACGGGAATGATTTTTGGCACACAGCCCCAGCTGCTACTTTTGGCCACATGGCAGTTCCTTCATCCGAAACAGTTGCAGAGAAGAGCATGCTGAGTCCAGACATTGATTACATTAGGGAACTTTTCCATCGAAACAATCCTCCGCTTTTTTTCCCTCCAGAGTCACCGAGTCCAGAGGCGGTTTATCCTCTTGTTTTCTCCACTGCAGTCTCCGTCTTTAACTCCGAAACCACAGTCTGTACTGCTCTTTGAACTTTCCGAGGCAAATAGGAGGAAATGCATGTCTCTGTCCTTGTTTCACCTTAGGCCTAACTTTTTTTTTTTTTTGTAACTGAAATCGGAACAACTGCTGCGCTTTTTGTTTGTTCCCAAAGTGGTCTCTCTAATTTTTCCCTCTTTAATCTGCACATGTAAAAGTACAATGGAAATCTTAACCTTTTAAACTGTTCTGAAGGTAGAAATGAAGTACACCACTCCAGGTATAAGCAAGGGTCTTTCAGATCAGTCTTTCCTGACATTGTGTGTATGCAGGGGCGGCTACGGATGCTGTATCAGAGCTCCAGCATTCCTGGGCGAATCCTGAGCTCAGGTTACTCTTGTGTTTTTCTCCTTGTCTGTGTCCCTGGTGTCCCCCATCTCCCAAAAGCTCTATAGGATATGAACAATAGATGTTGATGAATGATGGACTGGTGTATAGCATTCAAACGTTGTTCTTGATAATATACATTTACATTTTACATTTAAGCATTTGTCAGACACCCTTATCCAGATGGTGTAGTGGTTAGTACTGGCGCCTTGCACCTCCAGGGTCAGGGTTTGATTCCTGGCCAGGCTCGATTACCCTCTCTGTGTGTATGGAGTTTGCATGTTCTCTCTGTGCTTGGTGGGTTTCCTCCCACAGTCCACAGACCCTCAGATTAGGCTAAATGGCATTCCCAAATTGCCCGTAGTGTGTATGAGTATGTGTGTGTGCCCTGAGATGAATTGGCACCCTGTCCTCATGTCCTAAACGTCCTGGGATAGGCTCCAGGTCCGCGCAAGACGATGAGTGAGTGAGTATACATCTGAGCAGTTGAGGGTGAAGTGCCTGTTGTGGGATTTGAATGTGGGACCTTCTGAACCGTAGTCCAATGCCGTAACCACTGAGCTATAATAATATACGTTCATAGCAATACTGAGATCCACCAGAACAATTACAGAGATAAAATAAAAATATTTGACAAGGTTTGATATTGGAAGGAAATGTAAAACGAACACAGTGTATAAAAATTCATCAATCCATGATCCAGTGCTTTTGGAGTTTCCTCTCCTGGTCCTGGAGAACCTGCAGTTGCCCTAAGCTGGTTTCTTAAATGGAATGAACTGTGAGAGAGAGAATAAAAAAAGAATAACGAGGTTTGTGAACTTTGTGCCATACACACTTTTTGGATCGTCTTAAAAAAAAAAACTCTGGAGCTGCGTGGTAACCTCAAGGGGACGTCTTTCACCTGGGAAAGTGGAGACCTTTAAAAGGTGCATAATTGGACCTTAAGGGCCACTGGAAAAGAAGACACTGTTTGGGGAAAAGAAACTAGTAGCTTCTTTTCTGACATAATGTCAAGAATCCGAAGGCTGGAGCTCACTCTTGCCTTGTCATCCTTTATTCAGAAAGAAACGCCTCAGGATCTGACAGACGAACGGCTTTAACGCGAAGAGTAGTGACTCTCGATATGAGTGTAAATGCCTGACACGTTCACGGGAAACTGCCTCCTTTATTGTAAATTCTGCTAAGAATGAACGGAAAAGTGTCAAATCAAGAGATGCTTCTTGGTACACGAAATACAAGAATTGGAAAAAAATCAAGACATAAGGGGATTTCACATGTTACTGCACATGAACTAGCAAGATAATAGAATTTTTGCTTGGTCTAGTACAGTATACTCAGTTCACTCACTCATCATCTGTACTACTGTATCCTGTATACAGAGACATGAGAGGCCAGGAGCCTATCCCAGGAGTCAGGGTACACCATGGACGGAGTGCCAAACCATTGCAGGGTACATACACACACACACACACACACACACTCAAACACTCATTCACACACTACCAGCCAGTTAGGAACAGTCTACTGTATATATGTCTTGTGTTGTGTACCCAAAGGAAACCCACCAAATATGGGGAGAACATCAAACTCCTAGCACACAGACCCGAGGTGGGAATTGAACCCGGACCGTGGAGGTGCAAGGCGACAGTGCAGTGCATTTAGTATTCAAATATTAAAATATATCACCAATTCCTGAATCCCCCCCCCCCATTACCCCGTTCCTTGCAACTGCTACATCCCAGCCTTCAGTGAGCTTAGGGTCTGAATTATCAAGAATAAATAAGCTGACCTTTGCTCAAGTTATGAATCACAAATCAGTTGGGAATGTGTGTGTGTGTGGAGGATGTTCGGGGGTGTTTGGACACGGTTGAACAAATTTACAGGGGCCATGTGTAATAAACGCAGGGCAGCTCTGTGGGCAGAAGTGCTGAGGCTTGGAAAGTTCATGATCCATTAGCTAATAATTCAGCCAAATGGAGGACAGGAAGGGAAGAGATAGAGGACGCTCTGTCGATCCTGCACTGAGACAGGGTTAGATTTGTGCTGTGGAGTCTTGGCATCAGTATGGTTGTTATGATGACCCTGCGCCCCGCGCGTCAGTATATAATGATGCCAATCACAATTAGCATCTGCTTCGTTGGGAAAAGAAAAACCTCAGACAGATTTCTGTACTACGAACGAAATCTCTACACTACGCTGGACTTTTTATTTATTTGTTATTTTTCTTATGGAGTGTCTGCTTTAACTAAACTCGCTGTCATCCAGAAACGACTGTCTGTTCTCCTGCCATTAAAGGAGCACTTCTCGCTAATGCCTGTATAAGGCGAGCATGTGAAGCCGTCTGCGGGCCGCGTCCATGCTGCACCACTCGGAGACGTCTCATAAGGTCATGACCCTCTTCTGCGAACACAAACAGTCCACTGGAATGCTTACTGTTCTGTCAGGGCAAAGATTTAAGACTTCAGGGCTTGGATGTGCTCTCGTTTATGGCTCCTCAGAAGTTTTCCATAATGGTTTTCCGATTTCTGATAAAAACTTGGGAGATTTATTAGAAAAAAATATATACAGTATATACATTATTAAACTGAATTTTGAACATTATTAAATTGTATTTTCTAGTCTTTCAGGATAACTTATTACTACTCTCCTTGTTTACGGCAATACATCCTGCGGTTCGCCGGCGGTATATAGAACATGCGAATCGCTAATGTCCGATGACATAGTAGCGTATTGTACGCGTCACGCCCCCTCATGATGGTCAGTGATCGGACCACGTATTCACTTTGCGTATTTGCTCATGATCTATACAACTTACGAACAAATTGGACTTACGAACAAGCTCTCAGAACAGAACTCGTTTGTATGTCGGGGACTGTACACCTCATTTGTTCTGTGTATAATCAAGAGACCATTCTGACACCCCATCGTGTGTGTGTGTGCATGTTTTTTTCGTTTATCTCCCGATAAGAAAACGCAATAAGGTAAGCTCGACAGAACTAGCGGTTTGTTCATCAGACTTTAAACTTAACAGTGTTACTTGTTTTTTTGGGGGTTTTTTTAAGCTGCAATGGAGCTGCTGTTTGCTGTCAGTAAACAAGACCTCATCATTGAACCGTGAAAGAAGAAAAAAAAGATACAACTCGAGCGAGCCGTTGAGCGAAGAAGTGAAAAATTGCTTAAGTGTGTTTCAGCTTAGCAAGCGGTGCTGCTGTCAGTCAGTCATGATTTACCCTGCTGTTTACTTAAAGCGTACTGACATTCAAGCTCGGAGATTAAAAATTAATTATCTGTAAAACGCATCGTCAAGCAGATGGCTAAGGATGAAGGTTTTTCAAAGCAGGCAGGTTTTTACTTTTTTTTTTTTACAGTTAATAACAACTCTTAGAGTTTGCTAATTGAATCGAGGTGGTAAAGACGTCCATCATTTAGATCTCATCATATAAACTGCAACAGAGTATGCAATTTATTTACTTATTAAAAAAGTCAATCTGTTTAATTTTGGACAATTTGTGACCACAGATATGACTGTTGGTCTTCATAACCACATGTCAGGGCTTTGACTGATCTTACAGTCGTTATTAGGACGCTTTCTTATTTTCATGAAAACAGCCGTTTAAGGAGTCTTGTGTTTTAAAGACATTTTACAGATGACCGGAGCTCTACATGAACACTGGGTACAACTTTAAATGCTACAAACCACTAAACCTGGAGACTCCTTCCATAAACGTTGTAAGTTTCATTAAAGAAAATTTTCACCACATATAATGAGATTTGTTTTAACAACAAAAAGGAACAAAGCTTTTTGCATATTTATTCCAGCAGATCTTTCTATAGATATTTGAACGCTTTGTTAGACCTCATTTGAAGATGGACGAGCGTATAAATCGCACCGGAGCTGCCGGAATGCCAGAGCCAGAGGCTGTAATTTACTGCTGAGCGTCAGTACGAACCTCCCGCTGCTTTTCTTTCTGATCTGCGTGCATGCTCGGGGATGATTTGGCCATTTGTGGTAATTGGATGGAGGAAGAAATGCAGTCATGGTGCTGGAATTAGGCCGCCCTTGCAAGAAACTCTTACATCATCCAAGGGTTTCTGTGACCGAGCGCTAACATCATTGTGCGTGATCGCTTCTGCTGTTTAGATTATTCTTTCAGCTGAGCTGTTAGTCATAGTGGCTTGGAGAAGTCGAATAGGATCTGGGAGTTGTGTGAAAACAGACGGAACGCTGATTATCCCCGTTCTGGAGCTCACTGAGGTGTGGAGCAATGCTTAGCCATCTCTCTCTCTATCTCTCTCTCTCTCTCTCTCTCTCTCTGTCTCCATGTATATATTCATAGCCATATGTTTCCTGTGGCACACCTTACTGCTTGTCACACCACTGCAGTGTTTCCACTCTTCAACACTGTTTAGTTCAGCAAAATGAATATCACGTGCGTGGATTCATTAGTAAACGAATCAGCACAGCATCATTAACTTCACGCTAAAGGTCAGCCCAGCCTGATGTTCCTCACACCTGATCGCTCGCTAAAATGATCCCAGGTCGTCATTTTCCGCATATCCCTGAGACTTTATCCAACAACGAGACTGTATGTGTGTAAAACCAAAATTATCAGCAGGGAGAGAGTAGGCTGTCATGAAAACAACTAGATTTTTCGAACCAGTGTGTTGCATTTGCTTTTTTTTTTTCGTAAACTACAAAAAATAGAAAATACAATCTTTTATAGATGTATATTTGTTTTCCTGAATAATGAAAACCCCAGTGGCAGCCCACACGTGGACTCTCAAACAGCGAGTAACAGGAGCTCAGGATCGAGCCCTCAGGCCCTGGAGCAATGAAGCAGAGTTTACTTTAGTTCTACTAGATTTATTTTAAGCAGCGATTTACATTTCCTAAAATATAATTATGACAAAAAAAAAAAACATCAAAAAAATAACAAGGCTGTGATCGCAGCAGCTCTGGTCTCTTGTTGTGAGTCTTGTTGTGTTGCATTCGTCACATTTATGTCTGTAGAAAGATTTACATTTCTGAATTCTTGCATAAACACTAGCTAAAAGCTAATTTGCTAAATAATATCAATGTTAATCAGATTTCTAAAATTATCTTAGATATAGTACCTTAAATTAGCTTATGTATTTAGCTAACATCTAAGATTTATTATTATTATTATTATTTATTTTTTCATTTGTCATATATAATTCTTTTTCAGAATATATATTCAATTTTAATTTGTTTTATTTGTCATAGCATTTTTACATGCATCACAATTTAATCATTTTTTAAAAACATTATTTACAGTATTTATTTATTTATTTTCATTTAGAATTACTTTTTTTTTCTTTAAACGCATCATAATTGAATCATTTTTAAAAAAAATATCTATTTATTTAGTATTTTTAACAGCTTGTTTCCTTTTATGCTTGATTTTTTTTATATTTTATTTATTTATCATTACATGATAAATTTCATTTTTTTTTACCTTTTTGATTTATTTGTTTTATTTGTCATAAAGTATTTTTCAGATGCCTCATGATTTTTTGTCATATAAAGATTTTTTTTCTTTATTGTATTTTTATTAGATTTTTTATTTTCTATTTTTCATATAGCATTTTTCATATGCAACAAATTCCTTTTTTTTTATTGTATTTTATTTGTCACAAAATGTTTTTCTAGTTACTCCACATTTCTTTCTCAACATATTTTTTTCTGGAAAAAAAGTTTTTTTTTTTATTTTTTATAAATTTATTTGTCATGCAAAATCTTTCAGATACACCCACATATTTTAGATAATCCCTGATATTTTATTTTAATTATTGTTTATTATACAATTGTTTGAACACTTAGTTTTTGTTGTTTTTTACATTTTTTTATTTGTCAAATACAGCATTTTTCAGGTACAGTACAGTGCTTGCTCTAAATTGTTTATTGAGTCAGTGCATTTCCATCGTATTTCTGTCAGATATAAAAAAAATTTATTTTACTTTTATTTAACATATAACTTTTTCCTAGAACGTTTGTTTTTTTGTATTTTTTTAGTTTCATTTGTCATGCAACAATTTATTCTTTTATTCATTTCTCGTACAGCAGTGTAGAGACACACCTAAGCTCTGAACGCCAGTATTGTCCTCAAATCCATCACCACACTTTTTCTTTTTCTTCCACACACTTCTCCTTTTAGTTAATAGAAATAGATCGTGGACAGAACACTCGACAAGCCAGGGCAGAAATGAGATTTTACACCCCGGTGCAAAAAACAGAAAAATCCATTTATTTTGGACTCAGGGACTCTGCGAGCTAAAAGGGGATGCACATTGATTACATTCGAAGCGCCATAATGCCTTGAGTGCTCGACTCAGACTCCAAAGCCGGAGTAAGATGAAAGCCGAAGTGAGGTGTCTTTTCATCCGGATGAGTTGTGTTGTGCGCGAGCGAAAGTAATGGCACCGAGGCCATCAGGGGGAAAAAAAGAAAAATAATCAAATAAATAATTACCCTTCCTGTTGTTATGACTGACGCTTTCATAACCCTCCTTATGTACGAGCCGACCACGAGTAGCCCGTGGCAGTAGTGAAATGTGCTTTAGTTTGCTGAGGAGTCAGCGTGTCTGGTTTCTGAATCTAGTTAAAGGAAGCTAAACCATGGTGGTGTTCTCAGCATGGTTTCTCCCAGCTGGAGGTTAAAAAGCTCCATCTTGGAGCACTCCTGAGTCTTTAGTGTGTGATCTGGTGATGGAAGTTGAGTCCTTGGCCCAGTTTCTCCACACATTGATTTAATCTAGCAGCAGGAGCTGAGGTTCAGGCCAGAGAGGACTTGCAAGTAAGAGAGGCTTTTCTTTCCTTTCCCTTACACTTGTCCACTTTTTTTTTTAAATGCAACCTAAAAATCTAAGTGGAAAGCTTTCACCTGTTGGTGTCAGTTTTATTTCCTGGATGGTTTTCTTTGAAACGCTTTGCATCATCCAAAGATTCCTGAATGGTGTTGAGATGCTGGGAGAGGAGCAGGTTTCAATGAGCGATCTCAGACTAATAAGATTTAATGAGGAAAAAAGCCGAAAGGAAACCAGCAGAGCAGTAGTGGAGACCTTGGTGCTTAATGTTTCAGAACGCAATGCAGGTACATGGCACAGTTGCGTTGAGTTGCAGCAGAATGGGCTGCACTATAGCTTAGTGGTTACTACTGTTGCCTCACACATAGACTCAGTCAATGTCTATCTCATGGAGTTTGCATGTTCTCCCCATGATTGAGGGTTTCCTCCAGGTACGAGTGCATCTGGGTGCTTGTGCCCTGCGGCGAGTTGCCCCCCACATGCAAGTTGTCAAGCTTTACAAGTTTACAAAGCTTTACAAGGTGATCTCTTTCAGCAGAATAAATTTGGTATGCTGTTGAAAGTTCTCTTCAAGATTGTGAACTCATTCTAAGTCACCATGCTGCCTAATTCTAAAGCTTGATCTACATCAATAAAATCATCAGAGTATCTGTTTGAGCTTTACATTCAGTATCCTAAATGTACAAAATGACTTCTTTCTCTCTCTAGCAGCTTAGCCTAAAAAATTTTAAATACCCTAAATTATACGATTCATTATACGATTCCTCAGCTTGTAACTACGCCAGATTTCCAAAAGCAGCATTTTTTTTCTCCTCGACGTTTTTCCTCCAAGTCTGCTTTAAATTAACCTGTGGAATGTCTAACATTTGTTCAAACAGTGTTCGACTTTTTTTCCCCCAGACTATTACGCCCCCCCCCGTCCCCCGCACTCTACTCCTTCTCCTCACACGCATTCCCCCTGAAAAACCCCTAGCCTGCATTTATTAGTGAAAAAACACACAACAAATTGTTTGCATCCTTGAAGTGGTGCGCTTGGGTACAGCTGCTCCACAGTCCCATCATCTTTCGCATTGCGGGTTTGCGCTCTGCTCCTGCTGCAGCATCCAAACCACCGTTTTAACAGCATGTACCATTAGAGTTTATGGCGAACGCCAGTGTAGACTTTAAGGCTTCACTTGCTTGTCTTGCAATTAGTCACATTTTATGCGCCAGTGTGTTTTGGCATTTAGTCAGGTTTTTTTTTCTTTTCCTCCCTCTCTAAGGCTTCTGGCTGTTTATTTTATTTATAATTGTGTTTTTTTTTAAAGAAAGAGAACTGAACACAGCGACAAGGTAAAAAAAAAAAAAAAATTGCTGCACTGTAGATGAAGTCAGCATCTGATTCCGGAAGACGAAGATGCATTTCACTCTGCTACCTAGTCAGCTACATTTTCTACCTAACGGGCATAAAAGTTGCAAATTGCAGCAGAACAGACTTGGCCTGAAAGGGCGCATACAGCGTATCGATTTGCACGGGTCAATGGCGGACCTCGAGTCTGAAGGCTGGAGCCCTGAAACAGAAAGAGTGCTGGCGGAGACACGCAGCATGGATTTCTATGGCACTTAGGTCCCGTGATAATGTGCTGCAGAAATATTTTTCCATTGACTCCTGAAGAGGGAAAAGAGCATTTTTATCGATTCCGGAGTGCAGCTGAAACAATTCCATCGACTGTCTGGCTTGTTATAGAATCTAGACTTTTAGATGGCTTGAGTGGAAGATATAACTGCATACTGATTGACTCTAGAGGGTGTCGTTCGTTGCGTGTGATCTGCAGGCTTAAAGGAAATGCCAATAACACACACCGTCTGCGATAAATCTTTCATTTTTATTACATACTGAAAAGATCCAAAAGCTCCAGGTGACGCACAGGATAATCACCAGGAGTGTAAAATGTACTGAAGCATTACACTAGCATGAATGTTTACTATCTGACTGCATCAACTCTACTGAAGGAGGCATGGCCACCCTGATTGTCCCACTATAGGAGGCGTGGCGATTGATTGTCTCACTGAAGGGGCGTGGCCTTTGTAACTTACTCAGTTAAGAAGGAAGTGACCTCTGTGGCTCAGTTTTACCGAAGGAGGTATAGTCTGTGTTGATCATATTCTTATAGAAGGGATGTGACCCAATCTCAGTTAAGGAGGCGTGGCCACTGTCACTCATTGAAGGAGGCATGGCATTTCTGGATTAGTGTCACTGAAGTAGGTGTGGCCTCTATTGCTGTCTGACTGAAGGAGGAGTGGCCTCTGGATCATTCTTTGTGAAGAAGGTACAGTGAAACCCCGGATTATGAGTAACGTGGTTTACGAGTGTTCCGCACGACGAGCAAAGATTTTTAATAAATTTTGACTTAAATAACGAGCATTGTCGTGGTTTACGAGCACCGAGTATCATGTATAACGCATGCGCTTCTTGTTTTGACACCGAGCGTCA
>JAQMYJ010000009.1:2387260-2400570 GCA_030014305.1 Clarias laeviceps | reverse complement strand
TTCAATAGGAAGAGGGTCATGTGACACATCAAACTGATTGGGAATTTCACAAGAAAAACAATGGTGTGCTTGGTTTTTTTGATAATTGGCTGCTTTAAACAAAAACGGAGACAACAACGGAAGGCAACAAGATTTTTGTTCACAATTTGTTTGTACGCATGCACACTGGAGACCAATCTGAATGTCTATAGATGACTAATAAGTGCATCTTGCAGAGTTGTTCTTAATTTATCTATTTTGGCGCAACAATCTGAGCACCAATCATGTGCACTAAATGGTCCATTGTCCCGGATAATCTGTACAGATTAAGCAAAAATAAAAGTACAAATATTGTGCTATAGAATACCCAGTGGATTTTGTCTCTTTTCTCACTTCTCATCAAAATAAGCCTTGTTTTTGGCAATTAGGCTTGTTTACTACTTCTGATTTCTGATAGTTACAGTCCCAGTGGGTTATCAAGGCATGCTTCTTGGTGCACCTTGTACAACAGTAACACACAAACCCAATTAGAATGAACACCAGCCAAGATGGTATGAATGAAAAATAATTATTATGTGTATGATGATTTTTTATTTGCGAATTTACATCTTGGTCCAAGGTGCAGGAACAGACACATCTTCTGTAGAAAAATGTCAGCCTAGTAAACAACAGTGTGTCGAACCACTGTATACGCAACACTAACCGGAGACAAAAACTACAGCTCTATTTTAGAGATTTACAAAGAAAAAACTGATTGTTATATTAATGTAAATTATGTAACAAAAAGTTCTTGCGTGTTCTAAAAATACTATACATACAGACCTGAAGAACCCGGAGATCGTGACTCTAAAGAACCTGAGCCGAGAGAGTGCGGGCGTCTACAAGTGCACAGCCAGCAACGACGTGGGAGAGGAGAGCTGCACCGTGGAGGTCAA
This sequence comes from Clarias laeviceps, assembly GCA_030014305.1. Taxonomy (NCBI): domain Eukaryota; kingdom Metazoa; phylum Chordata; class Actinopteri; order Siluriformes; family Clariidae; genus Clarias; species Clarias laeviceps. Next base: position 2,399,656 of record JAQMYJ010000009.1, on the reverse strand, counting down.
AATTCACTGTAAGTGTGTGTTTGCCTTATTAAAACGCTGTGCTCACCGTGTGACTAAGGATTTTTTTTATAAGTTACTGCTGATCTCACATCATGACAAACAAACAAACAAAGCAAAAACCTTTTATGTTTGTCTACTCTCTGTAACACACACCTTCTCATTACGGTGCCGCAGCACAAGGCTAGGATATCCCTGTTCTCCAGGGAGTGCATGAAGGAGAAACGGTTTCAACAGCATACCTTAAATTTGACTTGAAAAATCTGAGAAGCTGCATAATTGCGTTTGGGAAGTTTGCGAGCGAACATTAATTGGCGTTAGAAACTTAGTCATGCATTGAAATGCACTTCTAGAGTATACTCAAGGAGAATTGCTTGATTAATGGCTTGTTGTGTGTGCTGTGTATTCTCTTGGTGCTGGTTGACGGATTGCTTTGGATACTCGATCTGGACGGGGGCTCGTTCTTCGGGCTTCGCCTAAATTGAGCCATCTTTCCTAGGACGGGTTTAAACTCACGTTTGTGAGCGACTGCGTGTCTGTCAAGCACATTGATGATATTTTTATGCAATGCTTAGCGTGCGGACAGTGTGGAGATCACACGCTAAGATTGAGTATTGGGGATTTGTTTGAAAAAAACAAACATTATTAAAAAGATGATATTCTTTCTTTCCGTCACTTGTTCATGTGTTGTCATCGGAAAAAAGTTTGTTTGGTTAAAAAGTTCTCTCGTCCTCGGCAGATGTACGAGGTATGGGAGTGATAGCCGGCGCTGTGGTGGGCGTGTCCTTGGGTGTGCTGCTCCTCATTCTCATCGTCTGGCTGGTGTTCCGCAAGAAGGAGAAGAAGAAGTACGAAGAAGAGGAGACGCCCAATGAGATCAGGTACGCATCAGTGCCTCGAGGTGCGTCTATGCAATTGATAAGTCTGGATTAAACCACTTTTTGGTATATAGAAGTAACGGCACCAACACAAACGATCATTACAAAGTGTTTTATTTCTTTTGCAGTTTGTCAACAATTACAGTTTATGTTCATTTGAATGACACGAATGGCACATTATGATGGTTTTTAATGGTTTATAGTTCAATTGAAAATTTCAAAACTTTGCCAAATTAAAAACTAAAAACGTTTATCTCTAGTTATTAAAGGTCTCTGACACTGGAGACTCCTTCCATGAAAGGTACTGTATATAAACATCCTAACAAAAAACTAAAAACTAAAAAATAAATTCACATTTATGATAAGTTTTCAGCCATGTTGTCGTTTTCAGCCCCCTGTAGCCGGGAGTTTCCTCAAAATGTGTTGCAGCGCCCCCTACCTGTTCACAAGGAGCAGTTTGAAAAGATGTACCATTTGTACCTTTGCCGTCCCTGCTTGTTAGATGTTGCCTTGATGCGGGAGTGATGCGCGATCTTAGATCTGACTGAATTAGAGACACTACAGTGTATAAGACCAAATGCACAGATATACACTTTTCGATTTTACATTTACGGCATTTAGAAAGGCACCCTTATCCAGATCGACTTACATAAGTGCTTTGAAGTTTTCATCAATAAATATATTCTTATACTGGTTCACTGGGTTACCAACTACCAGCAAGTGCCATCAGTCAGAGAGTGTTTTGAATTTGATCCGGGCAGCTACAGGAAGCCAGTGGAGGGAGCAGAGAAGTGAGGTGGTGGGGGAGAACTTAGAAAGGTTGAAAACTCAAAGTCATGCAGCCGCATTCTGGATCAGCTGCAGAGGACGAATGGTGCACAGAGGCAGACCTGCCAGGAGTGAGTTGCTGTAGGACGGTCTTGAAAAAACAAGGGGCTGAACAAGCACGTATGTAGCCTGGGTGGAGAGAAATGGACAAATGTTACAAAGAAGAAATCGACAAAAGGTTAGCAACGAAGGTGAAAGGTAGAGCAGTTGATTGTCCAGGGTTACTCCAAGGTTATGGGAAGTCACTACTGAAGGTGATCCTGACAAGGGGATGAATCTCCTGTGATGAACTGCAGTTATGTTTTGGTTGCACAATGTTAGAGCTACCACGCACGGCCCTCGTACCAATCAGCTTTAAGAATTCACCAGCACTTTTTGTGAAAATAATAAATCGTAATAAATGCGGGTAAATTCTCAACGCTCAAGACCTTTGAGACAGTTCAGTATTAAAATTGGCCAAAATAAATCTGTACACTGTCCAGGTTTATTTGCAGCATGAGTATGAGTAATGCAGGGCGGGAGAATCCCGGGTGTGCCGGGAGAGGAGGCTTCACCTCACTCTGTTTATGTATTTGACTCTATTCTCATGCTGATGATGGAACACACTCCAGACTGGAGCTCTGGCACAGGGACAGCGTGCCATAAGTCCTTTCAGCCCCTCGGCCCCAGGGCTTTAAAGGTATCGGATGATTTATAGTGATATAGAATGAAATGCTGACACTGCGGTGTCGAGGCTGGCCGTCTTGTGCTGAGTGGGAGAGTGGACTGGCAGGACTTCCTGCTCTTTCTTTCTGTCTCTCTCCGTCTCTGTCTCTCTCTCGCACTCTCACCTACATGTACATGGATATGGTTAAGGATGACACTATGACAGACTTGGATATCAATAAAAAGATTGTCTCAGCCTTCGCTCTCTCCCATGCGCTCTGTCATATCGCTTGTCCTTCTTGGCTTCTTGTCATCTTGTCCACTCGTCATCCCTTCTCTTCTTCTTTTAGAATCTAACCTCTTTCTCTAGGTCACTCATGCTACATTTTGAACACTTCTCCATTCCATCACTCTCTCTCTCTCTCTCTCTCTCTCTCTCTCTCTCTCTCTCTTTCTCGGTCACAAGTTTAATAAGCCCATAAACATTTTAATAGAAATGATAAAGGAGTCGTGATAGGTGTACTAACTATTTAATCTGTCTCTCTTTCATAGTTCAAAGTCATTAAGCTTTATCTCCAACATTAGAATTACAAAACAAAACCTGTTCTCCAATTCTGCTTGAAATCACAACTCATTAATACCTTTTCATTTTAAAAAGTTCATGTTTAATTATCAGCGATTTCGAAGCAAACTGTTCTGAAACCCGATGCTGAAAGCTGTTGTAAAACTGTTGAGTTGCACAAACCGGTGACCTCAATACAATAACTGTTCTGTCTATAGAACCGTTTATGATAGATAATGTTAATGATAGGTTCATTTATTTGATAAACACGTGATGTTAACGCGCTCTTTCTCTCATCAGGGAGGACGCCGAGGCTCCCAAGGCCAAGCTGATGAAGCCCAACTCTCTCTCCTCGTCCCGTTCGGGAAGCTCCCAATCAGGCACCTCCTCCACCCAGTCCATGGTTCCCAGCGGCGCCCCTCGTGGCCACAAACCTCACCCACCCCCTCCTTCAGCAGGGTCTCTGAAAGAAAGTGTCCAGCCTGCGACGTTGCCCTCCATGCCCCCGGCGTACACGCAGGTTGCCCCGAAACACCCAGATCCTCACTGCAGTCCCAAACTAAGCCCGGGCAACCTGGCAAGGATGGGCGCCATGCCGGTCATGATCCCGGCCCAAAGCAAGGCCTTCCAGACTGTCTAGAGATCCATAGACATCATCACACACATGCGCACACACACACACACACACACATATATACTGATTTTCTCCAGGGACAGCTGTCTGATATGCATGAGTACCACACCAGTGATACAAATCCTTACACACACACACTGTGAGTCTTCAAAGCCAGTCGGACTCACTCCATCAAGAAGAATAAAGCAAGCAAAGAGAAATAAAAAAGGAAATAAAGGTTGAAGTCGCTTGAAGCGTCCCTAATCGCTGTGTCAATAAAACCCCACACATGGGAAATAACAAGCGATTGCCCCCTCGACGTGGACAATAAAGGAAAGCGGCATTTCCTCTTAACACACGCCATTTGTTTTTTCGTTTTTGATGGCAGCGCCGGGGATTCTGCATGGCCGGGCGGAACGGTTGATTTATTTTTAACAAGGAAGTAGCCGTTGTAATGGAAAAGCCACACTCCATTCAGCAAAAAGAAGATTCTCATTCATTCTCTACTTAAACTCGTGACCAGCTACGCGGCTTTGCTTGCACGCTCGAGGTGTTAACGTCAAGAGAGGAAAGGACTCGTTCCTAACACCTGCTCCGTTTTATTTTCCAGTCACGCAAACATGACCGGCTCCGAACCAGGAAGTGAAATCAAATCACACGCTTGGCTGAGTTGTAATTTTGTTTTAGTTTTTTTCTACATTATTAAAAAAAGGTTGTAGAAAGTTGCTTATAATTAAAAATGTCCTTATTGGTTGAGCGCTGTAATGGAATTTCCCAAAACCCCGATATAAAGACAAGAAATTGAATATAAGCAAATTAGAAACTCAAACTCAACAAACGCCGCCTCCTCCCCTTCAATCACTGCAAGAAGTTAATGATAAAATTAGGGCGGAGCTAGTGTCTGTTAGTGTCTGTAACTCTGCAACTTTTATGTTTTTTTTTCGTATGAATTTTCCCTAAAATCGTGTGTTGGAAAATCACATTTACCTCATTTGCATATTGAATCCTGATTGGCTTTAAGGGTTTTTTTATGTCATAACTCTTACCTGTTGTCTTCAGTACTACTTTTTAAAGACTTTCCATCATATTTCCAGTGACATTTTTTTACACTTTGACCTTACAAATATATCTGAATCATAAAAACACACTTTTGTGAAACTCACACCTTTATTTTAACAGTTGAGAATTTCTTTCACATTGCGAGTGACTTTTACAAATTTACATAATAAACTGAATAATAAACATGGCTTTCTACACCGACTTCACCTCCTGGAGTTCATCACCTAGCATATTTTCTACATTATCCTCTAAAAACAATAAGGAACACGACATGATTGTTACGTATGTTTTCGTGGTACGTGTTGCATTTTTATATTTGCATTCGCTTTGTAATGATACATTTTACTTGTTCAGTACAGCATTTAACAATAACATACACAGCAATAACTTAAAGGTCTCTGTCGGTTCTGTTAGACAATTATGACTTTGCTTTACAGATTAAATTATTTACAAGGGTTCTCATTCTTTGTTTCTTTTAAATACAGAATGCTTAACATCCTAAACCTTTGGTTTCATATTCATGCTCTCGAGCTTCACTTCAGGTGACTCGAGGTGAGGGAAGGTTGTGAACTCAAATCTTTTTAAAAAGTGGCAGAAAATAACTTTCTAGGGTCCATGAGCAAGCGCCCATAACTGCTAGTTCTTCTGTCTGTGCTTAACACGTGAACTTTAATTTCATACTTTTCAGCTTGACCTAAATGGGTTGTAATTTTATCCCAGACTGGCTCATTGTGAAAAGTGTGTCACGCCTTCTGCTCAGGTTGCTGTATTTTCAGATGCTCCACATTTTTTGGGAAGGTTTGCAGCTCGCTCTGGGGTTTTTTTTGTTTTGTTTTTGTTCTTTTCTTTATATGATAAACCCGGTTAAAGCCGACCCACTCCCCAATGTCACAATTTAATAAAAACTGAACACTCGGTGTAATACGCTCCCTTCCCCCTTGAGGCAGTTTTGTTATTTTCAGCTTTCACTCTTTTTGGATGAAATAAGGCAAGGATAAGGAAGATTGTGATGGAGTGATTGTGACATCCCTTAGGGACAGAATATTGTCCTAGAACGTCACCTCACTATAGAGAACGGAGACTTTCTGGGCAGCATTCCACTCAATGGATGCCAAGATCATTTTAATAATTAGGGTCATTTGTTCAAGCTGATTAATTGTGAATCCCGATAATAGTGATTGAATCAACGACTTCTGACCAATCAGAATCCAGAATTCAGCAGCACTGTGGGTTAATAGAGGATGATTTGACTTTCACCCTGTGCATTAACCTTTCAGCAGACCCAACTTTAGCGTTCTACACCAGTCTCCTCAAAGTTTCCTAGTTGAAATCCCAGGATTTCCATCCTGTCAACGGCGTGGCCTTGATCGAAGTGATTAACCCACAAGGTCTGGGTTCATTGTTCACAACGTTTTCCATCAGATGAATGAACCGTAAACGAAGCTCCCGTTTCTTACTCGGGAATTTCTTTGATCCTTTCCCGAATGTGAGGATTTGATGACATTGCATGTGTTAAAGCTTTTGGAATTGTCTGAGATGGAGAACATCCTAACAGCCAGCATGAACAAACAAACGAACGAATGAAATGTCTGTTGAATTTTAATTTAGAATGTTTTATGCAGAGCCTTTTAACGCAGTTGTTACAAAGCAGCTCTTGTTACCGAAATCTGGGTCTGCTGCAGATTCCAACGAGTTATCCTGCTATAAAACGTTTCTAAGAACCTTTGAAAGGATCTGAGAGTCACTTATTCTGGTGTCTTTCAGATGTTACACAATATAAAATGTGACAAAATCAGTTTTGAAGTGGGTCAGTCGTTTGTGCTGAAAAATGTTTCCACCTAAAAAAAGGCAACAAATAAAGTGAAACTGACATGGATTGGACTGGCTAGAAATAAAGACAAAGTGCCTGGAACTTTTCTTTTTTTTTTTCTTTTGAGGATATTTTAAAGCTTTTGAGATTATACAAGATGGAGAACACACTTCTTGACTAAAACACAAAACAGATGTTGGTTTGCATTTCCAGTGGCATTTTGAAATAAATGTAGCAGTGGAGAAAAAAATAATAAAAAAATCCAATTCTTTATCCCAGTGGCCATGCAGAAGAGACCTCAGGATGCCTGGAGAAAGTTAGGGCTTCTTTGGGTCATCCTGAAGTATTAGTCCTGAAGTCGTCTGGAGTGTAAACATGTTTAGACTGAAGACGTCCCTGGTAGGTCTCTAGTCCTGAACACGTCTTACAGATGCAGCCATTTTTAATAATGGTCCATGACAGGACCCAAGCCGATCCATGACCGGTCCGTGCCCGACCCATGCTGGGAAAGATCCCTCATGATGATGCAGTTAATTTAGCTCCGCCTCATTAATGCCCATTTTTCGCTGTGTTAGGAAGCCTGTATACTGTATATTTCTGCTTCAGTGTCAGTGTCTGATTAACAACCATTTAGTCATGCCTTAATTCAGGTCCTTCTTTACATTCATAATTTTAAATGATTTCCTCAAAATAATTGTGCATGTGCACACTGGGAAGTGGCTCCTAAGTCATGTGATCTGATCTGATGGTTTGCTTCTTACATGTACATTTACAGCATTTAGCAGACGCCTTTATCCAGTGTGATCTACACAACTTTTATAATCACTATCAAGATCAAAGTCAAAGTCGTCTTAATGCTTAGCTTTTAATTTAGTTTTTTTTTTTTTTTTTAAGTGTCTAAAAGAAAATTTCTAACTCTAATCCGTGTTTATCGAGCCATAATATTAACCAGCAATGCTCTTTCACCGAATTTGGAGAGTGGGGTTTTGGTGTTGTGGTTTGTTTCTACTTAGTGTCCCGGTTCAGGCCTGATCTTAGGTTACTGCTGGCTGTTGTGCGGAGGTTCCAACCTTCCACTGGTAAACTGGCTGTGATAAAACACCCTAAAGTCTCGGTCAGTACAATCATATGTTGTTGGTCTTTCGGCTGCTCCCGACAAGGGGTCGCCACAGTGGACTATCCAGTCCGCACTACAACTTGGCACAGGTTTGACGCCGGATGCCCTTCCTGACGCAACCCTCCCATTTTATCCGGGCTTGGGACCGGCACTGCTGGGGTTTGGGCACTGGCTGGGAATCGAACCCTGGCCTTCCACACCTACCACTGAGGGTCAGTACAATCATATGATGTCCCCTTTTAATCGGACTAATAGAAGGTCAGTACAATCATATGACGTTCTGTTAGTCCGATTAAAAGGGGACTTACTGAAATGGTACTGAATTGAGCTTCTCAAAGTCGGACTAGCACGCCAAGATAATGCGGTTGAGAGTCGAGCTTCTCCATCAAGGGTGCTGTAGACATGCTCCACAGTTTCCACCCCGGGCTTTGACCTGGAAGTTCAACGAGTGTGGAAAAGAGGGAATAACCCTTTAACAATACAGCGTTGTTGTCTTTCTTTGGTTAACACCATAAACACAAGAAACGTCGTACATCTCGCTTGTATAAAAGTGAAGCCGAGTGTGTGTCTGGGATCCACCCCGTCCCTGAAGACAACAATGAGCGAGTTTTAGCACAAGCTTGCTATCTTGCGTGTCATGATATTAAACTATGTTAAGGATTTCATTCTATTCCACCTTCCTGCTTTGTAACTTTTCAGGATTCATGCGAGAGTTGTTTTTATCCCTAACCCTAACCTTGCTCAATGACCCTGCAGTGTTACAGCAGAGCAGTGGCGGCGAAAAAACGTCTATAACGATTTGAGTCCACAAACATTCCTTAGTCTCGAATCTATCAGCTACAGCAGACTGAGCAGTCTTTTACAGCCTGAAACACCTTTCTGCTGGTATTTTTTTTTACATCCCTTGCATGCTTTTGCTCTCAAGCTTCAGATTGTGAGTGTGTACTATATGTGTGTGTGAGAGAAAGAGAGAGACAAAGAGCGAGACAGCGAGAAAATAGGAAAAGAGCTTCGAAATGAAATGAAATGAAAACAACGCAGACTAAAATGGGTTATAATTTGATTCTAATGCAACATAAGGACATTTTATAGCGTAGAGAAGGAGTGTTAATTATCATGCGTTTGCATCCAGAGTGTGCACTAATGCATTGCGACGGGAATGCATGTTTCAGATCTTGCAAGGGTTTGTTTTATGCCTCTATGAGTATGTTATATATCAAGAAATAATAACATTAAATGCATTTTTTCTCCTTTTTTTTATTACTCGATTGCTATTACTGTGAATAAGAGTTTTCTATCTGACTTTTTTCTGTTCAGTTTCTTTTTGAATGACGGCGAATGAACTTTGAGAAAGTGTGAGACGAAAGTGTCTCTTAAATGTCTCTTGACGTGCTTTGTTCGGTTAAAACTCACAACCTGTGTATATATAAACACTCTGTGAAAATGTATATTTGTACAATATCTGAATTACTCTCCGGTTTGTAATAAAGCATTCAAAGGCAAAGGGGAATGAAGATGCTTTGAGTTTCTCTGGTTCGTGTAACGAGCTTCTTTTGAGGAGTTTTTAACGTCACGTTTTAACAGAGAGAGAGAGAGAGAGAGAGAGAGTGTTGGACTTATTTATGAGCCGTTATTTATATTCATAAGAGGATCTCCAGGTAACGATCTCCAGTGTCTTCTGTAAGAAAATATGCTTCGCAAAAGTTCTATTATCGTTCTTTCACTATGATCATCAGGATAGAGATACTGTACAGACAAGGGGTGTTCAAGTCAAATTGGGACTTTCGATTGTGCAGAATAACAGAATCTCCCTTTATTTCTCTATATAATCCCCTGCTACGAGCCACCACAGCCAGGATCGGCAATCTCAGAAGTACGACCTCCTTTAGAAACTTTTTACCATTTAAATGTTTTACTGCGGCTAAGAGTCACATCACCGTACTGTGCTTGAAGTCTCCTGTAAATGTCAATCACTTTTACACTTTCATTCACCAGAAATGGCACCACAAGTCCCGGTTTGACTTGAACGACCCACTTTCCGTATGAAGAACTTACACACATCCACCGCAATCAGAGATGTTTGTCGTCCTTCAATTTATGAGAAAATCGCCACAAAAGAGAGTAAATTAAATGAATGAGTTTAATTGATTAATTTAAAAATAAACACAGTGCACTTTATATTCTAACCAGTTGTACAGGAAAGCAGTCCAACCTTACATCCACAATATCATCCACAATATCTCACTTCTGAAAAGGAAATACATTCAAAATCTATGAATGATCTTAATACGGAATGTTAGACTTCGATATCTGAATGTTAGTACATGTAGCTTTTACATATAGCTATACTTTTATCGGAGAACTTGATGTGCAATTATTGTTGTGTAGAAGTCAGCATGGAACCAACCAAACAGAGCTATTGTCTATGATTCAGCCTCGTATTTATGACTCTTTGCTAAAATGATACCTGAGAACTACAATTTCTGTGGTTGTGGTTTTTGTGTTAAATACATTTTCTTGCTCAAATGCAAATGATCTCTGCTCCCTTTCCGTGAAAGTGGAAAACGATGCTGTATACATTACACTTACTTAAAAGTGTGAATTGGTGTAGGTTACTCAGTCTAAAACTAGAAACCTAATATGTTGCTTCGTGCTAATTAACAGCTTGTCGTAGGGAAAAAAAAGACACACAGTAACACATCCTGCGTATATTCTTATATTTGCACGAATATCATTTGTCATTTCATTTTCTTTCTTGGGCCGAGATCAGGGATTAATTCTTATGCTTAGCATGAATAGAAAAATAAAATCCAAACTTTTCTTTGTTCTTTGTTCCAGTATTCGTCACAAAACCCAGATGCAAACTTTTAACCCAACTGAATAAAAGTTTCTTTTGTTCATTAAACTTGTCCTTGCAGCAAATCCAACATGGATTTGTAGCTCCACAAAGCCCACCCCTATCTGTGCAGAAACACTCATCCATCCAGGGTATTTCCTGCAGAAATGAGCTCAATCATCTCCCGTGGGCCGAGACAAAGAAAGAATCTTCATTACGCACTCTTTAATCCTACAATAGTGAGGTCATTGTTCTCTCTTTCAGCCAGTGCTGCTGTCATTAACGTCTCCTCTGCACACGATGATCAATAGCACAGAGCCAGAGGCTTCGCTTCACCTTTCAGCAGATAAATGGAGGAAGTTCAGTGCACTGAGAGGACCGGACACGAGCACACACTGCTTTTAACATTTTATTCTAACAAATAATCAGAGTCTGCACCGCAGGGTTTATAGCATTATTCTGAAAAATGATACAGGATAATCTCTCTCTCTCTCTCTCTCTCTCTCAATCTTTCTCTCTGTTCCTGGTAGAGTCTCTCTCTCCATCACTTTGTGACTTTAAAATGTTGAATGATCATGCCCTCTACTGGACGAAGAAGCTCAAGAACCATAAAGTTATAAATGGACTTTACAAAGAAGCTTTCTGGTAGATCACCCTTCCATCCTATACATCTTATTCATCCTCCTTCTGTCCATTCATTCACGTAAGTACCTACCTATACAGTACTTCCATCATATTAATGTCTATTCATTCATCTATATATGCAAATAACTGTCCATCTATATGTCTATGTATCCATCCATTCAGCTGTCCAGCATCCACCCATCTACCCACCTGTCCTTCCTTCCACCAATCTGTTCATGCCTCAACGTAGCTATCAATTCATTTACCTTTTTCTCGATCCATCCATCCATCCATCCATCCACCTACCAATCCATTTATACGTCCAAGTATCCAACCAATCCTCCATCCATCCATCCACCTACCAATCCTTTTATACTTCCAAGTATCCAACCAATCCTCCATCCATCCATCCATCCATCCATCCACCTACCAATCCATTTATATTTCCAAGTATCCAACCAATCCTCCATCCATCCATCCATCCATCCATCCACCTACCAATCCTTTTATACTTCCAAGTATCCAACCAATCCTCCATCCATCCATCCATCCATCCACCTACCAATCCATTTATACTTCCAAGTATCCAACCAATCCTCCATCCATCCATCCATCCATCCATCCAAGTAACTATCGGTCTGTCAATCATGTTCCTGGCCTCAGTTGATGCAGGCAGCTGTTTTTCTGTTTACTGCAGTCACTCAATAGTTCAGGACTGGAATTTCTACATTGTACCTGAGCCTCCAATAATGAACTCGACTCCATATTAACTTGAAAACATCTCCTGTTATATTGAACTTTCAGCTGCCTAACACACAGTATGACTGCAATTATTGATATCTGTTATCACCCAAATGAGGATGGGTTCCCTTTTGAATCAGGTTTCTTCCTTCTTCATCTCAGGGAGTTTTTCCTTGCCAGCATCACCCTCAGCTTGTTCATCAGGGACAATCTGATCATTTTGATTCATGCCCATTTTTTCACATTTCATATGCATTTCCATAATTTTCATTTGATTCTGTAAAGGTGCGTTGCAGCAATGATCACTGTTAAAAGCACTGTACAAATAAAATTCAATTGAATTGATTTGAATTACTGTTGAGACATCGATCGATTGATCCATCCATCCATTCATCCATCCAAGTAACTATCTGTCTGTTCATATTTCTGTTCTTTTATCCATCCATTTAACCAACCATCTATCTATCCATCCATCTTTTTTAGCTACCAATCCTTTCATGTTATTGTCCATCCATCCATCCATCCATCCATCCATCCAGTAATAGATTTATCTACTCATCCATCATCCTTCTGTCCATCCATCAATCTGTACACACATAAAATACTTAAAATACATACAGTGGGGCAAAAAAGTATTTAGTCAGCCACCAATTGTGCAAGTTCTCCCACTTAAAAAGATGAGAGAG
>JAQMYJ010000009.1:2369352-2381787 GCA_030014305.1 Clarias laeviceps | reverse complement strand
CTCAACCTTACAGAATGTGATTTCTCTGTATTAATAAGTTAGACAGAGATTCTGCTGTACAGAGAGACAGACAGACAAACATGTACGTGGACAATAATAATAATATTATTATCACTGATTACATTAAAGATCAGCAGATTATTTTAGCTTTAACAGTCAGTTAGTCTATGTAACACTTACATAAACTCGAATTTACTTTATTTATGTTTATATAGTGGGTTATGCTGTAATTCTATAATCCTCATAATATAATTTTTATTTAGTTCTAGTCTTTTATACAGTACGTCACACTACTGTAGACTCTTCATGGTTATGGACATGTTGGTGCCACATGATGAAACTTCTTTTTTTTTTTTTTTCACCCTTTTGGTCTTCCACAGTACCTTTGCGCGCTCCGGCACGCGCTTCTACGGCACGCGCTCTCCACTTTGCGCAAGTGTTTACCAACCCTCCCGCCCCCCCACCACACCGGCCGAGCGTGCGCGCGCGCGCTGTCCGGTTTCAGCACGAGCTCCTCCGCACTCCCGCTCACACAGACAGCATGTCCTGCACCGGACACGGCCGCGTCACCCTGCTGCTGCTGCACGCGCAGGAGGAGAGGGAGAAAGGGAAAGCACCGAAGACCGGCGCGTCTTCATCATCCTCATCTTCATTCTCCGCCTTATCCCGGAACAGGAGCTGGACCGGGGGGGTGAGCTCTCCCAGGAGACAGCACAGGTAGGATTCTGTCCCTCCATCCATACATCCATCCAAGCAGGTCTGTATTGCATTAAATCAACAAACAAACAAACAAACAACTTTCAGCAAAAAAAAAAAAAAAGAAAGAAAAAAGTTTGCAAATTTTTTTATTTTTATTTTAGGACATAGTGGTTAAGTGGTTACTGTTGCCTTGCAGGTGGTGCCCCCAGGGTCTGGGTTCAATTCCCACTGTGGGTCTGTGTGTGTGTGTGTGTGTGTGTGTGTGTGTTCTCCATGTGCCTAGTGGGTTTCCTCTGGGTACTCCAGTGTCATCTCACAGTCCAAAGTTTTAGCTTCGGTAGGTTAATTGGCGTTCCCAACGTGCCCGTAGTGTGTGAATGTGTGTGTGTGTGTGTTTCTTAGATATTTGGGTTAATTATCCCCAATAATAAAAATAAAGTGTGTGTCTGATGTGAATTAGAAACCTAGTAACCCAGTGTAAGAATCAATCCTATGATGGAAACTTCAAAGCACTTTTGCGAGTAGTTCTGGCTAATAGTGTCTGCAAAATGCCTAAATGTGTGTGTGTGTGTGTGTGTGTGTGTGTGCTGCGATGGATTGGCACACCGCCTCTGTAGATACATTATATATTTTGTTTAGCGCTTTCTATTATAGTGTATTCTATATAGTATTGTCATAATTGTATGTACAGTAAATTCTTGCAAAAATGTGTGCAACAATAATGCAACATTATGCACAAAAATCTTTTTCCTCTCTGTTAGTAAAAATTAAGTCAAAATAAAGAGTAGTTTTTTTTATTGTATAGCTGAATTAAGATATACATTTAATTTTTACTATAAGAATACTTTGGCAAGTTATGATGATGATGATGATGATGATGAAACTAGTGTCACTTTTTTAAACTGCAAAGAGACAAAAGCTCTTTTATATTTTTTTAAAGGAGAACTTTTACTCCAAACCTTTTTTACTTGTGAAAATATATATATATAAAAAAATATCAGCATGATGCATGACGCGACCTTATTCTTACACAGTACTAAAATGCCTTTCTACTCTTTGTGCATTCACTGGGTGTCAATATATGTGTGTGAGAGTGTGTGCTGTCTATATCTGGGAGAAATAAACCCAACAGCTCAGTTTTAATCCATTTTGTAGGTTACGTGTTAGGAAGTTTTATTGTTTCGTTCTTTCCTCCTGATGGCCGTCAATCATCGCCTGCTGTGTCTCGGCGTTCCAGGTGTGACGTGATGAACTCGGCACTCTTTGATGTAATGAAATGAGTTAATTTGCAGTGATCACGTCAGTCACTCAGCTCTGAGCCGAACACCAAACAGCACGGAACAACACGCTCCTTTATGTACCGAGACCTTTTCATAGAATAAGTCGAAACAGGAACTAAAAAGTAATGGCACCTCAGGTATGTCTCAGATATCTGTAGTGAGATACTGTACTGTATGCGAGGAGGTGATAAAAAGGTTCTTTTGTCAAGTCGAGTCCACACCTGATAGAAATGGGAGAAGAAAAAAAAATCAATTCAGTTAAAATCATTCTTTTGTGGGGCAATTCATGTATCGCTGCACTGACTGCCAAATTCATTCCTGTCCTCAATGCCTGAGTTTATAACCTTCTACTGTAGATACAAATCTGGCGTGTATAAGGTTAAACCTGTATATGACAGAATATGACAGAAAATACAGTATCACGATTCTCCAAGAAAGATGTTTGTACGATACATGATATATATCGGTTCATATATAGGTGGTGTTAGTAAGAATACATTATTTTAATATTAATAACCAAATTTGTATCTAAGCTATGTTTTTTATATATAAAAAAAAAAAATAATAATAAAAAAAAAAATATATATATATATATATATATATATATATAAAATTTATGTTAATAAAATATTTTACAATTGTTATAATAAAGAGCGGAACTTTGACATCACAGTTATTATTATTATTATTATTTTCTTGTTATTATGTTAATTATTAGCATGTATCATGATCTTTACTTAATTGGCCATAATAACAATTAATCCAGGACAAAACAAACACCACGTCCATATATGGTCATGGAAGGTCAGTCCTGCTTCTTTATCGTAGACGGCATCTTCTTGAGAAAATATTGTCTTTATTATTTGCTGGATTTTTCAAATCTTGAGGAACCTCCCCAGTCTGGATGATGAAATGAGAGGTGTATTTGTCTGTTTATTATTATTTTTTTTTTACTTTTTATATGTTTTTTATTGTTTTTAGATTCATAAACTGTGAGCAGGAACGTGAACTTGATCCAGATGTTTCTCACTACATAACGTCCGCACTCAGGAGTCAGAAAGCTGAATACAGGAGACATTTAGGACAAAATAAGGCAATTTGAATGAGTGTGTGTGTGTGTGTGTGTGTGTGTCGTTGCGCGGGCGGTGGACAATCCTACTCTTTGAAGGTCACCTTAGTCTTGTGGTTGGTTGGCAGAGATAAGAGATCAGGGGTAGTGTGTACTTTCCTGTGGAGACAGTGTGTGTGTGTGTGTGTGTGTGTGTGTGTGTGTGAAAAGAATCTCTACATCCAAACTCCTCATGATCGAAGCAGATGACCTTCGAAGTGTCTCTACATGGAACAGGATATTCCCTTGAGAACCAGCGTGTGTGTGTGTGTGTGTGTGTGTGTGTCCTATAGGCCATGTCAAGGTTGTTGTTTTGTCATTTATTTCGATAATTTCAACAGATTAGCGTCACTCCGAGTGACCTTCTCACCCGAGACGACCCTAAAGGAAGTGAATGAGTCTATTTGCTTCTCAGTGAACAGCCTTTAGCTTTTGCTTATCAGGCTGCTTTGACCTTGATGATGAGCGATGAAGGACATCCACCAGCTCACTAATGTCCTAGCTGGACGTCTGGGATTAGACATGTTCCAGGAATCTTCCTTGAAAGTAGAGTAAATAAGAGATAAATGCATCAGGTTTGTCATACCGTATTGATGTGAGCTTTATGAATTAAATATCAGTCTGTTACTGAATCCTCTATTCTGATTCGTCAGAATTAGTTGACGCGATTTCTAGAGTAGCAGCTTTGACAGTGCTGCAGCATCAAAGCCCGGGTTTAGACTCATGAATCTACTCTAAATGGCTGTCACAGGATGATACTTCTCTCCAAAAGCGTTCACTCTGGTACCTGCAGATCATGAGTTTGAATCTCACTACTGCCACCTACAGTCAGGAGTCTAATAGTGATGGGTCGTTCACGAACGAGTCTTTAATGTGAGTCAGAAGAACGAGTAGTCTCAGAGTGATGCGCAAAACCTCCGTAGGTTATGTACAGGAAACAGAAATGAGTCTCCCACCTTAGAACCGGTGTAATGCACTGCATAGTGTCTATGAGGGTCACGTGACAAAAGAACGAGCGATTCGGACCAGAAGATATGAGAGATGAGTGGCTCGTTCTGTTTATCATAATATGTCCTTAGCTGCATTGCAATATTTTCATTATTGGAACTAGAGCCACCATTTGTGTTTGGATTTTATTGAAAATGTAACATTTTATTCTATTTCTGGTCAAAAGAACGAAATTAACTAAATTATTTAAAAAAAAAGATTAGTTTATTTTGATGACCGAGATTCAAAGAACCGAGTCACTAAACTGGTCCAAACTTCACGTCACTAGAGTCTAGGCTGCTCTCTTATGTGGAACGTAGCAGAACCAGCGGCGCATGTGCAGAATGTTCTTGGCTGTCTCAGGGGACATGTGATAGAGTTCCATCTTCATGTTATTTGTACAAAAAAAAAAAAAAACTCTGACCTGTAGAAAGTCCTGTAACCACCTGCAGTTTTGGGGTAAAATTTAAAAGAAGGTATTAAGAAGGTATTTATTAGGAACAGTAATTGTTTTATTTATTTTGTATTTATTTAAGAAAAAGTCATAAAATGTTCATTGAGGTTGTCTGTAATAGTTCTTAGGGGGAAAAAAAAATGGACAGTGTACTCCGCCCTCCACCTGATGTTCACTCGTCCACTGTTCACTATGTAGTGCACTGTTTCAGTAAGTGTAGTGATCATGATGTACAGTAGCATACTTATAATTTCCCACAATGCATTGCAGCAGGGTCGTGACAACACGAGGTGGTATCAAAAAGTTTCAAGACTAGTTTTGTTAAACGGCACCTCTCACGGTCACCGAGCATCATAAGTCAGCGTGCCAAAAGACATCGTCCTGTGGACGTCGGGGGCTGTGCAGCTGGTGCCATCCTGACCCTGTCTGTTACCACGTCTGCTATTTCATCGCGGACAGCAAGTTAGAACAAACAGCGAACGTGAAATTCTGCGTGAAACTGGGCAAATCTGCCTCAGAGACGTTTGAGCTGTTAATGTGAGACTATCATTTAAAATTGAATTGAATTGAATCGTATTATATGGGCTCGTAACCCGTAAAAAAAACTGCACAATAATAATTTCTTCGTACATCTTGTAAAATAATCAGATAATTTATTTAATTCGATTTTAGAACAGGATCAGTTTTTGTTTCAGTAAAAAATTCAATATTTAATTTCCATAGTGTAAAACATCCACAGTAGCGGCGACGCGTATCCGAGGGGCTTATGTTACCATGGTAACGCATGGAGGAAACGCCGTCTGCGCCCCTGGCATTGCAGGGTGTTTCAAATGGTAGAATTTGTCGAGGGAAGTTCCCTTATCCCACATTCCCTGCGCAGGGAGCAGGGAGTAGGGAGCACACTATGAAGTACACTAAGAAGTGTACAGGCGCATTATAACAGTAAAAACACGGGGAATAAATCTGGATCAGGATACTCAACCAGAGTATATGAGTGTGATCTCATTTATGACAGAGGGGGCACATACTTTTGGCCATATAGTGTATAAATTATATAGTAAACCGGTCTTCCTTACACGATTTTAATGAGAAATTGGATCGGAGAGAACTTTCATGAGATTTAATATGAATTCTCACGAACTGAAATACTACAGGCAGAGACCTGAACCTGCTCTCACACACACACACACACACACACACACACACTGCAGCACATTAACCACTCAGACGTTATTGATGGAGCTAAAATTAGATTCACTCTGAGATCACGTCACACTCTCAGTAAGTTTTTGTTCTCAGTAAGTCTTTCTGCTGTAGAATTCCCTTAAAAAAAAAAAAATCATGAACTTTTTCCTGTTTCACACAAACATCCAGTGATGTTTCCTGCTAACACTTTTTTCTTGACAGAATTTGGAAGGATGAATTAAACTGCTCAGGTTTCTGCCATGGACCGGACTTTTCAGCTGAGTCGGCAGATTCCTGATGAGTTTATTCTGTAAACCTGCCTGTTATACTGCAGATGATTTCCTCCTTCACCAGCAGTCAGATAGAAAAGATCACTTGCCCTTTTCCTTCCTGTCATATTTCTTTTGCCTGTTACATTCTGTCTTTCCTGAACCTCTCTGTTACACTTCCTTCTCCACCAAGCTGCATTTTCTGACTCACAAGGGAGCATGGACGACCTCCTGTGACCTCCTGTGACCTTTATCTTCCCCTGTTCATAAAACTTTAAGTCCTGTTTTAGAGAGAGCATCTTCTGAGGACCAGCTTGTTCTCCTTTCACTGTTTTTCCTGTCATTGATTAGTGATGAGTGATGAACCAGACTGACCACATTATCATAGACCTGTGGCGACTTTTTCCTCCAGGATTACAGACGGTACTGTACGTGTTCCACTTTGGAAAACGGATCATTTTTGTTGCATTTTTTGCGAATATTTACTCTTATTTAGCTTATTCGCCATACACACACCCCTACGTGTCACATGTCCTGTCAAACACAAACACCTTTGTAGGCTTCATGTACTGCTTTTCTTGTTTCCTCTTGTTTTAAAATGGGTCGTGAGCCTGACTGGCTCTCATAGGAGAGGTGTTCAGCACAGCTCTAAGAGTAAAAACTCTGTTTATCTACAGTATACTGTACATATAATAAAAGTGTATTGTGGGCGTGTCTGTACACTGAAGATATTTGCGGAAAAAGAATTTTGGTGGGCGTAAGATGAGTACTAGAACATATCAAGATGTGTTTTAGAATTTTTGTTTGTCTGTTTGTTTGTGTACGCATCAACGCACAAACACGGAAAGAGAAGATATACTACTTTGAAATTTAAGTGGAAAACACCCTTATATCTTAAAAACCTTGAAAAATTTATTAATTCATCTCAATTCGGGAGATGTCGTTGTATGTTTTCTTACTAATTTAGTCGTATCAAATTCCTCCCCGTCACTAGGGGGCTCCCACATTTCCTCCAAACCATGTGACGCCTGCCAACCGCATCTTTTTGAACTGCTCGCTCCGCACCGTTGGGGGCGGAGTCACACACTTGGAGGACTATCCGCTCCTTCAGCTTGCGTGAGCTCACAGACGCCCCTGATTGGCTGTAGAGCCGTGATTAAATGTGAGAGCACTAAGTACCTCCCCTCCCTCCCCTCTGAGAGAGCTCGGCCAATCAGCTCTCTCTAGACCCTTCAAGAGGCTACAGCATCACCCGGGAATCGAACCAGCGATCTCTGGTTGATGGCGCGAGCACTGCGCCACCAGGGGGCCCGCGCTGTACATTTAAATAAAATTCCACACGAATGAAGTCACTATCACATGTAGTTCCTCTATATAATCCCCTGCTACACTAGTGCACTTCTCCCAGTGCTTCACTAGTGCTTGGACACCATCAAGGTGTGGAAAGTTTTCAGCTGTGGAAAGTCACGACCAAATGGTAAAGAGATATCTGTCAGATATTGTCATTTTTAAAATCTGTTTTTTAATATATCTCTATATATACTAGACTTATTTAGTTTAAATGAAAACTTCCACATATCACCAATTGCATTTTGTTTGTTTGTTTGTTTGTTTGTTTTTGTTTTTAACTTTCCACACGACGTACAATATAAACTGCATTAAATTGTATTAAATCCCTGAGGAACCTTTTTCCTTCTGTAGCTCTGCCACATGAGGGCAGACTTGACACACACACACACACACACACACACACACACACACACACACTAGAAAAAGAGGAATAGATGAGTAAATTTGAAAACAAACAAAAATAACTAAATAATCATTTTTATTTTTGTAAATTTTAATTAAACAATAAATAACATTATTATTATTATTATTATTATTATTATTATTAGTAGTACATTAGTACCATTTGTAGCTCCTGATCAGGTAAAGACTCTGTAATTTCAGTTGTACATTTTATTTTTATCCAGTTATTGTTGCACTAGATTGTTGAATATGATGATACAATATGAGTAATAAATGTAATTCTTGTTGGTTTATGTGTGTGTGTGTGTGTGTGTGTGTGTGTGTGTGTTTTGCTGAGAGGATGAGAGTAGGAGCGCTGTCTGCGTCACATCACTTTGTTTGAAGAGATTTCTTTGTACTTCAGCAGTGTGAGTCAGAGCGATGGCTAACGGCAGACCAGCTCACGCTAACACGTTAATGTTAAAACGAACAAATCCGTTGGTTAATGTGTTGGTTATCGTTCGCTCGTTTTTGTCACTCTGATTGTTAAAGCTAATCTGTGGAACCAGTAGGAGTTGGGAGAATGTGGGCAGATCTTTCTGCGGTATAATATTTTTTCTTTACATTTATTTTTAACGCCACGTCAAAGTTAGTCTCCGGTTCGATCCTGAGTCCTGGTGACTGTCTGGGTTTCCTTCGTCTTCTCTAGTCTCCTCTCACTTTCTAAACCATGCCAGTAGGTTAATTAGTTTTATAACATACTGTCTAATGTGTTTTTTGGTCAGATCAGATTTCCGTGTCGTGACGGTTCACATTCATAATTACGAGTGACTTTTATCTGACTCTAATGTGGACGCGCCTCGGAAACTTTGCTTCCGCCATTGAGGTTATAAGACGTCATATTCGTGTGATCACTCGTTCATTTCAAACAAGGGATGTGATTTTAGTAAAACATCTGCTTGGGGTTTTGCTCTGGAGGACGGCAAGCAGACAGTCAGCTGGATTTGTTAAGGTCTAGGAAAAGGAAGACATTTTTAGGAGCCGTTGCTAGCACTGCTATAAAATGCGAGTCGTATGAGCAAGTCGCAGAGACATGCACAGATCGGAATTCATGTGACTTCTTGTCCATGCACATGCGTACGGTGGCGATGAAGCGCAAAACAAAATAACAAAATCGAAAAACAATCCAAAAAAAAATCTGTATAAACAAAACAAAAACGAAAAAACAAAATAACAAACTCAAAACCACCAACAAAAGAAAACAAAATGCCGCGAGGCTGCCGTACTTCTTGTACGTCTTGAGTGACAGACAGGTGTCTCGTCCTATCAGCGATAAGAATTTCATTCACAAACCACACCTACCTTCTCAGGTATGACTGTATTGACGTTGCGTTTTCTCATTTGGTATTTTGTTTCTGGATATGTTGTTGCATTTTCAGTTTTTTTATTTTGTTTTTAAATTTATTTTTTATTTAGTTTTTTTTTTTAACTTAGTTTTTTTTTTTTTTTTAGTTTTTTATAATTTTTTTTGTTTGTTTGTTTTTGAATTTTTGAATTTTTTATTTTGTTTGTTTGTTTTTGAATTTTTGAATTTTTTATTTTGTTTTTGAATTTTTTATTTTGTTTGCACTTCTCGGCCGCCGTACATACGACCCGTCTGAGCTCTACACATGCACAGAGACGAAAAGTCGCATAGATTCCGATCTGCCCATTCTCATTCAAGTCACATGACCGTGTATCTAATCTACAGTAGCACTACATGTGAAAATTACTGATCTGCAAAACATCAAAAAAAATAAATAAATGTCACGTTAGAGTAAAAAAAATCTGGTAATGTGAACATCACTTAATTTTAATTGGGTGTGACATACAGAGCTCAAACGAGACCTGGAATGAATTTCATCCACCATTTATTAGTAATAAGGGCAACATGATATTAATATTATTTAACACAAATAATAATATTAAACAATAATATTTAATATTGTTAATAAAAACAATATGTTAATATTACTATACATATTAATCTGGATATATATATATTTTTTTTTTACATTTTATTTCACTTGTGTAAACTTTCCACAGTAGCAGCTACAGGTACCCGAGATGCTCACGTTACCATGGTAACGCACAGAGGAAGTGATGTCTGCATTGGTTTTCCTAATGGAGGAATTTTGTCCGATGGATTGGAACTCAAACGAGTGAAGTCAAATAAGTATGAGACGCTCCGAGTGGGTGGAGTAGTTACAGGTAGAGGGTTAATGGTAGGAATGGCAACCGATACAGTCATGCACTGCTTAGACATGCTAGTACATGCAAACATGTTATCGCATCGCAGGAACTGTCCATTTCTCGCGCCACCCACTCGGTTGTACCTCTTTCGACTACGATAATTTGAGTCTGTACCTAATGAACAATTTTTTTCTCACACTCTCTAGTTTTATGGCTGGAGCTGTTTGTGACGTCACTGTTCCTCATAAGGACCAACACAGTCTCACCCTCGACCAGGAAGCAGAACAGCACCACAGTGTCGTGTTACGTAACGTTTGCACGCTGCAGTTCTCTTGATGGTCACTAAATATGATCTTTAGTGCACACACTCACAACGCACACACTCACGTGTCCTGAAGATGTCTGGAAGCTTAAAGCTCTGTTTAAAGCTTGTGTGAAGCCTACAAAGCACTGGTACTGGAGACTCCTTCCAGCCCCCAAAAAAAAAATAATACTGTAAATCCCCGTATCAACAATTACACTCACGTTCTAATCTGTGTACGTGCCGATTTCGTCATACACGTCCCTGCAAATGAGCTGTCGCCATGGAAACAAACGAGGAAGACAGTGAAAAATAATTTATGAAATATGACAAAGATGGTAAAAAAAAAAAAAAAAACTGCTTTAATGAAATGTCAGTCATGTTTACAGTCAGGAAGGAGCACGTCGTCCCAGAGGTGCAGAGGATCATGGGGGACTCATAACTGTGTGTGTGTGTGTGTGTGTGTGTGTGTGTGTGTAGGTGTGCTGCACACAATTTTATTTAAATGTCAGTTGACAAAAACAACAATGCAGGAAGCGTAACGAGACCGAAGGGGGAAAAAACAATGCAGCGGGAACGAGAAGAAATGAACGCTGTAGGAAAACCAGCAACTACAACCACAGCGGAAACACAACATACCAAATAAAAAAATAAAAAAAAAGTAGATTACCAGGGAAAAAAGCAGCGGAAATTAAGAGTGGGAAGAAAATGAATCTATTCAAATGTAAATAATTTAATAAATGAATAAACTAATACAATAATGTGTTTTTAGTAATAAGGAGCAGAAGGAAAAAGAGTGAGAAATTTATTTAAAAGAAGTAAGTAATTACTTAAAATAGGAATTGGATAGAGTAATTAATTGTAGCTCAGGACAAGAAAATAATGAGAGAGAAAAGTGCGATAACGATTATATACTGCGTGGTCGAATATAATATACAGTATTTAGTCATTCGTTCGCTCATCGTCTATACCGCTTTATCATGGCCTGGAGCACAAGGCGGGTTACATCCTGGTCACGGTGCCAATCCATCGCAGGGCACAAACACACACACACACACACACTGCAGGACCTGGAGGAAAACTTCACACACAGACCCTGAGGCAGGAGGTGCTAACCGCTACGACACCGAGGCCACAGTGCTAACCGCTACGACACCATGCTGTATCCCACATGCAGTGTGTTACTGTATAGTCCATCATTTAAAGATGATTATTTGATCTGCAGTGATCTCTAAAGCCTCTAATTTCTCTAAAATATCTAAATTAATCGATATCTGATTTAACTGTGTTGAAGTTTATGCTGCGTCATGAATGAACGTCCGTCTGTCACATGATGGTTTTGTCGTCTGAGCCGTCCTTCTACCTCAGTGGGAAACGTCGGCCAATTACAGACGCCTCTCCGCTAGTTAGTGGAAATCTCGCTATATATATATATATATATATACACATGTGTGTATTACTCATAAAAGCAGTTATGTTGCTATATTTAGCCGGGCGGTGAAAGCGTAGTGAACCGAATCACAAACAGGTTTAGCTGCTGCAGGAAGGAAACAGATCGATTAGAACCAAAACGGGGCTTTTCATTTCCTAGAAGATTTTAAACGTTAAAAGGAATAAACCTCGGGTTATATCGAGAGATTGTGTCAAAGCTCCTTGCAGCAAAAACCCACTAAATTAAATTTCCACAGTCGATCTTGGCGTAGCGTGTAACAGATGGCGGCTCCAAAAACTCAATGAGAATTAAACACCGTTCTGTTTACGGACACGAGCTTCCACGCCGCGCTCTCGGTTCCAGACTGTTTAAGCTACTGGATTAAACTGATCGGATTCAAGTCACGATCAAACTGACGATTAATTATGAAACATTACTGATAAATAAAACAACTTCCATCATGATGTCCATCTGAATTAGTTTTTAAAGCCTGCTTTGGGAAGCCCTGTACTGTAGTCTCTGCACAATTATACTGTATACAGAAAGCTACAGTAACGTATAGTGTAGCAGCCTGGGTTTCTGTTTAACACAACAATGTGTCAGGTTATTGATCCGCTGGCGATTAGATTAAGTGATTAGATTAGTTTGTAGAAATAGTTAGAAGGTAAAAGCTAAAATCTAATAATCTGCTGATCTTTAATGTAATCAGTGATATTATTATTATTTCAGGTTGAAGCCCACGTACATGTCTGTCTGT
>JAQMYJ010000009.1:2331597-2334726 GCA_030014305.1 Clarias laeviceps | reverse complement strand
TGTGTTACAGATACGTGTTACAGAGATACGGTGTGTTACAGAGATACGGTGTGTTACAGAGATACGGTGTGTTACAGAGGTACGGTGTGTTACAAGTACGGTGTGTTACAGAGATACGGTGTGTTACAGAGGTACGGTGTGTTACAGAGGTACGGCGTGTTACAGAGGTACGGTGTGTTACAGAGATACGGTGTGTTACAGAGATACGGCGTGTTACAGAGATACGTGTTACAGAGATACGGTGTGTTACAGAGGTACAGTGTGTTACAGAGGTACGGTGTGTTACAGAGGTATGGTGTGGGTCTCTGCACACACAAATCACGCAGCATAACATACTGTCTGTCTGTAACACACTGTATCACTGTTACACATTCCACATCTGCACCACATTGTACGTCTGTAACACACTGTGTTAAAGTTGATTACAGAAGTACACTGTAGCAGGCTCTGTCCACACACACACTCCCTCATCCATCATGCATTGTGCACTTCCTGTTTCTGCAGCTCTCTGCATGTGTGGCTCATTATCGCTGACAGCAGCCTGAGCGCAGGTGGAGAGATGAGCTCGCCAAAGCTAGGGGAACTGGGTCAGAGAGAGAGATAAAGTGAGAGAGAGAGAGAGAGGAAGTGAGAGGGAGAGGGTTTAGGGTGATGAGGAGCTCGGGGGGTTTTGTTTGTTGACTTGGACATCATGGTGCAGAGCCGGACTCTGGGCGGTCTCCTGTGCGTCTCCCCCGTCAGGTTACGCTGTCACCCACGAGTCTCTATGCTCAGGAGGAGACTGCACTTCCGCAGGGTGATGTGAGTACACTCGACTCATGCTCGTCTCATGCTCGTCTCACACTCGACTCGCTTCACCTTTCTAGTTCTCCAAACGTGAAGAAAAACGGTTGGAATTCTTCATCTTGTGCATGAACACAGTGCGGCCGTGAGAGGTTTATACTAGTGCATGGACATAAACATGCTCTGTGTGGTTTTGATTTAGAACCATTCTTGTTTCTATAGTAACAGGTTCTATAGTATAGGTTTGGGAAATCGGTTTATTTATGGAAGGAGTCTCCAGTTTTTTGGAACAGGATAAACAGGAAAATACTGTACTCGGTGCTCCAACAACTCTTCACCATTGTTGTTGTTGTTGATTCTTTTCCTATAACGCCGCAACACAGAGTGTGTTATTGCTTGCAACTTTTTCTTTTTGTTGTTTTATATTTATACAGTACTGTATATGCGCACTGTTGTTATTATGTTGTCCTCAGTTCTTCCCTGAATGAACAAACCACGACCCCGCGGTGCACTTTGTGCGCATCGGAGATGCAGAGACGAATCCGACACTAGAGCTGCGTAGGTGAAGCTCGAAGACGCCGAGATCTGTGATGAATAAGTCATGCAGGTGCTGGACGACTTTATCCAGGGTTGCAGGCCCGCATGAGTAGTTTGGCTGAAAAATGCACTTGATTGAAGATTTTAAAATATCTCACACATTCCTGACTTCTAACAAAGTGCTAGTTGTTGCTTATTTCATTCTGTACAATCAAAAAAAATCTCTAAAAACCAGAGATTTGCATGTATGCATGTATGAGGAGACGCTGATTGTCGGTAGAACGCTCGTACATGTGCGATTTCATTTAAAATGCCTCGTCTTTGTCGCAAAACATCTGCCACAGGCTTGGAGGCAGAAAGGCCGGAATCTAAAATAAATGCAGTTCCTGGTTTAACCACCAGGTGCTGCTAGGATTCAGATTCAGTCTTAAATAAGAGCAACTCTTTAACCTCTTCTTCGTACCGTTAAATAACATGAGCTTTCCCATTTCCAAGACAAACATGATTCAAGGGTCAAAGTAATATAGTCGTGTGTGTGTGTGTGTGTGTGTGTGAGAGAGAGAGAGAGAGACAGAGAGAGAAACTGCAGATGTACTGTAAGATGATCTTTCTACTCATCAGCATTAGTCCAGTCTTCCCCCACGTGCTGCGTGAAAACCGCTCACTCTGCACTCTTATAGTTCACCTGAACGACATGACTAACGCATGATTGATGAGCTTCTCTCTTTCTCTCTCTCACAGACACTGACACACTCACCTACAATTTAATAAACAGTTGAATCTCTTATCTTCAGGCTACACATCTCTAATCCACTTGTAGCTTTTTTTTCACGTTTCACACCTAATGGAGATCCTGAAAGTCTCGAAAAATAGTCTCTTTTTAATTTGTCGAACCCTGGGCTTCTCACCTTCCTGTTAGTGATGATGATAAGTGACTCCAGCCAGTAGCTTCTCTGCGAGCAGGTGATTAGCGATTATTTGATTGACGAACATATAGTACGAGTCTAGGGATCTCCGTCCAGGTCCGAGAAAGAGTCATGCAGTGTCTCCTTGAGGCATTTTGAACCTACTAAGATCATCTCATTCCCCCCCCCTCCCCCTTTCCACTTTCCAGGTGCTAGTTCATGTCTGGTGCTGGTTCAGAGTGGGTTCAATGGCGAACCTCCATAGAACTGATTTTGTTTTTTCCATGGGCTAGAGAGTCACATCATTACGGCAAGAGCGGCAAGCACAACAACAACAATGGGGAACATGACTTTGCGAGCAGTTCTCCTGGTGTTATCAGTACTAGAAAGCATTTGAACAAACTATTGTACTTAAGTTATTTGGAGGTGGACTCAAGCCGCCCCCTCAGCTGACAGGAACAACCCAGGAACCACTAAGACACAGGCCTGCCGTGAACTAGAACCTGCTGGAACACCACTGTCACTTTCTATAGTCAATGCGGCCAGAAAGAAGGAAGCTCCTGTTCCTGCTCCACAATCCATACGTTCAAGCTGGACTACTGTCCATTTGAGTCCATTTTTTAAAAATAGCGGTCACAAACATTTAGTTGGCCATACATGAAAACCCCGCCTCCCCAGCCTCTGACAATAGCGGTTCTTTGTTGTAGCCCAGCAAAGTAGTGATGCTGCCATGAAATATTATTATTATTTTTGTTTTTTTGTCTGAGGGCCGCAGCTTTGCCATCTGAAAAAAAATGAACTGGTTTTGGTGCCACCTCGGTTGTAAGGGGTAACAAACTATTGTACTTAAGTTATTGGGAGGTGGACCCAAGCCGCCCCCTCAGCTGACAGGAACAACCCAGGA
>JAQMYJ010000009.1:2324097-2326597 GCA_030014305.1 Clarias laeviceps | reverse complement strand
CTACCCAGCGTGGAGCTCATCGGAACCCTCAGCGCAGTACTTCGAGGGCCCTCTCTGAGCTGGTGGAAGGTGACTTTGAGCAAAGAGAGACTTTGCCTATGACTACAGGGCCCTCTGCCTGAAGTGGAAGCCTGACATCTCAGAAGAGGAGCTGGTCAGCCGCATCCTTAATAACGTTAACCTCAGAGTCGCTGGCTGTCTCAGAGGCACAGTGAACACCGTGGAGCAGCTGGGATCAATGGTGGAGAAGGACTGTATGGGGGCGAAGGATTACTGGCAGAAGGTGGGGTCACAGTGCAGCAAGAAGAAGATGAGCAAGAAAGCAGTAGAACGGAGTTAGTCAAAACCCCTAGCTGGACTCTCCATTGCTCAGCCTCATTCAGCCCCATCTCTTCTCCTGGTACCCGGTGTCAGCTCAGGGAAAGGAGGTGAAGGCAGTGCTGGATACAGGGAGTACTTACACTCTCATGCAGGAGACCCTATGGTGACAGCTCAGGGAGCAAGGGGTATCAACTATAACTGGGATGACACGGGATGTCTCATTAACACTTACATCATGGAGGATGATCACTTGGCGTTTCTGTTAATAGTCAGCCTCGACTTTCTGGCTGCTATGGAGGCTGTCCTGGAGGTCGCCCAGGGAAGGTATGGCCTAAGGACTGAAGGGGGTTTTACCCATCACCCTTTCCTGCCCCTTTAAGACCTTCCTAAATTAACCACGAGTGCCACCAGATCACACACTCGCCCTCCTGCTTCCTCCAGGCTGTTCTGTGCATTGCCACCAAACTCAGACCCTCTGCGGCTAATTACCAAGTCTCCCCCGGACTATCCAGTGACCTGCAGGAGATTTTCAAAGCCCAACAGGAAGACAGCCTGATACCTCAACTGGCCACTATCGGCGACCCCGGGAAGTCACGGGACTGGGAGCATTATGGTGCAGAGTTCCGGTCCAGCGAGGAGGAAGATTCCAACTGGTGGTCCCACACTCTTTAACCCAGATGTTCATCCATCATTTTCATAACCACCCGAGGGGTGGACACCAGGGGGGGGCTAAATACCCTGATGAGGCTCCTAGACGTCGCCTAGTGGCCCTCCGTTCACGAGGATGTCTGGCAATTTATCGGGACATGTGGGGCCTGTCGGAGGAAAAAAGGACATCTAGGAAGGACGAACAACTTAACACTCACTACACATCAAACCACAGTTTTACACTACCTGTACACCAAGGACCAAGGTGGAGGAAAGGAAACACGGAGCGGAAAGCCAAACAAGCCAGATAGAATAATACCCGGAGGAAAGATGCGCACTTTTAGCCGGTTAGCTGGTTTGGCATAAGCCACTCCTCTGTCAAGCAAAAAGTTATCTGCTAAGGTAGCGCCCAAGTAGGAGGGACCAGCAGATATAAAAAATGAAACAGGGCCAATAAATCGCATGTTTTGGGGCAACCCATGGAAAGCCGGTGGTTTTAATGTGGTAAATTTGAAGCGTTATTACGGACGCTCTCCTCCGACGCCGGAAGCTGGGAGGAGAGACGGCCGAGGATCACATTTGTGCAAAGATTTTTCAATTAAAAAGATTATCTTCACCTGGACATATTACCCGGACCTCTCACCCTCCGTCATCGGCCTCCCGGATTGCATTAACCCTGGGGAGACCGAGCCATCTCTCCTCATACACACGAACAATAACCTGGACTCCGGACATTTATCTACTCACTCACTTTCACACACATACACACACAGATATATTTTTTAAATATTGCTTGCTTCTTTGTTTGGTTGTGGTGCACCTTTTTTGTTCACTTTATTTCTTTTTTTGTGTAAAACACATTTGATTTATTTAAGTGTTCATGTTTGTCCTTTTTGCTCACACGCAACACCGACAGAAAGATAAAGATCTCTCAATTTTTGTAGCTTCAGTTGATCCAAATTTAGCTGATCGTTAAAACCTGACATAACATAGCATAACCAAATATAACCTGACACAGCTCAGCTTCACCTAATTTACTTTGGAACAGGCTAGCATAACCTACCGTAACTGGAAACTGGTACGTAATGTGTCATAACAGGATGGACACAACCTGTCCTAACCTGCTTTAAGATCAAAACTGTTTGTCATAACCTGACATAATCCGGTGTAACCTAGCATGACCTCTCATAAAACGTAGCCTAATTTGAAATACTTTAACCACAAAGCCAGGCATAAATTGTAAGAATTGTTATCATTTATTATAACACACCCTGTCATGTAACTTATTTTAATCTGCCATTAAAATACAAATTATAACAATTTATCCTATAATTTGTCCTAATTTTGTAAACATATAATGTAACTTTAACCAACCTGTTTTAACCTAGTCATAAAAAACTAGCATACAGTAACACCTAATCATATCTTGTCATAAAAATATCTCGTATCTTATTCAGTGTTGCCAACTTAGCGACTTTGTCGCTAGATTTAGCGACTTTTCAGACCCCCTTGACGACTTTTTTTCAAAAAA
>JAQMYJ010000009.1:2313286-2323997 GCA_030014305.1 Clarias laeviceps | reverse complement strand
CGTCATCTAGCGACATTTGGCGACTTTTCGAGCAGACTTTAGCTACTTTCCATTGAAAATAGTTGGCAACACTGATCTTATTATTACATGGATTAACCTAGCATAAAACAGTCTATAAAATAATATCTGTAATAACTTAAAGCGTAAAGGAACACGTCACATTTTTGTCATGAAGCCTAGCATAACTTCTGATAATTTTTTATAAGCAGGCTAACCAATGTATCATAACTTTTTAACCCAGCATCATTTATCACTCTATAATAAAGCATATTTTTCTAGCATATTTTGGTAGAAAAACCTAGCTTAACCCAGGATCACCTAGCATACTCTATCAGGACATAAACTAGCATAACCTATATCCTTTTCTTGTCATAATGCAGTATAATCTGACCAAACCTAGCACACCCGGTCATATTTTATTTTAGCGTTGGTTGATGTAGCCTGGTGTAGCATAACCTAGTAAATAGTAAAGGCTAGCATGGCCTAGCATAACCTGTAACACTGAAAGTCTTCCACATCCCTCCTCTGCTCTATTCTGCTCTTCTTTCCTTTCTTTTTAACGTCTGCTAAAACTGCAGTATTACTGCTACTTTTTGTGTAGTGTGTGTGTGTGTGTGTGTGTGTGTGTGTGTGGTTAGTTTGCTTCCTCCTGCCGGCTGGTGGGTATTTTTAGCGCCTAGCTTTGCCATGCCGCAGGAGGAGAGCAGCACCGTTAGCAGTGTAGGAAGCAGCCGGTGACCTCCTACCCTTCCTTCCTGTTCTTCCCTCCTTCCTACCTGTGTTCCCTTTATCTATCTGTCCATCCATTCAGCTTCTCCTTTTTTTTTTTTTTTTTTTGGCAAATCTGGCTCTGTTCACTCCATGATCAGAGCATTTGTTTACAGTGCACATGGGGTTATGAGTGTGCTTGACTAGCATGGCTAGCGCTTAACTCAGTGGTTATATAAAGCTCGGCTTCATTTAGAATGACTGTGTTTTTCCAGTTTAGACGGAGATTAGTGTGACTCAGAGTGTTTTACATGTTTCGGATGTTGGCCACAGTGTTATGTAGTCTGGGTGTGAGAGGAGAGTCATGATGATGCAGTTTTTATTCATCCTGAATTCAAATATTGGTCTTGCTGATACGTTAGCTTTCAGGTTCAGGTGGGTTCTGTGGGTCGGTTTTGTCTGAATCTGTGAACTGTGTGACTCTAAGTTGATGTGCTGATCTGGACGCAGAGTTCTGGGAAGCAAAAGTCTAAACTGTAGTTGCGGGAGGTTCCCCGGGAGGTTGCGGGAGGTTCCCTTGTGGAATGCTAATATTTTACACTAAAGAGACAATGAAATAAACTAAAAGAGAACTGTCATAAAATATTGTCTGTTATAAGTGGTGTTCAAGTCAAACTGGGACTTTGCAGTTATGAGAGTAAAAACTCCATTTATTTCTCTATATAATCTCCTGCTACGCTAATGCACTTATCCCAGTGTTTCACTAGTGCTTGGACACCATCAGGGTAGAAAGTTGTCTCAGTACGCCAGAGCCGTGATCCTCATGTCTGAAACGCCGGCCTCCCAGGAACTCCTTTAATGTCTTTTCCAAAACATATGGAAATGGCTTGGAAGAGCAGGACTGTATGGAGGATGTGGTAATAACTCCCAGACGGATTCCTGTAATGTGCAAGTGGTGTTGGTGAATGATTGTGTGTACAGATCTCACAGACAGATGCGGCTCTTCCGCAAGATGGCAATAAGTTATCCGTCGATTTCCAACGATCGGGCGTTCCACTCGCTAAATGTTAATGGGAACGACTGCAGTGGGCTCTGAGCCACCTTGGCCGGGATCGTCATTCCTGGACTTATGGCTTTCTTTAAAATATTGGCACCATTCAGATGTTTTTTTTTTTTTACTGTGGCTAACAAGCGCATCACCGCCTTCAAACCGGAACTTGTGATGAACGGTTCATCACAAGTTCCAGTTTGACTTGATCACCCCTTATATATAATAAACATTGGCTAATATGTCATAAGGTCTCAATACCCACACACTATTTTGTGAAAAGTCACCTAACCGCTAATAAACTACCATAACATAGATTATTACAGTATGTCATTATTCAAAGATCTTTATTAATCCCAGAGGGAATTTTTTCCCCTTTTTTAAACCTAAAGTCAAATCTAAAGATGCAGTAAAATGCCATAACATGCCATAAACCCTGCCTAACGTGTTATAACCTGTCATAACTTTGCATATTACTATAAGTCATAAAACCTAGCATGCGGTCATAATACAGTACCTTTCCTAAACCTGTCATACCATAACATACTATGTATTTAACCCTTGCCTACCATGTCATAACCCATCATAATATTTCCAACAATTTTTCCTAGACTAGGGACAGCCTATGACAAGGTCAAGATACTCTAGCATGCTTGCCTGACCCACCATAACCTGTTAGAACCTAGCATAGCTTACCACAACAATGCAATAAACCCAGTTATTACACTTCAAGGACTTCAATAAACCCAGTTAATACACTTCAAGGGTTTATTGGATAATTACGGCTTATTAACTTCCAGCAAGGGAACCCTTTCTGATAGGAAACCACTTTGTTGTAGGGTTTAAGAATTCCTCCCTAACAGAAGCTTGTCTCTGCAAATCCGTGTGTGTGAGACGCATCACTTTACTGAAGCGAGCCGTCTCTATGATTTCCGATCAGATCCTGGATTAATCCACAGTGACGTTTTCTGCATTGGCTTATTGATGTTTCATTCAATTCAGTTTCACACAACGCGCAACGACAACACGGCACCGCTGAAATCTCTCCACTAATTATCACTCATCCTGAATCTTCTTTGTTTTGCTCCTTTAACACGCGAGAGATTCCAGAAGAACTCTGTCCGTACTGTATTTGTCAATTTCCTGATGATTACATTTGCCTTATAGTCAGACAGAACCTCAGGGTTTAGACAAGGAATTGTTTCTCTTCCAAATACGTCATGAAATCACTCAGGAGATCTGTGCTGGATGTTTAAAGGTTCTTTCAGGGGTTCTTTTGTTGGATATTTAGTGTACTGTGTTAGATCTTTCTAAAGGTTTACATGGAATATTGCTGGAATCTAAAATTGTTTTGTTTTTTAGTTAATCTTATTCATCAGTTTTTGAGGAACCCTGTTTTGAGAGTACACACCTAGCACTGAACAAAATCCTAAATGGCTGATTAATTTTAGGAGGAAATAATTAGCAATAAATCAAAGTTTATGGCCTGTTAATACATACATTCTGAGGGGGTCTTGAAGGGTAATTAAAGGTAATAAGCGTTGTTTATCTTCTCCCTCTTCCTTTCCCAATCATCCCAGTTCTGGCCTGCTGCACCTTTCCCCTCACCCACATGCCTATGGATTATGATCAGGGATTATCCCAGGATTATTTTGCAGACTAGGGTTTTGACCTCTAGTGCTCGTTCTGAAACGAAGGATTCTGAAAAATTCGCAGCGCTTAAACTAATTGCTTCAGGATCATGTATGATATTGTGTATGATCTCGACTTGTTGCCTCTTAATTCTTTATATAATAACATTGAAATCCAGGATAATGTTATTCAGTGACATTACTCCTCACGAAATACAGCTATAAGTAGAAGGCACTAGAGATGGGGGGAAAAGTGGTTAGCACTGTCGCCTTGCACCTCCAGGGTCCGGGTTCGATTCCCGTCTCTGTGTGCATGGAGTTTGCATGTTCTCCCCATGCTTGGTGGGTTTCTTCCCACAGTCCAAAGACATGTAGATTTGGTTAATTGACGTTCCCAAATCTTGTATTGGCAAGCGGTATAGTTGATGAATGAGTGAGTGAGGTTTGCATTTGAGGTGGTCAAATGTTGCCATTCCTCTATAATCCTACAGGAGGTGCACTCTAAACTATTCACACCTTGGCAGGCAGGTGATTTGCTAAGTTTGTTTAGAATTTTAACACTATTTGAAACAAATTTAATTCTGAATCAGGATATGCTTACGGAATTGCAATACGAATCGAATCGGCACATAGGTATGGTGATAATATCATATCAGGTGATCCCTGGTGATTTCCATCTCTAGAAAGCACACTGTTTGTTTTTCCACAAGGTTTTCTGGGAATGTGATGTGGTGAGGATGCAGGAGTGAGCAAGTGGTCAGATAAGAGGATGAAGAAAGCTGTCTGTGAGCCTTGTAACGGTCTGAAGAGCTAATCTAGTCCTGGCTTCAGGTGAACTGTGGATAGAAAATGGCTTCTCATTTGCCTGATTCCTGCGTGACGACATGCTGTGCATCCAACATCTGCATGAGTGTTAATGTCTGAACAATATGGAACTGATTATATGTAATGTTGCAAACACAACATTGTCATGAGAGCGAATTCAGGCCAAGGGTGAGTCAGGGTGGCAGTAGGTTAAAGGTGACCTAATATACAAAATTTACTTTTGAGACATTTTTAGACATTTCCAGTGTGCGTCCAATAAAAACATGAAAAAAAAATCCTTTTTTTTCCAATTTTTTATTTGCCAGACTTTAAATGAACCAGCTAGATTTTTTCCCCAGTCTGACCTCATATAGGAAGACCCCTCCCCCTGAGTTTGTTGTTAAGCTCTGCTGTTGTCTGGGTGTTGTAGCTCAGGAGTAGCTCATTTACATAGATACTGAAACAGCATGTTTGAAGAAGGAGTGAAAGAAAGAGAGATTAAGGTATGAAACAGTATTATAATAGGGGACCTTTAAATTAGAATGATAGTTTCTTTATCATTTTGGAAAAGTTCATTTGTTAGAAAATGTCATGGGCTGGTGGAGATGACTAGAACAGTTGTTTGAGCGAGACTGAAATAGAAACAATCCCACGCATATCTGGAGTTAAGATGGAGCGATTTCGCTGAGGTTGGGGAACTTTCAGCGCCAGAATTCATGCCTAGGGATCCTAATTCCATAAGGTCCACTCTATCATGTACAGTATAATGTACTATAAGCTGCATGTGGTACGTTCGAGACCTCGCGGGTGTACACATGACATGACAGAGATCTGACCTCAGCTGTGGGAACTGTGGGAACGAGTGCTTATTTATATACTGGCTTTATTTCCTCTGTTCTCTTCACTTGCACTTCAACACATTTTCACTTCCCTTTTTCGCCCTTAAGATTTGAGGAAGCAAGAAGACGTTGAATAAATCGCACTGGTTCTTGAGATTGTAGCATGTGGTCTTTAGTGTTGTGTTTCACTCATTTTATAGAACACACTTTGACTCCATAAACAAATCCATGAAAGTCCACATTATTAAGAAGCCTTTAAGCCACAAGGCTCCTAGACTTCATCCTGGAGAACCCGGTTTCTGGCACTTTTCGGTGTAACAGGATTTTCCAAGACCAGGGTCAGGAACCTGTGCGTCCACTGAAGAATCGTTCTGATTGGACGATAGAGAGAAGGAGCAAATGCACGAGGTGATGGAGCGCATGAAGGTGTCTGTGTGCGACTGCTAGTGCTGACATCAGCAGCTTCATTCATGAATAGCATTGATAATGAGTGCAGTGGGAAGCAGCCGTGATGCAGGACGAGGACAAGCACACAGGGAAAAAGAGAGAGAGATCCAAAATTTGTCTAATTGGATGAGGATGGAGATGAAAAACGGCAAGACATGAAGGCATGAAGCCGTGAGGCAGAATTAATAAGCAGGCTTGTGTGAGATAGCACCGCTCCTCCTCCTCCTCCTCCTCCTTCTCCTCCTCCTCCTTGTCCTCCTCCCATCACCCCATCCTCCTCTCGCTGGATGAATGAAGCAGGGAGAATTTCTGCTCAGCCCTTCATGGCTTCCAGGTTTGTCCGCATCTCTCCACCTCCCTTCATCTCATTGTTTCTTGCGTCTGCATTAGCATTAGAGTTTTATTTATTTTTTTCCTCTTCATTAGCGTTAGTCTTGCAGCATCTCCCCAGGGTCCACGTTCAGCTCGGGAGGCGTAAAGAGCACATCAGAGCTCAGGGTGTGATTAGCATGTGTTTCTTATGAGGAGACACATTTTTGTTGTTGTTGCTGTTGTTGTCTTGGAATATTTGCACTGGTGTAATTAGAATGTGCCACTTTGTTAGATGGTTTTCCGGTAGGCGTGTTGCTCTGGCAGTTACAGTAGCTTGGCGATACCCTGTATCTTCGTGCCATCCAAAAATCCTACGGCAGTGTTGACTCCTGCACGACTGGAGTATTTCTCTGGCTTACACAGCAACAATTATTTTTTTTTATTTCAGGATATTTATATATTAACAGCATTGTTTGTGTAAATGCAGGACGTTAGAAGCGATTTTTTAAATATGGAGATCATTTTTTTTAATCACTAAAATACGGTTTCAGTAAGGTTTAAAGTCTGAGTGTGAGAGTAACATTGCTGCGGTCTGTTGAAATACATACAGTACCTACCTGATGCACACAGTGAACAAAAATATTAGAAAAGTAAAACAAACAGAGATTAAAAAAAAAATTGCAAACTTTTGCGGCATAAATGGTTAGATTTGGAATTGAAGAAAACATTACGTGACAAACAACTGAGTTTCCCTTGAACTATTTTATTTTATTTCTTTTTCTTTTCTTCGATTTTTTTTATTTAGTTACCTGGTCACAGATTATTTGCATTTGTTGCACAAGACCAATGTTGAAAGAAATTAAAGAAAAATAAATGAACAAAATTCAATGACAAAAAGCCAATTTTTCACTATTATTATTATTATTATTATTATTATTATTATTCAGTAGGAGTAGTATAAGCAGTAGTATAATACTTCCTGAAAATGCCCAAATGTTGTAGTATCATTATATATATGTTTTTCTTCTTTTTTATTTAATTTATATATATATATATATATATATATATATATATTTATTTTTTTTTTATTACATTTTTCACTCTCACCACTCACTCATCTTCTATACCGCTTTATCCTGTATTCAGGGTCACGGGGACCTGGAGGCTTAGGGCACGAGGCAGGGTACACACTGGACAGGGTGCCAATCCATCACAGGGACACACACACACTCACACACTACGGGCAATTTGGGAATGCCAATCAGCCTAACCTGCATATTTTTGGACTGTGGGAGGAAACCGGAGAACCCGGAGGAAATCCACCAAGCATGGGGAGAGAACATGCAAACTCCATGCACACAGAGACGGGAATCGAGCCTGGCTGGGAATCGAACCCGGACCCTGGAGGTGCAAGGCGACAGTGTTAACCACAACACCACTGTGCCACCCTTTACATTTTTCATTTAATGTAAATTCTATTCTATTTAGTTTTAGATAGTTTTCAAGTCTTGTTACCTGGTCACAGGTTGTTTGGCTTATTCATTACACAAGACGCATTAAAGAAACATTAAAGAAACACACAAAAAGATTAAAAACACACAAGAAGATTAAAAGTATTAAAATGAAAATAAAAATAAAAAAATTACAAAAAGCCAATTTTCATGCATTCTTCTACTTTTTCTTATAATTATTACTTAGTAGTAGACGAAGCATCATTGTTTTATTTTTTATTCAATTACATTTTATATTGTTTAGTTTGTTTATACTTTTTTATGTAAAATTAATTCTATTTTATTTAATTTTATTTAGTATTTATTTAATTTAGTTTGTCCGGCAAAAACTTATTTATTGGAAAAAAAAAGAGGAAAAAAAAAAGAGGTGACACTGAATTATTTATTATTAGTATTATTATTATTATAATTATTTTTAGTAGTAGTAGTAGCATTGTTTTATTGTGATTAATAAATTAATTAATTGTTAAGATGAATTAATTTAATTTAATCATTTGATTTTATTTTAATTCAT
Source organism: Clarias laeviceps (assembly GCA_030014305.1). Classification (NCBI taxonomy): domain Eukaryota; kingdom Metazoa; phylum Chordata; class Actinopteri; order Siluriformes; family Clariidae; genus Clarias; species Clarias laeviceps. Next base: position 2,316,183 of record JAQMYJ010000009.1, on the reverse strand, counting down.
GTTGTTTATCTCCAGTTCCTGGTCACAGGTCACATTTATCACACAAGACCAACGTTTCACATTCATATTCCCAGAGTTTACCAGGGCTGTGCTCACATCACCAACCTGAAGTCACTCAAATGATATTTTTCACCCAACGTGGCACAGATCTGATTTTCTATGGCTGTCTGAACGCACAAATCAGATGTTTTTTGGATTCACTTTGGTCCTAGATCTGATACATATCAGATACGTGGTGATGCGACTTGAATGCGAGCGGGCAGATTGGAATTCATGTGACTTGTTGCTCCTGGCAGCGCAGGGATTTCATAGCAGCGCTAGCAACAGCTGCTAAAACAAGTAAAGTGGGTCTGAATCTCTTCCTTCTTCAAGGTATTAACAAATCCAACCGACTGACGGCTGAACAGAGCAGAACACATGCAGGTTTGGTTTTTGCAAAAATCCCATCCATTGTTTTAAATGAATGCAAACTTGTGATGTGTTTTAACCAGACGGCGCGCGCAAAGACGTATCGGTGTATGTACGCGTGCCGTTTCAGAGGACAGACGCATCAGATTAAAGTCACTTGTACTGTAGATATGAATGTGAATCATCATGACATACAAATCTGATCTGAACAAAGAATCTGAATTGAACAACGACGCTTGTAACGTGAATGTAGCCGAAGATAAAATCAACACATTACAATGTCCTTTGTCCTTCGTCCTTCAGAGACTCGGCTTTCCAATAATGAATGAAAATTCATAGCATCTGAATGCACAGAGAGGGGGTTCGTTTAACACCTAACGTGAACTGAAATAAAAAAAGTACGCCATTCGCTGAGAATCGCTGTCTTTGTCTGCATTTTTTGACTTGAATTAAAAGTTTTAAACCTAAAGCAGCGCTACGGTGTTTTCCAAACGTCTGCTGCATCATCGTCTCTACCGTCCCGCACGACGCTAACCGAGCCGCGCGGATCTAACGTGATCCTCTAATCTAACGTTACAGGAAGCTCGCATTACTCTAATGGAGTTTAATCAAAGTGCGCTGCGTCTCACCGTCAGCCCGGCGGCACCGAGGCTCCGAGTTCCTCCACTGCGAGAGACGTGTGTCATAAATGAACCGACGGAGCGTTCCAGATCGTGACCTTTGGTGCTGACACTGATTGTGGTGGAGGAAAGGTGAAGGAAAGGTCATCGCTCATCTGACTGATGACTGTGTGTGTGTGTAAGAGAGAGAGAGAGGGACAGTACAGTGCAGATAATTTAAAAGCATCCGGGTGTTTTTTTTTCCCGTTCTGTTTGTTTTTCCAGGCAGCCGCCTCTCAGTCTGTGCACAGTCCATTAATAATTAAGACCAAAGCTGTAAGATGGACGGCGCGAGCGAGGACGCTGAAGCGGACAGAAGATCCACGGAGAGACCGTTTATTGATCTTTCAGTAAAATGAAATGTATTTATGGTCAAACAAGAGCAATAAAAAAATAAATCAAATAAATACCAGATTTGTTGCTCATATTATATCTTGATAAAAGATTTCGATTTAACCACGCCCACAGAAACTCCATAAAAGGAAAATCCCAAAAATAGCGACAAAACTAGCTACAGTGATCCCCCACCTTAACAATGTTCCCCTCAAGAACTAAAATTTTACAAGAAATATGTAAAGTTTTAGAAATTATAATATTGTAATATTTTTGGGTGTCTGTAAAACCGAGATTTATCGTCTCCCCTGCTGGGTCTTAGTGCCTGCAGAGTTTTTGAGTGTGTGCGCGCGTGCGTGTGTGTGTGCGTAAGGCAGAGAGTGTGTGTGTTTGTTTGGGAACCTGAGAGGGGGGCTGTAAAAGCGTGTGTTTGTGTGTGTGTGTGTGTGTGTGTGTGCGCTCATTCACTTCCACCAACACACACACACACACAATGTGTGTTGGTGTAAACTAACAATGTTAGTTTTGGAATCCGCAGAAGCTCAGTGGTCCGAGCACAACGTAATAATCTTTGTATGATAAAATGACTCATGGCATGAATCCACACGAATCGCTTCAGTTTCAAATAATCATTCAACGCTGAACACAAACAGCAATAATCCTGATAATAATAATTAGAATCATAATCATGTTTTTTTGCTGTTTGTGTCCAGCAATGAATAATTATTTGACCACAAATGGCTGAAATAAAGCTGCTCACATCGTGCGCGCTTTCACTTTAAAAAAATGCAATCTTTATTCAGTAAGTATTTGTGCTCTGTCGCTTTTCTGGGGTACTGATTTTACATTTTGTTTGCTTTGCAGAAGTCACCCCTCTTTATGATAGATGAATATTATGGCTGAAACGTGTCAAATGAAAGCGTGTACCAAAAACAGCAGTTACATTTCATTCATAAAATTCTCTGATTACAAACAACAACACAGCACAATGCATATCTGTGACTGGCTGAAATGTGGTTGTGAACAAGCCTTTTAGCAAATGTAAAATGTTCGCGTGAACCCGCGTGTGCGCTCTTTCACTTTGCTGAGTTTTGATCAAAAGGCAGGTGAACACGCGCGCCATTCATCCCCAGAAATACAACAAACACAAATCAAATTTATACTCGCTAAATAAGCGCTGTGTGCGAAATGCACGCCGATGTGAGCCGCTTTATTTCAGTCATAATATAGTAACATATTTTTGCTGTGTAGTGGACCGCGTACAGCCTCTCGCGGGCGACCCTTTCTCTGAATACGCCGTTGTAACGGGGGTGGGGTTAAGAAAGTGAAGTGAAGTGAGGGGGCTATGAAGGTGATCATGTCATCTCCGCAGCAGTGTATGCGCCAATAATTCACGTTTCATACGAAATACATAATCTGCAATTTGTTTTCCATTAGTTTATATAAAAGCAGACATTTCGCTTTCTATAAGTATATATTTTTCACGTCTGTGAGGCG
>JAQMYJ010000009.1:2289770-2313186 GCA_030014305.1 Clarias laeviceps | reverse complement strand
TGGGCTGTAGAACGAATAATTTGAGTTTCCATTATTTCCTATGGGAAAATTTAATTTGGTTTACGAGTGTTTTGGAAAACGAGCCCACTTCCGGAACGAATTATGCTCGTAATCCGAGGTTCCACTGTATTTTTCACACTTCCTCCACTCTAGTGAGCGGAAATGTCTCTTAGCGTGATTTTTTTTTTCTTGACTCAAATCAAAGAAATTTAAGCTAACTAGCAAATTTTATCCTTCCCACTATTTTATTTATTTATTTATTTATTTAATTATTTAATAGTATGCACACCTGGCAACCCTGCACTTTAACCACGTACAGTACTTAGGTCTCAGGATGTGAGAATGTGCTGTGGTGTGTTTTTCTGCCGCGTCAGGGAAAAGGGCCGTGTGCTAAATGTCACTGTGAAGGTGATGTGTAATGAGACACGCCCGCCTCCGTGGAGAGCCACTAGAGAGCCACAGAAGCGTGACTATAATGTGTTTTTTTGAAACCTAAAGAAAAGGAGAAAATGATACATCAGAGTATGTTATATATTTAAATGTTCATGATACACGATCCACTGTAAATCATACGCTGTCGTTGTGTATATAAATATACTGTATATTATGTGTATATATATATAGAAAGAAAGAATAATTGCGTCTTCCTGTGTTTTTCTCTGCCTGCCTCAGCACTGCGAGTAACTCGACCCGGAGCACTCCCACTTGTTCGCCCGTCCTCCGTAAGCGCTCTCGCTCGCCGGTTCCTCCGAGTGCAGACGGGGAGAACATGGTGGAGAAGAGCTCGGACCACTCGTCCGATAAATCGCCCTCCACCCCCGAGCAGACGGTCCAGCGGACTTATAGCCAATCACGCACCGGGAACAAGAACTCCAAGGTGAGCACTGCCACACACACTGTACCATTCAAAACTGTATCTTTGAATCCTAAACTGAATGTACACACTTAGACTCCTTTAAAATCTGATTATTGTGAGTGCAGTCGAACACAGGATTCTTAAAACAAAAACAAGTGAGCTTTTTTAAATAACTGTTTTATTCAAATTTTCTCCAATTTGAGGTTAATTGTCCAGAATTTTTTTGAAAATGAGTATTCTCTGTAATTGAGACTCAGCTTCATCATCATCATCATCATCATCATATACACATCATTACACTATGTTTTCTCTCTCACACACACACACACACACACACACACACACACGCTCATGAAGAAAGTCTTCAGTGGTTATTGTCTGTTGTGACCTGCAATTTTAAAACACTGGCAACATTGTATTACTTTTTAGAATAATTTTTATTTATGATCAACAGCAAATGCAAAACAATTCGCAGATTGAAACAGGAAGGGGCGGGCCTTACTGAACATCACATGGTCGTTGCTGATGTGTGTGTCACAAAAATCAAAGTCGAATTGCAATTCAGAACGTATTCATTTAATGCAAAGGCAAAAGTCCAGGGGGTGGAGTCGGACCTGATCCAGCCACTCCTACCTGGATGGATGTGGGCGGAGTCGAAGCAGGTGGAGGTGGTTTTTAGGCTGGAAGAGTGTGTGATTAATGTGCTATTCAATGTTGTGTGGGTTAGAGGTTAGAGGTTAGGGGTGAGGGTTTGGGGGTGTTGGACCAATTAGAGCAGTTCATAGTTCTTACTCTATACGTCATCCCAGAAACATCACTGTTACGCCGTCGCTCAGCCAATCAGCAGTCAGCATGCGATGGTCAGTAAGGGGTTAACGGCAGTCTGGTCTTTACAGGTCGCCGTCAATTTCAGTCTGCAGAGTGTACAGCGTTTCCCTTTTTCATCTCCTGATTCTTTTGTTGTTTTTTTCTCATGCATGCTAGTCACACAAGCGACTGTCCAGAGTAAGCATCAAATTTTTTCCAGTTTTTTTTCTACACTGTGTGTGTGTTTGTGTGTTTGATGTTTGTGTCCAGAATTCTCACCCTCGGGCTGCTCGTCTTCTCCTATATGTTCACCATTTTCACTTTGGGTCGGATTCGTCACAAGTTTAAATTCAACATGAAAACAATAATAATGGGCAAATAAAAAAAAAATAAATCTGCATTAGGAAGAAATAGCGCCCCCCAGTGGATGTGTAATACATTTGTTTAATACATTTGTTTAATAACTAACAACTTATTGGTAATAACAATCATTCGTTTACACACACACACACACACACACACACACACACACACACACAGCTGAGCAATCATTTGATTTTAAGAAACAATTAGAACTTATTATTATATTCTGATGGTTCTAACATGTTCCATGTATGTTCTAAATATTAATAACTAATTGGCAGCTCATACATTTTTTTTTTTTAATAAATGATAGACAATTTGTTGTTAAATACCAGCTGATTATTATTTGTTAACTATTATGTGTATTCTCATTGATTATTATATTTATTATTACTGTTATTATTATTAGTAGTAGTAGAAAAATAAACTCTGAAAGAAATACAAATTATAGAAAGCTAGGGGGTTAAAAGGGTATAAAAAATTATAAACATTATTCATTTTTATTACATGTATAATTTAACTGAATTTTTGGTTAATAGCTTAATGATTTATTCTTTACCTCCTTTTACATCATAATCATTATGAAATCATGTAATGTGATATCTTTCCTATTAATGTAACAAATGTGATTATCTTTAACAATTAAACAATACATTTTTCTAATATTAAACTTTAGTATTTGCACTTGTTTAAATAGTGTTTGATTTTCTCTCCTACTGATCATGTGTAACAGGTCCATATTATTAATATGGTACACTATAATCGTGATCAATAAGAGTTGCTTTTAAACGGCCTTATGCTCTTTTGAGCCCTTCCTACACTGTCACTTCGCAACACTGCCCTCTTTTGGTTGCACATCTGCACCTGTACCTGTGCTTTACTCACATCTGGAGCTGTTCTTGTGCTGCTGTTGCAGATGTTAACAGAAGAACACACAGGTGCAGGTCTGAAGCAGAAACCTGTCGTTATCACTCTGTACTTGTACTTGTGTTCTGGTTCTGTCTAAACCTAATGATTTTCTTCTCTCTCTTTTTTTGTTATTCATTTTTCACTCATCTGACAACGAACGAACAGAAAAGTCAAAGCTGGTACAATGTAAGTCAGAATTCCTTCTTTTCCTGTGTTACTGGTTCACTGTAGAATTCTGCCTTTTTCTAAGATGGAACTCTTCCTGCACTTTGTCCTGAGGAGCAAAGCTAAATTAAATCATGTAAATTAAATGAAATAGTTCAATGAAATAGATGAGCTTAGGATGCCAGAACCATATGTGAAATTTAAGTATATAAATGATTCTTTTACAAGAAGTCTTTTACAGAACAAAATGAACTATGGCTGCAATTTCCTACACTGGCACGTACAATAATAAACTTTGGATATGAAGGACAATTTGTTAAAAAACAAATAAATTATAAAATAAATTGTATTTAAAAATAATTAATACATTTTAAAAAATCTAAGTGAGATATACCTTCATTTATTTATTTATTTATTTATTTATTCTTTTTTTCTTTTATCAAAATTCGGGTATGATAATAAGGATCAACCTAGAAATAGAAGAGAAAAAAAAAAAGAAAAAAAATATATATATATATATATTTTTTTGTTGTTTGTTTGTTTGTTTTTGTTTGTTTGTTTGTTTTTCAAATTTAATTTCAAATTTACCAAATACAAGATATTTAAGCCTATTTTGGACATATTATGCTAAATTTTAAGCATATTTTAAGTTTTTTTTTTTTTTTTTTTTGCTCTTTTGGCAGATACTTTTGCTTATTTCCAGAAATTAATGTTTTAGCTTTAGTTAAGTATCTTTAGGAACAGACTAATCTTTTAGCTGGATTGTTATAATTCTTATATTGAGAAACTCTAAATAAAGTTTACTAGATTCTCTAATAAGATATTTAAAATAGAAGATATTTTCACTAAGTTGTAATTTTTTTTGCAGTGCGTATCGTATTTATCATTTATAAAAATTAGTAAAGAAACATCTGCATCTAACAGTCAGAGTGATCTCTTGGCTCAGACTTGGTCAGGTGTGGAAGCGTGACTTTATTCTTGGCACGAGTTCACTTTTTGTTTGTAAGCCAGATGCATGTTCTTGTCTCGAGACCTTCAGCCGGTCAGGTTTTCTTTCCCGTGAGAATGTGGAAGTCAGAGGGTCAGCAGTGAGGACCAGAGTGTTGTTTTGTCTCTCGGTGGTAATGAGCTGTAGAGGCCGCCGAGACAACCAGGGCATTGTTAAGAGTCACGGCACTCGGGTTCGCGTTGGCCGAGAATGGACTCGTACTGTTTACACACGTGCAAGAGTTTCACAAACACTCCTGAAAATATTTTTATGTTTTAAAGACATCCACGTTTACAGTTGAAATTGTTGCTACACCACAAATCAATAATAATAATAAATGAATTAATGAATAAATAAATAACAGACTTTAAGACATCATATTTAAAGTGCAAACTTTTAAATGTACATAAATCTTGAAAATTTATATAATGCTAAAAGCGTGTATTAACCATATATTATATCTTCATTATACCGTTTTGGGTTTTTCACATCTATTATAATTATAAATGGGTCTGAATTTATTTATTATTAATTTATTAATTTCTTTTACACTATGTGAAACATTAGAAGCTAAGCGGTATAATGTACTGTACATCCTGTTAAAGCAGGTCAGCAGGAAACAGGATATTTACAGGCTGTGGTTAGTCATAGTTATACAGAGGTCATATATACAGTATATACTGTACACGCATACAAGGGTGTTTAGGTCAAACTGGGACTTTTGATTGTGCAGACTAACAGAACATAGTTATGAGAGTAAAACCTCCTGCTCTTTATTTCTCTACACTAATGCACTTATCCCAGTATTTCACTAGTGCTTGGACACCATCAAGGTAGAACGATTTCTCACTACACCGGAGCAATGATTACACATAAATGCCCGCTTTATGTCTCAAACACTGGCCTCCCAGGAACTCCTTAAATGACCCAAACATGTGGAAATATCTTAGAGTACAGTAAGGTCAGGACTGTACGGTGCATGTGGCAATAACTTATAACTGAGTTCCTGTAATGTGCAAGTGGTGTTGGAGAATGATTGTGTGTGCAGCTCACACAGACAGATGTGTCTCCCAAAAAGTTTCAAGGATCAGATGATCCACTCGCTAAATGGTCATGATGTTCCTGACTGCAGTGAGGCTCTGAGCTATGAATGGCTATGAATGGTTCAAATGTTTTACTGCATACCGTGCTTGAAGGCTCCTGTAAATGCCAATCACTTTTACGCCTCCATTCACCAGAAATGTCCCGCTTTGACTTGAACGCGTCTCATATTTCCAGCATAATAAATAAGCCATGCATTATGCCTTATTCAGCTTTATTACATAGAATTATTACATTAACAACATAAAGCAGAGAGCATTTTTTATGATTTGGTAGATTATTATAAAAAAAAAAAATAAAAAAAACAGGTTGTTCTGTGTACAAAAACCTGACAAAAAGTTCCAAGTAGGAGCTCTGACTAACCGCTCCTTGGGGAATCTTGTTTTTTTGAGAGTGCATGCACCAGGTGGTTTTGCTCTCTAGATAACTACAACTTGAGCTGACGAATTAAACAAACGTAGGCGGTCGCATTGCAGGTCTCCGGCGTCTCGAGATTACGTGGTGATTCAGGACCTGGCTTACATTCATCTGCAATAAGGTTCAGGATCAAATTCTTTGCACGGGTGTGTAATGCTGGTTCGACACAAGGTTCTGTTTTTTTTTCCTGTTCAAAGCTGCAGAAGCATCTGTGATCTCACAGACATGATTAGGACATCCTGGTCTTTTTGCCCTCATAAACTCTGCACAATAGAACCTTTAGAGCAGGTCAGCCATTCAGATTTAGTGGAGTCCAGTACGCTGCGGTTGGGAGCCCTGTGTCTCGAAAGCAGATGTTATGGTTGGAGAGTGAATTAAAGCGCCTTTAAAGCCTTTAAAGAAAGGGTCACCAGATGAACAACAGCTTTCATTTAGGAACACAATAAAACCCTGTTACTTTTTAAAAGTAGATAAATTCTCGACGGAATAATGAAAGACTTATACGTTACTTGGAACAAGTTGAACATGGGATGGAAGAAAATGAGACTGTTGTGATTTTCTATGGCATGAACCTCCCCCGGAGCCTTTCCTCCTGAAGAAAGGCTCACTAGAGTTCATTCACCCTTGTATGTTTGTGTGTGTCTGTCTGTGTAAGTGTGTGTGAGAGAGAGAGAGAGAGATATGCAACCCTTTGGAATGAACCTCCCCCAGACCCTTTCTTCATAGAGAAGGGGTTACTAGGGTTTATTCACCTTGTTGAGGAACTGCAGACAGAATGGTTAAAATCCCAAACAATACTCTGACTGGGGCGTATTTATGGAGGTTTCTCATAAGATTACAAAAGTCAAGGTTGTTCTCCTCTGGACACGTTACTAACATGAATTTGTCTGCTGAGAAGAAACTGCAGGCAGTTTGGCCGGGTTGGTGAGAAAGCACGAGGTCGGGGATGGTACGGGGGCTAGAGCGTTTTCAACCGCGGTCTTCTCTTGTCAGTACACGAGGTGCCTGTGTTCCTAAAAGCTGGAGGGGAAAAGGAATTCCTGGAAAAAAAACCGTAGAATTCGGTAAGGGGGCACACACGAGGGGGCGTCACCCGTAAATCTCAGCGTTGCTTCACAGTGGAGGGAGGTGTGACAGTCCTGCAGCAGGGAGCACACTTTTACACCATGGCCCCTCCTCTGGACTCTGCCGTTTTTCGGATTGGTTCAAGGCTAACCCATTCCCCCCCCCACCCCCCACCCAATTTCTTCAGTGCTTTCTTCAGCACACAAACATTCGGCGAGTGAGTGCCTCCTCCCATCCTCCGCTGTTGTTTTCTAGGAAACTTGCAGGAGCTCTAGGCAAAGCTGTTGTTTTGCCTGCTTTTCTTGCTTCATTTGCAAGAGAGCACCAGTCCGATTCCTCGACCTCGCCCCTCTTCAAGGAATTAAGCCTTTTCCAAGAGGGATTCTTTTTATTTTTAGTATTATTATCTACTCCAGCAGTTTCTTTCCTTTGACGCGGAGATGAAACCATCACTGTGCAAAAGTTGATGCTTAGAGGACTGCACTCCAACAAGCAGAGTTTAAAAGGGTCACTGACAAGATGACTGACGAGTCAACGGAAAACATCTTCATTTAAAGAGAGTGGGATTTTATTTATCTACCAATGAAGCGTGATCATGTTTGCTTCTTCAGGCTTCTCGCATGCTGCTTCCTTCTAACCGTGCTTAAAGGTACTGTATTCCTGGTCGCTTGCCAAAAACTTGCCTCTTAATTTGGGAAAAGATCTATCGACAAGAAGTACTTTTCATTCGCCCATACATTGTATAGGGTTTCCGCTTGAAAGTTCACGATGGATTTATCTACAGGATTTCAAGCTTCCTTGGTTGTCCTGTGGTTTCCTGAGCCCGCATAGAGAACTGCCGCTCCTGGACTGGCCAATGACAGATGGCATGCCACCAGAAGTTTAACGAGGTTACTCCGGGTCATTTGAGATCTGCGTCGTACTCCAGACCCTGGGCTCAGCCGCAACACAGCAACTAGAAAAAGCTGTCCTCCAGGAAGATAGATCTTTGACCCGACTAAAGTAGCTGCCATCAATCAGCTGGGTTAACAGCTGTGATGGAAAACCCTGGTGAGCGTTCTTTATTTGAACCGGCAGAAATGGTCAGCATGGAGAGTGCGGCGAACTCGCTGTGCGATTGGGAGACGGTTCAGCACCCTGAAGGACTCCGGTATTGTTGGACTCAGCGGGAATGGGAGTTTGAGAAAGTTCCAGCAGTAAGTGATCAGCGAGGAAACACAAATGGTGGAGTTATGGCTTTTTTATAGTAGCTCATAAAAGTGCCAACGCTCTGACTCAAGAGTGAATGCAAGTCGCTCTGGAGCAATTGGGTATCATTTCTTTTTAGTGTAGAATTTCCGAACTCGCAAAGCTTAACGTTTGGTGAACCAGACTCGTTTAAATCATTCTTTTTTCAGCAAGCTCTGCTGTGTTTTGAGAAAGACTTTTGAATAAGCTTACAAATGCGGATAAAACAACTTAACCAACAACAATACATACAGTGCATCCAGAAAGTATTCACAGCGCATCACTTTTTCCACATTTTGCTATTTTAGAGCCTTCTTTCAAAATGGATTAAAGTTACTATTTTTCTCAAAAGAAGTTTGATTGAAATATTTGCAAAGGTATTAAAAAAAAAATATGTACAAAAGTATTCACAGCCTTTGCCATGACACTCAAAATTGAGCTCAGGTGCTTCCTGTTTCCACTGATCATCCTTGAGATGTTTCTACAACTCGATTGGTTGTACATTAGATTTTTTCATACTTCCCGGATGCACTGTAGGTACCTGACAAGCAGCTCATGCCTCCCAGACCTTCATGAAGCCCATACCACAGACTCATTATGATCATATTACAAAATGTCCATGTTGGATATCACATTATGTTATATAGTGATTATCTCCACAGACCACTGTATCATATTTAGATCAGGGATCTTCAATTCCAGTCCTGGAGATCCAGTGTCAATTCTTCAACACCTGAACACACCCACTAATCCTGGTAATTAACAGGTTAGTTAAATCAACTGTGTTTAAGCAGAAGAATCACCTAACTATGTGGGACACTGGATCTCCAGGACTGGACCTGAAGATCCCTGCTGTAGATCCTAGAACGTCCTGTTGTGGTCCCGATGTCTTGCAAGTTAGTCCTCTATCTCTGTAATTTTTACTTCTCTCAGGTGTTGTCACCTACGTATAAGCAGCGCAATGAGGACTTCAGGAAACTCTTCAAGCAGCTACCTGACACTGAACGCCTCATTGTTGGTGAGTGGGAGAGCAGCGACCAATTTCAGATTTGTATTTTTTTATTTTATTCAAAACTGCAGTATTCAGTAGTAAACTCATGGAGTGCCGGTCCACCCTCTCTCAGATTACTGTACATGCTGAGTTCTGCATCAGTATGAGTTCCTTCCAGGTTCTGCTCCATGATTCATTCTCACCTCCCAAGAACCGGTCAGTAGGTGGATTGGCAACTCTAAATTGCCTCTAACTGTGTATGTGTGTTTGCCTGGTGCCCTGTCGTGTCCTGGTGGTGCATCCAGGTAATAACACCTGCCTTGTCCGCAGTGTTCCTGGGATAAAATCATGATGAAGCAAAGAAAAATCATAATTGTGTCCTGAATTGGGTAAAAGATTTAAAATGTTTTAGAAAGGACCTTAATAGTGTCTTACTGTTGTTTTTTTCCGGAAGGTTCCAAGTAGTTCCCTGTTGGTCACTAGAGCACTTAACCAACTATGGTCACAGTGTTTACAGGAAATGACCAGCAATAAGGATACAGTTTATATATCGGGAAATTGGTGCATTTTGGTAGAAGATACAGATTCTGATTGATTGAGCACAAGACGCCCTGAGATACGTGAACTTTTACAGACTATCTTTTAGCTTGACCCCTCTAGATCAAGCTCTGACCTTTGTCCTTTGACCTTCCTCCTGCCAGACTACTCATGTGCCCTGCAGAGAGATATCCTCCTTCAGGGTCGCCTCTACCTCTCAGAAAACTGGATTTGCTTCTACAGCAACATCTTCCGCTGGGAAACACTGGTGTTTATTCGTTTGTTTGATATTATTTGTTGTTCTTCTTCTTCTATTTGTGCATGATTCGCTCATGGTCAGTCTTCATGAATTACCTCTGTGTTTATGTAGCTGATGGTACGTCTAAAGGACATCTGTTCCATGACTAAAGAGAAGACGGCGCGTCTCATCCCCAATGCAATCCAGCTGTGTACTGACAACGAAAAGGTACTCTTCATTTCTGACGGAACTTTTTTTTCTGCACCACTCCTTTCTGAAACATCATCGTTTTCTTTTGCAGCACTTTTTTACCTCATTTGGTGCCCGGGACCGGACCTACATGATGATGTTCCGTCTCTGGCAGAACGCTCTCCTGGACAAGGTTAGCCACATCCAGCATGCAGCAGAGAACTGTTAATGTACAGGGAATCACCAGAGATTTCTTTTCTTTGCTATATCAGTGCATTTTTTTCCCTCTCTGTCTTTGCCGGATAGCCGTTGTGTCCCAAAGAGCTGTGGCATTTTGTCCATCAGTGCTACGGGAACGAGCTGGGCTTGACGAGTGATGATGAGGATTATGTGCCCCCAGACGATGACTTTAACACCATGGGGTGAGTTTTGCCTCCTACCACATTTATAAAAATGTGATGCCTGGTTCATACACGACCATCAACTTTTACTACAGCTCTTTCATATCACAGCTTTCCATTAGATATCTTTATACAGATCGTCCAGAAAATAGGATGTTTGGGACAAGTTTATTTTGCATTACATTTGTCTAACCTCCATCTATCCATCCCTCTCCTACAAAGGTCTGATTTGTCCAACTGATTGGTGAATTAGTACTGAGGCAATTTGAAAATTAGTATTAAAGTACAATTTTGTTCATCCATCCATCCAACAATCTATCCATCCATCCATCCATCCAACAAACCATCCATCCATCCCTTCGTTCATTCATCCATCCGTTTGTCCACTCTAGGATAAGAGCCTGGTTACTGGTTGATGTAGTATAAATACAGGTTGAAACTTACTGTGGCATTACAGTCAGATTTATCTGTCTATGTATCCATTTATCTAACATCCATCTACACATCCATCCATTCCTTTGAACACTATACCCATCCATCCATCACACTAGGATATAAGCCACCTGGCTGATGATGCAATACAGATACCAGTTGAAACTTAACATTAAAGTTAAATCCATCAATTAAATCCATTTCTCTATGCATTCATTCATCTACCATCTAACTATTAAAAAATCTACCTGTCTGTTTATCCATCCATCCATCTATCCATCCATCTATATGCATTCCTCCATTCATCCAAAGTTTATTTATCTATGAGAGGATTTCAAGGCAAATCGTGATGAAATTTCCGGTGAATGAAGATGTAAACGTGAAGACTTGGTTTGGAGCCCACTGCACTCGTTCCCATAAACATTCAGCAAATGGAACACCTGATCCTTCAAAATCGATGTATAACTTATCGCCAACTTGCAGAAGAGACACATCTGTCTAAGGGAACTTTAGACGCAATCATTCACCAACACCACTTGCACATTACAGGAATTCGACTGGGAGTTATTGCCACAACCCCTGTATAGTCCTGATCTCGCTCCAAATCCTTTCCACATGTTTGGGCCATCAAAGGAGTGCCTTGGAGGAACCAGGCAGTCCAATCATGGCTCCGGCATAATGAGTAAAATCTCTTACTTGATGGTGTCCAAGCACTAGTGAAACAGTGGGACATTAGTGCATTAGTGTAGCAGGGGATTATATAGAGAAATAAAGGGAGTTTTTTTACTCTCATAACTGTGTTCTTTTATTCTGGACAATCAGAAGTCCTGCTTTGACTTGAACACCCCTTGTTTGTTATTATTACTATTTTTCAAATCAAATTAGTCAGAAAATCCACTTTGTGTAATCTTTTGGCACAGGCTTATTTTTTTTCTCCAGCCTTTCAACCAGCCATCTGCCCATTAAAAAGTAAAGCATTCAAACAATGTTTATCGATCCATCTGTCCACCGAAGCTCTCTCCACCCTTTCAAGAAACATACATAAATCCCTCCATCTATTTATTAATTCATCTGTCAATTAAAACAAACATTTATATCCCCAATCCATTTTCTCTTTTAGATCATCTATCCATGAAACCTTCTATCTTCTACCACCTACATATAATCCATTCAAGTAAAAAAAATATCTATCTATCAATTGTGACTTGAGGACATAATTGGTCCATTGCAATTATTTATGCATCCTTTCAAGAAGTTTAAAACCCATCCCAAATACCTCCTTGAGTCAGTCTTCACAATTCCAAGCTTGAAGTGTTGGTATCCATCCTGTCTATCAAGGGTCATAACACCCATGTTCGGACAACCGCCAGCTCTCACCACAGTCCCCTGTTATATGCCTAAGAGTGTCGCTTTTTCTCTTCGAGCTGATAATCTTTACCTCCAGCTGTTGCCCCCCTCCCTGGTGCAGGTACTGTGAGGAGATCCCACCTGAGGACAATGAGGCCCAGGACGTGTGCACCAAAACCCCAGAGGTCAAAGTTGACACGAGTCCGCAGCTGCCTGAGAAATCCTTCACCAGCAATAACATCCCTTCTTCGGGCAGCGGCGACACCCCTAGCCATGTGAGAACCACACAAGAACCACACACACCTAATGCAAAGGATGTACAACCCAAACATCTGAGCTTACCACCGAGATTGTTGTTTTTGGCAGTGACCTGGTCAGTAAATAGCATCTGATGCTTGATATTTTTGTCTAGTATGACGTTCCACCAGATGAGGAGTTTTCTGCTTGTCTTCCTGAAGATCTCCTAAGTCTGCCTTTACCAGAGAACAAGCTGTCCAAATCCAGTGTTCCTGCACCATCGCCGTCGCTCGACTTCAACGACAACGAGGATCTTCCAACCGAGCTCAGCGACTCGTCGGAAACCCATGATGAAGGTAAGCGCGATCACGACGATCCCATAGCGTTCCCAGCGCGCGCTCATGCTCCCGTCACTCACAGTGTCTCTTTCCTCAGGAGAAGTCCAGGCTTTCCACGACGATCTAAACGGGAAGCTGTACATCAACGAGGTGTACAAGTTTAGCGTGGACAAGCTATATGATCTCCTCTTCACCGAGTCGCAGTTCATGCAGGACTTCCTGGAGCTACGGCGCTTCTCTGGTGAGAACGGTTTATCTGAATGGTTCATCAGTGTCTGTGTGTTTACTGTATGAAGACTGAACCTGAAGTTCTGTTTTTTTTTTTTACGCTTGATCTGTGATGTACTCGGCAGGTGTGGTGTATCGTCCATGGAAGAAGGAGGAGACGGGAGACCAGAGCAGAGAGATCATGTATACCATCTCCATCACCAATCCCCTGGCTCCAAAAACCGCTACAGTCACTGAGACTCAGGTAGCGGATTCAGCTTTTAACCAAAGGATTTTGCTTAGTTGTGGGAGAATTCCGTTTTTTAAGTTTTGAGAGACGGGGCTTAGAATCAGACTAGACGGCACCTGGGGAAAAATTTCCAGATTTTTAAAAAAATGTTTTGTTCATGCTGATAAATTACCAAAAGTCCATCTGTGTCCCTACTCACATTTTTGAAGACTTGAATGTGATTTGTTGTTGATTTTAAGAGGGAAAAAACTTGTTTAATGAGCAACAGTGGTGTGAAAGTGTCTTAAATTAAAACTTTACTCTTTCCTGTGTCTTTTTTTCTCCCTAGACCCTGTACAAAGCCAGCCAGGAGACCGAGTGCTACATCGTGGATGCCGAAGTCATCACCCATGACGTCCCTTATCACGACTACTTCTACACGCTCAACCGCTACATGCTAACCAGGGTGGCTAAGAACAAATGCAGACTAAGGTGAGATAGAAGAGGCTATCGAGAATAAAACAGCACACAAATAGCATCTTCTAACACCATAATGTTTAGCCATGATGTCATTAAACACCATAAACAGCACATCATTCCGGTTGTCATGCCATATCGCCCTCCAGTGGTCATAACTGGGCAGAACACCACAATATAACCATCCTTAATTAAAGACTTTCATTTCATATTTAAACCTCGTCTAGAAATCTGAATCTCATCTCATTTTAAAAATAAGAGAATATATATATATATATATATTACAGGATCTTAAATGCAAATAGATGTCGTGTTACATTATGGCGTATTGTGTGGTGTTTTGTTCCTGCAGGGTTTCCACAGAGTTACGCTACAGAAAACAGCCTTGGGGTCTCGTCAAGGGCTTTATTGAGAGAAACTTCTGGAGTGGCCTCGATGAATATTTTAGACATTTAGGTGAGTACGCTTCGGAGTCCATTATTATGAAATAGTTATTATTTTATTAGCATTATAAAGTTGACGCGGTGGCTTAGTGTTTAGCACGGTTGCCTCAAACCGCCAGGGATGGGGTTCGAATGATCCCTCAGCACTGTGTATGTGGAGTTTTCACGCCCTCCTAATGCTTTATTAGTTTCCTCAGGGTTCCTCCGGTTTCCTTCTAGAGTCCAAAGACATGACATGTGGGCTGATTTCCACATTGTCCATGGTGTTTGTGCCCCAGGTTCACTTGGCAACCCGTCCAGCTCGTACCCTGCCTTGTGCCATAAGTTTTCTGCAATAGGCGGCCTGTTATTGTAGTTTGTCTCATCAGGATGTCATTGATAATTTTCCTGTCACAGCACAACTTGAGGTGTTTTGACAATCAACGTCAGAGAATCAAATCAGTTCCTGTAGTTGCTGCATTTTGTCTAAACTCAAAGAGCTGGACTGTTACCATGTGATCATTAAGGTGAAGGTTAGTTATAGATTTGGATTAATTTAGATGTAGCTGCATTAATAATTGTGTGTGTGTGTGTGTGTGTGTGTTTGCAGAACTGGAGCTGAGCAAAGTGGAAGTCGTGCTCAACGAACCCCACAGACCGTCTCCCAAAACCAAAGCCACGCGCTCGTCCACGATGAGGCGACACCGGAAACGGGCGACGGCTCACCTCCGGCCGCAGCACCTGGACGAGGAGCTGAGCGCCATCACCACCGCCGAGGACGACGAGGTCATCCAGCGCATCAAACACGTCCCAGGTTCGAGCTCTCGCTTTTGCGCCAGTGCATAAATCATCCAGGACACGTGTCGCGTATCTGCGGCGACGTGGGACCGTGTGATTAACGCCCTGAGTTAATTAACTCGTACAGCTCGGGTTTGAATGACCCAGTTTAACATCTGTAAGTTGGAACACTGAAATATGAATCTTAATGCGCTTGGCACAATTTCAGAGAAGATTTTTTTTTTGTAATCAGGTTAAACTTGGAGTAAAAATAAGTTTAAAACCTGATTTACAGATTGATAGAAAACATTTGTAATATCTTTGACCAGATCATAACAGCTGTATTCTGGATAATCCACCAGGTTTTAAAGCAATGAAGCGCTTACATTTAAGACACCGCTCTGTTGGTCCCCTATCCTCTTTGTGTCATGTTGCTTAGCAACCAAAGCTATTGAACACCGGGGTTTATGCCATTGTCTTTGTCGTCCATCTAGAACCATGTAGAAGGAAGGAGTCAAAGCATTTTTACAAATCTTTTTGGGGGGATGATTTCCGGGGGATTCTGCTGCTAGAGAAGACAACCTACTTATTATTATTATTATTATTATTATTATTACATTTACATTAAGGAATGCAAACTTTTGCACTCGGTATTAAGGGCTAACAAGTTATCCCAGATATTCAGACGCCTTGTTTGACCACTTCTTGTATATTCTTTCCCATAATCCTCCTTGGCACAGGATCCACACAGACGCGGCACCTTCCCGACCCGGTTGCCGGAGGTCTGGCTCTCTACAGCGTCTCCAAACTCCTGCTCATCATCAGCTTCGTGTGAGTTTATTACACGACTTGCACTAATACCTAATACTAGAACTTAATGTCAAGACAGCATGCACTGAGAGGTTAGAGGTCAGGGAGAGGGGAAAGTTCTAACTCCCTGCACTGCTACTACTGCCCCTAGTGGACGCGGGGTGAATCAGGGTAAAAGTGAGCAGTTGGTTTAAACAGAAGCTGGCGTTTATTGAAGTAAGGAATGAACGGGGTGTGGCGCGCTATTAATGGAAAATAATCCAAAATAATTAATAATGAACACTAAGAGGAGTCACTGTTCGCATTAATATTATGGCGATAATATCATGGCCTTGTTTATATATTATTTATCATATATTTGTGCTTGATGAGGAAAAAAATCTTTTCATGTTAGACCAAAAAAAAAACTAGATTAAATTCAATACTCTTTTTTAACTGTATGATTACCAAAAACCCGAGAAATAATTGAAGCAATTAAATTAAACTAAGTATGAATTTATAACCTTCATGAAATTTGTCGCAGGAATTGAAAAAGTCAAAAACGTTCACGTTTATCTCACTTTTATATTAGAATTAAATTAATATAAAAAATATATATTTGCTAGCCCTATGATAAACCCCGAGCTCGTATGATATCGTATGATATTGTGCTCTTTAATTTAAAACGAGGAAGCTGTAGATCCTGCGACACACACACCGCCTGATCGTTACGCTAATTGTTCGTCACATTTGATGAGATTTCCCAAGTCTCCTCTGAACCGAATCCTGCGTCTGTTCCTGTTCCTTGTCTTGTGTTGCTCTGTTGTCATTGTTGTTGTTGTTTTTTCTTTAAACGTCTCTCTCTCTCTCTCTCTCTCTTGTCTTCATTGCGTCCTGTAGGATCTGTGTCAGGTATCAAGTCTTTTTATTTGGCTGCAGAAATGAAGTTTAGCACGCTAACACTAGGGGTCAGTGTGTGATCATTAGCAAGGCTTTGTGTGTGTGTGTTGTGTGTGTGTGTGTGTGTGTGTGTGTGTAAGAAACCGTTAACGTGGCTGCATTTCTGTTTTTCAGCCTGGTGCTGCTGGTTTTCCTGAACATGATGCTGTTCTATAAGCTGTGGATGCTGGAACAGGCCACACAGAGCTTAGTGTCACTGCAGGGCCTCCGAGCTCGCGACAGGTACCGCTCTCTTACACACACACACACACACACACATACAGTACATACATTGGAGGAAGAAAACGCTGGGAGGAAAACGAAGGATCTTGGAACCCACTGATGTTATTTAATCATATCAATTATAGGTTTAAGAAAAGATTTATTCAATATTGTAAGCAAAATCTCAATTAAATGAATTAATAAATAATCTAAGTTACTCGTTCTACAGGCGAGAAATGTTTATAGGGACTGTGTGTGTGTGTGTGTGTGTGTGTGCGCGCGTTTTGCAGTAAACTTCCCCAAACGCAGATGGAGTGGGCTCAGCTTCTGGAGTCGCAGCAGCGTTACCATGACGACGAGCTGGAGAAGTGGCGGGAGATAATCAAGTCGTCTGTGGTTTTGTTAGACGAGGTAAATCCGGCGAGATCAGACCGGATGCCGGCAGATGGCACCGTAAAGAGCGCAGATAAATAAACAGACGCCGTTACGCAACATTGTTTGTCACCTCTGTCTAATTAAAACAGCTCGTGTTTATCGCGGCACTTCAGACGCTTCACCGGTGACCTGCGGTAACGTACGAGTGTCTCGGCCAGGGGAATGAATACAGGGGGTCGTTTAGAATAAAACGCGGTCAGACCTGACGTCGTGCGTCTGGAGAATGTTGTGTTTCATACAGTACATTCCACAAAGGGTCACTGATGATGATTTGGTGTCTTTTTTTTTTTTTTTTTTTTAAGTACAATTCGGGTCCTTTAAACGTATTTTGAAGGCCAAAAGTCAGATCAGGGACGGCGAATTAATACATGTGTGAAAGAATTCGACAGAAGGGGAGGTATTAAATTTGCAGAAGAAGTAAGGAAGAAACACACACACACACACACACACACACATAGGTATAGAAGAGTTATATTCTTAATAATCTTAATAATAATCTTATGATACTTGAAATCTGAAAATCAGCTTCTGGTTCCTTTCTAACCGTAAAATATTAAATCATGAATATTTTAGTTGATTTAAAATTTAATTACAAAATTTAAAACGTTTTACTTGCACCCCACCTGCAGTACCTTCACTAACCACTAACTAGTTACTTGCGTTAGGGAACGCTGCCCTAAACTATTCCCCAAACGGCGCTTATTACTGAGAAACTGAGAAACTGGTGAAAATTCTGCAATATAAAGTAAAAGAAATGCTGAGTAGAATGTATAGAATATTTAACCCCATATAATGATGTTTTTAAAGCAAAATTCAAGCTATTTTATTTATTTAATTTTTATTTATATATTTTAATTTGCATATACAGTATAGTATATTTATGATCTGCCTAACAATTAAATTAAATTGGCAAAATCATTTTATATTTATTTATCATCTCATAATGGGAAATTTTAACAAATTCCACTACATTAAAATGTAAGGAATATAATTAACAAATTAAAATTTAATTTCCAATGAAATCCAATGAAATGCTTATTATAACCATAAAAAAAAGACTGTTATGAAATGATAAATTTATTATTTACTTAGTTTCAGTGAACTTTCTATTTCTATTTTTATTTTACTTTGATTGCAAATTTTGTTTTTAATTGTAATTTTATTTTACTGCAGAATTTGTTTTAGATCCCAGAAATCTTCAAATGCTACAAATTTACCTATGTTACAAAGCACTGACACTAGAGACTCTTTCCATAACTGTGATTTAACAAACTGATTATTTGTGTGTGTATGTGTGTGTGTGTGTGTGTGTGTGTGTGTGTGTGTGTGTGTGTGTGTTCGCTTTATGAGCTCTTGTGTTAGTAATAATATAAACCTGCACTCCTGTCGGAGCTGCTGTTACAATGTATCAGCACCTTCTGACCAATCAGAATCCAGAATTCCAGAGTGCTGTGCTGTGCTGAATAAATGAATGAATGTACAGTAATGTGTAATGCGCAGTACAGTCTGAGCTGACAGCACTGTCTAACCCTCAGGTATGAATGTATCTCATAACAGATGAGAGGATCGCTACTCAACCTGCAGAAGGGAATCAGCATGAGAGACGACGACGACTCCGCGGCCCAGGACAAACGAAACCGCTACCACTGACGAACGAAGACCTCGGGCCGAACGGACACGCGGTGCAATAAGAAGGGTGTGGAGGAACCTCAGAAGCTGCCTCGCTCCTCTCCGCTCCACTCCAGCACAGCTCACTGAGCGTCGCAAAAATGAACCTCCAAGCCCATAAATGACTCCTGAGTCGTTTGTTCATTCATTCGTTCAAAGGACTCGTTCGAGTGTTAAACGCACACA
Organism: Clarias laeviceps; assembly: GCA_030014305.1. Taxonomy (NCBI): domain Eukaryota; kingdom Metazoa; phylum Chordata; class Actinopteri; order Siluriformes; family Clariidae; genus Clarias; species Clarias laeviceps. The sequence goes on along the minus strand of JAQMYJ010000009.1, from coordinate 2,294,227 downwards.
CAGCGACGTCTCCGCTGCGGCACCCCCACCATCACCTCTCTTTATTTATTTATTTTTTTAAATAAAGAAAAAAATTCTGTTTAGGAGTCCGGGACCAGGTTAACCTTTGACCTAATATCTTACATGCGAACGTGCACAGATAAGAGAATGTGGAAGGCATAATTAAAAATACACACACACACACACACACACACACACATTTCTAATTTATAAGTAGAGCTATATTTGTTGCCAGAGCTACCTTTTTACTGAGGCTTCCATGGAAAAATCGGGGCGGGACCCCGGAGAGCTTGTGCCATGGTGCTAATTATGCATTATTATCTATGTTACAGTTCCAGGTTTGTTTGTCTGTGCGTAGCGTAGCTTGTTTCTCTTATCGGAACGTTTTGTTGCCTGTAACAGTGAATGGCCGAGCAGACGGCGTGATCGTTTTTCCTCTGAGATGCTGTACTGTATTTCATTTTGCAGAAAGCAAAACTGCACCCGTTTGTCGTTTATTGGTGTTCATTTTTGTTTTGTTTTAACACTGGTTTGTTCACGATTCTTGAGTTGCCAACTTTGTTTATACTCATCGTCCATTACGTTTCTGTGTTACACAATTGGATGCTGATGGAAGGCGAGAAAATCTTGTGCATGAACTACGCATGTGCCGATATTCCTTCTTTTTTCCCCAAAAAAAACGACGGTTTTGTTTAACGAGGAAGCTGCCTTTAGGATCAGCACTTTGATATCTCTGACATCTCTCAAGTATCCATAAGACTTTAGTTTAAAAATGTAATTTTAAAGGCTGCGAAACATCACCCTGTTGCTAGGTTACCGGCGTACCCTTAACGATAACGATCCCTGAACTTGGCGAAATATATCAGGGAGCAAATATTATAATAAATTGAACACAGATTGTTTTTTGCTTATTTTTGCTGCAAGTCAGAAATATACACCTGGCCCGATGTTCAGTATCAATGCGCTCGTTCTAATGCGTTATTGTTTCCATAGTAACAGTGACCGCTCGTTCACTTTTTTTTTCTGTAAGGAGACGTCTATGCAACACATACGGAAGGAGTCTTCGGTGTCGAGCATCTTGACCCTGAAGTTTTCTGTTACGTCACAATTACAATTTGCGGTTTCTCGCTAGCAAGCAGCTAACAAGCTGCTTTTACTACACAGAGGCTGGTTTAACATACAGTAACTGAGGACAGGAAGCGGTTTCATAGACGTGTTACTTAAACAGATTATCGGCACATGTCCGGAACAGAACTCTTCTCTTTCGTACATACGTTTATTTCATTTAGTCTGTTTTTTTCACGTTGCCTCTGAGAGTCATGGAAGTACAGAACTGTGCAAAAGTCTTAGGCACCATATTATATGCTGGCTGTAAAGAAAAAAATATATAGTACAAGACAAACCAGTTTTCAGATGGAAACAAAAAACATAATGTTACGCTCCTGGGATTTGCATAAAAATAGAAAGGAGCGAATGTGACAAAGTTACCAGAAGAACTCATTTTCTCCAGCAAGCTCAGTAAAACCTAACAACTGTTTTATTTATAGTTCAGTGCAAAAGTCTCGGGCACATACAAAAATATGGCACAAGCAAAAGATGCTTTTGAAAACATTTCTGCATAAAAGAAATTTCTATAAAGAGCAATAAAGTAATAAAATAAACAGTCAATATTTGGAGTGAAAACTCATTGTTTAAAATCAGGAGATTTTTAGACACAGATTTGTGCAGTTTCATAAGAAAGGAACGTACAGTAGGTTTTGTCTTGTACTATATATTTTTTCTTTACAGCCTGCATATATTCTCCTGTAATGTTATTTATTTATGAATTTTTAAGCTATATATGGAAATATTGCATGATTTTGTACATAATTATGCAGACATGATAAACATATGTAACAAAATTGGTACAGCATATAATATGGTGCCTAAGACTTTTGCACAGTTCTGTATTTGAAGGAGTAAACTGTGAAGACAAAAAAGAAAGAAAGAAAAGAAACAGTACTGTAGGTCGGACTGGAAGCTCGTGGTATTAATTTTCAGTGTTATTTCCCCGACAAGCCGGTCTGTTCAAGCCTCACCTGGCGGTTTCATTTATTTGCTGAACGACTCCTTTATAAAGCCCTACAGTTGGGCAAAGTCTTAACCATGGTGTCTGGCAGTGCCGGGATTTGAACCTAGAACCTTCTGAAGGAGGAACCTTATCTCCTGAGCTTCTATAAAAGCTGTGATGATACCTCCAGATCCACGGCTCCGATGTAACTAATATGGACAAATCTCTTTTCTAACCTGCAGCTTGTTATATTGAGCCGGGCGTTTAATTAATAACAACCAGAGATCGATCAGTAGTCGAGTTTCTTTAGTTGATTTTCTTTCTTTTTTTTGATTTTCTTTTTTTCCAGCCAGGAGTCAATGCGAAGCTGCTGCTTCTTCTTTTTTCGTTTTTTTTAAACTACTACTGTGATGTCCATTTCTTTCAGAGCCGGTGTTGCATGTTTACCGTGGAAAAGTCTGCGTGAGAAATAATTGGCACTGCAGCGTTAGCATCGCAGCCCCCTACAGCCATCTATTCACTGATTTATGTGCACAAATGCTTGTGAAGTGCTTCTGCTTAACTCCTCAATACAATCCCTTACGACTTGAACGGGTAAATAACTGGAGTAGCTTATTAAGGATCCAAACATAGTGGGTGTACGAAAAAAAAAGAAAAAAAAAAGAAGAGTGCATTGGAACACAGCCGGATGCTTTCTTTGCTTTATCAGGGCTTGGAATAGTCATGGTCGTGACTGTGAACGGTCCAGTTATTGATAGAGAATTACAATTTAATATCTCACAGCATGTTTCTGTGCAAATCTCAAGACAGACATAATAAAGGGAATCGGTTAGTTTATCAGAAAAAAAAAAAAGCGAGCTGCTCATGAATGCCAAATATTATCATTACTTTCATACTCTTTGTTCAAAATCATGTTTTTGGTCTGTTTTGCTCCATCATCCTTCGTTTTTTTTCATCCCAGCACATGAAAGTATCGAGCTGTAGCTGCAAAACAAGAATTATGGAATTGTATTGCAGGTTGCAAAGTGCATAAAATCTTAAATGTTATTTTTATTACTATTGTTATCATTATTACTATAATAATAATAATTATTATTATTTTAATCGACCTATATCGAGCTGAAATATTTATACTTACTATAACAGATGTATATGTTGTATATGTATAGTTCCTGTGTATATGGAAAAGGGCTCCAGTGTGTCGCGGGTCGAAATGCTGGCAGTCCTGAAAAAGATACTTTCAGAGTAAAAAATCGAAAAAAGATTTATGTGATCAATAAACAGGCGGAATGAATAAAGATATTTAAGAGCTGTTGCATTGGCGTCAGCAAGTCATTTAAGATAGAGTTACATTTTACAGTATTGATACGATTTATACAAAAGAATGTGTTCTGGTTACAAAGAAAATCTGGTTTGAAATGTTTACAAAAACATGACATGACATTAATACACGTGTACACACACACACACACACACACACACACACACACACAAAAAACAAAACTTTTTGCCTCTTCCAGATGGTTGAGATGTCACATAATGGTAATAAATAAATAAATGATTGGTTTGACTTGAATGCCGTTGTACGTCTGTACAGTTCTAGCTTAACGATAACTAATTTTTCACTTAATTTTTTTTTTTGTATAAATTTAGTAAAAGTAAAAAGTTTGAAAAGTATATATTCAAAAAAAAAAAAGTAAAACAGCACTAATTTTATTTTGGGAATTAGATCATTTTTTATTTCTCATTGTATGGTACATAAGATTTTAAAAGGCATCCTATTTTAAAAGACACAGTGACATCTAGTGGATTACTTTAAGTGTAGTGTACCTCTACCATGTGGTAGAGATGGCTCAATCAGAGTTGTAAAGTAATAAAAGTTGAGTTGAAGGTAAAAGGTTTAATCAAACCATTTGGATTTAAGAAGTTACAAATGACATCAAATCAACTTCTTATCTCAAATCAAATCTGCAGCAAATTTTTTAAATAAATGGAGCCTTGCTCATAGAAACTGGTCTTAAAATGATCTTGTGCAACTAAAGAAACACTTGGTTTTTTTCTTTTTACCATCAATATGTAACCAAATCACTATTATTAGTAGTATTAGTGGTAGTAGTAGTATGAGTATACTAAAAATAATAATAATTATTATTATTATAATAATAAATAATAATAAATTATTATTATTATTATTATTATTATTATAGATTATTATTATTATTATTATTACTACAATTCAATAGCCTGAGTTTCACTGTACTCATTAAAGAGATGTAACAGCCACTACAGTGCATCTAAAAAAATGTGAATATCTAGGAAAAGTTTTGTATATACAGTGGGGGAAATAAGTATTTGATCCCCTACAGATTTTCTCAGTTTGCCCACTTACAAAGAAATGAAGGGTCTA
>JAQMYJ010000009.1:2207795-2258060 GCA_030014305.1 Clarias laeviceps | reverse complement strand
ATACAAGCTGTACACTGATTACTTTACATTCTATCAGAGTTTCATATCTTTAGCGTTGTCCCTTGAAAAGATATAATTAAAATATTTACAAAAATGTGAGGGGTGAACTCACTTTTGTGAGATACTGTAACTAATAATAATTTTTATTCAAGTCACCAGGTGCTGGTGTTAATGTTATGGCTCATTGGTGTACATCTGATACCGTAGTCAGACCATATTTATACTAACTGATATTAAATTCACCCAAGATATATACAGTATACTGCAAGCTCCTCTGCAGAAAAATGACCAAAATCTCGCCCTTATATTAAGTGATGTATGCAATTTACTGTATTTATTGATTAATGTTTAATGTAAATTCTTTTTCCAGAAATACACATGTTGTAAAATCACCAATTGCTGTTATGTGACCAACATGTATGTGTTAGGAACCAACTGTCACCATGAAGTGTGACATTTATGTACAGTACACCTTGGCCTAGAAAACACATGAAATATATACTGAACATTCAGGGATTAGTAATAATGTGCTTTACTTCGGTGTTCATGTAGAGTAGAATATAGGCCTACTGTATTGACCTAACAATATATTGTATTTTGTATTATAATAGTATCAATCTCTAATGTGTTAAATAAAAATTATCATTACAATATACTTCATTATATAAGTCTTTAAGTGGTGAAATAAAATTTTAATTACAGTATATAGCATAATTTATTATTTTTTTTGTAAAAACAATTAGTCCACGAGCCCACGGAACAGACTAATGAATAATGCATCATCATTTATTTATTCATACGCTTTCCAGGAGCCCATGCAAGTCCACAAACACACATTATTTGCAATAAATAATCATGTTCCAATTTAAACTCAAACCATACCATGTATTTGATATTACACAAAGTCAAATTTGTACAGGATTATTCATATTCAACTTTTCCCCATAATAATAATAATAAAAAATAAATAAAATTATTATTATTATTATTATTATCATATAAAGTGGACATTCTGTGTTGAGCAGCTGCACATACTGTAACGTTCTGATTGGAAAAGTCACATGTTTAAATCCCAGGCCTAACAGGGACTCAATCAAGGCTTCAGCTGCTCACTTAGACATGTGAATTTAATGTGAGGGATGAAAAGCTTTGCAGAACGAATAAATATAATGTAAGTAATTTAAAAACAGTGGGAAATGGAAGGAAATCTATCATTTAGATTGCTTATCCAGATTTAAGTTTTTTGTGAGAATTTGTAGGCCAGACTTTGGCCATTTAATGAATGGGTTTTGTATGGAATAATTGCAGAGATTCATTCTAATCAGTTTTTTAAGTAAAAACTGTGACGCTTAAATTATGATTGGTATCTACTACTGCCGCACAGGTGTAGTACATGGTAACACCAATCACGACAAAAAACTCTTAAAATACATGACTTGTACATCTGAAAAATCTAATAAAACAATCAGAAGCCAAACCAGGACTGGTGATGACATTTCTGGTGAATGAAGGTGTAAAAAGCATTGTAAGGTGACGAGACTGATAGCTTTAGCTGAACATTTGAACGGTCCAAACATTTTAAAGAAGGCCGTGTGTTTGATCCCGGCCGAGGTGGCTCAGAGCTCACTGCAGTCATTTCTTCGTGAACATTCAGTGGGTGAAAAGTCTGATCCTTAAAAATGGATGAATAACTTGTTGGGGAAGAGCCGCATCTGTCTGTTTGAACTGTACACACACTCATTCACCGACACCACTCGCACATTACAGGAACTCACTCTAAGCCATTTACACATGTTTGGACCATTAACGGAGTTCCTGGGAGGCCGGGGTTTCAGACGTGAATCAGTCAGGCGGTCTGATCATGGCTGCGGCGTCCTGACAAAACTTTCTACCTTGATGGTGTCCAAACACTAATGAACCACTGGGAAAAGTGCATTAGTGTAGCGGGGGATTATATAGAGAAATAAAGAGGAGGAGTTTTTACTCTCAGAACTGCGTTCTTTTATTCTGTACAATCAAAAGTCCCACTTTGACTTGAACGCCCCTTGTATATTGTTACTACAATCAAACCATAATCCTATGATATTAAAACGCTAGATAATATCTTTTTGAGCTTTGCGTCAACTGCAGTTCGTCCTAACATGGTGAGGAAATTAGCGTTTGCATCATTTTCCGTTTGTCTGATGCTCTGAGAGCTTCTGAAGCGGAAGGCTTTAATCAGGTCTTACAGCACACATGCTCTCTTCTTCTACCATCTTGCGAGCACAATTAGCATGCGCAAACTTTAACACCTATGCTAGCGGTAAGAGTCGAGCGAAGTGTAAACAGCTCCAAAGAATTCAGTTTTTTTTGAACAAGAAAATAATTCAAATAACTACAAATGACTGTGCAATGAAATCTGCTAATGTTTTTTTTTTCCCAGATGGTCATGGAGAAGTGACTCATTGTGTCTGTGTGTGTTTAGAGGAAACCAAGCAGTTCTGCTGGATCGAGCATTCACCAAGTGTTCATATCGAATATGAATATTGCTCAAATGTTCATGTTGAAATCCAGACCACAATTATTTTTTTCTTTAAAAAGGATGAATGGATAGTCGCCAGTGTACGCGTCACTATTCAAACCACCACAGCATTTTTTTTCTTCCTCATTCCTTTGTGTAAGCTTTCGTTTATTAAATGTTTCAGATGAACCGGTATACAGTACAGCACGTTGCGTGACCTTTGAGACTATTTTTAAAATCAGAAATGCGTGGGTGTTCATACATGATGCAGATGTTAAATGCTACGTGCTACGAAGCTAAGCACAAACCGCCACATTTTTTCACATCCAGCGCTACTCCTTTCATTTATGACGCAATGCTCATCTAGCCGAGAGCGCGCTGTACACACAGACCCTTTAATTTGTGGGGTAATGACACAGAATGGTCTGTTTCGATAATATTTACCTGCTTTCTAGCTGCAGGTCTCTGAGGATCCTATTAGCGCTGATATGGCTAGAGATGATAAGGCGTGATAAGGAGCGCTGTTAAAGGCAATCAAAGCTGCACAGTAAACAGTAGGAACATGATGATGATGATGATGATGATGTAGTAATGAATACTGCAGAAAATTGCAGCAAGGCTAATTTGCATGTTACCTTAAAGTCTGACCTGCTTTTATGACTTTTATGACACACACAGCCTGGAGTTAATTTCATTGTTGGAAATCACCCTGGCATAATATCTCTCGTTATTAACAATATCAGAATGTATTATTTGTTCAGGTTATTTAGCATTCTGTTTGTTTGTTTGTTTGTTTGGGTCGATCCCGTTCTTCTTACAAACGCTGGTCTCTTTCTGCGTCCCCTCATCATTTCTTAAAATGTTTTTATGCACCTGGATATCTGCCCTGTCATTCATTTCAGCACGGCTGTTTCCTTACCCTCAATCCTGTCCATATCTTCAAACCATTTATTCACTGATAAAAAGGGGGGGAGCTGATTAACCCATAGGGAATGTGATAGAGTAGAGTACTGTACAATGACTACCCATGCGGTCAGATGTTTTATACTGTAGAAGCCAGTCGAGATACAGCTCACATGGAGGAACGAGGAGAACATTAGAAGCTTGTGTTTCACGTCAGGCTCGTTTTCCACCCATTTCATTGGTGAGGAGATTTTATGATTTTTTATAAACGTACTTGTTGGATGGTTTCTTTTATGCAGAGGAGAAGTTTAATATCAGTTCTAATAACCAAAGCACCAAATATCAATTTCCTAAACGCTGTCCCGGACAGGTTTGGATTGCTCCCTGGTTCTCAAACTTTGTGATCTTCCAGGAACTGCTCTGTATGTACATTATGTATATATTTACTATAGATAATGTGATGCTACAAATTTCCAGGAAGCCACGATCATTTCAATTCACTCACCAGTTTTCAGTTTGACCTAGATGAATTGCTAGTGTTGGAAACCTTTTCCCTTGTCGGATCAGAGACCAGGAGACGTTGGGATATCTTTCAAGCAGAAGTTAGTCATCCAAGTATGACTAAAACTCAGCTCTGGAGAGTTCATACCTTTCAAGGGGGAGGGATGCAAAGAGGTGAAGACAATCTAAACAAAGCACATATAAATGTAGTACAGGAATCAGCCTGGTAATGGACGTTCTGCAGCCCTGATCTCTAATCTAGTCAGAGATCTAATCTAGTATCGCCCAGACCTTCACATTATCATAGAGACAAAGGCACAGGCTGGCTTTAAGATTAGCGTTCACATTTACCTTGGGACCCAGTGGTCAGAAAGTACATAAAGGCAAAAGGTTAATGTCTCAGACACCTGGTCTACCTGGACTTGATCTTCTTTGAACATAACTTTTTCAGTTTATATACTATTACGTTGGAAACTAAACTTAACATTTTATAAATTTGTAACCCAACACTAGGCTTCTGTTACTGGTTTTATGTCTTAGGTATGTATTATATTAAAAATTCACTTTTTTGTCGTGTTCAAACATTCAGATGAGTCTACAGTGTGTGAATGAAGCTTGTTTTAGCTGGGGCTTAAACAAGCCTATTAGGTTTCCCTACTAATGTGATCTCATAGAAGACGAGTCCCTCCTCCAGCTTGTTGTCTTCTGCTGTCTAATGTAGGGGGCGTGTCTCAGCAGGAGATCATTTTCATAGACACTGAAATAGCACGAAGAGGAGTGAATGAGCGACTTTGAGGTGTTGAAAAAGTGCATTTCCAAAGAGTTTTTAACAGGGACCTTTAAACACACACACACACTCTGGGATGATATCGGTTGAGCCTCATACAGTATATCATACTCAGCTATGCCAATAAACTTATAATTTCATCTCCTTCCAGCACCAACAAACCACAGCTGGATTCTAAGTGGTTGAATCTAATTGCTTGGTGTTGATCAGTTTTTGGAACAGCAGCTTTTACAGTAGCGCAGCTGTTTGTTAAAGAAGTAAAAGATTGTAATGATGGTGTTAGAAGAATTAAACAATCTCAGGTTGTGCTCTTACAGAAACAGGATCCACTCCTCTTCATCACCACATCAGGCTGTGTTTTATTCCATACTTTTGCTCATTTTTTAAAAATTTTTTTTATCTGCAAATCCATAAGGATTTTTAAAAAATGAATAATTTGGATCGCTTACAATGTTTGTATAATGATTTGTAGAAAGGATTAACAGCTTACGTTTAAGCTTAAATACAAGCAGCATAAAGAGTTCACTGATTTGTTGTTATAATATTTGTATCAAATATTTTGTCTTTTTAGCGATTTGTGTCAAATGAAACGAGGTTGTGAACGAACGGCAGCATGTGTTATAGAAAACTGTGAAAAGAAAAAAAAAAATACTCAATTTGACACTGATCGTGTGTCTTTTATTAATTAAGCACGAATAAATCCGGAGTTCCATTAATGAACAGAATGCTGTTAATGAATTCTCCTGAAGGGTTTCCCCGTAAATAATGCAGTGAAAGAAAACCATTTTTTTAAAAGTAAAATTATATATTTTAGCAGACATACGTCCTTGCACATCCACTTCTTTACGGAGACTGCAGGAAGAAACTGTGCCATTTAAACGGGTCGTGAAGGTTAGGGGTCGGAGGTCAGGCGACGCACTGATGGAGCGACGCCTGAGTAAATGAGTGGAGGAATGTCAGCGAGCATCATCGGCACGACCGGAATCCCAAAACAGTGACGTGAGGAGAACACGACCAGATGTGATTTTAAATCAAATGATGTGAATAAATTAGAAAAGTCATGCGGCATGAATCAAAACAGAACACTTACCATGAAAATGACAAAAACATAAAAAAAAAAAACACTATACATTTTAAGCTAAGCTGGTGCAAAAGGGAGCATATGTGATATTTTACAGTTTTCAGGGTTATGTACAGATTTTATCCGATGCAACTATTTAGAACCAGGTGACGAACGTGTGAATAAAAACGGTAAATGTTTGCTGTTGTACAAAAAAAATTAAACCGTTCCAGGAGGCGTGGTTACAGGAAATGAATCACCTTTGGCATGGTAAGAGTTTTACATCTGCTTCACTGTGATTTATTCCTTACTGTTTAGAAAGGACATCAGAATGGACACAGATGTCTTGAAGACAAAATATGGGCGTATGAGTAAATAATAACTGAAGGTTGTTTGAGAAACATACTTTAAAGGTCAACTATTGCACAAATCAGTTTTAGACGTTCTGCTGTGTGGAGGGAAAAACATTCTGTGCTTTTGGTCCTTTTTTTTCCCCCCATTTTTGTGTTGGTTGGGGTTTAAACAAGCCAGAAAGATTTCCTCCCTAATGTGACCTCATACAAGGAGATGTACAGTACAGTATATATATATATTCAATTATTTATCACAAATAATGAAATGATTTTTTTCCACATATCCCAGTTAGAAAGCTGAGAGCAGGTTAGCCAGGATACAGCGCCCCTGGAGCAGACGGGGTTAAGAGCCTTGCTCAAGGGCCCAACAGCAGAAGCCTGGTGGTGCTGAGGTTCGAACCCTGACCTTCAGATGAATAACCCAATAACCCACAGCTTCAGCCGATTGAGCCACCACTGCTATTTGCCAGTGAGATCCCGCTCCCCCAGCTTGTTCCTCAGTTCTGCTGTTCTCTGAAGTGGGCGTGGCTTAGAAGTAGCTCATTTACATAGACACGTAAATGTCTATAATGAAATAAAGAGAGATTGTATCACGGTATTGTGTTACTTTGGAGCGGCTCTGAGACCCGTTTTAGCCTGTTAAAGATCTAATAAACTATGGGACCTTTAAAGCACAAAGGGGGCGTGTTTTGTCTTGTGCTAGCTTTGCTTCAGGTTAACTAGAGCCCTGCCTGCCCTGGTGTATTTTTTCGGTGTCCAATTAGTGACCCAGTGGTAGGTTTCTGTAACGCACGACACACTTTGTGCCATTTGGCGCGGTTTGGTGTGTATTGTAACGAGGACTGGATGGGAAACGAGCTCCCGGTGATGCCGGCCAGGCAGCCCGCTCGGTCCTCTGCTCGCTCTCGGCACGTGCCAACATTTTGCTCTCCAAATAGCAGATGCCAGCTGCCGCCTAAAGCAGCTGACCTTTCACCATTCCTTTCCCGATCTGTCCGTCCTGACATTTCCGTCGTTCGTGTGCAAGCAGGCACAACACACACACGCGCCCAAACACCACACACAAACACAAACACACACACACACCCACACACATACAGAAACACACCTCGGAAAAAAAACTAACACCAGACCTTTATGATATTTGGGCTGGAAATGAGAGAGGGTTGCTCTCTGACAGAAGAATATGAAAGCAGAAAGCAATGTTTTTTTTTCCCTAACACAAAGCCTGTGACTTCTAATTAGAATCTACATGTGGCCTTTTTGAAACAAGACCTTTTAATCATCCGAGTGCAGCAACCTGGCAACCACGTGCAGGTCTCAGGACTTACTTTAGCTTAATTTTTTTTATTTTTTATATTTTTTGAGGGAAAACATGGACATGATTAATAGACAGAGAACGAGCGAGTTGGGATTTATGTGCAGTACCAGCTTGAGCCATGTGATGGCACTGTTAGCAGGCATCTAAGACACAAATCCACTTCCTGTCAGTAAGAATCCCATTCTTTATGTTGATGCCAATAAACACCTGAACATTAAGGCAGCCTTGTGAGAGCACGGGTCACTGCTCCGTCACGGGTCAGAAATCATACGCTTCTTATTAGTTACACACATGAGTGCTTGTGTAAATATATGCAGTGTGGAGGAAATTAATCAATATTGCGAGAAAGAAATAGATTCCCCTATCTGTACAAATGTATTGGCACCCCCTGTGCACTACTTACTGCCTATCAAGGAAACACGAATGAGTAGATTTTGTATTAGTAGTGTTAGTATATTTTTTTTGCTCACATAGTGTGTGTTTCTCTGTGTGCGTGTGCGTGTGTGTGTGGGTGTGTGTATAAAAATTGGCTGTGTACATTGCACAGCTTTGTACTAGCACGTTTCTCAAGGTGGCAAAACACTCTAGCAGTACCGTCACCAATGATCTGTGCTGCTTCCTCGTATACACTTCTTCCTAATGTCTTCAGACATGTTTAACGACACGACGAGGTGAAACCGCGCTACGAGGAATCGTTCAACTCGGATCCGTGCGGAATAGAGACGATCCTGATTCCAGCGTCATGTCGATGCAGTGTCTCTTGATGCTGATCCTGAAACAAGAGGCTGGAGGACGGGTTAACACTCGCGCATGAAAACAATGTGTTTTGTTTTCGCGCTAAACGCTTACAAGCTGACTGACAAGGAAGGAGTGTCAGAAAGTGCACGGAGCGGGTGCGCTAGCCCGAGCTCCAGACGGTTTATTTATACGCAATACCAGGCACTACATAATGTATATTATACACTCTCAAAGCAAACCTCTACACTCTAAACACAAACCTGCAGCAAAAATCAATACGTGTGTGTTAGTGTGTGTGTGTGTGTGTATATATAACTATATATAATGTAGATCTATTTTGTTTTTCGTGCACACTTTGCGAGGTATGTTGCGAGGAGAGTAAAATATCTCTCATCAATAGCTCCTTAGTGTAATTACGGCGATCGATAAATCCATCGAGCCCGAGATGAAGCTGCACTCAATGAAACCGGCCGCGTCTGGACTCGGCTCGGCGTTCAAAGCAACGCTCGTCACGTTCGAACCCTCTCAGGCAGGCCTTCCTCGCGTGCCTTTATGTCTGTACTCGGGTAGGAATAGAAACGTGATGCGAGATGAAACCTTCTTCGAGGTAAAGCCGGCTTTTGTTACAGACACGGTTCACGTTAATACCGGAGGTGATCGGATTTCGAGATATTGGAATATTTTTTGGAGCTCATTTTGAGAGCTGTGTTTTACCGCTTTTGAATAGAGGATTGCATCAGATAGCAATGCCTTCTGGGTAAGTTCTGCTCCTTAAGCGCATAGCCGTGTTGACTCGATTCCTCGAGGCCTTCAACATCTCATCGAACAAGCTTCATTTGAGCTAATAAAGTAGCGGAACAGGCTTGTTTCCCCTACGGGAATTGACAAGGGGAAGTCGCTGGGGGGGCTTGATGAAAAAAAAAAAAAAAAAGGAAAGAAAGGAAGAAAGGAAGAGGAGACGCGATCTCTTTACGACTTTACACAAATGATCCCCTATAATAAACACATCTCGCTTTGAGAATCAGAGGAGCAGGATGTATATCAGCTGTGCATCATTTCCTCTGACTGGTCAGAGCTCTAGGTGTCGGCGTAGGTCATTTCCTATAATTGAAGGTCTTGACACGTGTTACTCCTAATACGTTATGGTTTCCATGGTAACCAGGAAGCCTGCAAACGCGCACATCTGATGTTCAGGGAAAGATTCCGGATCGATGCCTTTGCGTCCAAGTGTTTGCCTGTAAGTGTTTTAATCGCACGAGTCATGGGTTTGCTTCAGGTCAAAGGTCAAACGCCAGAACCTTAACAAGATGATCAACGAGATTGATACCACGGCGTCGGCCAGAATTCGGGTTACGTGATGGATAAGGATGGGAGGATGATGCTAATAAGCTAGTTAGCTGATGATGATCATAATGATGATGATGATGATGATGATGCCAAGTTGAACTATTTATTTGTCAAAGAAGCGCTGCTGGGATGTTATTTAGCCTGCGGTTCATTCTCAAGCGAGTTGTATTGTGTGTCTGTGTGTGTGTGTGTGGCTGTCAGCACGCAGGAAAAAAAAAACAACAGCAACATATTACTTTCATTTATTTATGGCTCTGACATATTTCCAGCAAATACATCTTATATGCTATAGTTCCCTAGCAACAATCGCGGATGTCTGATAGCAGCTCTCTAAATATTTGAATGGACTGTTCTTTTTCATCCCGCCCTCACTCTTCTTTTGGTTCCTTAAACCTGAATCCAAACACAACAGAATTACACGTAATAACATCCTGTCGTTCCTGCACAGCCAGAGCTTCTTCCCGAGTCACTCAGCCACAAGCCACTCCAGCGGGAATTCGTGTGCACCACATGCAAAGATCGTCCATGGATTCAGCGAGCAGCAAAGCCCAAAACGGAGGTAAAGACGGCAATTTAAAGCCGATCTGCTCATATCTGAGAGGGGGATCGATGGAAGTAGACAACGGCTAATCATCAGGGACAAAGGATGGCGAGTGTCACCGTGGTGCCGACGGGGCCATGCTCGGAGATGGACAAAGCCGCTGAAGATGAGTTTTTAAAATAGCTCATGGACACACTGGAAAGGGACGGCATCAAAAAAAAAAAAAAAACTCGACCTTCTACCTCGTCCTCGAGGCTTAAATAAAAGCTGAAGCCTGATTGCTCTTGGATGTGACGATTCGCACAGATTCAGACCCATGTGTCTGTCGCAAGGGGGAAAAGCCTTTCCTCATCTAATTCAGGATGAGAAAAGAGCAGACAAAACAGCCAACAAATTATAGAGAGGGCGCATTAACGCTGACGAACGTGGCATGACAAGAAAATAGCAGCGAGCCGCACCTCCTCGCTCCTCTCCCTGCCCCAGAGAGATTTAAATAATAAAAAAGCATCAGCTTCTGAACAAACAGGATAATTATGGCCTGCAGCCCTGCTGTCGCCGGTCCGGCACCGCGCCGCACAATCACACGCGTTATTATCACTCGAAGCTTTCCGCCAAAGAAATTAGGGTGACATCAATGTTTCATAAAACCATGTTCTTCTTTTTGTCCGTGTGTGTATGGCATCTTGCCTTCTATCAACACGTTACAAATGTTCCTCTAAACGTCCTATTTTTCTGATGAAATGGAAATTCTCAGAAGAGAAAGAAAGACTGGAGCAAAGGTTTACAGTCCTGAGTTCTGACTAAGAGGCAATATACGCCGAGCCAAATTGGAAATAGAAGAAAAAAAAAGAAAAAGAAGAAGAAGAAGAAGAAGTGGACAAATATTCATGTTCTAAAATTATACACACCAGAAAGCATTCATTTGGTAGTCAGTGGGTCGAAATGCGGGCTGTGAAAAACAACAGGAAACTAAAATTAACCTGATATTTCTTTCTGCTCGTATAGGCCGGTTTCTGTATTTTTGTCTCTGTCCCTGATGACTAAGAAAGAAACTCGACACTGAGTGCCGTTCTTAAGCCAGTAATTGTTAACATGCCTCTCCAGCCACCGCGAGCGCTTTTCATTTTCTAAATAAACCAACATAAATAAATGTGTGCCTTATTTACAGTTTAGCAAACGCCACATTGTTGAGGGGTGATGCTCAAGAAGAGGGGCAGGAGACACTCCAGCACGAGCACACGGACCATAACGGGTCTAGGCGAGCGAAATCATTTGCATGCATGTCCATTAAGCAGCGCCGAGATCTCGCCTGAATAATGCATCAACAGTGCCCTTGGTCATGAAGCAGCGCATTATAAATGACACTTTGTGTGATTGAATCAGATTTATGAAACCTTTACGGATCAAATATGCGATTGTAGAACATGTATTAGCCCTGAAGGTAAACACGGGCGCGAAAATGAAAAACGCACTAAGAGCAGAGCACGCCGGAGAGCAAACTCAGCAGCAATGCAGAAAGAACTGACCGTCCGATTCTTGAGGATTTCAGAAAGTTTTCATGACTCAGGAGTTCAGGAGCGTATCCACAGGGATCGAGTGTCCACGGGGACGATACTTCACTATGACTGCACTCTAATGGACAATTTTAATTGAGCTGTGAGTCATTTTCGATAGCTGGTTTGTTAAATAGATTGCAGATAAAAGTGCCAGAGCTAGCTGAGGGTGGGAGCATACTTGCTTTTAACTATGTGTAGCTCACGCAAGCATGCTGGTGGCCTCACGTATCCTGCGTTTTTTGGTGCGTAACTTGTGTATGTCCTGTTCACTAGATGCGATGTGCATATAACCACTAGGGGCGGTGTAGTAGGCATCATCATCATCATCATCATCATTCATCTAGGAACCTCTGTAGCCCAACTAGGGGCCAATGGTGTCAATGGTGACTATTGTGTTCATTCCCAGTTTTATAGCTGTGGTACAGAACCTCCGGTCAACATTCACACACACATACACACACTATGGGCAATTTGGGAACACCAATTAGCCTAGTGTAGCCCCAGTATAGTCAGCAGGAACGTTAAAAATGGTGGAAATTTATGCAAAAAAAAAAAAAAGTTATATGACCAGATCTGCAATTACCCATACCTGGATGATGTGTCTTACCTGACATGTCAAAACATTTGGCAGGAGGTAAGTACCAGCCTAAATGTCATCATGTGACATTTACTTCATACAAAACAGTTTGATTGAATTCCTCAGTGTCCCCCCCCTTCTGGAATTCTCTGGTAGCACAAGTAGCGTAGAAGCATTCATGTGAAAAAGTACGTTGCAGGTTGACTATGCGAATGGATGCTTTAACAGCATTTTATCTTTCCACCTTAAGACGTTTCATAGTGAAGCAGATGCCGTTTAAGATACAGAGACAAAGCCAGATCCAGAGTGCGACAGGTTGACATTGAAGATCTCGACAGGAACTATTCTTATTACACAGTTTGTAAAACTTCCGTAGGATCAGTTACCCCAGCAGGAGCTCGAACACTGGATGAGCATTGTAATGCAATTCCAACTGCAAAGTTAGAATGACTTTGATAAAATTACACAGAGATAATATTGATTGAATGACCCAAACAAAATGCAAACACAACCTCAAAACAACAAAATCGTAACCTTTATTTGGAGCATTTACGCTCACTAACATCCACTCGCACAACGTCCAACCACATCATGGTTTCTAACGGGGTTTAGAGTTCCGATCGGAGCTCGGGACGGACTCAACAGCTTCAAGCACACATAGTGTGTATCTCATGTGTTTGTAATGTTACCTCTCTGTTTCATTTTCGTTTGGAAATATTATTTCTGTGGCGCTCATTGCTATGTACTGTACAGGAATTTACTGTTTACTCTAACAGTATGCCCCCTAGTGGTCCAGTGATGAGCATGCACTATTTTCCCTGGAGCAACCAAAGTTTGTGTCCCGCTCAGGTCATGAGTTTGGTACTAATATTGATTTGAAGTCATTTTTGCAACATTGTGTTGAGGAGCATTTGTTCAGCGCTATCACATCGGCATGTAGCCAAAGTTGTTCTGACATCATTTCATCAGAATAACTTTCAAATCCAATACCAACGTCGTCCATAATGTTGCTAAATTAACATCAAAACAATGTTTTGATTATCAAAACCTTCTTATTGGGAAATGTGATATTCATGAAAAAAATTCTGTTCGTTTGTAAAACATACAAATTAGACTCGAAAAATTGTTGATTTATTTTAATCATTTAAAAAAGAGTGATCCAAAACCAAAAATGCTAATTAAGACAAAAAGTAATGACACCCTATAAACCCAGGAAGAGTTGTACCCATGGTAGCTACAGTAACACCCTGGCGTCTTGGCGTGCGCCGTTCCTACTGTGGAGGCGTCTCTTTCACTATTTAGTTTTGTAGTAAATGTACAGTAAATGTCATTTTATGTAACACCTGAGTGACAGTTATCCACACACACACTCACACACACTCACTCGAGTGTGTAGAAAATCTGGTGTGAATTTTTAGTTCGGTCTGGTGAAAAGATTCACACACGACTTTTACTAAATGATTGATAAACGTAGCCTCTCTAACAGAGTCGAAACTCAATGAAGTAAACAAACAGGATCAAAACCAGGACAGCATGTATTAGTGATGCTTTGCTTCACAACTTTTCAGGTTTAACTCTACTGAACCGCAAGACTGACACTCAGATTTTAAAAGATTTAAAGAAAATAAAAAAAGAGGGAATCTGATTGATTTGGAGCAGCAGTTTGTCTAATCACGACATCCATCACCTCTTTTAAAAATACTCTTTTATTCCAAACTGGAAAACATGACGAATAGATCTTGGCTAGAACCAATGCACTGAAGCTCGATCTTACTTTTATGTTTTTATTATGAAAACAAAACCAGGATCCCAAATGGTATGAAGAAAATTTGATTCTTTCTGATTAGTCTTAAAAATAGCACATGTCCCAAAGCCTTTCTGTAATTCTAGATAAATCAGGTAAAAACCAGAAATCTACAGCAGTAGCTTGAAACTGAATCAGTCCTCACATCAGTTCTTAAAACAACAGAATGCTCTTTAAAGTTTGTGACAAGAATTTAAGCAAAAAGTAAATGCCAAGGGTGAGTCACGCCGGGCGTCTGGAACAAGCACTGAAACAACTTAGCTAACTTTACTAGAATCATTGCGTCCCACGTGACCAGCAAGCCGGCAGAACTGTGACCTACCAAGCCGCCCTTGCTGGCTCTCATTACAGCTCATACACCCCGCTGAGGGAGCGAGTCTCGCCTGGTCTGATCTCATTCCCCCATCCGCGCTTTAATCAGCCCGGGCGTGGAGGCAGCTCAGTGGGAACTGTGGACTCAGACGTTGTTTCCTGGGCCAAGAAGGATGTCTGCCAAAGGCTTCTATCAGCATGGGATCAATCTCAGATAGCCGAGAGAAAAGTAGTAGTTTAGGAGGATAGTGTCCACTCCTTCAACCTGGCACTTTCTGTCAATAAATGTGACCAGGAATCGGGGAAAGGATCATTTTGCCTGAAGTGGCAGATGACCGGGAACAGCCCTCTCGTATAGACCGTCATCAGTCGAACATGCTCATCTAGCTAAGCCATACAAAGCACTACTGTAGGTAGTATACTGTAGATATACTGTAGGTATATATTAAAATTTTCATAAAATTATCTTCTTTAACATTTGACCTTATAGCCTTTTAACATTTTAAAGGTTGTGTACCGGATCCTCTTGAGACTCGAATGTCCTCATAATAAGAGATGAAATTTTATAAATCCTGGTGCAATCCTCATATGAGGACCATTATTCTTCTTTCTGCTTGAAGACATTGATGGAGTTCTTAGTTATCAGGTGCGAATGAAGAGAAACAGTGAGAAGAAGATGCAGTGTACATAGTAGAGTCTGAGTCTTAGGAGGTTAAATAAAGCCTTTTAAAATGTTAAAACTGTGTACATTTATACTACTAATATTACTACTACTACTACTACTACTACTAATTATAATAATAATAATTATAATAATAATAATAATAATAATAATAATAATAATAATAATATGGCTACTTTACTACTACTCCTAATAATACTACTAATATTAGAATTTCCTTCGGGATCAATATAGAATCTATCTATCTATACTACTACTTGTACTACTACTACAAGGGTGAGTCAAAAATTATCCGCACTCTGGCTGTAGAGTTTATTTCAATTAACCTTTAGAAAAAAACAAATAAATATTTTTTGACATAATCTTTTTAATACACTTTGCCCATCTGTCAGCAAGCTTTTGTATTTTTTCCCCTAATAATGTTCCAATACTTCTGACCCCCGAGAATCCCAGAAAACTGTAAGCATTGATGAATTTTCCAGCTGATGGTTGACTTTTGAACTTTTTCTCGGTCTGTGAATGAGGAGTATTTTCGTTCCATACTCTGCTGTTTACTCTCAGACTTGTAGTGATGAATCCGTGTCTCATCACCAATAATGATTCTCTTTAAGAAACTTTCACCTTCCTTAGAGTATCACTCCGCATTGAGTTTGCAGATATCCAAATGCTTCTGTCCATGCTCATCCGTTAGTTGTTTTAGCACCAGTTTCACCCTCAGACCACAAAAACATGAATCACTGCATGTTGCTCTTCTTTTGTGTTAATCAGAGAAGAAGTTTTAATATAACTGAAGTGCGAATAATTCTTGACTCACCCTCATAATATTACTGCTACTACTCCTACTATTTTTAATATTTTACTACCAGTAATGATAATAATACATTTGTATTTATAGGCATCTTTCAAGCACTCAAGGTCATCGCACAAAAAAAGAAAAAAACAATGAATAACCGTAACAGCAAACAACAACAACAAAAAAATAGCTATATAAGCACAGTATATGATAAAGTCATCACCAGTAAAACGACACATAAAAAGTCACTTTGACTGCAGTCTAAAACCATGTAGGATAAGCACTTCTGTAAATGTGTTTTAAAGCGTGTTTTGAAAGTGATTCAGCACTACGGATGTTTTCTGGGAGGGAATTCCAGAGATGAGGTGCGGTGAGACTGAAGGCTCTGGAGCCCACGATGGTCAAATGGGAAGAGTAAAGAGTGTGAGAGGGGGGAGCATGAGCTCTGAGAGGTAAGGTGGAGCAACATTGTGGAGAGCTTTTAAAATTCTGGAGGAGAATTTTAAAATCTATTCGATATTTAATAGGGAGCCAGTGGAGCTGTTGAAGGGAAGGGGTGACGTGATGCGTGTAGGGAATCCGGGTTATGATCCATGCAGCAGAGTCCTGGATTAGTTGAAGTTTATGGAGGGGCTTATGTGGTGGACTTGATAAAAGTGAATTGCAATAATCAAAGGAGGTGACCAGTGGCATGGATTTAAATGATATGGTTTTGCTCTGAGGGGAACAGAGTAAAGAGAAAAATTATTAGACTTGGAGGTGGTAGATTTTGCATCTATGAGGGGAACCTTTGATTTATTGCCATTTGGTTAGATAAGGGTTGAGTAAAAGCACATTTATATAAAGATGGAGACCTGAATACTGAATTTCATGACATTTGGCCAAAAAGGAGAAGAAAGCTGAGGAACAGAAGGGGACCTAATATAGATTCTTGGAGAACACCACTGCTGAAAGAGAAAGATATAGAATGAAAATATTTTAGTCTGAAAAGTTGGATACGGTCTGAGAGGCATGATGTAAACGTCTAAAGCTGATTACCAGATTGACGCATAGAGAGTGTCGGATTCAGAGGAGCGTACTTTTCCAGCTGGATTTCGATAGTCAAACCACCAGAACTGTGGAAGCCCAGAGGTTAAGCTGCTGACGGAGTTCAACTTCCAGGACTGCCAGAAAACCACTCGAGCAGGACCCTTAACCTTCGCCTGCTCAGCTGAGCATTTGGATTCAACCTTGACTTTTTTTTTTTTTTACATATATATAAAAAAATGAACACAGTTGCCAAAAGAGGTGCATATTGGGAAGCTATTTGGAAATGCATAAGAATATGCAAAAATCAGTTCATGTAAAATGTTAAAAGAGGTTAAGGTCCGGATGAAGGCCAGGCTTAGCACTCATAGCTGTTTTTATAACATCATTTGGATAAAATCCAACAAAATCGATTTCACTCGTGAGATTTTTTTTTTTTTCCGTGAGAATGCTTTCTAAACGCTGCTTGGCCGGCGTTCAGAGGAGCGGCTTGGATCTGGTGGGAATAATTCATTGTGCTTTTGGGGGGTGTTGGGGGGGCAGTGTGATGACCCAAATACAGTACACTTTCACCATGCTGGCTCGAACAACGCACAAACAAGAAAACTCGAAGTAGTAGAAAACCCCATGCTCTCAAAAGGGCATTTGGTCCTTCACGTTCAGCTAGAGTCTTTGCGGGGGGAAAAAAAAAAACCTGGTTAGGGCCGCACTTTGAATGTAAATGAATATTGCATGCTTTCCTTTTCTCAAATGTCATCTTCCGTGCATGCCACGTTTACTCCTCGTATATTTAGCTGAGGAAATGCATAAGAACCTTTCAATCAAGAAAAGGCACCTTCCTCTCGATTTTTTTTGCATTAATTATGAAAATGCATTCAGGCCAAGGCCATTCAGATGTCTAGTGGCAATTGGAATTTAAAAGCTTTTTTTTTTTCTCTCCTCCACAGCCATTTTTTTTTCTTTGCTTGTTATTTTCGACTTGAGACTGTGGGAAATCCCAAATGCATTACAGCGGATTGCTTTCACAGTCCAATTAGCATTTTGAGCAATTACAGCGAAGAAGGCAGCAGCCATTTCGGGAGGCAAGTTGCTTCTGGAGTGTCGGAGCACTTTAGCTAGGAGCGGAACAAGAAGAGAGAGAAGGATTAAAACGAGACAAGACAGAGAAATGACGGATAAACAGTATAAGAAAGTTCTGAAGCATTAGAGAAGCAGCGCGTGGCAAGAAGGTGTCGGATACGCCGGATCACTCCTCGGCACCGCTCAGACGGATCTGACAGGTGACTCGGGTATAAAGAATCACGAATTAAAAAGGAAGCAGCGAGTGGGAGGAGTGCATCAAAAACACCATGTCACTCTCGTACAGAGCGCTCGTACTGCAGCACTCGGCTCGAGACAGCTCCTGGAGCAAATCAAAGGCCATGTGTCCAGCTTGACGAGTTACAAAACGAACGAATGGATAAATCATTTAGTGAATTTGTGACAAGAACTAATAAAATAAAGTGAACTGCTAGAGAGAAGCTGGCAAACAGTAAGTGTACAAGCAGTGCAAGAAAAGTTGTGCTGTTCCAGGAAGATCATCAAAACTTCTGCTGGGTAACGATAACGCTGCACTATCACGGCAAGGAAGGAAGGAAGGAAGGAAGAAGGTAACTCTTTCTTTTAATGAAGTTAAGGCAGAAATCTCAAAGAAGAGTAAAAAGAAGGAAATAGGACGACATAAAAAAGAAAGAAAGAAAGAAAGAAAGATGCTAATACTTGTCTTACGGAACTTAAAAAGGCACAACTTTTTATAGACTGTTTCTACAGAAAAAAAGAAAAAGAAAGAAAGAAAGGTAATTCACCTCTTAAGGTAAAGATTAAAAGTGAAGAGGAAGAAAAAAGGAAGGAAAAAAGGAAAAAAGAAACAAAGAAGTATGAGACAAATACTGCAAATAAAAAACTTGAAAATAAAAAGCAAAAATAAAACGATGAACAAACCCCACTTCTGAAGAAAAAAGTAAAAAAAATTAAAGACATTAAGATAGTAATTCAAAAAGATAAGACAGAAGAAAGGTAGAAAAGAAGGAAATAACTCTTGAAAAGAAAATAATAAATCAGTAAAGAAAGAAGATAATCCACCTCTTTAGAAAACTTAAGATTTATTTTTGAGAACAAAAAACATAAATTTAAAAAAATGAAAAAAAAAAAAAACATTTCTGAAGAAAAAAATAGAGGAATTGAAAGAATTTAAGCTACTAACCTCGAAAAGATTAGACATAAGGAAGGAAGACAAAAATAAATAAATAAATAAATAAGTGTGTGTGTGTGTGTGTGTGTGTGTCTGGTTACCGGCATGAAAGTGACATAGAAAATGAATGAATAAATTACAGAAAGAACACCTATTCCTGAGAAAAAGATGAAACAATGAACACACCCCATTTCTAAAGAAAAAAAAAAGAAAGAAAGAAAAAACACAGGAAGAAAGAAAGAAGCCTCGCTGTTGATTACTTTCTATAACAGCACATGAGAGTGAAGACTCAGCACGTCCTGACCAATCAGAATCAAGCTCAGGAGATCAAAGATGCACTAAGATCTCGAAGATATGTGTTATAGAAAATCCAGCTAAATCATAGAACCCGAATGAAAAAAGAGCAGCATTTTTTTTTTTTTTTTTTTGTGTGTGTTCTGGGTTCTAGCACCTGCCAGTCCTGTGAGAATAGCAGTAATAAGATGTAATGAGAACACAACACACAGGTTGGTGTAATTTTCCCGGAGACAGAAGGGGTCGCAGTCATTTCGGAGAGAAATCGTGCCACGGCTGGTTTACGGCTCCCCGTAGCACAAGTTCGAGGCTCAGCGATGAGGGTTTTAACAACACAGATCCTAATAACACCAATCTGATATCAAGAGCTGTTCACGGTGCTCCAGCATGATGACGAGGAGTCATAAAGCTTCGTGAGGCCACGCTGGGGGCTAACGTTCAGATTAGCAAAGCCTGTGGACCGCCGGATTAGGAGTCCAATCCCGCTGAGATCAGACGCTTTCAATGGCGAGTCTGAGAGGAATCTAATGACACGGCTTGGTGTTTGGATTGAATGTTTTTTTCCATGGATTTTACAGATCTTTCTCACCTTAAACACACTCAGGCATTCTGTTCTCAGATACACTACTGGTGTGTTCAGTGTTCATGGAAGGAATCTCCAGTGTCAGGGCTTTTTAACAGTCAGAGCTAAAGCTGACTAAAGGACAGACTAAAGGTTTCTCATGAACAGGAATCATTTTTTGGGTTTTTTTTAGTGTCACAAAAGGGAAAAAATAAATAATAATTTAATTGTGAGAAAAGTGAGAACAACTCACATCATGGATCTTCCAAAACATTTAAGATACAGTGCCTTGCAAAAGTAAACTTTTAAACTTTTAAGCCCTTGAACTTTTCCACATTTTTCCCATTACAACCACAAATGTAAATGTATTTTATTGTTTCACATAAAAATGTGAAACAAAAAGTGGCACATGATTGTGAAGTCAGTTTAGGTGGACGTCCATGTCTTGGTAGGTTTGCAGTTGTGCCGTACTCTTTCCATTTTCAGATGATGGATTGAACAGCAGTCTATGAGATGTTCAAAGCTTGGGATATTTCTTTATAACCTAATCCTGCTTTAAACTTCTCCACAGTTTTATCCCTGACGTGTCTGGTGCGTTCCTTAGGCTTCACGATGCTGTTTGTTCACTAATGTTCTCTAACAAACCTCTGAGGGCCTCACAGAACTGGTGTATTTATACTGAGATTACATTACACACAGGTTGACTCTATTTACTAATCAGGTGACTTCTGAAGGCAGTTAGTTTCACCGGATTTTAGTTTGGGGTCTCAGAGTAAAGGGAGGTGAATACAAATGCACACCACCCTTTTCAGATTTTTATTTTCTCAATAAAATTTCAAACCATTGATCATTCAGAAAGAATTTAAACTCAAAAATTAAAATTAAAAAAGCTCAAAAATAAAATTAAACGAATGATGAAAGAATTTAAGGGAATAATATATATATTTTAATAGAAAATAAAGTGTATCCGGTTACAGTTACAGTAAGTGATTGGGAAAGTCCAGGAAAACAGCCCGTGTTTGTGTGTGTGTGTGTGTAAACACACTGCAGTTATTTGACTGCATTCTGGGTTGCTCGGGTTACGAGATCTCGAGATCTCTGGCTTCAATTTGATTCGTGTTCTTTACAAATGAATATTAATGAGGAATGTTCTGAGCGCTCGCACTTCGACACGGTCGTCTGAGTCAGATTTATTAAAACCTGTCGAAATGATGAGTGTTTTTTCACCACGCCGATGCAGCGTGGGTGTCCGCCGGTGAGAACGCACTCGCTCTCGAGCGATCGTAGCGCCGTCATGGCGTCCGTTTGGCCGAAGCCCGGGCCTACTGTACCATGCTGGAGCGCTTATGGAGGTACGGAGAACGCTGCACCTCAGGAAAAGTGTGAGAGTGGAAGCAGCAGGGGAAAAAAAACACCCGCAAAAAAACAGGCTTTGCAGGAACAGATCGTAGCGAGGTGCTTTTACGGCCCGCTGCAAGGTCGACCGAGTAGAGAGAGAGGATTGAGAGGATCTGCAAGAGAGTGATGGCGAGCCAGGGGTCGAGTCATGAGTGCAGAGCGCGAGGGTTGGATTTACGGACAGAATAGAGGGATTGACCCTGAGGGTGACCTGTTTTTTTTATTTCTTCCCTTTTTCCTGCACAAGCTACACGCATTTAAAGCTAAGAGCTGATGCCATGCTCCCAGTGATGGAGTGTATAAAAAGCTGACATGCCATCTGCTTTGTGTGTGTGTGTGTGTGTGTGTGTGTGTGTTTACATGCTGGGTGTTGTTTGAAGAAGCAGGCGGATGTGTTGAAAAGTGGTAAGTATTCGTGAAGGTGTCACGGTGTCAGGTGAAGGTGTGAAGACATCACACACACACACACACACACACACACACTCACAAACACACACCCACACACACATTTCCCTTCTATTTCCTGAAACTCTCCCAATAGGCTAATATACACTGAATATTTTTTTTTCCCAGCTGTCATGTCTTTGTCAGAAAAATGTGCATCTGCATTTCACAGCAGCGAAGACTTGAAAAAAAAAAAAAAAACTGCACTTGTGTACATTGTTCCTTTGTGCGGTGCGTTACAAAAAGCCATCACAAAACATCCAGAGTTCAGGTAAATGCCTTTTGGAAGAGACTTGTGGGTAATGAGCTCAGAGCATCAGGCAGCATGTGATCAGCACAGAGGTCACGACCCCAATCCAGGTCCGATCACTGAATAACAGGGAAAAAACACGATGTTGGAAATGGAGCTGGAGCTTTCAGGGAGAAGACAAGAAACCCTAAATCAATAAAACTCCTTAACGTTTCTTAATGTGCCCCAAAGTATCCAGCTTTATAGACTTTACTGCTGAAATTTGCCTCTAGACAAATGAAATAAAGAAAAACCCGATGTCTGATTCATGATTAATAAGAAATGTGTTGTGCGGTAGAAACCCAGCATGCTGACGTGACAGTGGTGTGATGGTGTGATGGTGTGATGGTGCAGGACTGTAATCAGGGGTTTGGTCACAGCTTTTAAAGCCTTTGGATTTGTGATGGAGAGAAAGAGCTGAGAGCTCACCTTTACTGCTCTTACAAAGAAAAGTGTTGGTGAGAGGAAACCCCGGGAACGGCACGTCACTGACGGGGAAGAGACAGGATGAAGAACAACAAAAGGAAAAGGAGCTACACCTGCCTAAAAAAAATTAAGAAAGAAAGTATTCTATCATGAAATAAATAAAGAAAGAAAGAAAGAATGTATTTCCCTTCAAGGAAAAATATAAAAGAAAGAGAAAAAGAAAGAGAGCACTCACTCTTGAAGAAAGAAAAGAAAGACAGTAACTCATCTTCAAAAAAAAAGAAAAAAAAAGAGAAAAGGGAACCTACTATTTCTAGAAAAAACAAATAGAAAGAAAGATTAAAAGATGAATGGTAATCCTCCATGAAAGAAAGACAGGAAAACAAACAGGAGGCACATTCTTGTAAAAGAAAGACGAAATAGCCAAAAAAAGTAAATAAAGAAAGAAATTATTCTTGAAAGAAAGAAAGAAAGAAAGAAAGAAACAAGCAAACAAAAAAAGAAGGTAGTCCACTGTGAAAGAAAGACAGAAAAACAGAAAGGTGCTCCCTTGTAAAAGAAAAGAAAGAAAGAAAGAAAGAAAGAAAAAAGAAAGAAAGAAAGAAAGAAAAAAAGAAAGAAAGAAAGAAAAAAGAATATGGTATTTTATCTTGTATGAAAAAATATAAAAGAAAGAAAAAACTTACTCTTAAAAGAAAGAAAACAAGAAATTATTCTTGAAAGAAAGAAGGAAAACAAGGTTGTAGTTGAGTTGACAGTAAAGAAAGTTGAAAAATCAAGAGGGTAGTGCAAGACAGAAAACCCACGAAAAAAAGACATAATTAATCCCTGTTTTAAGAGACTTAAAAAAACCGCACTGTCTCAAAAAAAAAAGATACATATTAAAAAAAAAAACCTGACTTTAGATGATCTGTAGGCACATTTCCAAATAACCACCTCATAAGTAGAAGGTGAAAGGAAAGTGGAAGATCTCTGAGACGTGGAAGTCTGCCTTCAGGGTTCTGTTTCCTGTCTAGATCTGTTACTGTCTGGGCCTAAAGCAGGTGGAGCTCCACAGCCCGTGTCCCTCAGACACGCCCGCTCGTCATTTAAGTCTTTTAATTGCATTTTCATGTCTGTGTCCTCGGAGAACGTTCTCGTCCCCCAGCAGCAGCAGCCGAAAGAGCGGCGGAGTGCCAGACGCCATGAGGAACGTCCTCCACATGGGGACCCTGAAATCAGAAGAACTATAAATACATTTATAGGAGGAACACTCACCTTGCAGGCAAAGCAGCCCGCACTGATCTTCCTCTGCCGCTCGACTGCTTCCTGTTAGCCGCTCGAGGATTCCACAGACGTCCCTTTGCACTGTATGATTTAAAAGCAATATTTTTATCACCGATGAGACCAAAAAAAAAAAAAAGGAAAAGGCTGCAGGCCAATCATATTTTCATCACTACAGCAGAAGTGTAATTTCTCATTTGGTGAGCGTGGCGAAGTTCTGCTTTAAAGGAAAGAGTCAATTAAACAAGTACATGGCACTGCATTAATTTGCTTTGCGTATGAAAAATCAGCGCGCTAATTGATTCATTATTCTGTGCTGAAAGCAATTATAAAGTTTACACGGCTCGCATTAGAAAGGTTGCTAGGTTGTTGACAGATTAGCGCCCTTGTGGGCATTTGGCATCGTAATTGCTCATTAAACATGGAGGTGGAACCGAGTTCCCAGACAGTCACACGACTAGTAAACATTTCCAACCCCGGCTAACCCGCCTCAGTCGAAACACGGGCAATTAACAAACGCCAAAAGAACAACCTGAAGAAACATTCCAACATCGTCTTGGTTTTGTGTCTTTGCATTTTTTTTTTTCATTCTTTTTGAAAATGTGGGAGTTTGTCTGTGCTTCGTGTTGACCCGCATTAATCAGTGCACAAGTTTCATAAAAACCAAGAGTAAGCAAACTTGAAAAAAAAAAAAAAAAAAAAACTTCAAGCAGCATAAATATATATCGATTTGCAAGCAGCCACTATGGCGCACACGGCACCGCTAATTGCTGCTCCCATAATGCGAAATTGATGAAGATCTTGTGGCGAAGATATTAACACATCAATGGAATCCTTAAGACTTAGAAGAAAAAACTAAACAAAAAAAGAAAAAAAAAAAACCTGAACTAAGCTCATCATCACAGATAGACTGATTAAGATGTAAATGTGTTGCCTCGCACGTACTGTAGCGCCATTTCTATGCCTCAGAGCCATCACGCTGCCGAGAAGAACAACATCAAGGAGGAAAAAAATCTGGAATGTAGCCAGAGTTCAAAATTGTAAAAACTGAACAACAGAGGCATCTTTTTTTTATTTAGTTTTTTTCCTTTGTAGCTGTTACACTTTAAGATGCCGAGTTGTTCAGCTTTCAGGTTCGCACAATTAAGATTCTCAGCCTTGTCGTCCCGTGCACCTTTGGACCTTAAATATGTCGAGTGTGGACTCTTCCTGCTCCCGAACAGTTGGCGAGTGCAGAGGTCGTGCCTCCGGAATCCAATGAGACCTCTCTGAAGTAAAAAATTAATGAATAAATAAATTATAAATTAAAGAGCACTTTAGAGACATGAGGGGAATATTTAGGCTCGGGTTTTAGCAATGTCTTTAATTTGAGGAAATATAGAAGACCATGAGCGGGCACTGGTATGGGAAGCAGTTCACATGGCAGAAGGATCTGTTTGAATTCACAGCTCCAGACGAGACACTGGGGTATCAGGTATTAAGCTTTGTCTTTTGCACATTTGCATTCCTCTTTATTTTATCCATCTATCTAGAAACAACTGTAGTCCAACTAGGGACGCTGGAGGCAAGTGATGACAATTGTATTTAATGCCATTTTTACACCTATGGTAGGGCCTTTGGTCAAAATTCACACGCACATTCATACATTATGGGCAAGTTGGAAACACCTACTCGCATAATCTGCATGTTTTTGGACTGTGGGAGGAAACCAGAGTACGCACCAAGCATGGGGAGAACATGCAAACTTCATGATGACTTTGCCCTGCCTAGAAACACTTCTCAGAGTCTGTGTGCATGGAGTTTGCATGTTCTCCACGTGTTTGGTGGGTTTCCTCTGGGTTCTCTGGTTTTCTTTCCACAGGCCAAAGACATGTGCTGCAGGCTAACTGGTGTTAACAATGGTTTATTGTTAGGTGTGTGGTGTTGGCACCTCATCCGTTGTGTCTCCAGCCTTGTTCCCTGGAATGCTATATGAGATATGCAGTGTGGACAAAGGATAAATGGACTTTTATATTTATTCCTTGTGCTTTTTGCCGTTGCTTCTTTTGGTGTTTATACTCTGCTTCAACTCTGGTTTATTCATTCCAATCCTGTGAAGTGTTAGAGTAAAAATGATAATAATGCAAACAGTCATTTTTCTTTTATTCACATTTGAATGAACGATCCACCAACTGTGGCATCTGTCTGTACACATGGCGCATTTTTTGCAAAACCTCTAGTTATTATTTAAAATCGTGCAATGTCCACAAAACAAAGTTTGATTCTTCTAGCCCTGAACGCATTAACGCTTGTGATTAATTGAGGGCAAATTAATTTAAATAACTCAAACTTCCTCAATGTGAAACAACTGATTGGAAAAAAATCTACCGTGATACCATCATGAGCTACAATTAATGAATTCAAAAATAATCAACTTTCATTGCTCATTTTATGTATACTGTATATGTACAGTAATATAAATCTGCTTTGGAGCTGCACTACTGTACTGTCAGAGCTGCTGTTATAGAAAATCAATCGACTCCTTCTGACCAGTCAGATTTGAGAGTTCTTTATCAGCACCGTGGTACAGTATAATCCGGAGTAAATTCATAAAGCTGACAATAATTCTGATAGTGACTCAGATTGTGAAACTGAGAAACGCTACCAAGCGTTGGCTGTCAGATGCACAGGTTCATACTGAGGTCTGAGTTTTGAACAAGTTGAAGGGAAATAAAATAAATAAATAAATGAAAAAAAAAATGAAAAAAAAACCTGAAAATAATAATTTTTTGGCAACTTTCTTGGAATGCCTACTGAAACTCCAGACGAGACGTTGGGGTGTTTGGCTCAGGAGAAAATCTGAAAGGCAGAAAGTTTGAGTCTGAGAAACTACAGAGGTATTCTAGAGATCTTCTTTCTTTCCTACAGGCAATTTAAAACTTTACCTTAGTCGAAGTTTAGAGAAACCTAGTAGACAACTTTATTTAACTTATTTATTTATTTATTTATTATTACTCAGTTCTCATGAATTCTTTAACCACTTTGATTAGATTCGATTGTATTTATTCCTACAGAAAAAAACTTAATAACTTAATTTACTATTAAAAAAAAACTTAAATTGTCTTTCATCCCTTTACGTACAGGCTCTTTAAAAGGACGGATGGAACTGTTACCTACTGTAGACAACAAAAACAAACAAACAAAAAAAACTGTTAAGCAACCTAAATTTCTGCCTTAGGTACTTAGGTCTTTTAAGTACTTACTGTAGGTCTCTACATATGCGCCTTAAGCATTGTACAGCCGTGGGCAAATTTTTTTATAAATATATATTTATTATGAAATAAATATAAATTTTTACAAAGTCTGCTGCTTCAGTATTTTTGGATCTTTTTCCCAGAGTTTTATAAGTGTCAAAGGCTTTTATTGACAATTACATTAAGTTTATGCAAAGAGTCAATATTTGCAGTGTTGACCCTGGCATGCTGTCAATCAACTTCTGGGCCACACCCTGACCGATGGAGCCCAGACTTATATAATAAGTGCTTTGAGTTTGTCAGAATTTGTGTTTTTTTTTTTTTTTTGTCCACCCGCCTCTAGAAGTTCTCAACGGGATTAAGAAAAAACTCCCTATAAAACTGGGGAGTTTCTTGGGCATGGGCCAAATATTTCGATGTTTTGTTCCCAGAGCCCCTTACTTATCATTTTTCCCTTACGGTGAGGAACTCCATAATGCACATGAATGGTTTACTGTTGGCATGACACAGGACTGATGGTAGCGCTTTTAATTCTTCATTACCATGATCATATAATTTCCCAACCAATGCTAATTTATTTTAAAATACATGTAATTACACTTCAGTATACCATAGGATCTGACAAAAAGATCTAAAACCCCTGAAGCAGTAGACTTTGTAAAAATTAATATTTGTGTCATTCTTAAAACTTTTGGCAAGATCTGAACTTACTGGGTGAAACAATGTCTCCTAAAGTTCAGCAGGTATCCAATATGGTGCTGCCTTACTATACAATGCTGTACCAATAGTATGTACAAACATACTGTATTATATACCTGCTGAACTTTGATAGGCACTGGTACCCAGTTGGTATTCACCAAAGTGCAGTACAGTGGTACATACCATAGTACTACCACAGTACCCACAAGTGCCATAGTACAAAGCCCTGGTACTCTTTAAAGTCCTATGGTGCCGACCTGACATACCACACTATTACTCTGGTATACTAGAGCTGTACATAGCAAGCTAGTAAATTAATGATCGGTTAACTACTTAGCCAAAAGACAGAAGGAAAAAAAGATACTAATTATATAAAAATGTATACTGTACATTTTATATGCAGAAGTGAGTGCTTTAGCTAGATAACTATGACTAGCTGGTTAGTTTTGTCAATTTCCGCGGGTCACCATGTCGCTTGTGGTTTAGCTAATGCTACATGTGGCTATTTTGAATTGTTAGACAGCCACACTGGACTTTGTACCATTTCTTCTGTGGTCTTGAGATCTCTGTCTCTCTCTCTCTCTCTCTCTGCATTTGTACTGGCTTGCACCTCACAATCATTAAATCAGGAAAGATCTGATCCCAGAGAAGAGAATAGCACATAGCACTTTAGCACATAACACTTCATGAAATGTTCTCCTACTCGTCTCATTCAACCAGAGAGGGTGTAAAAAGTACAAAATACCCACAAGTCGCTTCCTGTCACCCAAAACATCTGGGAGCATGAAAGCTGTCATCACCACCTTATATGAGCTCAAACCTGTGATCACACCCAAGGCATGCTCCTCTGCTGCTAGAACACCTCGCGGTGACTTTGTTGATTCTGGGGTGCTGCTTAATGACTGAGGAGCAAGGAATACTGTCTTGCCAAGAGCTTACAGCGTCACAGAAATGCATGCGAGGCAACTCTGATTGCAAGTCGAGCAGTGGCAGAGTGAATCCAGGAAAAGCCTGTTCTTTGTCTGTGAGTTCCAAAAGTATCAGGACACATTCTTATTTCATTAGAGGCAGTGAAAGTGAGTTAAGGCTCTGGGTTACTGCTCAGAAGATTGACGGTTGAAGCCCCAACTTCACTAAGTTGCCACTGTTGGGCCCTTGAGCAAGGCCCTTAACACTGTCTGATCCAGGGCTGACTCTGAGTTCTAACCCCAGCTCTCTACCAAAAAGAGACAATGTTTTGAGCTGCACGGTTATCATAGTGCTGTATAACGTCAAAATGCACACGTGTTAAGCATAGAACCCTGAGGGATTCCATCAATTTGTTCTCCTCAAGAAAGCTGTAGAAAGATCCTTCACCAATAGAGAACTTAAGAACAAAGAACTCAGTAAAGAACCACTAAGGAACCAGGTCCATCCTGAGTTTTAGGTCCTTTGACTTAGAGAAATTCATGAGAACCCATTTCAGTTCTATGTGAAATGTAAAATCATAAAACGTTGATATCTCTGCTCAAGCACTACGTAGTCACCAAAAGTAAGTGCTCCCCCATGAAACTGTGCATTCATTTTCATTGCTTAAAAATGTATATAGAGAATCTGAAGTACTACCTTTAATTCAAACGCTAATTCAAAGACAAGCAAGTTCAGATATCTGAAAGGAAAAGGCCCCCTGTTCAGCGCTGCAAGTTTTTACCAATGACCATTTACTTTAAATATATCCAGTATACTTATATTTGGAAGGGTTTTTAGAGAAGACATTTGTAAAGGTTTGAGTTAAGAATTTGTTGTTAGAGGAATAGTGTTGATTTGTTTGAGAAGAGTGTACAGAAAAGATGTGAGAACTTGACCAACTAACGGTTTAAAGCGCTGCTGCATTACTCTTACATGCTGCAGTACTTACTTACGATCAGCATTGAGTCAGATGGCATTGTGGGTAATGTACCTGATATATCTTGAATGTTGTTCAAGATCATGTGTTGGTTATAAAAATTCATGTATGACTTGTTCAAGGTGGACTTTTTGGCTTAAAGGATGTGTGGTCTGTTGGAAAGTTTCCTGGCTCGGTGACATGACTTTCCCCCGAGTTGCTTTACTTCCTGAACTTTCGCCACTCAGGCAGTACTCCGTTGGTGTTTTTAATTAGAATAAATTCAGGGTCAGTAATACCTTATGTCTCAGAGACGTGGAGGTTGGGAGCTGAATGCGAATGAGTGTGTGAGATACAGTTATTCCGTTCAAGTGTGTGTGTGTGCATGTGCGTGTGCGTTAATAGAAATGATTCTAGCTTATGTATAGAAGGAGGTCCTCACATAATTACCTGCTACTGAAATTACAGTGCGCAGAATTACTTGCTCCTGACAAGAGTGTGCTCTTAAATACCGACTGCTGTAGGTAGAGCCTGGAATGTAATTAGCACGCCGAGTGTGTGGCGTGTAGTATCCCAGCAATCACGGCCTAATTTGGCAGTCAGAAAGTGTTGATTCATTTTCTGTAACAGCAGCTCTGACGGTAGCGCGGCTCCGAGCCACCCAGGTTGATATTAACGAGCTGGTTCTGATTCTGATTCGATATCGTGTCTGTAGTAACAGCTTGTTCACGACGGGTCACCATAGAGATGTTTATTTCACATTTAGGGAAAGGGTTTCTAGTGAGAGTTGATTATAGCTCCACAATAGTACCGTGCCGAGTTTATTTTGCGCTCAAACAACGATAAGAAAACGAAATGGAGAAATGAAAAGGAAAGCGTTCGAGCGTTCGACTTCGCCCCAATTCCGCTGTTTGAATCTTGTATTTGATCAGCTGTTGTTTGATTCTCGTTCAGCGAGCTAATAGGACGAGTCGTATTCGTTATCACGAGGCTGCTTTGCAAGGCAAATGAGCCGAGCCGCCTTCAACGTGTAGAGAAATGAGAGGTGGCGATGGCGGAACAGACATCCTGTCAGTGGTGTCAGCAAACAGCATTTTATTTCCTCTTGATGGAGGAAAGGCAGGATGGCCCATGTCACCGTGTCACTTACGCGCAATTACCTTAGGGTCAGCGTGAGGAAATTGCCTCCGGCATTGATAATTTTCCATCCCAATGGGGGCCGATGAATAATTGACCCACCTTACATCCTGAGCACTACACCACCTCAATGTTTAGATTATCCAACAAGCGAAAGGTCATGGTGTTGCCTTGTCTCAATATCACTTTTCCCTCTTGGGTTCTTCGAAGGCTTTACATCCAAGACCACACATTCTTTTCTTTTTGTTTTTATTAAACACTTTTGTTTCGAAGTCACAGAAAGCTCGGTTTCAGATGTATTATCATGCATATTACCAGTATTACTCATGAGGCTGACACGGTCATGCACTTTGAGTGTGCAGATTAATTATAAAAGTGTAGTTTATAGCTGCTGTCTGGAAAGTTTCGCCGCTCTGACTCGAGTTTTATTTACCATCGATTGCATAAGAGTGCTTTATCTGCTCATCAGTGGATGTTGGAGGTGATGGCTAGATTTGACCTTTAACACTCAGTTTTAAAGGAATCCAAACAGACCCAATAAAGAAACAGAAGCGTAAACAAGCGTTGCTTCGTACGGTTGTACAGTACGGTACGAGTTACGCAGTGTTTATTTGTAGAGAGATATCACTGAGCCTATTTTTTATAAGCTATAAACAAACAGATCAAACAAATTTCCACGGTTTTCTCATTTCTGCATTTGTATTTTGCCCGCTTATTCATCCGTCTTTGCATTCTTTATGAGAATAATGCTCTAGAGATGCACTTAGTAGTTTAATATAACCCTAATGCTCGTAGTAAATAATTTATTATTTAACACACAGCACTGTGCAAAAGACTCAGGCGCATGCAAAGAAATTATTTTAATTGAAGATGCTCTACAAATGGAAAAATAATGAAAGTCTAAATATTTTTAAATATATATAAAACGACTACAAAGAGTAATAAGCGTCTAGCTGTAGTAAAAACAAAACTCAATATCTGGGGTCGTGGTGACTTTTTGACTTTACAACTGCATCAGTTTCATCAGATCAGCTTACAAGGAAATGACATCACTGCACTGGCCTGATTGTTTAACTGCCCTTTTAGAATCAGTGCTGGAGTGCACTTTAACTAGTAGGACTTTCTTTCCTTATTTAAAAGAAGTGACTTTTTCCCAAAGAAGGAAAAAAAAGCTACATGGAAATGGACCTCATTCTGACCGGCTCTGCACACCACGAAATTATGTTCCTGCTCCAGAGTACTACGGCCATTTTTATGGGTTTTCTTTCTCTCTCCATGAATTTGATCCAAATCTTGTATAATCTCAAGACTGCAAGAAATATTAATCTTAATCTGAGGGAGGTTTTCAGGATGTTTGTCTGAAGATTAGTAGAAACTGCAGCCATCAAAAAAAACAAACAAACAATACATTATACTGTACACTTCGCTCACCTGCCTTCACATGCATATGAACTTGAGTAACATCCAATTCTTAATCCATAGGGTTTAATATGATGTTTGCCCTTTGCAGCTACAACAGCTTCAACTCTTCTGTGAAGGCTTTCCACGAGGTTTAAGAGTGTGTTTATGGTCACTTTTGACCGTTCTTCCAGAAGCACATTTGTGAGGTGAGACACTGATGTTGGACGAGAAGGTCTGGCTCGCAGTCTCTAATTCATGCCAAAGGTGTTCTATCGGGTTGAGGTGCTGGCCAGTCAATTTCTTCCACACCAAACTCATCCATGTCTTTATGGACCTTGCTTTGTGTACTGGTGCACACCCTTGTGAAAAAAAAAAAAAGTTTTTTAGTGTATTACAAATATATTGAAATCCTCGATAGTACATTGCAAATATACTAAGAAAAAGTTGTACTATCAGTTAATATATAAAAAGTATACTAACATCATGCTTTTACCAAATTAAACTGGAATTAAACTTTAAATATACTTTACAAAATAATTGTATTATAGTACACTTTCCAAAAATATATTATTGGAAATATTATACTTTAAGTGAAAGGTTAGTCTAATTTACAAAGTATACTTATTTAAACTATGTTTTTCAATGTATTTTTGGTATATTAAAAAAAAAAATGCTCGAAATAATCATTGTACAAATGTACAGAAAGTATACATTAGAATACCATTTTTAATATTCGGTAGTCTCAGTATATTATCGGTTAAATTTAAATGTACTTATATTTAGTGCACTACTCTCTCGTGCGCGCGTGCTTTAGACTCGTATTTGCACGCTGAATCTCCCTCTCTTGCGCGCGCTCTCAAACTCGTTTTTGTGCGTTGAAAATCGTTTTTTCCCGTTCAAGAAAATTTCTCTCACTCTTCTGTGCGCTCACTGTTATAAAGCGACACTTGCACAAACTGCATCAGTGTTATAACTCTGCAACTATTCCAGCCAACCAGAGACTAGAATCGGCGCGACACCAGCCAATCATCTGTTTCCTACGGTGGCCCTGAAGTGCAAAACAAATTAACAAAACTGAAACCAAAAAAACTAAACTGAAAACAAAATAACAAAACCCAAAACAAAATAACAAATTCAAAAACAAATTAACAAAATGGAAAACAAAAAAAACTAATTCAAAAACAAAACATCAAAACCCAAAACTAATTTGTTTTTTTGTTTTGGTTTTGTTATTTCATTTTCGGATTTGTTAATTTGGTTTTGAATTTGTTCATTTGTTTTCCGTTTTGTTAATTTGTGTTGCACTTCTCGGCCAGTCAGATACAAACCGGAAAAGGTAGGTATAATTTGCGAATGAAATTCTTACCGCTGGTTGGACGAGACATCTGTCACTCAAGATATTCAGGAAGTTCTGTAGTAGCGGTAGATTCGTGTGTGTATGAATGTTCAAACATGTACTGTCCTTATTGTGGTTTCGAATATGGCGTTCTGTTTTGTTAATTTATTTTGCACTTCACGGCCACCGTTTAAAGTGAAGCAGAACACAGAAGAAACAAAGATAGGAAGTTCCTACTTCCTGTATATCTTGAGTAGACTTAGCGCATTTTTTTTCACTAGGGCAGTCATGTTGGAACAGGACATGGCCGTCCCCAAACTCTTCCCATGAAGTTGGGGCCATGAAATTGACCAAAAATGTCTTGGTATGCTGAAGCATTAAGAGTTCCTTTCACTGGAACTAAGGAGCCAAGCCTAATGACTGAAAAACAACCCTACACCATAATCCCCCCTCCACCAAACTTTACTCTTGGCACAATGCAGTCAGACAAGTAGCGTTCTCCTGGCAACCGTCAAATCCAGACTCGACCATCTGATTGCCAGACACAGAAGCATGATTCGTCATCGACCATCGTCACTCCAGAGAACATGTCTCTACTGCTCTAGAGTCCAGTGGCAGCCTGCTTTACACCACTGCATCCGATGCTTTGCATTGCACTTGGTGATGTAAGGCTCGGATGCAGCTGGTCGACCATGGAAACCCATTAGATGAAGCTATCTACGCACCGTTTTTGAGCTAATCTGAAGGCGACATGAAGTTCGACCTCCGTGCACTGAGTCTCAGCATCTGACCCCCCGTGATTTCATGTGGCCTAACACTTTGTGGCTGAGTTGCTGTTGTTTCCGATCACTTCCACTTTGTTATAATACCACTAACAGGTGACTGTGGAATATTTAGTAGCGAGGAAATTTCACGACCGGACTTATTGCCCAGGTGTCATCCTATCAGGGTATCCTGAAAGTGACACATTCCTTCACAAATGATTGTAGGAGGGGTCTGCATGCCTAGGTACTCGGTTTTATACACCTGTAACCATGGAAGTGATTGGTGCACCTGAATTCAATGATTTGAATGGAGGAGTGAATACTTTTGGAAATATAGTGTGTATATAAACTCCACAGGGTTTACATAATGTGCAAAGTGTAATTGTAAAATGATGGTCAAATAAAATAAGGAAGGCAGCACTAGTATGATTGAATCACATTACTCCAGCTGAACACTTTTAATAACATTGGGGTAACATTGGTGTAACACACTCAGAGAAAAGCGTTATACACCTGTTCTACTAGTGTGACCTTAGATGACCGGCTAGTGATGCTCTGATTGATGCAAGAGTGCACAGAAGCCACTCCCACCCCTGAGAGCTCACGTCCAATCTGCTCTCTGGACTCCTGTTACCTGACGGCTATAGCATCATCACGTTTCTCTTCTTTTTTCTTTCATCTACACCCTGAATTATTTCCTGCTACCCCATTGTGTATCGGATCAGTTGCACATTCGCCAGCTCTCTGATGTGAGGTGTGACTGTAATGTATTTCGGAGTGTATTACACTTTCTACGCTAATCGACCATCTGTTTCTCATTAGCCACAAAAACGCAGGAATCCATTTACAGACATACGGATTCTCATAGTCAGATTAGACGCCTTGTGCAGTTTGATATCACCTTGAAAGTTCAGAGAACTTTTTTGTTTCACTCATTAGGGACTTTCAGAGTGCTTCTTGGAAGTTTGCTCTGCTGTAACTTACATTTTTGGTATTTAGAGCGAAAGAAAAGCGGTTAGCCGTGTTAGCAAGATGCACTCACGTAAGTGCCTCCTGCGTTCACAGCCGCAAAATAATAATCCTGTTCTAATCGACATCTTTGCCTCTTTTGACTGGAAGCATTCACTGTGTGTTCATGAAAGCGATTGATTTTTTTTTTCTCTTTTCCTTTTAGTGTTTTCTCCTTGAATGCAACCAGACGTCTAGCCGGGAAGCAGAGAGCAGGAGAGCAGGACTGCGCAGATACAGCTACTCAAGTGAACATAAATGAACATAAAAGTACACCATTTTTTCCTTTTGATAAGAACTACTTATAGAAAATCAATCTCTATTCACAGATATTTTTTTTCCCCTTCAACTTGTATTTCACATTTGTATTATTATCTTGTGTTCAGGGGCGACTGGTGGAAATGTTCTAGCAGTTTGTATAACTAAGCTCAACGACTCACATGCACATGTCCACACACACACACACACACATAGAATGGCATGAAGAAGTAAGAAGTGAAGTCCTTTTTTATTTTTTTTTTTTGGCCCAGACTGTAAACCCACGCAGCTAATCAGTGACGGTTGTGTCACATGATTACATAGAATGCCCCGCCCCCTGGATTTGATCTCAGCTGATATTTTTCAGTGAGGGAGAAGGTGCACATGAAATGCTGTTGTGAGTTTAATGAATGTGAACAAGATCGATTATACACTGTCACTTCTTTCATTTCTTTTGGAAAAAAGGAGGAACTAAAGGTTACTATACCATGATAATAATAATAATAATAATAATAATAATAATTATTATTATTATTATTATTATTATGATTATTACATTTAATTATATAACAATGAATGCATCTATATTTAATTCTTTAACATCCTTACTAAGAAAAAAAAATCTTTTTTGCTTCATTTATTTCCTAAGATTTTATTTATTTATTTATTTATTTATTTATTAGACCCTAATATGGGCCTCTTTCAAATGAGCATAAATAAATAAATATATTGTAACAATAAACAGCTGAATATAGGGGGAAATAAAACAATAGCCCAAACAGCTAGACAAATAAAAACATTTAATTATAATTTCTAAAAAAAATAAAAAAAAAAATCAATGTGGAAAATGAGTAATAAAACACTTCAAGACATGCTGTTGTTGTTATGCTACTCTTCCAGATAAATGAAACATTTCCTTTGAATGTTTGACTAAGATGCCACTGATGGACACTGCAAATAGTAGTAATAATCATCATCATAATAATAATAATAATAATAAAAATCTCAACCTGGTGATGCGTGTCAGGCCGAGCTTTCAGCAGCAGCGTGATGATGGATGGCGCGGTCCTCAGAAATAAGTGTCATGAAGAAGAATGTGACTCTAGAATAAGTAACAATAATTCACGAGGAAGTGTGATGCCTCCGTCGCTGACACAAGCGTGGAACTGAGCGTTCCCTGATTAAATTTGAGCACATCAATAACGACCTGTAACAGAGACGAAGAAGAAGAAGAAGAAGAAGAAAAAGAAGAAGAAGAGGAAAAAAGAAAGTCACGAGGGAGAGAGCCGTGAAGGTTCCTGGAACGAGCGAGGCAGATAATTGTAGTCACTCGTCGTTCCTGCAGGACTGTACAGGAATTTGTTTGTTAGCTTTTTTTTTTTTGGTCCCTGAAGCCTAGCGCTATTAACTATTCATAAGATAACATTATGCAGATGTGTATGGCCCGGGTTCGGTCGAGAGTCTATATATATGCTCTCCTCGCTCCTGATATTGAACATGTGCTGTGAAAATGACCCTAAGCGTAAACAAGATTTGAGGGGGAAAAAAGAAAGCACACGGGGATGAAGCTCTGCGCTAAGCACAAATCTGATGCCGCAAACGGACCTCATGTAATATTCGAGAGCGAGTGTGCAGTCGTATTTTATATGAATGCTCGGGGAGCTTGGGTGTGTGTTTATTTATTTATTTATTTATTTATTTTCTTCCTTATTTATTTAAAAGAAACTCTCTCTCTCTCATACACACACACACACACACACACACACACCTGCCAAACTTTTTCCTTATTCCACGTGCTAATTTAGCTAATATAGCTTGGGGTGTAATCAGCTCATTTCTGTGCAAACTCAATACGAATTGATCGTGTTCATGTATTGCATCCAGGATGATCGATCTATTTGATTTTGTTTTCCTCCTCTCATTCCCCTTAATCACTTTAGATAGTTAAGTACATTAAAATCAGCAACTGCATTAATTCCAGTGGTTTTCTCATTTGCTTTCTTGCATTGTAGCATGTTAGGTGAGAGAATGTGCTAGTGTTGTTTAAACTAAGTTTGAGGTAACGGGGACATTTCTTTAGTCCGTTAGCATGTTTTTCTTTGTCGCTAAAGTTTGTATAGCTGTCCTGTGAAGTCTGCATCACCCTTGGTCTACCTAAATACAGTGGTACCTTGGCAAATTGAACGCCACGCCGGCTAAGTTTGGATTATCTGCATTTACATTATTTCCTATGGGAAAATGCATTTCACAACACAAAATTTCACTGTAAGAATGGATTAAATTTGTATGCCGAGGTACCGCTGTATGTTTTTAATGTCTATAGACATAATTTAGCCTGCTTTACATGAGTGAGAGTTTACAGATTAGCCCATTTAATGCTAGCATGGATTCAAAAACTACATGGCCTCGTGGCCTGTTTAATGTTAATTTATTTGAAAGCCAGGTTAATGTTAAATATGTTTTAGTCTGTTTATAAAATGGCTAGTTTTTAGAGATTAGCCTGTTTAATGCTAGTTTTCTTTGCTAGCTGAGAACCAAGGCCAGTTCAGATGGTAGAGATGTTTGAAGCTCCTTAAAACTGCTAAAAGTATTTAATGATTACTGAAATGCTGTGTAAGTTGCCACAATAAATTTTCTTCATACTCAGCACTCAAGGCTAACAGGTGGCAGAATTAAAACTGGATTATTTTTGCAAGCATTTTGTGGATGAACTTAAAAAATAAAATAAAAAAGAAGCAGAAGAAGATGCCTTTATTTGTCACCCACCCGTAAACAGTACAGTTCGGTGAAATTCCTTCTTCACACATTCCAGGTATAAAAAGTTGGAGCTAGAGAGCAAGATCGGTCAGTACAGAGCCCCTGAAGCAGATGGACTTAAGGGCCTTGCTCAAGGGCCCAATAATGGCATCTCAGCGGAGCTGGGGGTTGAACACTTTATGTCCTGATCAGCTGCAGTATAATCTCAAGGAGATAAGTGAATCAATGCTGAATCAAAGACTGGGCCGTCAAATCAGTGAATCTAATTCAACAAAAGACTAATTATTATAATTATCCTTAGCATTTCAATCACACGGCTTTGTTTTTACTGAACAGCTAACATGCTAAACGCTAAACACGGCACGGTGACTTGTACAGCGGTCTTGATCCGGCAGCTCGCTTTAACTTACTTTAAATAGATGTGATTACGAACAATACGAACCGGACAAACCGCTCTGGTGTAAGAAGAAGAAGAAGAAATGTCTCAGGGCAGGCTTTGAGGTGGAAACAGAAATGCTGCCTCATTACACCACCTTGTCATTGATTATTTTCCTGGAACAGCACACCACGGTGCGGATTGTTTCTCACTTAGTGACCCGTAAAGATGCAAATCTCTCAGGATTGATCGGCGTACAAGGACGTTTTCTGTTAGGTCTGTTATGCTAATGCGCCTGAAATCTCACATCCTGCTTCATATAAAACACACCCCCGGTTACTATAA
The DNA here is from genome assembly GCA_030014305.1 of Clarias laeviceps. Classification (NCBI taxonomy): domain Eukaryota; kingdom Metazoa; phylum Chordata; class Actinopteri; order Siluriformes; family Clariidae; genus Clarias; species Clarias laeviceps. The sequence goes on along the minus strand of JAQMYJ010000009.1, from coordinate 2,219,175 downwards.
CTTGTTCTTAAGCGTAGGCCTTGATGGGTTCGTGTGCTCTTGAAGTGTGTTTGACTGCTTCCCCGCACAGATTTCTCTATAAATCTCTCAACTCTTTGCCAATCACCAGTAAACAGGTAAACATCATTGATGTTTCCTTCTGCCTCGCCTGCTTTCTGCTTAATCCTTCTTTCATCGATCAGGGGTGCATTGACAGGCCAGGCAGGGCCACGGCGTGCTCGAAAGAGATTGCGTGCGCTCAAACTTTTCTCCCCTGAGACTTCCATTCAGCTGGAAACGCCGAGCCGCCGCCTCCCAGGCTGCAAAAGCTGTGAAAGGAGATATTCAGTGCTATTCTGTGCAATAGTAAATTTTAAGTGTGATTCATCGGACATCCTGCGGCGCTAAAGTAATAAAAAAAAAAAAGTGTTTTAAAAAAAAATTACAGAGCGGGGTCTTTTTTGTTTGGCGATTAATGACTTACAGCGTGACACGGCTCGGAATACACGCTGCTTTTGCAAGGGTAATTGCGTATTAAGAGAAAGTGTGCTTAAAAATAGTAGATGGAGTCTTTCTCAAAGCACAAGAAAATTTATCTTATCCATTTTATTAATCTCATAACCAGACTCCCGTATCCCAGAGGTGATTTTTTTTAAGGTACAAAAAAAAAAAAAAAAAAAAAAAAACACAGGCTCACCTTAGAACATCCTGAGTTTTGGGTCGATTCGAAATGGATGTGGACAACTGAAGGCGAGCACTGAAGCTTGTTGCCATGGATTCTTTCGCCTCCCTTGTTGCCAGTAGCAACAGATCAGTTCCCCAGCCGCTGCATTGTTCTGTGGTACTGTAAGTCTTATACATCTAGTGCTTTAAATGAATAACTAAACTACTGCAAGCATCAGGAGTAAATAAAAACTATACAACATATAGTCCAATACACTTACAGCGTGCGATTGATCAATAAACATCAACATCTATGCCAAAACACAAAATGGGACGATTTCTTTTATTTATCTGTTTATTATATGCAGTGTATAATTTAGAACAACATTTCCCCACAAAACTCCCTTGCATTTGTTGGTGAACCAAGAAAGCCATTGGATTTACAGTGGGTGTTCGAGTTAAACCGGGACTTGTCCTGAAATGCCTGATGAATGAAGGCGTAAAAGCGATTGACATTTATAGAATATTTTAAGCACAGTACAGTGATGAGAGTCTTAGAACATTTGAACAGTCCAAACATTTTGAAGACGTCTGTGAATGATGATCCAAGGTGGCTCGGAGCCCACGCAATCGTTCAAGTAAATGTTTAGCGAGTGGAATGCCTAATCATTAAAAAAATAAATAAATAAATAAAAGAAATCGCCGGATAACTTCTCACCAACTTGTGTAAGAGACGCATCTGTCTGTGTGAACTGTACACACCACCGTTCACCACTCATACATTACAGGAACTCGGCTGGAAGTTATTGCCACATCCCCTGTACAGTCCTGAACTCAAGACATTCCTACATGTCTGGGTCATTAAAGGAGTTCCTGGGAGGCCGGCGTTTCAGACGTGAAGCAGTCTGATCGTGTCTCCGGCGTACTGACAACACTAGTAAAACTCTGGTGCGTTAGTGTAGCAGGGAATTAGATCGAGAAATAAAGGCTTTTTTTTTTTTTTTCTTTTTCAGAACTGTGTTCTGTTATTCTGCACAATCAGAATAGCAAAGTCCTGCTTTGACTCGAACACTCTTTCTATTCATTTGATTGTACTACCATCACCACTTCTTTACAAATGAAAAATATCACAGTCCTTCCATGGGGCCTAACAAGACACAGAAGCTTGCGAATTCACAGATTAAATTTCACTCGGATTACATCAGTGTGTCTTCTTGCACCCCGTGTCCTTTCCCCTCCGATGACTTTATGTAGGTGAACATTTAAAGAGTCTCGCTTTTGTGAGCTCACAGAAAGAAAACAAGTGGACTGTTCTCTATTTGGATGTTAAAAATAAATCCAGAAGGAAAACAAATGGTACCAGGAGCAAACGAATGTCTTGCGTCACGTGTCCCTTTTCCCTCACGTGTATTAGCCGTCCTGCTGGGGAAACTTAATTCACGATTAGTCTCATCTGTGCTTCCAGTGTCTCCCATGTCATTATAGTAAAAACTCTGCATTCCTATTCACACAGACGGAACGGCTGAATTTCGGCTGAATTTCGCTGTCTCAGTTACGGTAACTGTACGGAAAAATATTAGCATCGTGATCATTTTAATTATATCATCCTTTGAAAAACACATTTTGAAATTTTATCATGCAGTAAATATTAGTCACATGCACATTTTTTTCTCTGAATTTGAGAATATTACCTGAAATGTATAATGAAATCAAGGCTTTGAGCTTGAAATGGACTATAGAGAATTTCCAGTGAAATGCAGTGCATGTAAATTCAGATATATTGCTTTTCAAAGGCAAACATTTCAGTTGAATAAATTCATTAGTCCGTAATGTAACCCGGGACACATCAGTTTGGGGACGTGACGTACTGTACATTCTATACTGTCAGTGAATCGTGGTCGAGTTGTTGCTGCGGTTTTGGAGCCAGATTTCGAGTGTGTTGCTGTTATTATATGTTGGGACGGGAGCCAAGCGCTAGTGTTAAGTGTCTCCTGGCACAGCGCCACCTCTCATTTAATATTTGGGTACTCTAATTTCAATTACGCTCTCTCTTCTTTGATACGCGGAAATCTAATCTGGAAACGACCCTCTTGCTAATCGAATCAACAACCTGCATTTTACTAAGCTTTTTAAACGAAATAAAATGAAGTTAAAGTAGAGATTAGCATAATCCCAACTGTATGACACACTAATGTACTCATGTAAACTTAATCCCTAATGTCATCTAAAGTCTAATAAATCCTGTGTATTCCTGTGTACAGGACTATTCCATGTCTCAACTACAGTATGGGCTGTAAATTCGATACTCTACACCACTTTCATACAGTACAGTATATTCTCAATTAGAACCATTGATCTGCTCTTTATGTGTGTTTTTTTTTTCTTTTTTAAATACTTTATTATTCTACGATTGAGGCTTAAATCAGGCTTGACACTGAGTTTAATGTAGAGATGATATCAATCTGATAAAACAATTAAACTCTTAAAACTCAAATGGCGGAAACACAGCATCCCAACTGCATCTTGGTCGTCGCATCCGTCGTGTAGAACTAAAAGGTTAGCATTACTTTTAAACCGTCGCAAGAATGTCAAACTCACAAAATGATCACATTTTTTGGGGTGAAAACAGCAATAAAATATGTCATCATACGTCTCTGTGCTATTTCTTTACCCGTGTGGCACATTTCATTTTTTTTCTTCCTTCCTTCCTTTTTTTTTTTTTTTTTTGTTCAGACATGTTTATATAGTTGGTTAAAATAAAATTGAAATGATTTCATCACATTGCCTAGGTTGTGCTGAGATCTGATCCTAGATACACCCATGGACTCATATCTGTATTATACTCTAATACCTATTAAAAGAGTAATATGTCTATTGTCACTATATATATATTGTCCTTTTTATTTTAATCTGTCGTTTCAGTGCTATACCCCTCACTCTGTGCAGTATCACTGGGGTGTTCACACACTCTCGGTCTACAGGCAGGTTGGAAAAGCCAATAATCTTTAGACTGACAGAGGAAACTGGTGCCTTGAGGAAACCCACCAAGCATGAGGAGAACATGCAAACACCACAAACACACACACACAGACCAGAGTCAAGGTTCAAACCACCAACTTAATCACTGAGCCACAATGGCGCATTATTAATTGTTAAAGCTTACATGTCTAATATGGATGGGGTGCTTATCCGTCGCAGAGACAAGCACTTACACACGGACACTCTTACACACTATGGGCGATTTTGGTATTGGGAAATACCGATTAACCGACTCTGCATGTCTTTGGACTGTGGTGGAAACCGGAGGAAACCCACCAAGCACTGGGAGAACCCGCGATCTCCAGACGCACACAAAGACCCAAAGCGGGTCAAATCGAACCCTTGACTCCAGAGGTGCGAGGCCACGGTGCTAACCACTGTGTCCCTGCGCCTCCTCCGTTCAATCACAAAATAACCAATTGCAAAAATTCAATCACCAGATCAGCAAGTAAACAAATCCAAATAGAGACATTTATATAAAGAGAGTGTGGACTTGCGGTGACTCATTCGGCAGCATCAGAGCCGTGCTCCTTGGCTGTCCCTCGGGCTATGACACACTGCAGCAGACCTCACAGCTACAGCGTATCTGCTGCATGTCCCTCTCCTGAGACAAACACCATGAGCTTTTCATCTTCTAGCAGGCAATCCTGAGCAGGGATTTGATTAACATGGACGTGATCATGTCAGTGGTCGATGCGGTGGCTGAGGAGCTTAAAAAGTCTTGCCCTGGGGAGGAGTCTGATTATACCCTCAAATACTGTATATTCACTACTCTAGTCCCAAGTCTTAATCCTGCTCTGGGCTCGGAAATACGTACTTTAACGCCCAACTCGTCCGTATACCTCAAAATGATAGAATAACCGCTATTGTTTCCTCCGCAGTGTGCGGTGCGCTGCTTTCCTACTCAGGATGGATATCTGCTTTCTAAATACCAACATTTGCTTTATTGTTCCACTTCCTCTAAGGTTTACTTTATACCCAGGTCCCTCCCTACTTCATTTACTCTTCAGTCTACATTGTCGTTTGCAATTTATTCCTACAGATCCTTAAAAAAAAAGAGAGAAAAAAAGAAAAAAAAAAGTTATTCTCATAAAGCAGCTTACAGAGAGCCATGTCTAGACAACTAACGAGTGAGCTAATGCAGTGAGGAACAACTCCCCGAGATCATTAGGAAGGGAACTCTAGACGACGCGTGAGGCTTCGATACGGGGAGCCGGTCTGGCCTTTGTTCGCCGGAGGATAGCAGCATAATCATAGGAAGAGGATGAGTACAGTTGAGATGTAATCAGGTTAAAGAGAGTCGAGATCTCCAAGATGAGCCGAGGGCTGGTGTTGTGTCTGTCAGAAGACTGGAAGGAAAATGAACTGTTTGACAGGTATGAAGTGATAAACGGAGGTGCAGAAAATAATCTGAAGGTCTGCAAAGTGTTCAATGGCACACGGAGTTCACGCAACTATGTAGCTAATTGCAAATCATAACATGACAGCAGTTTAAACAGGAGGTGATAATTGTCAGTTGTGACATCTGGACAAGGAATTCTAGAGAGCAGTCACGAACACAAGCGTATTTAGTCTCGGTAGAGGTGGTGGAAAGGGTTGGTCTGCTGTTTGGATTGCACGGTGCTCCGATACCGATATAGTTTTAATCTTTTTTTTTTTTTTTTCATTCCATGGCTCAAACATCTGCGGTAAATTCTAGACGCTACACCGCGTTCATACAGTATATTCACTTTTAGACGCTTTGATCTACTCTTTGTCTTTGTTTGTGTGTGTATTTATAAATTAACATCAACATACAGTAGATGCTTAAATCTGTCTTGACACCGAGTTCAGTATAGAGATGATATGAATCTAATGAAACAGTTAAGCATCACAACTTTCTGTGCCGGTAACACCGCGTTCGTCCAAACAAATGATTTGAAAAACAAACAAACAAACAAAAACAGCTGCTCATACAGAAGGCCTGCTGGTGTGCATGTGTGTGTGTGTGTGTGTGTGTGTGTGTTGACAGGAGGGTGCTTCAGACATCAAACTGTACTTTTGTGTTTTCTGAAATGTAGAACCAAAGTTATCATTAGTTTTAAAACATGTCAATTTTACAGCTACAGGAATACGGGAACGACATCACCAAAATGTCAAAATGTCAAACTCACGAAATGCTCAGATTATAATTTATTATTATTATTATTATTATTATTATTATTATTATTTTGGTCACAGAAACAACTGAAAACAACCAGAGTACGTGAGCATAGGTCTCTGTGTCATTTTATTGCTTATGTGACAAATTTATCAATTTATCGTTCAAACATGTTTATATAGTTGATTAAAATGGAATGAAATTTATTTCACCATATTGCCCAGTGCTGGGCTGAAACAAAGATCTGTCTTTCTGTATTGCAAATCCTGACAAAATTATTGACATACAAAATACCAGGTACAACATCTGGACACGCCTTCTAACTCCAAGGTCGTTCCTGGTGTTTATTTCTTTCTACACTGTACTGAAGGTGTTCATCCAAAATACACAATAATCTCCTTTGAACAGTTGATATTGAGATGTTTCTGCTACTTCTGCTCTGTAAAGCTTCATAACGGTTCTAATCTGAGGTGCTGTTTATTATTAATTGGTGATTTCTGAGGCTGGTGACTCTAAATGAACGTCTCCTCTGCAGCAGAGCTCAGTTTTGGTCTTGTTTTCCTGGGAAGGTCTTCATGAGAGACAGTTTCATCATCAAGGAGCCTGATGGGTTTTACAAACACACTCGACACAATACTGTTCTTGTGAGAACTGTTCCAGGACAGCTGACCTTCATGTCTTAAAATAACAACTGACTGTTGCTGCTTCATTATCTAATGCCTTATGTGTTATTTCATAGTTAAAAAAAAATAAAAAATCCAGTATTGTTCTAGAAAGTGGAACCAAATTAGGTGTGTCCAGACTTTTGACTGTTACTGTACATATAGAGTATACAGTATACATACACACACACACACACAATATAACCATAAAGTTGGCATGTCTGGACATTGATATTTGCAAAAAAAATAATTTTGATGGACTTAAGATGAGTAATAGAACACATTAAGATTGTTTTAGTAATTTTTGTCTGTCTGTCTGTTTGTTTGTTCACACATCACGTAAAAATTACTGAACGGATTTTAATGGGCTTCACAGGTGTATTTGGTCAAACCTGAGGCAAGACATGAGGCTGTGTCACATCACAATCAGCCCACGGAAAGAGAAGATATGCTACTTTGAAATTTAAACGGAGAACGCCGTTATATCATGACAAAAAAAATCGACCTTGAAAGAATCATTATTTCAACTCAGAATTCAACAGATGGCGCTGTACATTTTTAAAAACGCACTTATGAGTGTGCAATTAAATTCCACGCGAACGAAGTCACAGTCAAGTCATATCATGTCTAGTCCACTCCACCCACTCACCCACTCATCTATAGCACTTTATCCTGTATTCAGGGTCAGGGGTGTCTACTATACAATATACATATATAAACATACTAATGTGACACACCAGTAGTGTCTGGTCAGCGTGTGTGTGTGTGTGTGTGTGTGTGTGTGTGTGTGTGTGTGTGTTCTGTCTGTGCTTGGTGGTTTTCCCAGAGTAATCCAGTTTCTATTCTCAGCCCAAAGACACGTAGGTGATTGGTGTTCCTAAATTGCCCATAGTGTGTGTGTGTGTGTGTGTGTGTGTGTGTGTGTGTGTGTGTACTCCATCCAGGGTGAACTCTGGCTTCTGCCCTAATTCTTTGAGATGCGCTCCAGGCCCCTGTTACCCTACACAGGATAAGCGCTACAGATAATAGATAGATGCATGTATTTTCTCTTCACATGGAACATAAAGACATTTTATATTTCACCTGCTCGGTATAAAATTAATGCATGTTTTTCCAATTATAGCTACGCATTTCTGATTCAAAGTCGTCCGTATATTCTACGTAGCTAAACTGAAAAGTGAGGTTTTTTTTTTTTCAAGTTAAACGATTTAAACATTTGTGTTTAAATGTACAGAATGTATTTTTTTCTCAGTATTTCTGACAGCTATCAGCTACTCGTCTGCGAACACGATGTCTGCTCGTCCCTGGTGCCTGGGCTGCTGATTTGTCTAGACACGGCTGAATGTTCGGTAGACCCGATAAACGTATCATCTCCGCGCATACACTCCTACCGAACGTGTAATATGAAAAGATACAAAAAGCTCCGCTCTATATTTAAACCGCAGCGTAATTGCACTTATTGCATGAGTGATGCTTGTTTCATTCTGTCGTCCCACTCTCATATTTCTTCCTTTACTGATTTCATTAGTATTCTGTATTTAGAAAGCACCGATCATGCTTGGATACGATGATGTGATTAGGAAGGCCTTACAGGAACGGAGCGCACCTTCATCATCACGGCGCGATTGACTGGAGCCACGTTGCGTAAAGTGCTCAGGGGAAGAGCCCTCGCTAAATGAATAAATACAGGCCTGAATACATCTAGCAACACTGTGTAATGCTGTTGAATTGCTCCTTAACAATGTTACATCTTGTTATCTACTTACAGCCTCTCGGAGTTAATCATTCGAACGTCTCAGAAGTGCGGAGAGAAAAGATGGCGCGGATAACACGCTCGGCATCAGATCACTTTTTTTTTTTTTTTTTTTTTAACTAAAACTCTGATAATTACCGAAAATGTCTAACCAAGTTTCTAACACTCGAACGGTCAATTAGGATACAGTCGTGATTTAATAAAGGACGAACGCTGACGCTCTTGCTTATTAGCCACTGCTTTATCCAGAACCTGGACGAGGGACAGGACGGCAATCGTCTAGCCAGTTCAAGCCCTGTGTACGTGCTTGTGTGTATGTGTGTGTGTGTGTGTGTGTGTGTGTGTGTTTCCCACCTCCTTGTGTCTTACATTTCCTTCAGTCTCTCTTTTTTTTAACCTCCAGGCTTCGGTCGCATTATCAAATCTCCTTTTGCTCCCCATGCATTCCTCAGCAAAGGCAATTATACTGAAACTACAGGCCCTGAAGTCAAGAGTCAATGTTACTTTGAGCCAATCTGTTTCAAACGGAATCTTTTTAATTGGCACACATTCAGGACCTGGGAAAAAAAATGAATAAGAATCAGCTATGAAGTCAGTTAAATATTTTTTATCCAATACCACCCCCGCCCCCGTCCACCACACACACACACACACACACACACTGTCACGAGGATGATGTACTCAGACGAAACTCATAGGGGAAAAAAAAGGTGTGGGGGAGGGGGGGGGATGGGGGGCAGCTGATTCTTTTTCTTTTTTTTATGATAAGAGGAAAAGAAATCCATTTGAAGAATAGCAAAGCCGAATTTCTCCCGTTGGAGGGCCGTTGGCGAGGAGCGGATGTACGTTTATGAAAACATTAAATCAAGCTTGAGATCTCTACGGCGCTCACGACGTCACCTCGAGTTGACAAATTTGACAATCAGATATTGCGCAACTAACCATCTGGGTAGCAACAGACCTGGATTTGATTAATGCACCCATGAACGACACCGTTCATCCGTCGTTAAAGCCGTACGATCCAGGCCGAAAGGAAAATCTGCTCGTGTTCAACGTTTTACGGTCATCCTTCAGAAGGAGAGAGAGAGAGAGCGAGAGAGAGAGAGAGAGAGAGAGAGAGAGAGAAAATAGCTCGGTCCAATGGCCGGTCCCTGAGCAAACAAAAGCAGAATTGTGATAAAAGATTTCTCACCTTGTCTGTCTAGACAATTTATACAACACAAAAACATGACTAGATTAAAGAAAGAGATCTTGATTGTGACCTGCACAAGGCAGAGGAAAGTAACCAGCTTTGTCGCTTCCAGACGTCCTCAAAAGTGCTGAACTATTCAAGCTGCCATAAACACACACACACACACATACATACAAGAGTTCAAAACTCAGTCTGACTTTAAATCCTTGACTTTGCTCCTGATGCGTCTTTGGTGAATGTCCTCAAATTTCCTCATCGATTCACTTCGGACAGCGAGAAGGAATCTGGGCAAAGCCCCGCGTTCTTTCCCTCTCAGACCCAAATCTAGTTTAGATTTTTATATTGAGATGTTTTGAGCTCGCATCACCAAAATGACACCGACAGGATGCATCAGACTCCCGCTCAACCTACACTGACATCTGATTTGAATTCCATTACTCACAGAGAGGGAGAAAAGCATGCTGTGGGACCTTGAATCAACTCGAGGATGAAACACTTGTGTGTGTGTATTACTGTACGTCTAACGCTGCCTTCAAGTCCTGTCAGAAATAAAGTAATTACAGAGCGAATGTTGCAGAGTGTCGCAGTTACGACTCAGGAGCCGGTATTCCACAATGATTCTGTACTTTCTGAGTTTGTCATAAACAAGTGAGAACTTTTTAATACTGTTTAGTGCATTTTAATCGCCTCATCAGCACCAAAGCGACTTCAATAGACGCCCTGTTGTATTAAACCATCTCTGTCGTCACATGTCATAACTTGATTTAAATGAGACTAAAAGCTGGTGTCACTACAATAAGAAATTAAAAAAGGACATTTTAATCAAAATGATTATTTTCTTCTTTTTTCTCCCTCTCATTACCTCGAGCATGTCTGTCCTATCTGTTGCGGTGGTGGTTTATGTGGCCGACCCTCCACCTGTCTCATCCAGGCTTTGCGACCACCAATGGCATAAGATTAAAGCCCATGCCTTTAGCGGCAGCCCAGCAGTGGTAGGGCTCGAACCCCAACTGCCCAATGAGAAACCCAGAGCCTGAGCAACACTAAGCATGTGTCACTTACTCCATAGTGAATGCTAGTTCTGGAGCTGATGCTGGGATCAACATTTCAAGTGAATTGGGTTTGAGCCTCTATATGGCCGAAGTCAGATGTCTACAAACTTTTGGCCCAATAATGCATACAGTATTGTAGAGATGGAGAAAAATCTATCCAGTGGTGTATCAGGATTCGTTTGATTCACATGTGTTGCCAGACTGAAAAATCTATTATTTAGATTTATTTCCAGTAGTGTGCAAAAGTTTAGGCAGATGCAAATAAATGCTGAAGAGCAACGATGCATGAAAACAAACAAACAAGCAAACAAAAGAAAAACCATATAAATAAGTATATATATACACTTATGAAAATAAATATGAAATTAGTTAATTAAGTAACAACAGCAACAGTCAGGTGTTATTTTAAGACACAGAGCTCAGCTGTTCTGGAACATTTCTTGTAAGAACAGTATTTTGTCGAGTGCACTTGTAAAACACATCAAGCACCATGATGATGAAACTGTCTCTCATGAAGACCTTCCCAGGAAAGCGAGACCAAAATTGACCTCTGTTGCAGAGGAGACGTTCATTTAGAGTCACCAGCCTCAGAAATCACCAATTAACAAACAACACACCGGATTAGAGCCGTTATGAAGGATTTACAAGCATAAACAACAGATAGATCTCAAGATCAACTGTTCAAAGGAGATTATTGTGTATTTTGTTCAGTGTTGTTTTACAGTGTAGAAAGAATTAAAAATCAGGAACGACCATGGAGTTAGAAGGGGTGTCCAAGCCTCCGAGTGGCGCAGGAGGGATGAGAGGTACTTCGCGCTCTCATATTAACGACGGCTCTACAAGCCAGTCAAGGGCGTCTGTGAGCTCGTGTAAGCGGAAGGAGCGGATAGCGCTGTTCCT
>JAQMYJ010000009.1:2169311-2181976 GCA_030014305.1 Clarias laeviceps | reverse complement strand
TTGAGAGAAGCAGGATGGGGTTTCTTCGGGACAGGAACAATGATGGACTCTTTGAAGCATGTGGGGATCACCGACTGGGATAAAGAGAGGTTGAATATCTCTGTGAACACAGGTGCTAGCTGGTCTGCGCAGGCTCTGAGAATATGACCCGAGATGCCGTCTGGCCCTGCTGCTTTCCTGGTGTTCATTCTCTTGAAGGCTCCCCTCACGTCATGCTCGGAGATGATGAACGCATTTCCGGTGCTGGCAGTGTCTTCCTGACTGCAGCCATTAGCGCCGCTAGCATTAGCAACGCTAGCATCTTTAGCTGCAGCCTCGAAGCGAGCATAGAAAGTGTTCAAGTCGTCTGCCAGAGTCACGTCCTCGTTCGTCATATCACATGTAGGTGCGTTATAGTCCGTTAGTCCGTCCCTCTGAACCAAAACTTCCTGTTTGAGCCTTTCTTTGTATTTTGGCATGAGGAAGATGGAGGCATGGTCAGATTCCCCAAACGGAGGGCGAGATTGTGCCTTGTAGCCGTCCTTGACTGTCCTTGATTACCAGAGTAATTTCTTTGTTTTTAAAGAAACAACCATCGATCTGATTTGGTGTTATCTTTGTACTGAATTTAAAGTTTTTTTTTTTCTTTAAAATGTTCAAATTTAACTTAAAACATTTTATTAAACTAACAGAAACTCCAAAAACTTAAATCAATTGGCTTCAGAAACAGAAAAAGATAAGATAAAGAACAGTTAAAAAAATAAAATAAAAATAGTACTTCCCCAAATGTTGTAGGTTGCAGGGTTTGTGATCTCTACACACTGGCCCTTACCAGATCAAAACAATTGATACTGCCGGTCTACAGCATTATAGCTAGGTTGGTCAGGGTCAGGAGGATTATACAGTGCTCTCTCCAATGGTCCTGAGCTTACGACCCAGGGCAACTTCTGCAGGTGAGTATCCTGTGCTCTCGTGCCATGCGGAATTTAGTGCAAAACGAAAATCACAAATCCATTGGTCCCATGAACGATGAGTCTCCTGCACGTAGGAGGCAATCATATCTTTGAGATTATGGTTAACTCGTTTAGTTAAGTTGGTTTGTGGGTGATATGTGGTGGTTAGTTTTTTGATTACATTCCATTGCTTGCAGACAAGTTTGAGGAGGTTGGAAGTAAACTGAGTTCCTCTGTCTGAAACAAAGAAAGCAGGAGTACCCAATCATATGAAGATCTCCTCTACTAGGATCTTTGCAATTGTTGGTGCTTTTGCAGAGCAAAGTGGAAATAACTCCACCCATTTGGAGAAATAGTCCACGACGACCATCAGATATTCATGCTGTTTGTGCTGCGAGGAAAAGGCTCCATCAGGTCAACTCCCAGCATATATCCGGGCTCAACAATGGTGGTGTTCTGCAATAGACCAGCAGGTTTAGAGGTGGTAGGTTTGTGTTGCTGACATGCCAAACACTCTCTACAATATCTCCATACATCCTTCCTTATCTCAGGCCAGAAAGAGAAATCCAACAATCTCATTAAAGTTTTAAGACTGCTCAATGGATTGTCGTGTGCATATCTTAAAAACGAGTCTTTAAAAACAGCAGGAACAACAACTTGCAGCTTCTGACCTTTCTTACCGTCAGGAACACATAATTTTCCTCAATAAAATGTGTTCTCAAAGGGTCATCTTTGTTTTGTTGTTTGCTCTTCACTACCAGTTCCTGGATTTCAGCATTAGCTTTCTGAGCTAGTGCAAGCTGAGACAAATCCACTGGAAGATCTTTGGAGATGGTGGATGAGTGAATCGCTGTGGTTACCATAATTAAGTTTGTCTCTAATTGGTGTTTTCTTGACAGGCCATCTGGTACAATATTACATTACACAGTCCTCTGTCCAGTTCCATTTTGTACCTTTTTTCTTCAATGCATGTAATGGGGTGGCTTTGGAAGATAAGTCTTTAAAGAACCGGTGATACCAACCAGCCATTCCAAGAAATCTCTGGACTTCTTTAACTGAAGTTGGAACGGGGAAATTTTCCACAGCATTTACCTTTTCAGGATCAGTATTAACGCATTCAGCAGATACGATGTGTCCTAGAAATGTCAAAGAAGGTTGGATGAAGTTGCACTTTAAGTTAAGAGAGAGTCCAGCGTCATGCAAACAAGTGAAGACTTCTCGCAAGTGGCTTAGATGAGTGGAAATGTTTGGTAAATAAAAGACTATATCGTCAATGTACACCATGCAGAACTGATTGTTATGCTTCCTCAGAACATGTTCCATCAGAACAGCAATTCTAAGCCCGAAGGGTAGACATAAAAATTCATATAGCCCTGATGAGGTGACGAATGCAGTTTTTTCAACACTTGCTGGGTCCATCACCAGTTGCCAGATTTTAGATCTAGTGTGCTAAAAACCTTGGCTCCCTGCATGGCATCTAAAATTTCCACAATTTGAGGCATGGGGTAAGCATCTAAATGCGTTTTGGCATTCAGGCCACGATAGTCAATACAGATTCTAGAACTGCCGTCTTCTCAACTGTAACAACAGGTGACGCCCATGGGGAAATGGATCGACGAATAATCTGCTTTTCCAACAACTCCTTGACTTGTCCTTCTATACAATCATTCTTAGTAGTTGACACACGATATGGCTTTTTCCTTACTCAGTAGTGAGGTACGGCCTAAATTCTGAGTGCATACCTTGGGCCACTCTAGCATTAGACTTTGCAGCTGTGCTTTTACATCAGGTGAGGTCTCAGATTTTTGAGCCACCTGGTGAATAAGTTTAGTATCTACATCATCCTGTATGAAATTGCAAGAAAAAAAGTGATTACTGGGCTGTGCTATGTGGAAGTTAAAAGGAATGGTTGAGGCTGTGTCTGCATCTGGCAAATAGAATTGGGCATAATTAAAATCTATTACCATTCATGACAGTTTTAAAAAATTCAGTCCCAAAATAACCGGTACTGCCAGGTCAGCATCTTTGAGTACGTGGAATTGTACTTCAAACGTCTTTCCCTGAACCTCACAGCTCTCCCTTACTTGACCAACAGCTTTTTGTCGATGTCCATTGGCAAGCATGAAAGTCTGTGTACTGGGAGGCAAACATTTCTTCCATACCTTTTCTTGTATCAAAGAGTAAGTGCTCCCGGTGTCAATCACTGCGTTGATAAATTTATGGTTAATGATAATAAATGCTTGAAATGAACTGAAATTATCTGATCGGTCTCCCAGCATGAGGTGTGTTTTTGGGTCAGATTTTTCAGAGATTACTCTTTTCTTCTGATTTCTACTTGTTTCCAATACTTCTTGCTCTCCACCCAATCTTTCTCCACTTGTGTCCCCAAACGAACATCATCATTCACAGTTTTAGCTGTGCCTCTGAGAAGTGATGCTAAGCATGGGTTGCAGTTCCTAAGAATGCCCTTCACCATCTCGCATTCAGTCATCCCAGGTTTGCTTCGGAGGCAAATGGCTCTATAAAGTCTCTTACACTTTCATTTGGGCCTTGTTTGCCACTTGCCAAGTCCTCACCAGTCCTTGCCTGTTCCTTTTAAAACATCTGAGAGTGAAGCAAAGAGTTCTTCATTAGTTAAAGGATGAAAATCAAGGTATTCCTCCACTCTCTCTATAAAGGTAACAGCGTCTTCAGGATCAGAGTTATCAAAGATAGGAAACTCTACTTTACTGGAGGATTGTATTTGAGATACAGAGAATGGAGATAGTGCACTAGACTGAGCTCGGTGACTGTTTGTGGCTTG
This sequence comes from Clarias laeviceps, assembly GCA_030014305.1. Lineage (NCBI taxonomy): Eukaryota > Metazoa > Chordata > Actinopteri > Siluriformes > Clariidae > Clarias > Clarias laeviceps. The sequence continues at coordinate 2,178,241 of JAQMYJ010000009.1, read as the reverse complement.
TCTTATCGGAGTTTGATAGATAACTGGCTTTCTGGTTGACTCATCAATGTCTGGTGTAGAAACAGTTGGTTGAAAAGCTCTCATCCGCTCCTCAATTTGCTTATCTCTGCGCTTTAAACAATCAATGATGTTTTTTCCCCATGTTATCCATCTTGCTTTGAATCCACTCCTTTAATCTATCAGTTTCTCTTTGCAACTTATAAAATACTTTTTCTTCAAGAGACTTTAGCATCAACGCAATTTGCGTCTCATTAACTAGCTCACTCACTTGATTTTCAAGGTTGGCTAGATGCTCTTCAATGCTGGTGAGACGTGACTAGTTGCCATCAACTCCATACATGCGGTGACTATCGTCCTTAAAAACAAGAGGTGTGGTGGTGGTGGTAGGTCCTCAGTAACAGTTGCTTCTTTTTCATCATCTGAATCAATGTAAAGTTCATTAAAGGTGTCAATAATTTCGTGAGCAGGATCTAGTTATCTTCTCTGAGTGAAAGATTTAGAAGAAAAATCCTGATCAGGTGCTCTCTCCTCACCCTCCATTTTCATGGGTTTTTTAACAAAGGCTAGGTAAGGGTTTCTTTTAAAGATCAAAGTCCCTGATTGTCCCTGTTCAGGCGCCATCTGTAACACTTCCCATGTTACCAGAGTAATTTCTTTGTTTTTAAAGAAACAACCACCGAGCTGATTCTGTGTTATCTTTGTTTATTTTTTCTTTAGTGCTCAAATTTAACTTAAACCATTTTATTAAACTAACTGAAACTTCAAAAGCTTAAAGCAATTGGATTCAGAAACAGAAAAAGATAAGATAAAGAACAGTGTCTTTGGAGTAGTAAAAAAAAAAAAAATAGTACTTCCCCAAATGTTGCAGGTTTAGTCCAGTGTGTGGAAAAACATTGAGTATGCTGAAAATCAAGTGGTTTTGGAGCAACAATCCAGCTTTCCTCATTTTCAGGTCAGCATAAAGTCCTTTTGGGCATAAATGGCTAGCTGTTATGAACACTCTCCTTTCTTTTAGAGCAGTGAAAAAAAACCTCATACTGTACATATTAAGAAGTCCTTTAGTTTGAGCTAAAATCAAAAGGTTTCTCAATTAGGACTCTAAGATTTTCTGGAAGCAACCACATGCTCCCTTTACCAAACAAAATCTCTCTTCTTCTCTGTAGCAGCTACCGCTATATATCCTGTATGAAAGCTCTCTTGAGCGCCCTCTAGTGCCCTGTAGGATTACTACAACCACTCTAGTCATACAGAAATATAGCAAAATAAACTACAAGTAACTCTGGACAAGTTACACAGTACTTATATTTGAAAACATTACTTCAGCAGACAATTCATTTGCTAACACATATAAACATGAAAAAAAAGAGTTTGTAGAATTAGTTAAGAGGTCAAATACACTCCTTGTTCGGTAATCGTAGAGTGAATCACACATGAGAAATGGAAAAAGTAGATCAGATAAAGATGACGTTTTGTCTTAAAACGACTCCAGTGTGTTAAAATTTACTTATACGACTTCAACGCTGTTATTTCAGCCAAAGTGAAAATATGAACTAATCCCAGTAAAAATATTCAGTTTAGGGTGATGCTGTAACCTCTCGCAGCCGGAGGTCTCGAGAGAGCTGATTGGCCGAGCTCTCTCAGAGCAAACATATCCGGAGCAGTCTGAGGTGAGGGCGTGTCAAATACCTGAACTGAGAGCTCAGTGTTATGCTAATTAGTGTTGCGTAATAAACTACTTGCTCAATGTACACAAACACCGGCACCAATAGATATTAATTAGAAAAGCTAAACTGAATTAAATTTTTTTTTCAAGGTTCAGTTTTTATATGTACTGTACTTGCCTTTTTTTGGAGAAAGCCATGCTGTGTTGTGCATTTGTTTGTGTTTTGTGAGGCTTTCGGCGTCTTATAGGTGTATTACGGTCATTTCTGTTTCTTCCGCATATCTGTCAATATCTGGTAAACTATGGCTCATAACATCCCTGATACTGTATATATTAGCTATAGATATAGATACAGATATTTACAGTAAGAAAAAAAAAACTAGCAATTCCGAAATTTATAAAATTATAATTTTATTTCCTTTTATACATAACATGCTTTGGCACCCATGTGACTGCAGTGTGCTGGGTTTTTGTTGTTCATGGTTTTATTGCCAGGTTGTGTTTTATTCATCGTGTTATTTGACCATGTGGGTGTTGACAGGTAGCCATTTAACAGCGATGAGTGCTAGAAAATGAATGTTTACCTTTCATGTCTGTCTCTATGTGGGTGTCTGGATAGCCTGGAAAGTCTGCAGGATTGGCGGCGTGACATTACAAGCTTATATTCTTTGAATCTGAAACCCAGAACCATCCTTCTTTGTTTTACGATGCGATTTCCGAGACATGTTTGAGCAAAAGGATTAATATTTGATGAATATTCATAAAAGCAACGAAGCATGGCGTACGTAATTGCTCTCTAAAGGAGTCCAAACGTCCAAATTTGAAGCAGGATGTCATGTAAAACGAAGGAGCACTTCTACAAATGGATTTTTAACAATAAATAAATAAATAAAGGAAACAATGCCACCGTTGAAACCCATCAGCAGGGTTTAAAAATACACAACGTTAAGAGACGCATGACAAGGCTACAAAAGAAATGATGTCTGTTTTTAACCTGGAGAAATGTTCATTAGTTCACTCCCTGTCGTGTCGTGGCTAGCATCCTCTCATTTATTAGCTGAACTAGCATTCATTAGCAGCTCAAACCGTCAGGTCTGTTTGACACGGACGACTCATTAACCTCACCCTGTCAAACAGCAGCGCGACGGCGTCACGTAGTGACCGTACTATTTTAAATTGCGCCTCGCACGAGGCGATGTGGCGCAATGGATGTCAGGCACAGGCACCTGAGAAGCCAATTATGTTGCCAAGTGAGAATTTGTCCTGTCTTCGAAGGCCATTTGTAAGGGATTGCATGAATCCTTATTCTCAACTGTTTCCCATTAAACTGGGAAAGCAAACAAGATGCGCATGCTGGGAAAGGACTATTACTCCTGCGATTAAAACTCGCGAAACAGCAAAGAGTCAAAGAAATTGAAATATTGCAGAAGATGGTTGGCAGGGTTGAGTGTCCATTATCTGGAGGATGAACCGAAACATTTGAAATAAACTGGAAATAAAATGTTTTTTTTGTGTGTGTTTTTTTTCCATGAAGAATAAATTCCATGAACCTGGGCTGCCTCCCAGCATGGGTATTAACACCTCTTTTGCCATTCGTTTTCATGCACAGCCATTTTCCCATCTTAACTGCTTTTCTAATACGCTATTAACTCAAACAAAGTTTCTTAGATGCCTCCTCGGGAGGCGTGAGAGAGGGAGTGGATCTCATGGCAGAACTGTCGTGTGGGAAGCAGGAAGCGTTGTGAACATGGAAAAAACGGCTGAAGTCGGCAAACAGGAATGCTGAATAAGCAAAAGCAGATACTGTGGTTTTTATTTATTTATTTATCCTACAATGGATTTGCTGACTTTCTGTATTACAACAGGTTTAACATTCTAGCGAGAGATTGTTTCTATAGTAACACCTCATTCATATGGAAAACTGGAAAGTTCCGTTCTGAAAGTTAACACGGAAGGAGTCTCCAGTGTCAGCACTTTGTAACAAAGCTGTCAAAGTTTTCTGACATCTTCAGAAAATCAGTTTACACTTCGTTGCAGTTTCTTGATAATATGAAAAGTTGTACTTTTTTGTCTGCTGCTGCTGCTAAGACATCAGTGAGAAAGGAACCATTATCAATATTGATTTAAAATTGTGCAACAATAAATGTAAAAAAATAAAAGATAAAACAGTAATTTCTAAAAATTCTTTAAGTTCTACATTTAATTAAAAGGCATCTGTTATGCAAAATTCACTTCATAGTTACTTTTAGACATTTACAAAATAATAATAATAATAATAATAATAATAATTGACAGCACAGTGACTCGGGGTCTGTGTGCAAGGAGTTTGCAAGTTCTCCTCCCACAGTCCAAAGACATGCAGATTAGACTAATTGGCGTTCCCAAATTGCCCCATAGTATGAGCGTGTGTGGGCCCTGTCATGGATTGACACTCCAGTCCACGGTGTACCCCGTCTTGTGCCCCAAGTGTACCCCGTCTTGTGCCCCCCCCCTCCCCCGTGATGCTGTATACAGGATAAAGCAGTAGAGATGATTAGTGAGTGAGTGAGTGAGTAATAATAATAATACGTTCTGCTAATGTAATTTTTTCATTCTTGCATTTGACAAGGTTTAAAGAAGTCTCTTAGATTTTCCCTAGTGTGACCTCATATAAGAATTTGCCCCTCCTTCACTGCATTTCTTCGGATTTGCATTGAAACTGAAACTGCACATTTGGAGGAGGAGTGAAATTAATGTTAAGTTTGAGGTATTAACAAGGCATTATCTGAGGGGTGTTTCAGCTGGGGCGCACGCACACACACAGACACGTACACACACACACACACACTGGAAGAGCTCTGAGACCCACGTTCACTTGTCAGAGTAATAGTAAAATATGGGACCTTTAAAGAACGTTTACGTACAACTGTCCATGCTACTGCAGGAAACTGCATTTGAACACTTTGTTCCCTTTTGCCGCTCGTTTGATATACACTTCTGAGTGATGAGGTGAAAAGGTCTGTCTTAAAAAATAAATGACTGAACTGCAAGACGGGGATTAAAGCAAAGGGACCATGATGGCACCTCTGTCTGTAATGTAAGCCGCACGTCTCTCTTGGTGGCCCATGCTCGGGAAAATCCATAAAGCAGGTCTATAAATTACGCTTGGAGTAACATCTCATGACACACTGGTGAGTGAACTCGCTGCCCGTCAGAGTGGTCATTCAATTTCCAGCTGATGCATGTAGTCACCCATGGCGCAGGGGTGGAAGTCTTCGACGTGCGGCTAATTTTGTATTCCTGCAACACTTTTAGCCCTCAAATTATAGATCTTTTTTTATCATCTTCATCCTTTCAGGGGCTGAACTGGAGAAGGTAGCCGGATAATGTTGTGTATATTGTATATAATAACAGTTTGACAGCAGAAAGCAAAAAAAAAAAGCCATTTCCTGACTTTTACACATTTTGTTAAATTATTACTCTCTGACACTCAGGGTTGTCTATAACAAAACATTTCATTTAAAAAGCCACTTTATAACCATATTTTAGCAACTTTAAATTCCTACATTTTGAGCAAAGCACAACCTGATTTTTGAGTAAAAGCCACACATTGTGATGAGCCAGTAATATCGCTTCTTTCTCTCGCATGATCAGTGAAGTGAAGATTTGTGCAACACAGCGGCTACTGCAAGTGGTAAAAATGTGTTCGAAGATTTTGTTGAGAATGGTGAAGCCAGAAAGGGGATGTTTACAGAAGGATGTCTAGTCACTCCAGGAGTAATGAATCGCTTAACGTCTGCTACACGTTCTGTAACATGCTGTTGGGTTTGGTCGTTGTTCAAACCCCATGTTATGAACTTAACAACCCTATGTGGGATACTGTAGTGTGAGTGCTGGGGTGAAGCAGAGAAATAATGTTACAGAACTTGATCTCCACACAAATTAAAAAATTAAAAAGGTTTTGTGTGCAACAAAACTCAACACTTTCCTCCTTCATCTAATTTGCTGCCACTACTTGCTGTTTGACTCAAACAAAATGACAGTCAAAACATGAATTTGCAGAAACACAACTACAGGCTGATTATATCAAACCCCAAAAACTGTAGGATGTGGATTTGTAGCGTTTTGCAAAATCACATTAAATTCACAGTAATATAACCAAAACAATTTTGATAAAAGATTTTGGAATTTGTGCTACTTCACACTCTTCTGACTTGCACAGAAACATGCACAAAATGTTCTTCTTGTACTTCTTGCTTTACTCAAAAACCAAAGAAAAACCCAGTCTTTCTCAAAATTGCAAAATCCATAATGTTCAAGTGCTAATTCATTAATTGACATCATTTTCTAAAGAACGGCCGAACTGATTTGATGGACTTGAGGCAACGTGTGATCTAACACAATCTAAAAAAGACAACCATGTTCCTCGGCTACGCCAAAACACTCAGGGAAATTTTTAATGAGCCCTAAGTGCCTAAAATACGGTGTGAGCATTCTTTATAGACGTCGAAATGAGCTCAGAGAGTTCTGAAGTTTTAAAGAGGGCCATTTAGCTCAGCGCTCTTCGTTCGATGTGCACTCTTTAGCATCCATTTGAGCTTTTTTTCCTCGTTCTCATGTGCCACTTAAACCCATGAGTGTGCCATCGCTTTGGGGAGTGTAAATAAAAGATCGCTAGATGTCCTGCGCCGAATTATTTATTGACCATCCAGACAAAGTAGGAGCTTTCTTTAATGAGGAGAACAAACTACTTCAGTGGCTCAGAGTCGCTGGGAGTGCAACACAACGCACACCGGATGTCGTAGCTCTCAGCCTGGCCTTGGGTTCAATCTTTGATCGTCTCAGCTGGAGACCTGCAACTGATCGATTCCACGGCTTTGTTTTTTTTTTTTTACTTTTAAAGTGGTAAACATTTTTCCGCTTCTTGCCAGCTAGCATGTGACCAGGCCCAGAACACGTGGTACGTTAACCACCTGTAGACGCTGACATGTTCACACTGACATGATGCATGATGATTGGTACCAAGGTGATATTCATTTAGCCATGTGCTTTTATTATACTGCTTTTCAGGCATTCCTGTCTGATAAAACACCTCATCATAATCCTCAACATGATGCATGGAGAAGGCTGGTGTTTCTCCTGACAGAGGAACGATGTGGCAGTGGAGTGGTGGAGAAGCTTGACAAGCGCACGGACGCGAATTCTCCTCCTCTCCCGGTTGCTAAACTTTCTAAAACTTTTTTGAGAGTCTCTCTGGGTTTCTTGTGTGTGAAGGAAATTTTGCTGAATCAGATTTGTCAAAATTCTGCTGGAATTCCTTAAAGTGGTAAACTTTTAATAAGACTAAGCATGTGTTCCAGATGCTAGAGATTTATAATTTATTCAAGCAGAGATTGAGAAAATCTACCCAGCCTCTGGCGATTTTAACAGGATGGGCACATTATAACAAATGTTTTCCAAGAATTGCAGTTTTGTTCAGTTAACAGTGTTTTTAATGCTTTTTATTTATATTTATATATATATATATATATATATATAAACATAGCAAATATAACATGAGTAAATACAAAATGCAGTGATAAATGATTTCAGTTATTCAAGGGAAAAAAAATCTGTTCAAAGCCCAATGTGAAAAAGTAATTGCCCACTAAACCTAATAACTGGTAACTGGTTGAGACATCCTTGGCAGCAACAGCTGCAATCAAGCATTTGCGATAACTGGGAATGAATCTTTCAAATCACTGTGGAGGAATTTTGGCCCACTCTACTCTACAGAATAGTTTTAATTCAGACAAGCATGAATGGCCTGTTTAAGGATCTCAATCAGATTACCCCATAACCTTAATCTTTTGAGCCATTCAGCGGTGGACTTGCTGGTGTGTTTTGGATTATTTGTCCTCCTGCAAAATCCAAGTGTGCTTGAGCTTGAAGTCATGAGCTGATGGCCGGACATTCTCCTTCAGGATTTTCTGGTAGAGCTCAGAATTCATGGAGAAGTCGTCCAAAGCCCCAGTCCATCACAATACCACCACCATGTTTGGTATGACTCTTGGTATGATGTTCTTTTTATGAAACACTGTTTAGTTAGTTTTACAGATCTGGCCATTAAGAACGCACGTTTCGAGAAAAGGGATCCTGTGACGCTGTGAAAATGCCCTTCATTACCTGTAGGGGGCAGTCGTGTTTCAGTCTGAAGTATTATGTGTCTACTGAGCCGAAAATGTTTTATCTCTCTTAGGCATCCATTGACAGCAAGCGACAGAGCTCATAAACGTGTCGAGCTCATAAACTGTAAATACTGATATGTATTTATTCTTCATTTTCTTCTCTCCTTTAATGATGATATTTCTTTGACTGCGCTTTCTCCATTCAGTATTATTATTAGTAGTAGTAGTGCTCCGAATTTATTATTATTGTTATTATACTTATTATTATTGTAATGCACCCGCGCGTGTGTGTAAAAAGACGAAGTACAACAAATAATACAAAAATGTATGATATGTTAGCCTAAAACAATTTGTTTTATTGTGTTTATGCACTTTAAATATACACTAAACTATAAACACTGCCTTGTGCAAAGTGAAAGTGAGTTGCGCGTGCGGCTTTTTGATCAAAAGGCTGATAAACGCGTGCGCAGATATGAGCAGATTTATCGATAAAACTACAGACATGAAATGCAACAAACACAAAAATATATGCTACTCGCTGAATACAACGCGACAGCATGCAGAATCCCTGGGCTTTGACTGCGTTTCCTCCATTCATTAGTAGTAGTAGTACTAGTAGGTTTCTGTAAACACGTCGTTGGGTTGTTTATACTGGGTCAAAAATCTGTGTTATTTCGGGTACTTCAATTACACTGTTGGGTTGCTTTTGCTATGAATACTAAAAGTGCTGCATGATTAAACTCGATGCAAAAAACGGAAAAAGAAACTTCTCCATTTCTTCCCTAGACCTTTTGTTCCAGCGTTTATGCAGTAAACCCATACGTGAACACGATGATTTAAGAATTTAATTAAACACGAATATATATATATATATATATATATATATATATATATAAGTGGCATTTTAATTTAAATCCAACATTTTAATGGTCAGTGGTTGCTGCATGGGCGTCAACTCGCACATTCTGTAATATTCCATTGTCATTCATATTGCTGTTGTTTTAGAGCCCTTTACTAAAGCATTCGCTAGTTAGTAAGTTAGTTAGTAAGCAAATAAAAGATAAGTGAATAAATAGCTTTAAATGGTACTTCAGCATAGTAAAAGTACCCTAGCATGAGTT
>JAQMYJ010000009.1:2150544-2165885 GCA_030014305.1 Clarias laeviceps | reverse complement strand
GACCTCTGGTCAACATGGTAGGACCTCTGGTCAACATGGTAGGACCTCTGGTCAACATGGTAGGACCTCTGGTCAACATGGTAGGACCTCTGGTCAACCTCTGGAGAACCCGGAGGAAACTCACCAAGCACGAGGAGAACATGCAAGCCCCATGCACACAGACCCCGAGGCAGGAATTGACCCCAGACCCTGGATGTGCAAGGCGACAGTGCTAACCACTAAGCCAATGTGTCTCCCATAAATAATTTGCTCTACAGATAATTATGTAGTGTATTCGGTCACCTTAATCTCTTTGAGTAAAAACATGCACAGGTTTCTCCCTGTGAAAAGAAGTAAAAGCGCCCAACAACGGCTGGTGATAACCTCTCAGCCCAAGGTCCGCTTCTTTTTACTAAACACATCTCCATGTACACTTCACTTTCATCCCAGACAAGTTTAATGAGATGCAGCAAGCAATTTCCTTCAAGTTTGCGAAATTCAGGGTTGTATTGATTACGAAAATTGTCTTGGGGAAGCCAGGGCTTTGCCTAATCATCTAGTTTGCAAGCCATCATCACAACAAGACAACAAACCAAAAAAAGAAGAAAGAAAAAAGAAATGGGGAAAAGCCTTCAAGGATGAATTGTTCTTTTTCTGAAATGTGTGGCTTTTCTTATAATATATGTATATATATATATTTTTATGAGCCCACAGGGGCGTTTGTCTCTGCAGAAGCTGAATCACTCTACAGTGCAAAACAAAGCTGTCAGTTAGGAAGGCATGCTTTTCAGATGTAGATTGTATGAAGAACAAAACCCTAATTAATTTTTTTGATAGTTTATTTTTTTCACTTTTAGTTCATTTTTTGGAAAGTTATTATGATTTCATATACTTGTATAACTGCTTTCTGAAGTTTTTTTTTTTATACACAATCAAAGTAGAGACCTTTTGAGCTTTAATTTGAAGTATTTACATAAAATTCTGTTGAACATTATAAGAAACACGGCATCTTCAAATAGCTCCTCCTTCTCCTTATTTATTTAATTATTTATTTATTTTTAACCCCTCATTAGGGCTTCAAGCCACATCAAGGTCAGGGAGGGTTAAAGACTATCACATGTTGACACCAGCCAACTGCATCTTTTCGAACTGCTCGCTCATGGACTGTTGGGAGTGGTGTAACACACGTGGAGGACTATCTACTTCTTCCATTTGCGTGAGCTCACAGACAAACCCATGATTAGCGCCTCCCATCCCCCTTCCGAGAGAGCTCGGCCAATCAGCTCTCACCAGGCCCCCAGGTGCGAGAGTCCTACTGCATCACACAGGATTCGAACTCGCGATCTTTGAATGATAAGGAGAGCTCATTAGTGTCCATTTATTTAAGTGACCAAAAAGTTTTTTAACATTATAAGTAATGTATATTTTTTCGATTCTGTAAAGCTGCTTTGCGACAATGATCACTGTTAAAAGCAATGTACAGATAAAACTGAATTAATAGGAATTTAGACAGTATTCAATGTGGCCACATCCTAAATGCACTGATGAGCTCAGGAACACCGAAAGGTCCGGAGGTGAATCAGTCTTTCCCTTTAGTCCTTTAGTAAACAGTTACCCAGATATCCAGGAGGGAAATGTACTGTAGCTGTGACAAAGTCAACAATTAAAAGAAGACTTTGTATGAGCAAATAAACCACTGGTAACACGTTTTAGTTTCAATTTTGCCCATAACATCTACAATAAAATGTTTATGGATCCAGATCCAGGGTCAGATAAAACAAACATCAACACACAACAGAAGGATGTGAGATGTGTAGGAGGATGTGATGGATTCAAACGTGTCTTATAACATGGATCTGGTCTGGCACAAGCTGAAGGATGACCTGTAAAGTGTGCAGGGTGATATGTGCTCACATTCAGCCACATGCCTCCAAACTCATTAGACAGTACAGGCAGTGCAGATGGACAGTGACCCAAAACAAATTTAGAAAGCAACCCGAGCCTTTTTAAGGAAAGAAAGCGGAGCGCTTTGCAGCGGCCATGTCAGTCACCTGAGCTGAATTCGGCTCCTTGCTGAAGGCGAAATGCCACAAGAACAAGCAGGAAGTTCACAGTAAAGACCTGGTGGCTGATGTCTGTGTGTGTCAGGCGTCAGTCACTGATTCCAACTGATTTGCAACCAAGTTTTTAAAAAATTCTTTGCCATTTGTTATAATGTTAGTTTGTCTAATTACTTGGTACTTGGTCTAATTATATAAACACACACACACACACACACACACACACACTTTCTGGCCAAAGACAACAGCAAAAAAAAGTCAGTGTTTGGATTTAAATTAGCAAAAAAATTAAAAGGCTTTGTTTGGATAATTACTGCAGTGATTAATGTGTTTCAGCTGCAAACAATTGTGTTAACCCAAACTCATACAGTGAGCAGCTTCTCATTTCTTACACAGCCCGGGACACGTCTTCTGACATGGCTGTGTAAGTAATGAGAAGCTGCTCACTGTATGAGTTTGGGTTAACAGTTGAAAAAAATGTTGATGTGATTCAAATGAATGTCCTGCATCAAGCAGAGACAACAACTTGGACAAAATGACTGAAATTGGATGAAGAACTGTCCATCAAATGATTAAATCCCGGAAGGATGGTGAGGAGCCATAAACTTCATGGGAGAAATGTAGTCAGAAACAAATCATCATGATTTCCTGTAGCTTGGCCAGGTCTAGTCTCAGTAATGTGATGTGGCAATAAAACAAAGTCAGCTGATGACCTGAATGTATTGAATGACTAGATTATCAACATCTCTGGATTATTTTTCTCCCGTTAGAACACAGTGCTAATCTTCCTGTGTATTTCTGTAGTCAGTGTGCCAGTGCTGACCCGTGTCCACCAGCAACACCATGTGAAGATCTGAACTCGACTATGAAGCAATGGAATAAGATCTGATGAAACATTTTCGTGCTCTGAGAAATGTTCTTCTGGGAAACCTTGGGTTCATGTGGATGTTACTTTGAGACATCGCACCTATCTAAACATTGCTGCTAACCAAATACACCACTTCATGGAAACAATATTCGCTGATGAGGGTTGTCATGGTGACACTGCAAACATTGTTCAGGAACAGTTTGAGGACCATGACAAAGAGTTCAAGGTGTTGTCTCTGCCTCCAAATTCCCCAGATCTCCATTCAATCAGGCATCTGTGGGATTCGCGGAGGCTGAACCTCACAAATTACAGGACTTAAAGGATCTCCTGCTGATGTCCCGGTGCCAGACACAACAGCACACATTCAGAAATGTTGTGCAGTCCATTCCTCAAGCAGTAAGAGCTGTTGTTGTGGAGCAATATTAGCTAGATTGATGAGGCACAGGATCCTGTGTAATGACTGGCTCGTCTCTCAGCCAATCATAACACTGGCCTGCTCACACTGTGCCAAGCAAAATTCTCTATAGCCACCAAGGAGAGCATTTCTTATGACATCACAAATGTAAATTCCCATCGTGTGCAATACCACAATTCTTTACATCTTCATTCGCTTCTAGTTCACACACATGCATCTTCTATGGAAACTTGCATGTGACCTCCTGCTGCATAGACAAGCACCTACAGTGAGCAGAAACTCCCCAAAAGTTCCTCCTCAGCCTTCGAAAATGAGCTTGAAGCAGTTGTGTGTGTGAGTGTGTGTGTGTGTGCGCACCTTTGAGACGCCGTATGGGTTCCTCTGAAGATGAGGCTAGTTAACTAGTACACTGAGGGTTACCATGGCGACAGTGAACGGCCGTTGTAGAGAACGAGAGTGTGTGATGGATGCATGCATTTTCCTAGATGACACCGACAGACCTCGGATTGATTGTGTTTGTGTGCATGCGCATCTTTGCGTGCGTGCGTGTGTGTGTGTGTTTGTATGCACACGGGTGTTTTGTAAATACATGCTCCTAATATGCACGTGGGTGGGATGGCACTTATGCGGCGCGTGTCACGACTCGTGTGTGAGTGTGTGTGAGTGTGTGTGTTGGGTGCGCAGGAGGCTGGGTGGTGGCTGGAGGTGTGTGTGCTCGTGCACGCGCGTGTGGGGGTGTGTTGCAGTGGGAGCAGCTTTTGATGAGCCCATCCATCAGTGCGGGCGTGGAGGACTCCAGGAGGAAGAAGAAGAAGGAGGAGGAGGAGGAGGAGGAGGGGGGATGGAGGGATGGAGGGTGTCACCCTTAAACAGGATATATGGCCTGTCACGGAGACACAAATTACAGAGTAAATACATTACAGCGGTGCCGCGTGACTCCTCCGCGCGCAACATCTCTCTACTGGGCGCACACACACACACACACACACACACACAGACCCCGGCGTCCCAGCGTTGCATACACGGTCACATTAGCCAAGAAGGGATTGCGTGCACGATTGCTTGAGAATGCGTGCTGAACCGCCCGGACGCAAGCCATCGACCTGGCGCGTGCACACCGAATGCAGCACTGTACCGACACAGCACGCGCCGTAATGATATCAATACCATGATTCAGCATGAGAGGGTCTGACTCGAGTCAACTAATCTATTTGATTTAGGAAGCAGACTTTCTTTCCTTTATTGGACACACACACACACACACACACACAGACGTTATCTCACTCCTGTCTCCATCTCTTTCACCCAGAGTTTTTCATTTTTCACCCAGACCCCACTCACTTATCCTAACTGTCACAACACACACACACACACAAACACTCATCACGCAAACCGCATCCGCCGCAATCAATCCTGCGCCTTGTGGTCAATAACCTGCATATTTAATAAACATATAAAGACAAAGATAAACGTGAGGTGTCATCAGCTAGACCATTAGACTAAACGTCATCACGTTTCAGACCAAACCGAGCACACAAAACCACGAGGAAACACCTCATCTACAGCCTGCCATGTTTTACCAGGCTTTGGCCAGTAATTGCTCGATGCTACAGTATACAACTGTTAAAAGACTGGAAGTGATAAAGACCTCAAAGAACGACAAACACTTCACAAACAATCAGTGACCGGCCAGAAATAACAACGCTGATTTGTAATTGGTTGGTGTGAAAGATTGTAATCAGTCATCAGTCATTAGGAACATTAGTGACCAGTGATTAGTCGGTGAAAACGATGGCAGTCTGAAATTTGTTGTTGTGAACAATGGTGATCAGTGTGAATGGTCATTGGAAACAATGGTGAACTGTGATTGGTGGTCAGGAAATGTGGTCACCTGTGATTGATCGTGTAAATAATGGTGATATGTGACTGGGCTGTCAGGAATAACGGTGATCATTGATTGGTTGTTGGTAGTAAATGGACATTGTATCTGATGGTGAACTCTTGCTGGTTGTCGGGAAGAATCTTTGATTGGTGCGCAGAAACAGTGGTCACCTCTTATTAGTCCTGGCAACAACGGTGACCAGTTGTCAGCTTGTAAGGAATAATGGCGATAAATGATTTGTTATTGGAAAGAATGGTGATCAGTAATTGGTTGTAGAGAATAATGGTAAACTGTGATTGTTGTCAGAAACAATAGTGATCTTTAACTGGCTATTGGAAACAATGCTGATTGGTTGTCAGGGAGAGTTTTTAATTGGTGGGCAGGAACAGAGGGTGATCTGTGATTGTTGGCAGGAACAGTGTCACCGGTGTTTGGTCCTGGAAACAATGATAATCAGTCACCAGCTTATAAGGAGAAATGGTGATAATTTGCTGTTGAGAAGAATAGTGATCACTGATTGGTCATTGGAAACATTTATGATCAGTAATTAGTTGTTGAGAATTATGGTAAACTGTTTGCTGTTTGTTATGTTCAAACTGTTTCTGGTAAACTGATTGGTTGCTAGAAGAAATAGTCATATTTTATTGGCCTTTGAAAACAATGGTGAACTCTGATTGGTTGTCAGGACGAATGGTGATCTGCGATTGGTTGTTGGGAGTAATGGTCACCTGTGATGGTCCTAGAAACAATAATGATCAGTGACCCTCTTGTCATGGTCATCACTGATTGGTTGTTGGAAAAAAAAAAATGGTGATTGTCCTTGGATGCACTTTTTTGTGATGAGTGATTGGTTGTTGAGAATTATGGTAAACTGGGATTGATTGCTTGAAGAATAGTAGAACTTTGATTGGTTATCAGGAAGAATGGTCATCTGATATTGATCCCAGAATCAATGGTGATCAGTTGTCCAGCTTGTCATGATGATCAGTGATTGGTTGTTCACCAAAACAAGGTCCAAATTTGGTGTTTCTAGATTTGTTGGTTCTAGGTTTTTTTTTTCTTCTAAAGTCACTACAAAGTCAATCAACCTAGTGACAAAGTCACAAAGTTTGCAACAGTTCTAGAGCAATCTGCTATGAGCAGTCCTTTAAATAGAAGCAGGAAAAACTAGGAGGATGAGAATAATGAATATCTTAGATAGACTTTAAAAAAAAAAGCCCTGTACCTTGCAGGCATTTGGAGCGAGTTGAAATCGAAACGTACATCCTATTGATATGAAACCACAGTGCAAGTTTCCAGGAGACCTAATTAATGTAACAAGCTGTTAAGTCTGGTTCCTCTTAAGGTTTCTTCCTATTACCATCTCAGGGAGTTTTTCCTTGCCACTGTCGCCGTCGTCCTCGGCTTGTTCATCAGGGACTATCTTATCATTTTGATTCATACATGGTCACATCTCATACAGTACAAACTTAAATAATTCTTTTGATCGTGTAAAGCTGCTTTGCAACAATGTCAATAGTTAAAAGCGCTACACAAATAAAGATGAATTGAATTGAACATGCAGCTGCTAAATCCTGTGTTATGGAAGCGTTACCCAGGCGGACCCTTGGCTCCTTGAAGAAGCAATTATACACAGAGAGTTTAAATTGCGTATTTTTCTCCCCCTCAGCAGCTGCTCCTGCTCGAAACAACAGAACGATAAGGTGGATAGGAGAAAGGGTCAGTAAAAACACACCGCTCGGAGACTAACAATGCACTGCTGATAGATGGAGGAGTGAAAAGGTGAGGCAGAGGTACCACTTAGGCCTCGAATGCAGACGGAGTGAGAACATGGACCGAGTCAAAGCCTTGCTCCTCGCTTCTTAGAGCGTTAAACCGAGAACTTACATCAGAAATGTGTTTTCTCTTTAGCATGATCCACATCAACCTCTTTGCAAAATGGAAGGCATCACCTGAAAGTTTTATTCAGCTTGGAAAACACTCAGAATAAAAGAAGAAACCAAGTGTTGTTTTCTTTCTTTTTTTTTTTTTTTCTTCCCAGATTTAAACTTTCGCGTTTGATACAAAAGGTCTGATTAGCATTCCAAAGAAGAGCGTGTCAAAATAAAGCACTTCAACAAAAAGAACTACGAAAGAGAAAGACAGACTAAATAAAGGAAAGACGACGATCGATAATTAGAAGCTTGCTAGCCAAACAGCATCAGAATGCAAGAGGTGATGCACAACACGTTATAGAAACACCTAGGTACAGGGATGAGAGGCAACCCAGAATTATTGGCACCCTTAACAATGTCATGAAAATGCATGAATTATGCATGAACTAAGGGACACTTTGATATCGCGCTTGTTTTGTTGGTGTTTTTCTTTTTTTTCTTTTTAACTCGCTCACTTGATTCTTTATACAGTAGCACTTTTTTTCTGTACAGGATTGCAGGAGACCTGGAGCCTATTGTAGGGAACTTGAGGCACTAGGTGTAGGTACCCTAGACATGGGGCCAATCCATTACAGGGAACACAAGTACTCACCAAGCACAGGGAAAACATGCAAACTTCGTACACACAGACCCCAGGCAGGAATCAAACCCAGACCCTGGAGGTGCGAGGCCAAAGTGCTAATCACAGGCTGTGGCTGTGTTTCATTCCAAAGTGTTCTTCACAGGGTGCTCCCTACTGTCTGCTCCGTTGGCAGGGATTGTCGGTGAAGGGAACTTCCAGCACAGACGTCACTTCCTCCATGCACCTCGGATACCTGTCGCTGCTGCTGTGGGAAGTTCACACTACGGACATTGAATATTGAATATTTATTGAAATAAAATCGGATACTATAATTAAACATAATATTGAAACTTGTATGCCTTGTAAATAAATTATTGATTGATTATAATAAATATTTATTAAAGATGTACAGAGATGTTTTTTTTTTTACAGATTAGTAGCCTATATAACTTTAAGAATTTCCTGATTAAATTAAAATGTAAATTTTTGTGTCCTTTTAATAAAACGCCATCCTCGATAATAATGATAATAAATATATATATATATATAAAATACTTTTTCGAGCTCCATTTTTTTCCCAGTGAGACGCAATGACTGATGGGAATTTCTTCATTCCCTTTTTCAGTGAAGTGAACCCCTGATGTTCACTCGTTCCCTACACCGTTCGCAGTTCCCTTTGAACTCATAACGTGTTACCTTGTCTAGTGTACTTCGCAGGGTACTTCAAGCAGCTCGAAACGCACCTTGCGTTTCGTTCCACAGTGTATTTTAAAGTGTGCAGGGAATGTTGCGTGAGAGAACTTCCCTCGATGAAATTCCACCATTCCGAACACAGTGCAACGTCACCAGCGCAGACATCACCTCCGTGCGTTACCATGGTAACATAAGCACCTCGAATACCTGTCGCTGCTGCTGTGGAAATTTCACACTACAGAAATTAATTATTAAATATTTATTTCAATAAAAACTGATCCCGTTATAAAACATATACTATTGAAATGTGTACAACTCGTAAATAAATGATTCAAGATGTATTGAGGAATTATTATTTTACAGATTACCAGCCTTTATAGTAATAAGGATTTATTAACTCAATTCAATTAAAAATGAATGTGTCATTATATTGTGTATATCTTTTTTTCATGCAATGACTGCTGGGAAATTTGTGATGTTATGACCCATTGTTCGCTTCACCATTCACAGTTCTGTTTGAACTGAGCAGTTTCGCTTCCTGCTGTTTGGAATCACACCTAACGTGACTGATTCCTGCCTTGGATGTGTGTGCATGGAGTTTCTATGTTCTCCTCATGCTTGGTGGGTTTCCTCCCACAGTCCAAAGATATGCAGATTAGGCTAATTACCACTCGTACAAATAAATTGCCAGGAGTGTGTGTGAGAGTGTTGACTGGAGGTTCTATCATGGTTGTGAAATGGGAATAAATACAATGGTCACTGTTGGACTACAGGTGGTTCATGGATGGATGGAAATTATTAATAATTATTGAGCTTTGTCAAGATATTGTAGATGTTTAGATAGTCATTCAGATTAGGATAATTGCAGTTCAATTCATACTTTAGTGTGTGTGCCCTGTGAAAGATTAGCACCCAGGGTGTGTCCCATACAACCTTGTATGTTCGTACTGTAGGTCTCCCTCTTGTTTAAGTGGATCCTAGTGGTTAGAGATGTTTTATTCAAAAAAAAAACAAAAAAAATGCTAATGTGGCATGAATTTCTGACAGGGCACGGCAGTTTCTTTGTTCATGGTCAAAAGTAAAATAAGCTGATGAATCTATCGCTTTAGAAAGCTCTCACAATAAATGGCCTTGTCTTTTTTTAACTTGAAGTGGGATCAGCACTTGAAAAAACAGGCATCAAATGGAAGCTCTGATAATAAGCCAGCTCTTTTTGGGCTCACAGGGAGAAAGAAGAGCACTCGTTCATGATACGAATCGCATTCCAGTTGGCCACGTTGACTGCTTTGCATGGACGGCCGTATCGCCGAGGTTTGCACTCCACACTGCGATTTGTCACCGGCTCCCAGCGTTCTTGGTGCTCCACTCCAAAGCGCATATGAGTAAACGCTCTATATCTGCATGCTCCAGCGCCGCCGAAACAGCCCGAACCACAACAGGCCATTAAAGGTACCTCACCATGAAGAGAGATTAAGCTGCGGGGGGAGAAGAGAGAGGAAAGAGAAGGAGAAAAACATTTCCTTATAGCCCTGAAGACAGACGAGAGAGACAGAGAGAAAGCGCGTGAGAGAGAGAGAAAGAGAAAAAAAGATTTCCTTCATGCAGGCAGAAGTGGGAAATGTAAGAAGATATCGCACTTATCTCATTCTCTGTCACTATTAATTGTTAGAAGAAATGCAAACATTCTGCTCTCGAATAATTAGATCTCTCGCTACTCATTTCCATTTTTCTTAGGCAGGAAAAACCTGACCAAGCCTGTCAGATATTCACACACACGATTCTGAAAATGGTTGTGAAAAGAAAAAAAAGAAAAAGCAAGAGAGAGAGAGAGAGAGAGAGAGAGAGAGATGGTGGGCAAAGAGGTCCTTCTATTTCATGTGAAGGAAGAAGAAATACAAGTTTCGTCAAGCGTGAAGGAACAACTCATTATAAAACTGAAACATTTCAGTCCTGCTGTTGGGGAAAAGAGAAAAAAAAAAAAACTAAACTGAAAAGAAAAACTGCCTCTAACATTAAAAAAAAAAAAAAAAAAGACGGAGATAATTTGAAATGAATTTGACTTCCCGTCCTCTTCAACAATGGAACACGATGAAGATGAATGATTAGCGCAGGAGAAATAAAAAGGCTCCAAAAAACTTTATTTTTATGAACTCATTTCCGTTCATCAAAGAGAAAGAGTTCAAGGCTCGCCTCGTCCATCTCGTTCAGATTCGTGCCAGCTTGAGAGATTCGGAACTCACTGATCTCCTGCCAGGTTGATGATGCCGTTCAGAGGTGTGTTATTAGTCACTGTTAATTCACCGTTATTATTGTTATTATTGTTTGTGTAAAAGTGGCTGTAAGGCAGCTCTGCTACACTCTGGTGAAGCCGCTTCTCTTGGGACCTGTGGATCCACCATCTGGTAGAAAGGAAGCGAATGAGATGGAGGTGATGAGACGCTCCATGCTGGGCTCCAAATGGAAAGCCCAATTCGTGGTAGGGGAGCGAACATACAGAACTGGAAATTGGCTGGCTGGTAAGAGAGAGCCGAGCACTGCTGAGGCGGCGAAGAAAAACTCGCAGCCCGAGGAGACAATGATCTGCAATTACCTTCGAGTCTCCGTCCAATTTAGCGCAGACATGAAAGACGGAATGGAGAGAGGGAGAGAAGGCTGAATTGTCTTCAGAGGAGACCTGTAACGAAAGGGTGAAAGTTTTTGTTATTATTGTTGGATTTTTGTTTTGTTCCCTGAGCCGTGGTCGGTTGGGAGGATTTTTTCTAACCTGGATAAGTGGATGGACGTGGCATAAGGGGGCGTAAGGGTGCTGGGATATTTTTAATTAGATGACGGACACACGGGAAAGGGGCATTTAATTGGATGGGAATCGACCAGAGGACAGGAAAGATTTTATTGAGGGGAGGGAGGGAGGGAGAGATGGAGGGATGGAGGCCAGGAGCACAAGTGAGTCTCTAATGAGAGGAGAGGATGAGAGCAAGAAAATTTCTTTTTTTTTTTTTTTCTTCAGGAAAGCTGCAGTGTTATTCACTGCCAAGGGAGTTAAGGGAGTCTGCCGATGGCAAATCTGTCATTTAAAAAAGCAACTAATACGGTTTGTAGGTTTTTTTTCCTCCCTCGGAAGATTTCACAGACAGCTTTGTGAACCGGTGACTACGAAATCCGTCCAGAAATCAGCTAATAGTCACTTTATAGTCGGACAAAGCGGTAATTGAACTCTAGGAACTAATGGGTGGACGAGCACGAGACACATCCGAATGCTGATCAGCCGTCTCCGCGCTCCGAGCTCGTCACTCCGGCGCTCCAGGTGTGTGGTTAATCAGAAGTGCCTTTCCTTTCGTTTTCAAATTGGACAGAAGGAACAGGTCCCCTAGGAGCCTCCTTGTCAGCATTCATCTTCTAAATGAGAATCTCTCCTCCACTCCATCATGTAGACTGTCGAGGCGTTCTCTGGGAGGTGCCAGTTCGGCTCACGCTGCCACTTATACCGTTCCTCAGCGTTTTTCTCACTGTACCTCACGCCGGCTAGACCAAACATCGCATTTATATGAGGCTGAGAAATGGCCTCGTTGTGCGTGCCAATACATTTCCACCAAATGTGGGCTGAAAATGCTCCTGCCGCATGTTCGCATTACAATACGTCTTGTGAGACTTGCCTCAGCAGTGACTGATTTTTGGACTTTGTGGAAGAAGACAGCTCCCTCCCCCTAGTGCAGAGGTGGCTCAGTGGTTAAGGCTCTGGCTTACCAAGCACAAGGTTATGGGTTCAAGCTCTGGCATTGCTGTTCTGCTACTGTCAGGATCAATAAGCTCCTGTAGCACAACTGACCTTGTGCTCTTTCTAACAAGCCAGGATTTGTGAAGATAAAACTTTTCACTGTATTGTGTGCATATGATGGTAAAGGATTTCCTGCAGAAGCAGCAAACGCTTGGTTAAAAAATCCAGATATGACAGAAACTGCAGGACAGCAATGTGGCCAGAACACTAAGCATTTATTAAGAAGAACAAGACTTTCTAATTATTATTATTATTATTATTATTATTATTATTATTAACAAAACTTTGTAAAAGGGGAACTCTGAGAGATCACGTCCGCCATGTTCATTTGAGTCTTTTACTGCCTTGAGCTTAGCCTCAAGGATCTTTCCTTACATGAAATAAATCAATAAGTGAACAGTTCTGTTGTAAAACCAACAGTAAGCGTTTTTCTAGAGCCACCGGTGTAGTTACCACGGTAACTCAGTTAACAGTCACAAGGCGCAGGCTTATGTGAAACATTTAGCCCAAAGCACAGAAGAAAAAAAAAAAAAAAAAAAAAGGCGAAACCAAATCAGCAGGATATTCTATAACTGAACAATCATCGAAATGTTCTGGTACTTTTTTCCAAAGCAGCACGATGTCACGCTTCCCCATTAGCCTGATGCTTTGCACCCCCTGGCCACAGCTCTCAATAAAACTGCTTACCCCAACCAGCCAAGAGTGTGGTGTTTAATTGCACCCCCTGCGTCCTCCATAACAAAAGATCAGTCTCTGTTGTTTTCCCTATTTCTTTTCTGCACTTTTCCTGTTCAATCCGTCCATTATGGCAGAGCCTCCTCGGGATGTTTCCTCGGTCCCCCTGAGACGTGGTTTAAGGAGATCTTTAACTGCAAGTTTCTAAGTAACAGACCAGGATCTTGTCTAGTGTTTTAGCATGCTATTACAGAGGCGTGGAAATAAATGACTTAACAGCGGAAGAAATAATGGCCCGAGCGCAAACCGAACGACGGACTGGCAGACCAGAAAGGAAGGATTGACCATGAAATTGGATCTATAGAACTGACCGATGACTGCAGGCACAATGAGAAAGGAAAGAGGTGCAGGGGTGAAGGGATCTCAGGAGCAGTACATATTCCTAATTTACTCTCCTCAACACTGACGGCAGTGTGACAGTGTACCCACAGCAGGTCCTTATAAACTTTCTGAGACTTCCTCAGAGTCTCTGTATTTTAGTCTTTACAGAGAAAGAATTGATTAGAAAATCCGCACAGCGGGCGCGCATGCTGCTCTAATCATCAGCAGGGGTAATTGTTTGCATTGGATACATGTTGTTGTAATTCATAAGAGAATCAATAAAGGGAAATGTTTTAAAAGGCTGCAGTGCAGACCGACGTACTCCTGTTAGCCGTGTCAGTCGAAATCCTCCAACAATCCCGAAAGCTAAAGAAACATGACTGGCCTTGTCTCTCCACTCCCACAGCAACAGACATGAATAAATACATTCATACTAAATACAATCTTTTTTTTTTTCTTCTATTTTTAAAATCCCTGCACATGCACTATACAGAGATTAAACTTTTTTTTTTATGCCACCTGTAGTGAATAAGCCACGCATTAACATCTTTATTTAAATTGACTTGACATTTTATTCAAGATGGCGCAGCAGGAAGCGTTGCTCCCTCATAGCACCCCTGGTTTTATCTTAAGCCTATACTGCACGTGTTCCCTTTTTATGCTTACGTTGGTTTTCTCCAGATTCTTCCCACATTCCCCCCAAAAATGGCTGTGGTCACTGAGTTGGTGTGTGATGGACCGCTGTTCCATCAAGCATGTATCCCCGGGGAATACAAGAAGTAGCACTTTGGTGAACGAATGTTTTTTTTTTTTCACAGCCACCATATTATCAAGATTTCGAAATAGATAAATGCATAAACGAATGCATAAATAAATAAATAAATAACAGATTTTAAACCAAAAAGGTCCCAACCCTGGAACCGTGGCGGTGGATAACATTCTGCTCCGCATCTTTCAATGTTTTCCGTCTTCAATAGAGAACAGTTCTGCAATTCTCTCAGGATAAAAACATCTGCTGAACACTTCAAATTTAAACGATGAGGTTCCCGAAATCTGATCTCCCGTGCTGCAGCCGAGGCTTTAGACGCTGAAGGCAGTGAGTCCAGGTATGATCCTGTCAAACACCAAACCGTTGCGCTGAAAGCAAAATCCAATACCAAGTCATAAACTCAACATTTTTTGTTTGTTAAGAGCGTAGTAAAAAGAAATAAAGAAAGAAACTTTTATTAGGTTTGAACCCATCAAGTCATTGACAGCCTTTACTGAAACAACTTTCTTTCCTCAGGCGACGTTCTGAACACCTTCCTGCCTTCTCACACCCACCTGAACTGAAAAAAAAATAATAAATCAAACGATGCACACTTTTATTCACGCCTGCGCTCCGCACAAGCACATCTCCCGGGCTTCATTTCCACCACGTGATCTTACAGATCTGATTATCTAATAACCTGCTGCGTTCACAGATTTTGCACAGGATGCAAATACACTTTGGCATCGATCTCTGGAACGGTCCTGAAGCAATGACTGTCCAACTACCGCCCTCAGGTTCTGCTGGTGGACAGCATCGCTACAAAAGGTTAAGGCTTCAGATCGCACAGAGTCCTTGTGTCCCATGGATGGGGCGGAGTCTCCCTGGAAGACACCATGCTGATTAAGGCATGAAGACATCATCTTCGTCATCATCATGATAGAAGAACTTGGGATTGTACTGCAGTAATGAGAACATGGAAGCAAAAATATTTTGGATACATTACATTCAATTATATACCGTAGTATTAATATTATATGGCATTTTGGATTGGCACCTCGTCCATGTTGCACCCTGCCTACAGTCTCCAGGCCCCTCCGTGACCCTTGGTATATACTATATAGTGAATAAAAGAGAGAAAGAGTTTACATCTATTTGAAAGAGTATATATTTATTTTTAATAATTTGTATTATGTTATGTCCCTGATTAAGATGCTGTCCTGAGTAGAGTGGAGAAAAGTCTTTATGTAACCATGCCAAAGCAGAACGCTGTCTATAACCGTCATGTTTTTGCAGCACTTCTTTCCTGAAGAAAGCAAAGGCGCTTTTTTTTTTTTTTTTTTTTTTTTTTTTTTAAAAAGCCCATTAT
>JAQMYJ010000009.1:2115073-2127276 GCA_030014305.1 Clarias laeviceps | reverse complement strand
CAGAGAGACAGACAGACATGTACGTGGACTTCAACCTCAAATAATAATAATAATATCACTGATTACATTAAAGATCATCAGATTATTTTTAGATTTAACCTTTTAACTATTTCTACAAGCTCTTTACCCGCCAGCGATGTGTATTAACGCTGGTGTTTACTAAGGTTAAACACTGGTGGGTAAAAGATGGAGAGATGTTGCTTTATACTATGTGCAGTTGTTTCATGATTGAATGAATCAGTTCCTGGCCTCCTGCTGTCCACATTGTGTGTTTGTGTGTGTGTGTGTGTACAGTAGGTGTGTGTGTGTGTGTGTGTGTCTGTTGGGGGAGTGTATGTGTAGTGGTGGGGGGCGGTGTAAGCACTTGAAATGCAGAAAGTGTGTTAGAAATGGACAGGATGTGGAGTGTATGTGTGTGTGTGTGAGACAGAAAGAGAAGAAGGGACTGTAACCCAATGTGTGTGTGTGTGTGTGTGTGTGTGTGTGGTTTGTGTGTAACAGAGACAGAGAGACGGAGAGAGAGAGAAAGAGCAAGAGAGAGAGAGCTGCCAGAGGCTCTAAACAGGAGCTAATGGGATTTAGGGAGCAGGTGATTGCATTGGGAGGAAGACAAAGGAGGAGAAGAAGCAGAAAAAGAAGAAGAAACTCTTTCATTTTCCTGCTACAAACCAAAAGTCTGAAAGCATGCAAGTTCATCCCTCACTCAGAGAGAGAGAGAGAGAGAGAGAGAGAGAGAGAGAGAAAAAAGAGAAAAAGAATGTCGGGGAGAAAATACAGAATGAACAACAGTGATAAGGCAAGAGAAACAGAGGAACAGAACAGGGGAGGGAGAGAGAAAGAGAGAGAGGGAAATTGAATTCTAACCAAAACTTTATTAAAACATATTTCTCAGCACACAGCCAAAGCATTTCCATTATGATATGGTTAGTGAAGCATAGGGGAGGGGAAAGAAATGAAAAAAAAAAAGAGCGAGAGAGAGAGAGAGAGAGAGAGGTAGAGAGAAATTAAAGTAGGAAGAGTAAGAAAGAAAGTCAGATAAGGAGACAGAGAAGGAGAGCCTAAAAAAAGAGAAGGTAAAAGGAATGAGATGGGTGATAGAAAGATGGGTGTGTGACGACAAAGACGAGAGAGAGATTAACAGAATTGGGAAAAAAAGAAAAGGAAATAAGAAGAAAAGAGAATGACGGATGAAAGGAAACGAGAGAAATGAAAGTGAAAGAGATGAATGGATAGAGAAATAGAAGAAATTAATGAAGGATCAAAAAATGTGGAAGAAGGGTAAGACAGTAAGCATGAGAGGAAGTGATAGGAGGACACGGAGAAGAATAAGGAGAAGGAAAAGGAAAGAGTGACAGGATGAGCAGAGCAGTGACGGGAAGAGAGAAGTGAGAAGTGAGAAGAATAAGAGGTGACAGAGAGACAGAGGGAGGAATAAATGAAGAAGAAAGTGACAAAGTCAGGGAGGAATGATGAGAAGATTGGAGAGGTGAGAGACGAGCAAAGGAAAGAAAATAAAGGACAGGAAATGGAAAAAGTAGAAGAACACAGAGGAACGGAACGGTGGATATGGAGGAAGAGGAAGGAGAAGGAGAGGAAGATGAGGGAGAAAATAAAAATGACAGAGACAAAGGTAGAGAGCCTGAGCCACACTAGACACGCGCACACACACACGCACACACGCACACACACGTTGCGTGCAGCAGGTTTTGCAGCAGGCTTGCGTCAGACTCGTGTGTTTGTGACAGGTTTGTTCTCCATCTGATCTTCTGCTCAGGGGCACAGGAGAGCCTCTCTGTTTGATTCCATTTCTTTCTCTCTCTCTCTCTCTCTCTCTCTGACTCTCCACCTGCTGAGAGCGAGTGCTCCACCGTGCTCTAATCAACTGGAAGTTACAGCCCAGTTGGAGCCTCGAACGGGAAGACATCTGTCTTGATCCGCGGTCATTCACGCTTTTAATCCGTTGTGCAAAGCACCATGTGTGTTTTTTTTTTTTTTTTTTCATTCCCGAAATGAAACTAAACGCCTGCTTTACTCGCTCGTCTAAAACCCTGGGCTCCCTGCTGCTAGTGCTAAAGACAATGCTGTCTGTAGCGAGATAATGACACGAGAAAACCATCTTCCAGGAGAAGAATGACACAAGCTGTGTGTGTGTTTTTTTTTTCCTCGTCTTTTTTGTGCCATGCTGGGGTTGTTATATTCATATTCAGGAGCGGAGTGTAACAAGCTGACACCTGAGTACGTCATGTTCTCTGCCATTGAAAATAGAGCGAGAAAAGTCTCATGGAAAAAAAAAAAAAAAGGAGGGGATTCTTTCAATTCGAGCAGAAACGGGTTCGTCGACCTGCTTTGTCTTGAGCTGAGATACGCGGCTGGCATTTAAAGCAGACAGGTGATTCCTCTACGGCGGGCAAATTATAGAACGGCCCAAATGCTGAGGACTTGTTGTGCAACCAAACATACGCGAGCTCCAGTTTTCTCTATCGAGCCTCAGACAACAAATAAACACATTTCGTAAGGCGGTATTACGAACTGGGATTTGGGACTGGGACTGATTGAGGTCAGTTCTATGAAGAAAGGGCGTGGCGGTGTAGCAGCAGGAAAAGGGTAGCAGGGTTAGCGATGCGAGCTGATTAGCTGCGTGGTGCTGCCAGGGCCCACGATGTTAAGACTAGCGATCGTTTTCCTCTTGGCTGTGGAACGCTGGCTCTTGGCTAAAGGGAGGTGGCACTCTGTTGGCCTTTATTATGGAGATGGCTGGCAGGTCCACCCTGCTTTGGCACGCGATCAGCTTGCTATTGGACTGTAGGGGAACAATTAAGTGGCTGGCACGCTGCTGGATGGCTATATCATCCATGTATATTAATGAACAAGGTAGGGGCAACCAGACAAAGTGCGGACATTCATAGCTCATAGAGCCACTTTAAAATATGGATGTGTGTATCAGCTTGAGCCTCAGCTTGAGATGTGGGCACAGAGAAGGAGAGAGAGAGAGAGAGAGAGAGAATTAGATTGTGGCGTTCCTCTGAGCCGGGTGGAAAAATAAGGCAAGTGCATGTCGGTTCTGCGCAGCCTCGATCTCTCAAGTGGCAGTCATCATTGCAGGGCACCGCAGTACTTACAGAGCGCTTGACTCGCTGTCTGCCTTTGTTCCTCTGCAACGACGGAGGAAAAATCTCCAGGGTGTCTCCATATCCGGGCATCACACAAAAGACCCAACTGGGGCTGAAAGATATCGGACCGTGAGACAGCGGGTACCTGAAAACTGCCCGCCTGCACTAAAAGGCTAAGTGGGGATAAGGCTAAATGTATGTGCTTAATAAAGGCAGCGGCAGAGAACACTGTAGACGTGGCAAGGTGATGCAACACATGTTGTCCTCGATGTACAACGCTAATGAAGTGATTTGTCATGTGGTTAGCTAGTTAGCGATCTAGTGACTACCGCTACATCCCGATGCCTGCTGCACAATTTCCTCTGCTAGGAAATCATTTGTATTCTTATATTCATTTGTTTTCTATGTATTCAGTATTAATGCACTTAACATTACTGCTTTTAACTGTCTTTAATTGGTGTACATTGAAGCATTTAATTGTCTTAATTAATAAATGATGCATCCATTTGTACTTTTTATTATGTGTTCCTTAACCGGTTCAACTTTTCCAAAACGTGTTACTTGCCATTGACCAAATTGTCAATTGTAGGTCCTCGTCTTCTATCCGGCAGCATTAGCACTGCACTACTCTTGAGCGTATTTACTTCTTATATACTCCTGTGTGCCTGGCCTGGTGTTTTGTCTGAAGGCTTAGTGTTTCAGACGTGGACAATAAACACCGAATTGACTTTATGATTCCTAGGATCGCCTAATTAACTCGTCCTCTCACGTCTCCTGATGCAGCGATCCACAGCTTAGGGCTACACCTGATAGAGGCATTATTCTCCTGGCCTCATTATGGAGTCGCACTCTCTCTCTCCAGTCTCTCACTCACTCGCTCGCTCGCTCTATAAAACGCCAGCTCCAACAAACACACAGCGTCAGCCAAGGTTTTCCCTAGGTAGCCTAAAGAATGCTATATAATACTCACATTAATCTGGGAACAGCAGCTCTGTTACTTCATACCGGAGAGGATATGCAGAAAAGTAACTCGAGCCATATTAAGAGCGCAATATATTGGAAAGCTGATGCCGTGCTCAATGCAGGACCGTTTAATACCTCCTAGATGTAGATAATCACAGGAAAATGTAGATGTGTTACTTTATGAGCTAGCGCTCACACACCGGACCGGTGCGATGAGATGACATTCTCTTCATCAATTGCTTGAAGATGTCCGTGGTAAGCTAACAAAGCCCTGATTGATGGGGATTCTGATTTTAGAATCTGTGACCACTCTATTAATGATTCGGAACAGCTCATGCAAATGATCGACTCACATGAAAAGTTTCGACTCCTTGCCAAGTATCTCAGATGTGCAAGGTCTCGCCTTGCTATTGGACGATTGTAGGTTTGGAACCAGATGATTCCAGACCCATTCATGAGAATCCGAAGAGCATAATCTCCTTGTTTGAGCTGGATTTCAATCAAATGTGCCTGTTTCTTTATGCAAAACAAGCTTAGCTGCCTTTCAACATTTCATAGTTGGTGGTTTGTAAAGGTACAGTGCCTGGCAATACCCTCATCTGACTGGCAGGATTTGAGTAGTGGGGTGAGACCTGTGTAGAGTCACATAGGCCTGTATCCTATTCCAGGGAACTTAGGGCTCAGGGCAGTGTACAGCCAGGATGGAATCATATACTACGGGGAATTTGGCAATGCTAATTAATCTACACCGCAAGTCTTCCAAAGGTAGCACAAAACCAAAGTACCCAAAGAGTCCCACCAAGCACAGACAGAACACGTGAACTCCCCAAAGCAAACATGGAATGAAGGCTCGATCTCGACCCCTAAACCTGGTGTTACCGGGCAGCAGTGTTACCCACTGAGTGCCCGTGAATAGTGCATGTTTGGAGACATGGAATTAGCTCAAGAACCAACAGAAATAGGTATAACGAAGTGAGTCAGTCCTGTATTTAGATGCTGCCTACATGACTACTCTAACTTTCTCTAAAACGCCAAATGAGTCTTCTCCGACCGCCTGACGTAACTTCTGGAAAAAATGGGATGTTATTTGGAGGACACTGAACACGGGGAGCATGAAAGCACTCCAAGGGTGTGCTCCTGCTATCTTCCGTGATGAGGATGTAATCAGTGTCATCGTATTGCCGCTGCTGACGCTAACACACTGTAAAGCGGATAATCATTGGATTTTTATCTGCAAAGGGCCAGGAGAGGGAATGTAAGTATTCGCTGTCCCAACAGAGAAGACGGGCAGTTATGTGATTTTTGTCAGCGTGTCAGTAAGGACGGCATGTATAATTTTGCTCTTTGTTAAAAATAATGACACGGGCGCAGAGAAGGGGGTGAATAAAAGCTAGAGCTCTTCTCTTGTTCCATGTTCACATTAATATGCGTCCCAAAAATGAAATGAAAGGCAGAGACTTGCTTCATGTTGGAATGAGTACCAGGGCAGAAATTATAATTCTGCTGCCATCATGCTAACTCTGCATTAAGGAAAATTACAAACAAAGCAGCGGCGAAAAAAACTAAACCTTGACACAATAAAGCTCTAAACAACAATGCCAGATTAGTGGTGGAAACGTGTCTCAAGGCTCCACCACCAGTGTTTGACCAAAAATCCCTCAAAGCCCAAATGCCCCACACTGGGGGGTGGAACAGAAAAAGCCAGTTTCTTGTGGGCTATTGCCCGAGGTGACAGGAGCTCGGGAGAGGCTGGCTCGGGCCGGCACAATCAATTCTACTAACAGGCAGGGGCTCTGATGAGGCCCGGCGCCATCTGTGTGAGCAGAGCCGTGTCCCGCGTCGCCACGCCACGCTGGCACCCGGGCATACACCCAAGCTGGCAGCCTCAAGACAAACAAGCCCCCTCAGACTCGCACTCTGTTCCTCAGTCTGTCTCGCTCTCTTTTTTTCCACTCTAACTCTCCCGCAGAAATACTACCGAGATAAGGGAGGAATGAAGATTAAACATATAATGGAAACATGATGGAGCATACAGAAATTATAAATGAGAGATGATGAAATGTTGGAAGGAGCCGTTACGCTGTTTAGGGCCTCGCCGAAACGTCGCAGAAAGGGTAAAATTACGGGCACCGCCTGGCCTGAACCTCCTCGTTTGAGATTTATGCAAATGCTGTGTAAAGTCCATTTTATCTCCGTCCCTCTCTGTGCTGTCCATATGTGGAGAGGCGCCTTTGCTGGCTTCAAAGAGAAGTCGTGTTGCGGACAGACAGTGCACGTGTAAACACGTCCATCTGGGGCTTGACTCTCCCTGCTGCACAGAATACACAGGCCAGGGTCACGGACAGACACAAAGTAAACTCTGAGTTAAATCCGCCACGGACAAACAGGTATCTCCACAATGCGGTGAAGAGACGCAGCACAGCAGTGTGTTTTGAAGTTCAATTCAATTCAATTTGATCTGTATAGAGCCTTTAACAGTAGACGTTGTCACGAAGCAGCTTCACAGAGATATGTTCTATGCGTGTCCTTTCCTAAAGGAAAATAGAAGCTTTACGGTACATGTTTATGCCATAGGTTGTTTTCTGATATCATGGAAGTATATCTTGGCTGTAGCACCCTGCTGCTGTCTTATCATTCATTAAATGACAAGACACTGATTATATATATATATATATATATATATAAAAGATAAAATCTCGGATGTCCTGGAGATGCCTCCAGGACGCCGTTTCGAAAGCTGCTGCCTTACAGTCCCTGTAAAGGAGTAGGGGAAAAAGCGGCCATCTTGTACAAAACAACAGACGGGATGGACAGTAAGTAGTTTAAGATCTATTTCTGCAAGAAATGACGCAGTAGTCGTTTTCCTCTTCCATCCAAATCCTTGCCCGGGAATCGAATCTGTATCATCTGCATACACAGTAATGCATCAATGCTAACGATGTTCTACAACACAAACTACTGTGATATCAGAAAAACAATAAGTGCCACATATGTCCATTGAATGGCATAGTTTAAACTACGAGAAAATTTATTTATCTAATTATGATAGACAAGGCTTCAAGCTGTTTAGTCTTTGAGTTAAGGTTTGCGAATTTCTCTGGTAATAATTGGTTGAAACGAATGATTAACGAGCGAGAATTGCCTCGATACCATCTGCTACCATTAGATTACCCAGTGGAGAGCTGGCAGAGCGGGTGACGTCATGACAGGAGAACGTAACACTGTTTATTTGGATAGGAAAAAATGCCAATATCAAAAAACAACAACAACAAAAAAACAACAGGACCTACGGCTACATTTTGTACCCCATCATCACCACACGGGATCGAGCATTTGCGGTATCTTGACTTGAGTGGTAGGTAGACCTGATAAAATATCACAAGATAAACCTCCTCTATCACCTCTGTTCTGCGCTGACGGCCGGTGGTTTCTGCTTAACGGAGCTGAAAAAGCTGAAAAGATTTCCAATCCGACAAACGTGAGATAAACTTTAAAGAAGCTTCAGATGGGATTCTCTTATTAGCCTCAGAACCAAAATAAGATTTAATCGCTGTGTTGTGTTTGCTCATGAATGCGTTTTATTATTTGATGTTTTATTTAGCCGTGCTTAACTTTTCTCGTTGTTTCTAGAAGCTAGAATGAAATATCATTTATTTCATTATTATCGTTATTTTTTTTTTTAAATCACGGTATTACAATCCTAGACGGCGTTCGAAAACTGACGAATCTCATCATGCGTGTTATTTGCACTGTTATTTTGAGTGAAACTCTGAAAAGAGTTTTTGAGAACAGTACTGCAACAGACGAACACACATGGGAGCAGACAGTCTTTGTAAAACTGTAATGTTCCATAAAAACACGCGTCGTCGCACTTTCATAAATCACAACTAGCAGCTCTAATTACTGCCAAGCAGCCTCTTGTAAGAAAAAAAGTGACTCATCAGTACAGATACTTCACTCCTTCTTCCTCTCCAGCGCAGAGACGGAACGACAGAGAGAAGGAAGGAGAGCGTCGGAAAGGTAATAAAGCGAAAACGAGTGTTTTAATGCATGTCACCATGCACTTGCCGTCACTCAAACGACAGGAAACAGACGCCGGCTCGGTACACCTGGCTCGTCCAATCGAACGTGTCCAATTAAGTGCCATTACAATGCTCAACCTGTTCTGGTGGCCACATTCACGTGTGATAATTGAAACCCTTCAAAACCGAGTCGAGGAACGAGCGTGCCGCAGAAAAGCTTTTGTTACTTTTGTCGAGAAGCTTTCAGCCCGAAAGTAAAAGCTTTCAACGTTTTCCTTTAAGTCAGCCATGGTAAGTTTGGCATTTTTTATTTTTTTTTTAGTTTTAAGCTGTGTATATAAAGCTATAAAAAGCCATGAGGCAGAAGGAAACAAGGTCGACAACACAACACCTGGCGAAAGCTGACACTAAGAGATTGGGGTGCACCTGGGGTCAGCTGCAGAGAATGGCACAGAGGACAGGCTTGCTTTGAGGAGCTTTGTCGGTGGCCTGTGCCCCAGAGCGGGCGGTGCGTGTAAGTGAGTAAGTAATTAAGAACAGCATGGGCAAGTAACTGATGACATTGGTCTGTTTAAATATCCACCCGTTGTACGAGTCGCGTTCCTGAGAACTTCCTGGGCACCGTGCAGGGTACACTCTGAAAAGGGTGCCAACTCATCACAGGGCACAGGCACATAAACTCAATCTTACACTCAAAGGTGCACTTTTAAAAACGCTAATTATAGAGATGTATCAGTGATCTATCGCCATTCATTTGTATCGGTACACTGATTTAAAAAATCATTTAGGCAAGGAAATGGTGCAGTACCTCTATAATCCTACAGGTGGTGTGCACTCACTCATTCATTGCCTATACCGATTTATCCTGTATTCAGGGTTGCGGGGGGCCTTTAACCTATCTCAGGAGACTTAGGGCACGAGATCCATCGCAGGGCACACACACATTCACACAGTACGAACAATTAGGGAACACCAATTAGCCTAATCTGCAGGTTTTTGGACTGTGGAAGGAAACCGGAGTACCTGGAGGAAACACACCAAGCCATGCAAACTCCATGTACATAAGGAGGGGAATCGAACCTGGCCGAGAATTGCACCCGGACCCTGAAGGTGCAAGGCGACAGAGCTAACCACTACACCACCGCGCCACCTGTGATGCGTACTAAACTATTCACGCTAAATGGCAGCACGGAAGGAGCACATTATTAGAATTGTAAGAAAATCTAAAAATAAAAGTATTAATATGCAGAAAAATGTATACACATTTCAGGAAACGAAAATCTGGTATAAATATTTTAATACAAAATTTAATGCTATACATTATATATTGATAATATTCTGATTATAACAAGATTATAGTCCTGAAGTGTGTATACATTTTTTTTTTCCGTCTGACTCTTTAGAATCGGGACACTAACAGAATCGCAAATCGATCTGAATCATAAGTATCGTGATAATATCGTATCAGACAGGACAGTCAGGTGATTCCCGTCCCTTTGGAGTCATGTCTTTGGAAACCCACCATGCAGAACATGGGGAGAATATGTAAGCTCCACACACACACACACACACACACACACACACACACACACACACACACACACACACACAACTCTGATTGGTCAGGAGGTGTTTATTAATTTATCCAGAAAACCTGGTTGGACAGTAGTGCAGCCTGAAATCACAGATTGATGTTATATTAATTCTAATACATTAGCATTTCCATGGCAACATCTATTCTCAGGGGCTGGTAAGGTGAAGGCTCCGCATAAATGGATTTAAAAAAAAAAAAAAAAAAAAAAAGTTGATACTTTGGAATTTTCTGTAAGTTGATGTTTATTTAACCTCCATATATATTTTTAAATACTTTTAAAAGTGTGTGCTTGTTTTGAATTCGTCTAATTAACTTTGACGCTGGCGGCAGGACTCATCAGCTTCTGATGTTTATCGTGCTTTTAATCAAATCCAACACGACTCCACACGGCCACAAACAACTGTGTGGAGTGAAAGATGATTGGATGAATCGTTACATTGACAATGGAATCAGATAGAACCGCTGATTAAAACGGAGCTGTGACATTCCTAATTGTCGGCTTGAACGCGGCTCGTGTTTCGTGGTTGGAACCCGAGCCGACAGAGTGCATAACTGATATCTTTTTAATCTTTCTCTAAAATGTGATTTGCTAACTCGGGGCTCGCCGGTGTTAGAAAAATAAAACTTAACCTCCCGTTTTACAGACTTAATATCCGCGTGGTGAAAAGCTCGAGGACGTTTAGCGTGGTGTTAGATTTCATTAGCGAATCATTAAATAGTGATTAAAGAACGATCACCGCCAAGACTGGCACGGAATAATGTGTTTGCAGCGTTGCGCTGGGGCACGAGCTGGGCAAGACCAAGAAGAGAGGAGAACTGAGACACATCCTGGCAGAGAGGAGAATGAGAGAAAAAAAAAATGGCAGGGCTAATGCACGAGCCCTAATAGAGACCTGCAGAAATCAATAGTGACAGATCGTGTTACATGAGAATCAAATAGAGTAGTGTGGATATCAGCGAGGATACTTTAGACAATGCTTTGGAGGAAACGGCTGAGGGAGAAAGAGAGAGAGAGAGACGCGGGGTGTATGAGAGAGGGAGAGAAACCAAGAGTTGATGGGGGAAAAAAATTGAAAGATGTATGTAAAAGAAAGACTGTTATTGATCGATAATGTAAACAGAGAAAGCATATGAGGAAGACAAAGACAGAGAAATAAGGATAATAAAGAATGGATAAGAAAAAGAAACAAAAAGATTATTATATTGACAGACAGAGAATAAGGAAACAAGGGGTGAGGTTATGAAAGAGAGAGAGAGAGAGAGAGAGAGGGGGGGGATGAAAGTGAAGAACATTAATAAAGAACAGAACGAGCAAGAAGAGTAGTCTGGAAGGACAATATGGAATCAAAGACAGCGTGCGACGTGGGAAAGAGAAGGAGGGGGAAAAAAAACGTGTGAGAGCAAGACGGAGATAATGAGGAAGATGTAGGGAAGAAATGTGAGAAAAGAAAGACAAGCAGTGTGACATATAGAGGGGAAAAGAGCCAGAGTATGGGAGACACTTAGAAGACAGAAAGTATGAGAAATGGAGCGACAGAAGAGGACAGAGAACGAGAGCTACGGAAGAAATACATGTGAGACGTTAAGATGTAGAGAGACAAATGAGAGAGATAAATATGGCAGATATGAAATAGAGTGAGAGAGAGAGAGAGAAGGAAACAATAAACACATGAGATAAAAAACTAAGAGAAAGAAATATAAATAGATGGAGATGAAAAAGAAGAACAAGAGAAATAGAAAATAGTGTCTGAAAGAAAGAGGGATAATCTGAAAAAATGGGGGGTGTGGAGGTGAGAGTATGAATGCTGAAAAGATTTAAACAGAGAGAGAGAGAAACATTTTGAAACGGAGAGATTTCCTGTGTGAATGAGATGCCACCCCCTCCGCCCCCTCCGCCCGATTCCCCCCGGCTGGCTATGGTACACCATCGTACATCAATCTGATCCAGGATCAAAGGGCGATCACACCGCTACTATGGTAACAGCCCGCGAGGCTTATCTGTGATGTGGCTGCTCGGATGTTTCTGCACGCCGGATTGTGTCACCTGTTTGGATGCACTAACCTCAGCATGGCTGTGGGGTAAACACCGCAGTGGCACGGAGCGTGCAGCTTTGACACTATCGCTCGCCGAGGCCGCGCTACGACATTCACGGCTGAGGGCGCCGAGTGCACGGGCCACCACGTCGCCCGAACAACACGAGCCACCGTGACGTACGACAAGGACACAGAGTGACCGAGTGCACCAAGGTTAGCCAAGGTTTTGCGTTATTCTCGCTGAGGAGCTTCTATGCGGAGATCACAAGTGTATCAGAAGTTGGACTCCTTCCTCTGCTGGCTCGAGATCAGAGGGCTTTCTTCACAGATATCCCACTTTGAAGACACTGCGAGCATTTTATGTGCTACATGCGGGATTATGTCTTAGAATTATAAAGCAAACTTAAAACATAATATTCGTGTTTCTTTCTTTTTTTTTTTTTTTTTTTTTTTTTTATAAAACTGATGTCTTCTGGAAAT
>JAQMYJ010000009.1:2101477-2114973 GCA_030014305.1 Clarias laeviceps | reverse complement strand
TTTTGTTAATTAAAGGATTAATTGGTCAGAAATTCTCGTGAACATTTCCAGCCTCTCGGGTTTATTTTTTATTTTTATTTATTTTGTTTTTCTGTTTTTCTTGCTCTCAGGTACCGTAAGATGAACAAGCGTCTGGCTCCGAGACTTCCGTGCGGTCCCTCCCTGCTGCCGAACGACGAAGGCATTTCTCTAGATGGCATGACCCGCAAACCCTCATCCCTTACCAATGGCATCGTGGCAGCGTGTACGCCGCCAGCGCCTCAGCTTTTAGCACGAGGACACGAATCTTCACCCTACGAGCTCATGCGCAAACCCAAAATGGACAGCCTGAGCGCTCCTGGATCTCCCCCTGATCCGTACGACTTTCTCACTCAGTCAGTCATATTTACCCCGTAGGCAGCATGTAAACATGTGATCTGTTGTACAGATTGGCGAATATTCCTTGTGATAAGTCTTTTGTTTTTATTTCATGTTTTAAATCTGGTGCAGATTGGATAAGCCCGGCCTGCCCCTGCCGCCCCTCGCGGTCGCCCACCCGAGGCCTGAGCACTTGCCCGTGCCCAAGCAGGTCCCTCGTGGTGCCCCCCCGCTCTACCCTCAACAGCAGCCTGAGCTCTTCTACCCCGAGGCCAGAGCACCAGCAGGAGCGCAGTATGATGGCCAGTACCCTGCAGGCGAGTCTTAAAATCTACAAGTAGTTACTTTTCTGTTAACAAAACTGTCCACGCTAAACATTCTTTCAATTTCTTTCCCAGGTGCCTCGTACCCCTACCAGCCAACTCAGTATGTGCCATCCCGCTACATGCGCAACCCCCTACCCTCGGGTGACGCCCCCTACCAGGAACCGTACCCTTCTTACGGCCCCGACCGCCAGTACCCTCCTTCCCACCACTCGGGCCCGCCTTTCTCGGGCGTCGGCGCCCACCCGTACCCGCCCCCCTCTCACTACGACACCCGTCGACATGGGCCTTACGCGGCCCCGCCCCCGCCTCCGCCCCCTCAGCCCTTCGGCCCGCCCCGGGACGACCTGGTTCGCATGAGCCCCGTGTCGTCCTTGGACGTGCCGCCCACTCAGGCGACGCCCGCTTCTCTCTACCACCCCGAGGCAGCGTCCCGAGAGAGGTATCCTCCAGAGGGGTACTACCCACCTGCACCACCACATCCTGGGCAAATCAGGTCCCATATCCGGGTGAGTCTGCTTATAATTATAGTCGACCTTTTTACATTTTAGAAACTGTTAAATCTTTATGCCTGCTGTCCCCTTTCGTAGGACCCGTATGGACGCACACAGCCCAGTCTGGACTACTTGCACCGCAGGCGTAAGGAGCTGCTGAACCAGCTGGAGGAGAGAAAAGTCATTTCTCCTCCACCGTTTGCAGCCTCCCCGACGCTGCCCTCTCATACCTTTCCCAACGACTACCCTCCGGAGGTACGGGCACGGAGTTTACAACATCTGTACACACACACACACACACACACACAGCCTAATGGAGCAGAGCCTTTCAATTCCTCGTAGTAAAATTTCAATAGCTGAAAGTTCTAAAGTCTTGTATTCTAACTTGGGCTGTAGCTATCGAATATTTTAGTAATTGAGTATTCTACCAAAAATTTAATGGATCAGATAAAATTTACTTTTGCTTAATTAAACAGCAATGTAAAATATATAACAGAAACAAATCAATTATTTTTTTTTTTTTTTTTTTTTTTTATAAAACTGATCTCTTCTGGAAATGATGGTCACCATGGAATTTGGCGGGACTCCTGAGAACGTGTTACATTAAATCATTTTGCAAGTATTACAAAGTCAAAGAGGAAATTTTGGCCTTTTATTTATTTATTTTTATTTTTTATAGTACGCCAGCAGAGTTTTGTTGCTTATGATTCTGTGCAAGTGAGCAGAATGCTGTGAATTGAAATCCCATAATATCAGCGTTGGTCTGTTGAACAAGGTCATTAACCTTCAACTGCTCAGTTCTCCGCTTGGATTCTACTTTTTCTGCACTTGTAACTCGTAAAAAAAAAAAGAAAAGAAAACATTCTGCCAAATGAGTGTCAGAATCTTAGTCTTGGAAACGTTTC
This sequence comes from Clarias laeviceps, assembly GCA_030014305.1. Classification (NCBI taxonomy): domain Eukaryota; kingdom Metazoa; phylum Chordata; class Actinopteri; order Siluriformes; family Clariidae; genus Clarias; species Clarias laeviceps. The sequence goes on along the minus strand of JAQMYJ010000009.1, from coordinate 2,112,894 downwards.
TAATTGCTTTCAGAGTCCAACTCAGTTGAAAACTACAGTATGACCTAAACTATTTTTTTGCTGCTAATCTGATTCTGTGCTATGGATTCTTCACTAAGTAAAATGCTCCTGTAATTAGCAGACGTCTGTCATGAAACACTTTCCCCGAATAACACTTCAAAGTTTTTTTTTTTCGTTTTTTTTCTAGCTACACTGCCCGATGATTCAATAAATAGCTCGTTACTATTACTTTCTTTAATTTCCATTGATCAAATGTCATTGATTTGTTGTTTCAGGCCGATATGTGAGTGTATAATTGCTGACAGCAGGATTAACCAGTTCTTGCCACAGAGAGCTACTTTCTAGCTGAGTTTAATTTTATAACATTATTCTTTATTCCAAGCAACAGATTTCCTCGGCATCATCTGTACATCAGATCTGTATCTGACTGAAGTTGGTGGAGGATTGTTGCAGATTTAGGGCACTTTCACACTAGGCATGAATGATTTGAGCCATGTCCGGGAATGATTGCTCCCCATCACCACTCCCCCACTGGCCAGCGTTCACATTAGTATTTTTCTCCATACTTGGCTTGTGTATTTTCACCCTCCGATACAGCAGGTGGCAGTATGCACCAAATTGGTAGAGAATGCGAAAGCAAACCTTTGCTCTATGCCATGTATTACTGATATTTGTAAAAAAAGAGATTTTGAAGAAGACAGGCGGCACTGATGCCATCGTGTCCATTTCCATGTTCGGGTACGTTTGGCTTCCATATCTGATTCTGTCCGTGCCCCGAGTACCGTATCTGGGACCACCTTTTCTAAAAAAAAAAAGAACCAGACTTTGGGGCCAATTGTTTGTTCTCGGAAACAATCCTGGGGCCCTTGTGAGAAAACGCCCTTAAAAAAAACGATACATTCGACGGTTTATTGATATACCAAATGATCTGTCAAATTAAATTGCTATAGAGTTACATTTAACATGCGTCCATTATGCAGAGAGAGTAAATCTACCTACATCACCAAGGACGCATTTATACAGTATATTAGCCGGGTTGTCAGGGGTAGTGAGTGAACTTTTATGATGGATGGAGTCCATTCAGCAGTTAATGAATTCCTTGAGTGGAACAACATGCCAACAGACTCGATACCTGTACACAAATCTTGTTACCCTTATGCCCCAGTGCAGACCTGCAATGCTTGCAGATTAATCTACTATTGATATCCCATTCCTAAGCGAGGTGGACGAACCAACAGTACTGGCACTCGGGACTAACGGATTCCACGTCGGGGTGATTCGTTTTCTTAATTCATAACTGTCCGGCAGAAAGAAACTCCATAATGACTTTCATAAAACAAAAGTGTTCCTCTTAGTATATTTACACTACATACTATAAGCTGAAGCACAGCTTGAGTAAAGCCAGCAAAAATAAGGTTATGTCCAAGATAGGTTGAGCATCTTAACAAGCTGGAGTATACAGTATATCCTCTGCTCCTGGGAATCGACAGGACCCGGTTTATGTGGTTTGGCTATCCTATAAAGATTCCCTGCCTCAAAGTAGAGCTGTATCAGGTACATCAGAGTGGATGGAGAACTGCAGTGTATCCCAGTTGCCTTGGGAACATCTAAAGAACCGCTGGAGAAACTTGAATCTGTGGCTAGGAATAAAGAAATCAGAAGTGACCTTAGCTTGTTGACAGCATGATGACCCCCGGTAGGAAACGCAAAAAGGAAAATGAAATTATCTTCTTGGAATCAGAAACATGCAGGTTTATGGAAGCAATGATATAACCAAATAAGACCAAAAATAGCAAAGCCATAATATCTCTTTCCTGCTTTGTGGACAAGAAGCAGATGAAGCCTTTAGGAGAGCATGTGGTGACTTAATGGTTAGTACTGTCGCCTCACACCTCCAGGGTTGGGGGTTTGTCTGTGGGTGAATGTGTGTGCAGCTTGCATCTTTGCTCCCTGCACTTGTGTGTTTCCTCAGGGCAATCCAGTTTCCTCTGATGTGACTGGCTTTTCCAAATTATCCACAGGCTATGACTAGAGCAGAGAGAGTTGCTCAAGGACCCAACAGTGGCAGCTTAGCAGTGCTGGGGTTTAAACCCTGAACCTTCTGAATCACTGAGCCCACAATTGGCAGAAAGCTAAGAGCTATGTGTGGGAGCTGTTCAAAACTTGGTTGTGCCAGCCAAAAGCCAAGCAAAGCAGGTTTATATATTTTGTGTATTTTTTATTTTTTTTTGCATTTTGTGCAAGATTTAGTGAAGACATAGCAGCAGTGTTGGTAGGGTCGCGGTTTTCCTGCATGAGTGAGCTATTTTGAAATTCCATTTGCAGAAAAAATTACAGGGTTGCGTTTAATTGAGCTGGTTTTATAACATAACTCGGCAGCACGAAAAAGGTTTGTCGTTGCGAATAATACAGATAAATGTCCAATTTCCTAATGTGGATCAATCCCAGTACGGAATACCTGGCCACCCACGGCCCGCTGCAGCATCAGCTAGTCAGGAAGAAACATGATTGGAAGGGCGCATGTGTTGAGTAAGTGTTGAGGCTGCAGATGTAATGGAAGGTAAATGGGGTAAATATGGTAAAAAAATGTCGCAAAGAATGGGAGACGGAAAAAGTTTATTGAAATGGATTCGTAGTGATCCAAATGTAACATGTTGTCCCAGATATCTCCTGATCCTTTACAAAGACCTTTACAAATACTTACAGATAGCGTACATGTACAGGTAAGTGTGTGTAATGGTCTTTGTAAAGGATCAGAATATCAGGGACAAAATGTTCTTGTTTTATATTTGTTGTTTATACTTGCATATTTATTATTCATAATGAATTCATCATACTTATTCATCAGTATGTAATTACATACTATCCTCTGCACATACTGTCCTACAGAAAAACATGAAGCATGAGGCTAAAAACATCCAAATAAATATAATATAAAGTGCATTAAAGCAATAGTACATGTTTATTAAGTCCTGACTGAAATCCTGCAGTTATCAAGTGTGATTGGATAAAAGAAAAAATTGGGCTAGTTTTCATTCCCCTTGGGCTGGTTTTATGGTTACATTGGGATGGAATTTTTTTTTATTGTATCTGGCAACCCTACATAGCACCGTGGTTCCCAAGAATGTGAGCAAGGACGGTAGCAAGAAGAAAAGGGAGACACTTTAAGTTTGGTTTTTAAAGCATCATAAATTAAAGTTGAGTGAGATTTAATGTCTATTTATTTAATATTTTACATCATTAACATGTCTTTTCTAAATGTTTTGATTGTTTTTGTATGCAAATATGATTATAGTGTTGAGAATTGGTAATATTGTTAATATTTTTGTGTGGCTGGAACAGATTATCTGCTTTTACATTATTTTCTATGGGAGAATTCGTTTCACAATACGATTGACTTAACAAATGACCTTAACAACTAACAACTATTATTCGTATGTCGAGGTACTGCTGTACTGTACATGGACACAATTTTAAATAGTTAACTAGCTTGGGATACATTATTATATTTTAAATACATTATCAACTCTATTTGTCAGCTGAAAAGAGGTTCCTGGGCCACGAAACTACAGGACTGAGCAGCAGACTAGAGCTTCAACTGGTGGGTCTGATAATAAATAATATAATTTCAGCTCTGCTCAGAACGCACCAAATGTTCCACAAAAAAATAAAAAAAATCACAACCCGAAAGCAAGAGAGAAAAAAAAAACCTTTATGTCAAAGGTGAGTGTGTCTGGAGAAAATAACGGTCACGTAAGGTCAGAGTGCATCACGAATCAGTTTGCACCCTCAGACCTTTGAGGCGTCACATATTACTTTCATCCTTCCTTTAACACAGCCCCACGGGGCGCCTCAGCCCCTCCCGTCACACCCACAGCTCTGCACACGTCAATCACAGACAATAAAGGCTCCGCCAGCTCCGCCAGTCACGCTGCCACTCGTGTTCCACCTCCGACAAATAAACAGGCGGAGGAGAGCGCGCTACAGGTGACTCGAACGGTTCTCATTGTTGTATATTTCCATATCATCGGCGAAGGCTTCTTCCGTCTCCCCGAGGTGAGAGCCGCACTTTAATTAGGTCTACCTCGGGAAATGTTCTTTACCTGATCTAGCCGGCGTATGAGCTCAGCGCCGCTCAGTCTGAGGTTAAAGTCAAAGAGGCTGTCGTGACCGCTGCTCTTTCCCCAGTCATCAGGTACAAAATGAAGCACCACTCAAACACCACCGTCTCAACGGCGGTGACAAAACAGCCATCATGTTGTGTTTATTGCCATAACCCCAGACCTCACTTTATATTGATATAGCATGTAAAGAAACACATTTTTTTGTTTTATAACTAGAAATAATTACACAAGTTACGCACTTTCCTAAAAAACAAGTTTATCTGTAACATGCTTGACGTCCTCGCAGTTTTAAAATCTGGAAAAAGGGGGAATTTAAACGCTTTTATATTCAAAGATTTCATCGCAAAATGCAATTTCTAAGCTAATTCCTAAATTTCATTTATTTTATTTTTTACGTTTATTAGGAGCAGCATCCGTGTCAAACTCGGTCTCATCACCGAAGCCAAACAAGTCTAAAAACTGGGAAAATTTCACTGAGGAAAATCATAAAGTTTAACATTTTCTGTTTCTGAGCTGTTTAATGCTTTATGAAAAAGAAAAAAAGAAAAAACATGCATAATACATCACAGGTGCCAAAAAATAGCACTGCGAATTACAAAACATGAAATATTTTGTGTGTGTGTGTGTGTGTGCGTGTATGTCTGTTTCCACATGCACTTGGTGGTGGCAGCGGGACGCCACGTTCTACGAGAGCATGTTAAATAAAACATGACGCGTAGGGAACAGGCCGCGCTTTTGGAGTCGGGATGCTAAAAAACGGCGCTCGCTAATTCAGCCGAGGAAAAACGTTTCAGCTCGACCATGCTAATGGAGGGAAACGGTAAAGCGGAGGAAACATTAATGGTATTAGAAGGCGCGGTAGCGGTAGCGCAGATGAAACTGTACGGAAGTGGATCTGAAGAATAGATTTGGCGTAGAACCAGCTGTCAGGGCGATTCTTCTGAGGAGACAGGCTGTAAAATCGCACTTTGTTGAAGGCGCTAAGCGCGGGGTGGGGGGTGGGGGGTTGTGTATGGTGGGGGGGGTTTCGTGCAGAAACTCTGCAGTGTAGTAGCATTAGCGGGCGCTCATTAGCATGTATGTATGACATAAATAAAAGTGGGGGGAAAAAAAAGAGAAGCACGCTTTGTTGAGCAGGCGCTCGGCCTTGCGGAAACACAAAACAAGTGTTTGTGTGGGCAGCAGGCTGATGATTGGACGCGCACACTGCAGCGTTATCTGCAGTCCAAAAGCTCCATTAGTCCAGGGTTTTAATTAGCGTGGTGCTGTGAGGGAGCCATTAAGACGGATTTGGAGTGGTGACGGAGCGCCTACTGATGGAGAGCGCACAGACTGCGGCTAACACCTGGCACACACACACACACACACACACGCTCACGAGGAGATGCTGCTGCAGAGATGCTGACACCGTGTTCATACGGGGATGTGTGTTAGAAACGGGAAAACTCGTCACCTTTATTAGACGGGAAGCTCAAGCAGAACAACAGGCTTAAAAAAAAACAAAAAGACAAAATAAATAAAGTCGATGTTGCAGTGAGAAGAAGAAGCTCCTGTACCAGCCATGAGTCTTCATCATTCATATCTGCAGACACTCTTCTCCCATGTGTCTGTCTGTCTGTCTATCTGTCTGTTTGTGTTTCTGTTTACTTGTGTCTTTGCCTGTCAGCCTGTCTAGCTATGCTTGTGTCTGTCTGATTACCTGTCTATCTGTCTGTCTAGCAACCTATCGATCAATCGATCTATCTATCACTCTGTCTGTTGGTCATTCTGTCTGTCTGTCTGTATCTCTCTCAGTTTATTTCTGTCTTTGTGTGTCCATCAATCCATCTATCATAATGTGGGTGTATCTATATCTTTAGCAGTTTGTTATTCTGTCTGTCCGTCTGTCTGTCTGTCTGTCTGTCTATCTCTCTCTATCTATACCAGTCTGTCTGTCTGACTATATCTATTTATCTATCTACACTAACATGTTTAACTGTCTACAGATCAACCAATCAATCTATTTATCGATCTATCAACTGATGTGTCTATACTATATATACCGTATATATATACATCCATTGATCAATCAATATATTTATAATACTCTCTCTATCTCTCTTTCTATACTACTCTATCTATTCTACTCTCTCTCTATCTATCTATTGATTCATTGATCTGCCCAAACAACCCTCTCTTTCTATCTATCTATCTATCCAATAATTTATAAAACACATAAACAGTAAAAAAGATGCAAAGGGAAGGTGAAATGAGACAGTTTCTTCAGCAGCTGGTGAAGAAATCACATCACATTAGCACAGCTGCAGCTATCTCTAAAGAAATCTCTCTCCCAGAACAACAAAGTATGTGTACATCTATTCGTCTCTCTCTCGCTCTCTCTCTCTCTCTCTCTGTCTCACTCACCATTTTCAGGGTGCTCCATTTCCCCGATGCTGCCATCAGGCGTGGTTCTCTCGTAGTGTTCCTCAGGCAGTGCCAGCGGGCCGAGGCGAGGCCCTGACGAACTCTTGCTGCTGGGTGTCTCTGACTCCTCCAGGCCGCTGTCGTAGTAGCTCTGCTGGGACGAGTCCTGAGCGTCCTGCACCGGATTGGCCGTGGAGAACGTCACTCTGCGGTGCGGCAGCTGCGGAGCGATAGAGAAGAACGGGGCATCAGGTCACAACACGCTAATTACGATGTGATTCGAACTTCCCAGCTCCTAACCAGGCTAATTGATCACCAAATTTGTAATATCACACTTGGAGAGACACAGGCTTTTTTTTTTTTTTTTTTTCCGGCCGCGCAAATGTTCCGAGGGGTAACTAATGAGGAAATGTTTCCTTCCCCGCGTTAGCCAAGGGTACTACCGACACACAGCTCGGTGCGGCTCGGCTGGGTGAAAAATCCCTAATTAAATTCATTGATATTAGTGTGAAGATGACCTCCGTCTTTCAATGAGACAGAAAGAAATCACAGACACACAAACACAACCACACACACACACAGAAAAGCACAAACACACATCAACAAGGAGCTCATAAAACAGTGGAAATCACTGATCCTGTAGAAAAACTCTTTCCCCCATGATGCATTAGTTTCCATTACTCTGAGAGTAGGTGGGGATCAATAGCACAAAAGCAGAGCTTGCACACACACACACACACACACACACACCTACACAGAAACACAAACATTGTTTTCAGATTAAAAATCAGAGCAAAGCTGAAATCAGAGCCATTAAGATGACCATACAAAAGCTCCATTAACGGAGCCATTTAAAACATATAGGAGTGCCATTACCGGGATGTTCTTCATCAGTGTCATCTCATTGCTGCTTTGTGTGTGTGTGTGTGTGTGTGTGTGTGTGTGTTTCCTAACACAGGATTCCATCAGCTCGGAACCTCTTTCTGCTGTTTCCTCCTCCTTCTCCATCACCCCTGGGTGCTTATTTATTTATCTGATCATTTATTTATCTGTTTGTCTGCTCGTTCTCCTCAGTTCCCGCCTTCCCTTCCCGCTTTCCCTCCCTAATGTGTTCATATTAAACGTGTTGGTGCGCTCGCACACGTATCCCTACCACAGGCTTGCACGTATCAGTCATCAGCTCGCTCGCCGCACGCTCCCTCCGGCTCTCCGCCGCGCGGCTCGGGTAGCGCTGCAACTCGCTGGAGAGCGTTTTGCTTATGCGGTAATTATATCAGCTTCCTGAGGAAACACAAATATGCTGCTGCAGAACTTGACGCTTTCCTGTCCGTATTCAGAAATCCACTGTACGTATATGTGTGAAGCTTTACTGTATATTGCGCTTGATAGTGCCACGCCCTGATTTATTGTCAGTGCTTGTGGGAGGGGTAGGGTACTTGCGTTGCCATGTCAATCATAGGAGCGCAAGCCAATCATGAGCGTTTGTGAGATCACGCAGATGGAGACGGGTGGATAGCACTTTGCTCCAAGTGTGTTATGCCGCCGCCCTCTAAGGCTCAGATCAGTGGACTGGCAACACCTGTGTGACAGCCGTCCTTCCTTCATGGTTGTTAGCTGTCGCCCTGATGAAGGGCTGCCTGGATATGAATATTATATCTTCCTAGCTTGCTAATAGTGAATTAAGATTCCTACATTCCAGTTCCTTCCTGTGTCATGATACGCGTTCTCCATGTCAGGTTATAATAATGAAGCTGCACTCATGATAATCATGCAATTACAGAAAACATACCTAGTAAATAGAATGAGAGGGTTGACCTCTACAAACAAGACTTTCAGATCTTTCAGAAGGTCCACATCGGCCAGATCATCACTCTGTTCATGTTTTACCCCTTTTCAAGATTCCTAGTTATCTGTCTCTTCAAAATGTCTTTGGAAACTCTTTATTTTCTCCAACCATAAACAAAGAAAGAAATATGAAACGTAACAGTAACATAAAACTGTGGGTAGTTATTCACTTCTTGCATAACTGTGTCAGAAACGTTCATGTTAATATACAATATGTGCAAGATCAGGAACAGCTACTCCTTTTAATCTTATTTTGAATGAAAGTCTGCTTTAAACATTATTGTTTTGAGACTCAAGACCGATGTTGGTCTTGAAAACACAAATCTTAGTCTCGTCTTAGTCTCGTCATAGGCTTGGGGTGGAATTTTACTCGGTCTTCCACCGGTGTCTCGGCGACTCTGCACGACTCTGCAAGTATGAACGAGTCAAAACAAACTGCCATTTTAATTATCTGATGTTTGCTTAAATGAAATGAAATGCGCTTTTATATTCATGAAAAAAAAAAAGAATCTTTGGAACAGTCAGCAAACTGAATCAATTAGTTACTGACAGTTTGCATCACACATGCTACTTAACCCTCTGATGCATTTACTGTATATAAAATAGTATTACACTGCAGCGCTTGCTAGAAGAATAGGGTTATGCTTAACAGGTCCTGTGTACTCATTTGTACAAAATGCTAATACTAAATAAAATTAGCTATTTTCAGTTCAAATAAACATAAATTTTTGCCTCACCCTCTGTTATACTTTGTCTCCACTGGCTATGGTCTTGGTCTCACCCTCTGTCCTACTGTGTCTCCATTGGCTAGGGTCTTGGTCTCACCCTCTGTCCTACTTTGTCTCCATTGGCGGTAGTCTAGTCTCACCCCCATCATACTTGGTCTCCATTGGCTATGGTCTTGGTCTCACCCCCTGTCATACTTGGTCTCCATTGGCGGTAGTCTTGTCTTACCCCTATCATACTTGTTCTCCATTGGCTATGGACTTGGTTTCACCTCAACATACTTGGTCTCCATTGGTTAGGGTCTTGGTCTCACCCTCTGTCCTACTGTGTCTCCATTGGCTAGGGTCTTGGTCTCACCCTCTGTCCTACTGTGTCTCCATTGGCTAGGGTCTTGGTACCACTACTATTATAATTGATCTTCACTGGCTATGGCATTTGTGGTAACTAAGTTTTGGCTAAAGTTTCGGAAATGCTGTTGCTAAACCAAAGGTTTGCACAGTAAGTCGGCAACATTGTGAGCATATTTGTTCACATACTGCTCATGTTAACAGAGGATTCCAGTAGGGCGCACTCCAGAGAATTCAATCAGACGGTTGTACATGAAGCAGAAAAACATGGTGACACTCAGGGAACTTAGTTTTTGGGTGATGCTAAGATCGCAGCAAAAGAAGCAACAGTGACAATATTGTAACTGTTTGACATATACAGTACAATATATTTGTCAGTATGCAGTGGTAAAGATTCGTCATACAAGCGGGGGGGTAATTGCAGACCTGATCGCACAACTTCTCCTTGAAACTTTTCTCCATTTTTGATGTTCCTACTACAGTAATACGCTGCCGCTACATTTATATGCGCACAAGCTGTGCACTAAACAAATGCAGGATAAGTGAGGCAGCCATCGTGTATGTGTGTGTATGTGGGTGCATATGCATAGTTTAAAGCAAATATATTTCCAGCCTAAGGCGCTCTTGAACGCAACACTAGTATACACCCTTCACTCATTCCCCTGGCCCGTTGACCGATGCAGTACTTTCCATCGACAAGCTTTTAGTGAGCATCAACAAATAGCTGTGAGCAAGGCTAACCCCAAAGCTATGCTACATACATTGAAAATAACAATAACAACCTGGGGCATCTTATTTTTCCACAATCAATCATCTACTTAGACTGCATGAACCCAATGTGACTCCTTCCACTGACAGATTTCTTTTCTTTCTTTTTTTTTTTTTTAACAGCGATCGATAGAATTAGTCAGAATATAAAATCCACACAGAATGCACATTTTCCTTCCACCTTCCTTTACTCTCTTTTTATAGATTACGACTGCAGCTTCTCATTAAGCAGTCAGTATTACACCGTTGCTTAAAAAGTCAATAAGATGAAATCCACCAGCTCCACTCTTGATCCACCTTCAGTCAGCACACTCCATTCTCTTAAAAATGATAAATAAGTCATCGTCCTCTCGGGTCGTCCTATGTTTTTTAACTTGGCGGCTGTGACAACATATTATTGACCTATCTCCGCGCTCTATGCAGTCTAGACTTGAAGTCTTTGAGACAGTTTGTACAATTACAAAAATTATTTGGGTTAGGCTTCTAGTCTGAATCTGGAGCATTTCTCAGTACAGCATTTGTAAGGGGTGTTAATGACTTCCCGTGTGCAGCCGACTCCCAATCTTCAAGACTTGATTACGCTCAGTCTAAGTGGAGCATTCAATACTGTTGATTGCTTCAAACGTCTACAACAGCTACAAAGACTGAGGAACTACTGGTTTGGTGATAGACAGCTTACATTTTTATTGCTATGGGAACACCGTCCTATCAGCTTTCAGTGGTCTTCCTCAGGGATCTGTTTCACGTCCCGATTTATTTTCTATGTACACAATATGCATTCTCGTTTCCAATGCAGGCATCAGAAAGCGACTAGGCAAAAAAATTTTTAAAAAAAGAAGACTTTCTTCTCTATGAAACCCGTAGCCCACAGGACAATACCACGACTCCAGCGATCGCATTAGATTGGAACAATAAGGCAACAAGTCAAATGAATCAAAATTTATATACTGTACAGTACAGGCCAAAAGTTTGGACACACCTTCACTCATTCAATGTTTTCTTTATTTTCATGACCATTTACATGGTAGATTCTCACTGAAGGCATCAAAACTATGAATGAACACATGTAAATTATGTACTTAACAAAAAAAGGTGAAATAACTGAAAACATGTTTAATATTCTAGTTTCTTTGCTCTGATTACTGCTTTGCACACTCTTGGCATTCTCTCGATGAGCTTCAAGAGAGAGTCACCTGAAATGGTT
>JAQMYJ010000009.1:2083293-2101377 GCA_030014305.1 Clarias laeviceps | reverse complement strand
CCAGCTCACCCCAAACCATCTCGATTGGGTTCAGGTCCGGTGACTGTGGAGACCTTTTTTTGTTAAGTACAAAACTCTACATGTGTTCATTCATAGTTTTGATGCCTTCAGTGAGAATCTACCAATGTAAATGGTCATGAAAATAAAGAAAACACTGACAGATAGATGAGAAGGTGTGTCCAAACTTTTGGCCTGTACTGTATACAGTATATATATATATATATATATATAAAAAAAGAAGGGAAATAAACTGTTTTCTGTTATTCTGCACAATTAAAAGGCATGCTTTGACTTGAACGCCCCTTTGCATATAAAATCCAGGGGGTGGAGTCAGACCTGATCCAGTACTTTCTAACAGATCACAAATCCAAGAGGTGGAGAAAACCCAGTGTGTTCATGCAGGTTTCTGTTCCATATTGTACTGTGACTAACAGGTTCAGGCTGAGGAGTTACAGAAGGAGGAGGTGGAGGATCAGGTCCAGGTTCGCCACCGTTATTTTTCATACTCATGAACGGATTATATCTTTCATAGAAATGTCTCCAAAACCTACTGTTAATCATCAGAATAGCTAATAATATATTAAAAATTAAACACCTTATTTCATAGTCCTCCAAGGGCTCCTAAAAAACGTGCTGATGCCGAATTTCAGTTTGTCACCCCTGAGCTAGGTAATATATCTAAGTGGCATGATATCTCTTTTCATTGTTATGCTGATAATACACAGTTTTACTTCCAAACGTGGCCTAATCTGCAGCTTGCCTTACCCTGCATTACGATGTCTTACTGATATACAAGACTGGATGGCATCCAAGTTATTATGGTTGAATGAGGATAAATTTGAAGCTAGGCTCATGAGTACTTGTAGATAAAAAAGAGAAGAAAAAAAAACATAAAAGAAAATGGAGGACATCATTTTTTGCTAACCTTAAAGCTAAAGGTAATAATTTTACACTTTCATTTTCTATTCAGATTACATACATTATATGAGAAACATAAAGTTGAGGTCATCCTTGTCTTTTGACTTCTAAGATCTCGTATGGAAGACAATAATGCTCTGATTTTCCTAACCATAGTCTCCAAGGTTTACTTTTAAATCTATTTTTTTTATTTATTTTTTATTTCAGCTTATTTTTCGACTCCATGATATTTCTAAGTGTTTCTCCTGCCTTAGACAAACCCTCTACTACAATATTTAGCATAAAAAGTATAAAAAAAAAACCCTCTAGGGTTGTGCTCTCTGGATGAGACAGACAGCGCTACTCTCCAGCCGTCAATCACGGTGACACTAAACAATCAAGGGCGCCTGTGACAGACAGAGCGCTTTCCTCGAAGTGTTCAAAGTCCCTGTAATTTAGCTGCGGTGAGCAGCGGTTCAGAAATAGTAGCAATGTCATAAAACAATGCAGGAACTTTACAAGGATTATAACATTTCATTTCTGCACTGTATTTTTTTAAACACTTCTTCGGAAGTTTATAAAAACAGTGAGAACAAATAAAGTAGGTCACCCATGTTTCAAAAAGTGTTCCTGGATACTGTACGTACCTTTTTAGGTGTCAACACTAATACTGGTTTGAGCAACGGTGTCAAGTGTAGCATTGTTTCTGTTATCTCTAAAATTTTCTTTCTCCCTCTTTATATACCTGATGGATAGATGAGGCAAAAGGAAAGCTACCACTGTGCTGGGGCAAAACCTTGTAATATATTCTTTCTCTCTGGCACATAAATTTTTTTTTGCCTGTAAACAAGAAAATGAACCTCCATGTTTGATTTAAAGAAAGCAACACCCAGGGATTCATTAAAGTCTGTTACGTTGCTAAATATTGAAGCAGTTCGATATGAGAGTGCATATTAACATAGTTATGACATTTCAATCAAGGACATTATGACTGTCTGATGCCACACGTTGGAGTTGATGTATTCCCAGAGAGAGAGAGAGAGAGAGAGAGAGAGAGAGAGTGAGATTGTGATTAAAGATCTCCCGGGCAGACGCATTACTATTTAAATGTAGTGAGACCGTTTACTTGCATAAATATGGAACCTATGCTTAAACGACTCCTGCAGGCATCGCTCCAGAGTCAGCACTTTCTTTTCTCCCAGATCTGGGAGCTGCAGCTCTACAGATATGGGACAGATTCCCCTCTCGAACTCATTTAATGTTGCTTTCGTAAAATGAGCAATGCAGGCCAGATAGGCTAAAAGCTGCCTAGGGTGAGCCAAAGTGGGATTGGAGCAGGCCAAGCCATGGGAGCTTGGGTTTAACTGGTTGGATGGTGCTTGGTGCTGGACTGACGAGCTTTTGGAGTTTTAGAGCTGGATCGGAAGGAGGATAACAGGAATTGGGCAGCAGTAGGGAGGCACCAAGCTGGAGGTAGATAAGCTGATGAAGCACAGTTGGAACGTGGCCGGATGTGGCTTCCAAATCGCTTAGAGAGCCAAAAAGTTGGCAGAACACAAAGCAAACTGGGAGGCGCTGGTAAGCAAGGGACAAACAAAGCAGATTTGCTGGTGTGACTGAAACCATAAACAGCACCTGAGAGAAGATGAAAGGATGGGTGAGATACAAGATTCAAGACAATTGAACACAAAATAAAACTGGACCAGCGGGAAGGATTAAAACGCTTGGCGTGAAGCACTGAACAATTCAGAAATTCAGGAAGAGCGTAAGGTTTCACATTACAAGAACTACGGGGGGAAGAAAGCAAACTTCCGGACCAATCAATTATGAAAATCCAAAATGATGAGAGATACCAGAAATAATGGCTCCCTCTGGAGAAACGAACTACAAGGGGTGGTACCAAAGATCCATCTTCTGCATGCGGCGTTCTGGCCAGCAAGAGGGATTTAAAAGAAATGAGTGTCAGGGGCTGAAGCAGTGGTTGCTCCTGGGTAATGGAGCGTTGTCTGATGTTAGTCTATTCATCATGTGTTAGGTGTGGTCTGAGGTGAAAAGTGCTCCACAAATGGATGGGTGACACATTTCCTTTTCCATTCGCCTGCTCCATTAGTCCTGCATGCTGTCATACACAATGATGACAATGGTCTGATCTATCATTCAAAGTGGCAGCTTCATTCTCAAGCTGCAGAGTCTCGGTACACCTGGCCTGAATTTCTGACACTGTTTTAAATCAATACTATAGAGGAACCAAAAGGGACTAGGTTACATACAGGGCATTAAAGGTTACACCCACAAAGCATTATCAATGTGATTAGTAGAGATGAGGGGGAAAAAATCAATCCAGTTATATTTTGTGATTCTTTGGTGTGGCAATTCATCTTTCGCCACATTTGGCTCCAAAATCAATAAAAAAATAAATAAAATAAAAATATATAAACAGGAGGTTTGCATGTGAAGTTGTAAAATGTTGCTGTTCCTCTATAATCCTCCAGCTGATGCACTCTAAACTATGAACACGGCATCCCATGTGGTAGGAGCACATTATTTTCTACGTTTGCTTAGAATTTAAACAAAATCTGAAATCGTGATGATATCATATCAGGAGGTCCCTGGCGATCCTCATCCCTGGCAATTAGTATGCAGTGAACTCTCTATTATCCGATACACCTACACTTTAACATGCGTTTTCTCATTCCTAAACACACTCGTGTGATCATCGCTCTTGTACTTTCCTAGTCACTTGTCCACCTCTTCCTTCTCCCGCTTCTACTAAGCTGCAACACCCCCCCCCCCCCCACCCTGGTTTGCGCCCTCTAGCTCATCTTCTTCCTCCTTTCTCAATGTGTCTCTTTGATAAGCTTCAAGTCTTTGAAGACTCCACTGCGATGCTCTGTACCTTCTAGCTATTGCACATGAAAAAAAAAAAAAAGTCTAAAAAAGAAAGGTGAGAGTTCGATGGAATATACAAAAAGATCTGCCGGCAACTCTCTCCCTAGTGTTCCAGTCTCTAGGATTTTTTTTTTTTTGCGTGCTGCATCTCCACAGAGTTGCACTCCTTCATTGTCAAATTTGTTTGTGCAGATCATTTTTTCCGTGCGCTACGTGCTTTCAGAGGAAACGGCTCATTGATCCTTACAGAAGCCTGAAGCAGGAAGAACTTGTTCTTTCTCTTTTCTTTGTACGCTCTCTTCCTCGCTTTAACTAATTCATCTTATGCACAAACTTTAACCAATGCAAGGATTCACAAATGTGGTCCTGACAGAATTCACAAGATCCTCAATGTAAACTGTGTCAGAATTTGCAAAAAATGTTTACCATCCACAGAAAAATACAACAACAACAAAAGCACTTCTATTTTCAAATAAAATAAATTTAAACCTTCAGGATTGAAAAAAAATAAAAATAAAACATGAGCAACTTAAAGCTCCAGGGTCCCTGGTAGGATCCTGAGTTCGGGTTAATGTTTGTTTTCCCTGTGTTCACTTGGGTTTCCTTCGGGTTCTTCGTTTTACTGAAACGATCCAAAAACCAGTAGAAGAATTGTTCAGGTGCCTGTAGATGTGACTGTGTGTCTGTCTGTGTATCGCTCTGTGTGCATGGTATCGCTTGGATGCACTGGTGTCCTACACATGATGTATTCCCAGCTTGAACCCACTGAAAACAGGAGCTTTGGATCCAGCGCAAAACCCTAACGATAAGTGCTGCTCAAATATTCACATAACAATCGAAATCATAATATGGACCTGTGCAAACCAGTCACTACTTCAGAGGGGTCAAATCAAGCATAAAAACAATTAAGGAGATTTAAAATGAGGCGGCACGGTGGTGCAGTGGTTAGCACTGTCGCCTCGCACCTCCAGGGTCTGAGTTCGGTTAGTGAAATTATTGGAATTGGGTTAAGAACTGTCCAACACATTATTAATACCTGTAAGGACTGTGCTGAACCGTCAACTTCATGGAAGCAATCTTAGTAAAGACGCATGGTAAAAAACTGACAGTAGAATTCACAGCTATGTTTAACTGTGAAAGTAAGAGCGTTCCCACATGAACTCACAGGATCGGGCCTTAAATCCGCTGTGTATCCATAATAAAACCACTTGTTAGGTTACAGTTTCGTAGGGATTATAAAGATTGGACTTTGGAGTGATGGAAAAAGGTCATGTGACCTGATGTGTCCAGATTGAGCCTATAGCAGAGTGATGGGCGTGTCAGGGTAAGAAGGGAAGCACATGAAGCGATGCACCCATCATGCATATCATATACAAGCCTCTGGAGACAGTGTGATGATCTGGGGTTGCATCAGTTACTCAGGTCGAGACTCAGCAACGTTATGTGGCAATAAAATGAAGTCAGCTGACCACCTGAATGTACTGAATCACCAGGTCATCACATCTATGTAGTCTTTCTTCTTCCTTAAAGGCACGGCCATATTCCAGGACTTGGTTGATTCTGGGAGCACGAGGAATCATTTTCACGCATGAGCTGGACACCGCACTGTGTGTGCTGAAATAAAAGCTAACGACCATCATTGAAATCTTTGATTGAGCGATTATTTTTTGGGGGGGGGGCCAGGCAGAGTATAATAATAATTTTTTTAAAATATCATTTTGAGTTGTTGAAAAAATATTGTAAACATCCTCTTAATGAGATGAATTTTCCAATTATCTGATGTTCGCGTCGGTTAGTACGTTTGATTACCAAATGTTAAGTTTAATATTTATATATATTGCAGTTTAAATAAATCGCAATTGCATTATGTGTCAAAATATATAGAATATGATTATTATTATTTAAATTTTTTTATCAAATCACACAGCTCTAGTAACCAGGATGAATAAACATGTCTGAGTGCTCCGGTGTGGTGCAACAGAAAACCCTTGATGGTGCCAGGAGTCCAGGAGAGCAAATCTGGCCACGTTCTCGAGCTGGAAGGGGCAGCATTGTGGGCATCTATGAGCTCATGTATATGGAAGAGGGCAACTGCATGTATGTCTCTAGCATGAGTGAGGATGTGTTAGCCTTCACCCAGCACAAGCTGGAAGCTCTCGTGAGACAGGTAAGAGAATTTTTTTTTTTAGAAATTAACCTAATAGATCCAGAATTCCAGGATTGTAGCTCATTCCCATGATACTGACTCCCTCACTCACTCATAACGCTTTATCCTGTATACTGTACCTGGAGCCAATCCCAGGAGACTTAGGGCACAATCCTTTGCAGTCCCAGGATACGCTTTCCAAAAATATTTTAAGCACAACTTCATTTCAGGTGTTAGAAAGGTGTTAAGAAAGATCAGCTGACCAATACAAAATGACTCCTTCTGGCTGCACTGCAGGAGTTTACAATAACACAGGTTGTGAACTCCAGGCTTTCTTTCTCTCTTTCTTTCTTTCACGCATTTCTTTCAGTTAATCTGCGAACCTGTAACCTCACACATTCCTGTCCGCTGTCCATCCTGTGGATGAGAACCACAGAACACACACACACACACACACACACCAATCGACACTTAATGTTACACCTCTGTCTCTCACCTCTGCTGTTTTTTTTTTACTTCTTCCTGTCTCCATTCCCCTCCGCCAATTCCTCTGCCCTGTCCTCATCCAACATCTGTCATTCTCGCCGTCTCACTCTCAATCTTGCACCCTCTTACGTCGCGCCGCCTCCCCTACCTCGCCCGCTCCATCTCCCCGGTACAGCAGCTTGCCATTGGGATTTGAAGGAATTGAGTTGAATTATGAAGGAATTTCTCACAAGCACGATTGGCATCATTTCCCCCTTCACAATAGAACATCATTCTCATATCTCGCAGCGAGCGGGAATGAAAATAGGCCGCGCACCATTCTTTCTCTCATCCTTTTAAATTGAATTTTTCATATCGCGAGGCCGCGGAGACATCTGCCTTTTTCTTTTAAGGGGGAAAAAAAAAAAATTTCATAACATGAGCGGTATATACCTGTGACTTGGTGTGAAAAATCAGGCTTCCTTGTAGAGTGCATGTGTATTTCTCCATGCTAAATGATTAAAAAAAAAAAAAAATCCTTCCACACATGAAAAAATGGAGCCGCTTCTCATTATTGTCACGTTACCTTGACATATCAAGCGGATCTTCTTCTTCTTCTTCGTTTCAACCGCTTCCGATCCATCCCTGTTTTTTCTTCTTCATCCAAAAGAATGCTGCACAGCTCAGTCTCCCACCGCGCCTTTGTATTCTCGCCATGTATCAGCTCAGAGGCTCGAGGACATAAATTGCATCTCATTTCATGATATGCAAAGAGGGTTTCCTTTTTTAAATGAGTGACAGTGAAAGAGGAAGGAAGTAGTGATCCTGCTAGAGGGAGAAAAATAGGGACTAAGACTGTAGACGGGGGGGGGGGGGTGTGGGGGCTGGGTGGGGGTGGTGGTGGGGGTGGGGGGGGTGTGGGGGGTGGGTTTGGAGCGTTTGGAAGACGGCACTAGAGAAATTAATCCTCAATATCCACTCCCAAGGGGCACCTTATTCCCTCTCAAACTTCAATTTTCAGAGTTAATATCTCAATTCGTGGCTGGGAGGCATGCACCGAGCTCAATCTCCGATTGCTTTAAGGACGTGATACATAATGGGATTGGAGGGCAAGATGACAAAGCTTTCAAGCAAGTTTAAGACTTACGGGGCTATATTCAGGAATTGTTTTACGCGTCTCTATTAATACGCTAGTGTGCATTATACTGTATACGTATATGGCGGTGTGATGACACAAAAACGTCTTCATTCTTCGACCCAGCCCTTCTTTATTAGCCCGAAGAACTTATCTCATCCGTCTTCTCTTGCTCCTGCCATCTAGTGACAAAGGTAATCAGGCAGTGGCTTGAATTTCCCCTAACTCGTAAAATGAGGGTGATGATATTAAAAAATAATGTTTAATTAGAACCCGAGCAGCGCTTTCATCTCCTGTTCAGAGTGAGCGGCCTGCCAGAGCAGTGGAACTAGGACACGTTTCCACTATTGATCTATCAGCACAAACCTCTGCCTTTGACAAGAACTTTAACAGTGCTCAATGAAGCTGGGGGGCGGCGGGGGGTGGGGGGGGGTTGTTATGTGGGGGAGAGAAGAAGACAAAAACATCAGATCAAGAGAGCATTTTATCGGAGGCGAATCAGGCTCATTCTTAAGCCTGTTCAATCACAAGAATGGGCAGTCTGGGCCAGTTTGGAGATATCAAAGGACTTTAAGAACACCAAATAAATAGCTCCTTTGTTGCTGATGTGGCCGTATGATGCTCATCCAATCACTCCATCCCCGGAGTAAGTCACAGAGATCTGCCAGTGCTATTGAAGCTACAGCTTTGTTCGGATGATAAATTAGATGCTGATTAGCGATGACTTATTATAGCTCAAAGCAATTAGGGCTATGAGATAGTCGACAGAACAAAATCGCGAGGCCTTGCAAAGACCAAAAATGCAGTTCATTGATTTTTTTTTCCACATTTCCCAATGCCAAAATCCTTCTCGGTTTATGTACCATGATCTTCTTTAGAGATCGTTTAGAATGCTCCTACTCGCCGAGTTCGTACCCTTCCGAAGTTTTATCCTGTGACTCAGCTATTCGGGTCAGTCCGCTGGCTCACTCTTGTCCGCTGGCTTCTGCAACACGTTATTTATGTCTGCGACATCAACTTCTCTGGTGTATAATCATGCTCTCTGCACAAGGTCCTGCTACTTCCTCACCCTGGCATCTCAAGGGTTGACTCTGAGCCGCTGAGTGTCTCTATTCCTTTCCCCTAAAACGTCTAAAGACCTTTCACTTCAGACAGCTTCTCTTATTACACCTTATTGTCTCTCTCTCTCTCTCTATCTCTCTGCACCTGCCCTGCATTAACAAGGTGCTTTTATTGCTTTTTTTTTATTTATTTGCGTTATTATTTATGCACTCCAGGATTCAGAGTGGTAGCTCCACTTGGGTTCGGTGCGATCCAAGTGGTGTCAAGATTTTAAAGTGGAACATAGCAAAAGAAAACGGACGTTAAGTGCAAATTGACCTTGGGGAGGGGGGGGCGGCGGGTTCAAAATGGTGTAGCAGATACACTGCAACCTGTCGCGACGGTAAATGATGAGTAGATGTGCGACGTTACAGACTGTAGATCAATACTATTACGATAAGGAGGGCGGATTTACCACGGTGATAAAGTATAGCTGAAACTGTTTCCTTCATTTTTAGTTGTTTATGGAGCCGGCTATGAAACTGTCTTTTTCTTTTCTTTTACAACTACCTTTTTCTCTCTACGTCTCTGTCTTTAAGCGCAGGAACTCCCACAGATTTCCTACAGTAGGTGCCTGGTATCTCTGTGTCTTCAACAGCTCATTCTTTTTTTATACCAAAAGAGTGTCTGATAAACACTCTAATCTAATTATAAAATTTTGTCATTGTAGTAGCTGTGCGGATTTTCAACACGCAAGCATAAATGTGCATGCTAATTGACACACTAGGCTAAATAGCTTTAGCAGCTTCCTACAATTAAAATAAACATATCAGCTCTAAATGTCCTCGTGCAGTGCTAAACGCCGATAATTTTATTTACCCGGTATTGGCAACTACGCTTTCTGAAAGGCAATTTTGCGTTTTTATGATTAACTGTCTATTGTACCATTGATTCTGTGTTACATAAAATAATGTAATGAAGTATCTGTGTTAATATTTCAATACGGATGCTGTGATGTTGCTGTTAAGCTTGATAAACAGTTACATAAGTTATGATTACAGCCTTATATCGACATATAAATATTAAGCAGTTATTAAAGCAAAGTACATATATTATTTTATGTCCTTGAAAAAAAAACAAAAAAAAAAACAATAATGGAACGGAAAGCGCTTTCTTACAAACCTTCTCATGAAGCCTGGTAATCAGAAAGCATTGATCCGACATTTCCAATTAACTAGGAACGCATGTAGGGTCGAGGAGTTTGTGATTACGCATTCATGTGTGGGAGAGAGTGTTTGTCTCTGCTTACTGTGGTGTGATAATGGCTTAAGAGTCAAGACAGATAGCCTCTATCTGCCAAGCTCCCTCTTTCAGCCGCTGGCTGCTCTCACTTCTTCTTTATTTTTCGCTTTCCTGGCTCTCCTTGTGATTTAGTTTAAAATGAATCACCAAAAAAAAAATCGTGCTTCTCAAATGTACTCACTCTGTGAGGTGATGCAATTATCCATTCCTCTACTCTGTGGTTTTGCAAAAGCTCTGTTCGGAGCTAAGTGTTTTTGACACTGGCAAGCATTCTTCGAGCTCACATGGCTGCAAATCTCATCACAGGAGAACTGAAGTGTGCAGGATTTTTTTACTGGCACCTCAGCACTTAGGCTGCTGATTAAAGACACCGATTGGCTTAAGTGATCTTCTCGTCGCTTTCTGAAACGTTGATTGGAGCCAATGACAGGGTTGATGCCTTCTCCTGGAAACCTGAACATGTGCACTTCCAGAACCTTGCCTGGAAACTTACAAAAGTGAAAAAAAAAAAGACAGAACGAGACTCGGCTGTCCACGGACTAGCGGTTAAGGAGTTTTGAAGACACTAGACAGCTGAATCGGAGCGCCGGTGTTCGTTTCATCCCAGGCTATTTCTACCATTTCTGAGTGACGGGAGCCGAGGTGTAGGTTGTGGAAACTCCTGCTTGTAGGTCACTGGGCTAATCAGAGCCTCGAGGTGGTTCTTGAGTGAATGACCTCCATAACATGACTGCAGGATATTCAGGCAAGCAGACAGCGAGACAGAGAGAGCACCGAGACGATAGGATATTAGTCCCATCCTAATGCACGTCATCTCTGTGCATCGAGGAACCAATCGGTCTGAGACAGAGTACAGGAGCTTAGACGCTGAGCTAACAAGTCCATGCTGCGGCTACAATGCTCAAGGGGCCTTATTAGTGTACACATCATGTCAAATACAGAGTGCCTGACACTCCTTTTTTTTCTCTTTGTCATGCATGTAAGCAGAAGACTGAAATCCGTTATCCTGAAACACACCCAGGCTTTAATTATTATTATTCCATCCATACATCCAGGAACCTCTGTAGTCCAACTAGGGTGTGTTATTTTCATTTTGTACAACCGTGGTAGGACGTCTGGTCAAAATTCACACACTACAGGTAATTTGGGAATGCCAGTCCGCCTAATCTGCATGTCTTTGGACTGTGGGAGGAAACCGGAGAACCCGGGGGAAACCCAGCAAGCATGGGGAGAACATGCAAACTCCATGCACACAGACCTGATGCGGGAATCAAACCCAGGACCTGGAGGTGCAATGAAACAGTAATAACCACTATGCCATGGTGCAGCCCTTATTTTTATTATTTAATGAGAAGGACGCTGTACGAGTCATACATTTAGAGTTCAATATAATTTTTGAATCCCAGCAAACTAGCACACAGGATAAGGTAAGAAAAGAAAAAAAAAAAACTTCCTGGAGGAAATTCTTGTTCATTATTTTAAAGAATTCAATCTTTTAAAGTAAATGAGAAGAGAATGCAGTCATGTGACATAGCTGAGCTGCTGAGTGTTTCTATTCACTCTATTCACTGTTGTTGTTGTCAAAATGATAAATGATCACAACAAGTGTTTTAAATGTGAGGCTCTTACAACTGCTCGTTGCAACACCTTCTGACCAATCAGAATCTGGATGACGTATTTTTTTCGAACACAAGCATTTTCTCAGTGCTCTACGATGAAGAGACGCTCTGATCAGACGAACCATGATGGCGATTACGGCGGTGCTGGTCAGCGGCTGACCGCGCGCTGCGTCTATTACTTTATTACGGAATATGCATAATATATGATGTATTATAATAGGAAGCGAAATGAAATCGAAAGTCTCATTTAATGTACCTGCGCGACGTGGCCCGGCAAAGGAACAGCTGCTGCCACTCAAACATCGTGAATTATTAAAAGTCAGATATATTCTGATGACAGTGATGAAAATGCTTTTAGAAGTACATAACAATGAGTTAACTGTGATGAATTATACATCCTCGGTGAGTTGCGGCAAGCGCAGCCGCGCTCTCTGAATGAGAAACGCTGTGATTTTAAGGCAATATTCCCAGTTTTCATTTCCCTAAAATTAAAAGACTATTATAGCTCTATAATGTTACCTACTTCAGCACTCAGGTTTAGTTGTGGCTTTGCTCCGCTCTTCCCATGAGTACCGCGTGCTGTTTCGGGTTTATCGCTGAAAACGCGGTCCTGTGCCACTTCTATTATCGTCAGCTCATTTAACAGCTTGATGCTTGGATTGAGTTCTGCAGTGGTGCTAAGTTCAATTCAAAAATATACTGAAGCCTGTATACAGGGATACATCTTTACCAGCAGCGTGTCTTTCCAACAAGTGATTACCTACTGGAGATAAGTAAGGGGCGGAGCCTAACGTCTGACAGTTCAAATCACTTATTCAACGATCCATTATAGCTAATATGACATATTTCACTTTAAAACTCCAAAACAGTAGTGGATTACAAAAATAATAATTTAAATATTGTATGTTTGTGTTAACAAAAAGGCTTCAGACTTCAAACTGTGTATTTGGGTTTTCTGGTGTGTCAAGATATTACTTTTATAATACTACTGGAATATGGTAATAACGTCACAAAAATTTAGAACTCTCAAAATTAGCATATTATTATAGATTTTTTGATCACAGAAACAACTGTAGAAAACAACAATAAAAACACGTCATCATGTGTATTCGTGCTATTTCTTTTGCCTGTTACCCATTTTATTATAATTTTTTTCTCTCAGTCATGTTTGTTTAGTTAGGTAAAACGAACTAAAATTTAATTGAAGCTATTGTACACTAGTCGTGTCCATGGTTTTGTTTTTGTAGAATTTAATTGTTCACTCAAGCGTGTTTAAAAAAAGTTTACTTGAATTTTGGAATGAACTAAACTTTTTACAAGTTACTGTGAAGTGAGCAAAAGGTATGTGTGAGATCGCGTTTATTAAGTAGATTTTAATACTCGTAAGTGTGTATTAAAAAATGTATAGCGCCATGTGTTGAATTTTAAGATGAACTAATGTTTTTTTTCAAGGTTCTTTTGATATAAGGGCGTTTCTATTTAAATTTCAACGTAGGCTATCTTCTCTTCCCGTGGGCCGATTGTGATGAAACAAAGTTTATATGTTACCTCAAGCTCAACCAAATAGATCTGTGAAAACACCATTAAAATTTGTTTAGTAGTTTTTACGTGATGTGTGCACAAACAAACAGACAAAAATTCCAAATTTCCAAATTCTATCTTGATGTGTTCTATTACTCATCTTACTGTACGTCCATCCAAATAAAATATATATTTTTTGTAAAAAATTATAAGTCACTCTATAAGGCACAATCCTGAGCCCTGTATATGTTTATTAAAATAAAAAACAGCAAAATAAATAATGCCTAAAATACTCTTAGCTTTAAAGGCTACAGAAAACCTTTTGTCTCCTTAGACATTTAGATACAAACATTTCCTTATTTTTGTTTGTTTGTTTATACTTTTTTGTGTTGGCTTGAGTTTCAAACAATCCAAGTAAATCCACCAACTTAATGTGACCTCATACAAAAAAGTGCCCCTCCCACGGCTTGTTCTCCAGCTCTGCTGGTCTCAGGAGTGGCGTGGCTCATTTACACAGACACTGAAATGGCACACTTGGAAGAGGAGTGAAACCCGAGAGTCTGATTCACAAAAAAATGCATTATCTGAGGTATTATATTTCATCAGTAGCATCACCACACACACACACTTTCACACTTTGGAGGATCTCTGAGACCTGTGTTAACTTGTTAGAGAAATAGTGAAATGTGGGACTAATAATTAAGCCGTGGAGTCTGATTTTTAAAATGCTGTGTCTGGGGCCCACAGACGGGCGGCGGACAGTCTTTATGTCTATAAGCAGCTCCAGGTGGGATTATCTATCCACTGAAGCAGGAGTGAGACACATCGGATTAAAGTGTCCTCCAAATGAATATGCAAATGTACACTGATAAGGCTCGCTTTCTTCTGCGCTAACGCAAGCGTGCACAATTATACACACACCTGTCTCATTTGGCATGGGTCACATGTGATTAAGCCGTTTATATCTCTGTGAACGGTGTTAAGTGGTAAGGGAAATGAGACAGCCGTCGAGCGGTGAGATATCTAGATGCTTTCAAAGAACCGACTAAATAAAAAAAGAAAGAGAAATCCTCTCTGTGTTGCATCGTACAGTAGACTAAACATGCAGGATGTTATAAAATACCAAAAACAAACAAATAAAAAGATGATACTGGGGCTCCTGAAAGTCATTGTCAGTGAGGAGGGGGAAGAGTACTTATTAATCACAGCACTCAAGCCAATCATGATCAGCCAATCATGATCTGTGAGCTCACGTGAGTGGAAAGGGAGTTTCCTCTAATTGTGTTACTGACGGTGTGTGAGCAGCAGTTTCCTTTCAAAAGCTACACTCGATGCTGCATGAAAACGCTATGGGAAAAGGTCTTTGTTCACCGGTTGTTGAAGCATGTGTGTCAAACACGCCAAAAACTTGGCTTATATAACCTCGGTCAGGTGATGTCATCTGACCAGCTGCACCTGGAGGTTATAAATAGGTCTGAACCATCCTCAGGTCTTTTTTCTTCAAGGACTGCATTATGTTTGTGTGTGTGTGTGTGTGTGTGTGTTAACAAAAGTTAAAATAAAACTAATAACAGAAAGCGAAAGTAAAATATGGCTGAGTTAGAAAAGAGATGTTTGCCTCCAGGTGAGAGACTTCTCTCCGATGACGATTGCTATGCTTTCTGTTTTGAGTGTTTGGGTGAAGAGCACGCTATCCTCGGACTCAAGGGAGAATGTGAGCACTGCAATCTTCTTCCGATCAAAGTACTTCGCGCCGGCTCGCATTCTTTAAAGAGAAATCGCGAGCCGTGGTTCACTCCTGGGGATCGCGTGTTGATCTGGCGGAAGTGCATGAGACGGGTGCACCCTTTTCTCTCACGCTCTCGCCAGACCTGGAAACTTCTCAAGCGCACCTCGGTGCTTCTTCTAATCGGGCGCAGGAGACCTCCTCTCTCATTTCCAGTGAGATAAAGATTGCCACCTCAGAACGCTCCTCTTGTGACGAGCGAGCATACGAGGAGTTACTCGAGGTGGTAACTAGGGCAGTCGAACGTTTGCATCTCGACTGGCCCCAGGAACAGGAGGTCCCCAAACGCTCAAGACTAGACAACAGGTTTCTGTCGGGTGGTCAGGGGGAGGGACCTCAACAAAGGTCTCTCCCCTTCTTTGGTATACTCATTCATGGAGTAATCCTTATTCGTCCCGGATCTTTGTACCATCGACGTCGATTTATTCGACGATCGTTGATGCAAAGACACGGGGGTATATGATGATGCCCCAGATTGAAGAGACGCTTGCGGGCTATCTCTCTCCTGGGAGCTCATCTTCATTGAAGAAGCACACACTCTCCACTAAGCCGTGTAGACTAACATCTTCACTAGCGGGGAAGGCTTTTCAGTCAGCGGGTCAGGCCGGTGCTGCCCTGCACACCATCGCGGTGTTGCAGGCATACCAGGCTGACCCGCTGAAGGACTTGAGCACCGGCAGGTCCATCGGCGAAGAGGCTTTCTCAGAGCTGTGCCGAGCCATGGATTTGTCTCTCCGTGCCACCAAGCAGACGACCCGTGCCATTGGCTGTTCTATGGCTGCCATGGTTGCCACGGAGAGACATCTGTGGCTTAACCTCACTGGCATCAAGGATAAGGATCGTACGTTCCTCCTTGATGCCCCCATCTCACCTTCCGGCCTATTTGGCAATGCCGTTAGGTGTTCGGTTACCTCCTGCCATCAGGATCATAGAGAGAGGCTACAGAATTCAGTTTGCACATCGTCCCCCGGTGTTTCACTTCCGTGAAACCGGAACGAGTGCATTTGTTGACACAAGAATTGCAGACTTTGCTGGAAATAGGGGCCATAGAACATGTCCCCCTGCCAGACAGACAGTCAGGCTACTACAGCCGGTATTGCCAAGAAAAACGGGGGGTTGCATCCAATTCTAAATCCTCGTGGGTAGAACCGCTATTTCAGAACATACATGTTCAAAATGTTGAAGGTCAAGATGATTGTTTCTCAAATCCAATCAGAAGACTGGTTTGTGACAATCGACCTGAAGGACATATATTTTCATATAGAAATATTTCCACAACACAGGAGGTTCCTGAGGTTCACTTTCGGGGGGCGAAGCTTATCAGTATCGGGTCCTTCCATTTGGCCTGCGTATTTTCAATTACATACACGACTGGCTGTGCTTCGACATCGGCATGTCGTCCCAGTTCATCTCAAATCTCTAGGGTAGAGACTCAACGCCAGGAAAAGCGTTGTCTCTCCCGCTCAGAGGACAACATATTTGGGGGTCGTATGGTATTCGCTCATAATGCAGGCACACTTGTCTCCTGCACGTATTGAATCCATTCTAAGTACCCTAAAGAACATCAGGCTAGGCCAGAAAGTGACTGTTTGTTACTTTCAGAGAATCCTAGGTCTCATAGCAGGTGCATCCATGGTGATATCCTTGGGCCCTCTGCACATGAGACCCTTTAAGTTGTAGCTGAGAGCCAGGGGATTTCATCCAAGGGCCAATCCCCTGAGGCAAACAAGAGTTACGCGCCCGAGGCTTCGTACCCTTTCTTTGTGGTTCAGACCCCGGTTTCTGACTTTGGGTCCCACTCTAGGTCCGTGTTGTCGTCACAAGATGCTAACGACAGACGCTTTCCTTATGGGTTGGGGTACGGCTTTAGATGGCTGTCCAGCCCAAAGGATCTGAAGAGGTCATCTTCTCTCATGGCACATCAATTGCCTTGAAATGATGGCTTTATTTCTGGCCCTGAAATACTTTCTCCAGCAGTTGAGAGGCTACCATGTCCGAGTGCGGGTGTCGAACACTACAGTAGTCTCTTACATAAGTTGCCAGGGCGGATTGCGTTCGCGCCGCTTGAGCAAGCTAGCGCAGCAGATTCTGTTTTGAGCACAGAACAAGTTCTTGTCCCTCAGGGCGATTTACATTCCGGGGCATATGAATATGGGAGCACAGTTGCTGTCCAGACAAGCTGTGACACATGGGGAACCCCACCCCGAAGTGGTCAGTCAAATCTGGGAGAGATTTTAGGTAGCAGAGGTGGACCTCTTTGCTTCGCAAGACACGACACAATGTCCCCTTTACTACTCTCTGAATCCTCCAGCTCCCCTGGGTCCGTCAACAGGGACGTCGCCTCTTATTGATAGCGCCCCGTTGACCGACCAGAGTATGGTTCTCAGATCTAATATCCCTCCTCGACGGCTCACCATGAGAAATTCCGGTCAGTAAGGATCTTCTGTCTCAGGCGCAGGGAACAATATTTTATCCCAGGACCGAGCTCTGGAACCTTCATGTTTTGCCCCTAAGGGGGGCCAATTAAGATATGCTGTAATAGAAATTATTCTTTGTGCTAGGGCTCCCTCTACTAGAAGAACTTATGCCCTCAGATGGAATGGTTTTAAAAATTGGTGTATGGCAAACCATGTAGACCCAGTCCACTGCCAGATTGTTTCAGTTCTGGAGTTTCTGCAGGACAAACTGTCCTCAGGCATATGTTCTAGCACTCTCAGAATGTATGTGGACGCCATTTTGGCTTACCATGTTCTGATTGATGGGGTTTCTGTGGGAAAGCACCCGTTAGTTGTTAGTTGCTTTATTCGTGGAGCTAAACGGTTGAGGCCGTCCACTAGAACGATAGTCCCTCCATGGGACCTAGCTATTATGCTCGAAGGTTCGGCTGAGACCCCTTCCGAACCTCTAGAGTCAGCGCCTGTTAAGATGGTTTTTCTAATAGCCATTACTTCTCTGAAGAGAATTGGGGATTTGCAGGCTCTGTCAGTCTCGCCATCCTGCCTAGACTTTGCCCCTGGACTGGTCAAAGCTATTCTGCATCCTCACCCGAATAATCTTCCAAAAGTTCCATTCTCGACCATGCACCCAGTTGTTCTCGAAGCCTTCTGTCCTCTGCTATTTAATGCTCCGGAGCAGGAAAGACTTCACTTACAGATGTCGCCTTTAAGACTGCGCGTGTTTTCCCGCGAGAGGCCGCAATTTAGCGCGTGGCGTGCCGCGACTTGCCGGAGGCAACATTCGGGAATTTAAAATAAATGTGTTGTGCTTCACTGAATATCCGCCA
>JAQMYJ010000009.1:2065959-2076239 GCA_030014305.1 Clarias laeviceps | reverse complement strand
TATGCAGACATGATAAACATATATAACAAAATTGGTACAGCATATAATATGGTGCCTAAGACTTTTGCACAGTACTTGTATAAGCTTGGCTAGACTGCTAAGATGCTAAGATGCTAATTATTTCGCAGTGTGAGTGATTTGAGTTGAACAGGAAGTGTGTGATTACTCTACACACTATATTCTCTGGTTTAAGATGTGTTTTTGCTTTGCTTTCAAACATCATCAATGTGTACAGAAACAAATATTTCAGATTGCATCATCTCCTTTATTTATTGTTTAAAGTCCCAAAATTATTTTGAACAACTCATTTGTGAAAGAAAATGAATGAAAGGGTAAGTACGTGCGCCGATCCAATCTAATCCTTTTCACAAATCATTAACTAAACTCCGTTGCAAATAACGGAATAAGAGAGCTATTCAGCCTGCCTGAACCTCCCTACATGAATTAGTGCCGATTCTCCGAATCCACAAAGTCTCCAAATGTGCTTTGACAATTTGAGACCCAATTATTATGCCAAGTTGATATTAGCATTGACA
Organism: Clarias laeviceps; assembly: GCA_030014305.1. Taxonomy (NCBI): domain Eukaryota; kingdom Metazoa; phylum Chordata; class Actinopteri; order Siluriformes; family Clariidae; genus Clarias; species Clarias laeviceps. Next base: position 2,075,703 of record JAQMYJ010000009.1, on the reverse strand, counting down.
CGGTACTATCTGGAGGCTGAAGAGGTGTTATCTTCAATTACCTGATCATTTCTTTTTTTTTTTTTTTTTTTTGGAGTGAGCGTGTAATCCGTGAAATAGACTGTTTGGTTATGAGGACGGAGACACGAGGGCTATCTCATCATGTCTATTTTAACCTCCCCTCGCTTCCACAGTTGGAGACATTTCATTAGCTTAAAGCAGAAGCTCCAGAAACCTTGATAAAATGACATTTAGTTTGAAAGGCGTCCTGGGAGAAGAATGACGGCCTTGGTTTTCACTTCAGTAAGGAACAGAGGTGATGTACTATTAAGAAGTGGCAAAGAAGCTTTTTTTTCCCAGAACAAATGGAGGGGATGTTATCTCCAGGGCCACGAGGAGCAGCACTTGGCTCAAGAAGAAAAGAGCGCGCGAACCTGTCATATGGCCGACACTCTAGTGTCTCTGGAAACAGACGTAAAAAGCGGGTCATTATCTTTAACCTCATCTATCAGGGCGAAGGCAGTGTCTTCCATCAAAGGTCCACAGATGTCTCCCTCTGTGTGAACGCGCCCACGAACGCTCCTCTAAACTGCAGATTAATGAGGCCTGCCTTGCATGTGCTCAGCGCTCACTTTCAATAACAGGAACAGTTTTTGGGAAGCTGCACCGAACAACGGCAAGCAATTTAGCTGAACCATGCTTGCTTGCGTTCTCCATAAATCTCCGCAGTCATTTGGCCTGCCACTGTATCTCCGGCGCCGATGGGAAGAGAGACTTGCCACGGCTGTTTAGGATCTCCTCGGCCGACTCAACATGTTTCTTTTACACGTATGTCTCTGTGAGTACGCGTTTACTTTTGCAGACATCCCACGACTTCCTCATGACGGCTAACGTTTCTGAGCGTGCGTTTTAAATCCGGCCGGATTCTCTCAAAGATGCCGTTGCTGTTTTTTAATCAATTTCGCTGTGACTTTCCCATAATCGCAATCGTGCCTTCACCTAAAATCAATCCTGAGGAAATGTGTTTGTGCACCACTACAGAGTTCCCCCGTATCGTCTTGTCAAGCTAGGAAAAAAATAAAAAAATACTATATTGAAATTTAATTTAAGGAACCACCGAAGATAGAAAAAAAAAAGCATTGATTCAGTAAACACTCTGCCTCCGCCTACTCCTTGGTCCATCTGTATCAGGCGTCAACCCGCATTGTTTAAAATGACAACCTAAGAAAATGAGGTTTGCAAACCGATAAACGGGAACGGCACTAAATCCAGCTCCGGATTTAATATGCATGCTGGAGTCTGATGGAGGAGATAAGGAGGATGAAAGGCGCTGGCATTTGCAGGTGGGACAGATAATGAAGGAGCTCTCGAGGAGAGCCGAGCCCGGCGGCGGCGCCCGGCCGCTCTGCTCGGGAAAACGGCGTCCTGGTGAATGCCTCCATTTCCCTGCTGGCATTTCGGTGGCATTTTGATATGAGCATCGAGGGGATCCCAAGGGAGAGAGGAAAGAAGAAATCCATTAAAGATGTAAAAAAAAAAAAATTTTGTTTTTTTTCTGTTTCCTCCTGCCATCCTAGATATTATATATGCCGTTATATATAAAATAAAATAAAAATAATAATAATAATAATAATAATAAAAGAATGCACAATAAAAAATAGGATTGATGCTGCTCTGTTTTGACTTCATTTGTCACAGCTCTCATGGCGTGAGAACAACAACAACAACAACAAGAACAACAAAAATCATATAAACATAGTGTAGCATGCTATGACGGCCCCGCCTTTCTTCTCCATCTGTCTGCAGGGCACTGATCTCTCTACTGCAGGAATATTACATTTGTGTGGACTTTGGGTTACATAATGGCAATGGAGCGACGGCGTGCGAGCAGCGAGAATGCGTTCCCCATCCTGAATTATTCAGGAAGGCTGTCGGCGCTCTCCCTCACCCGAGAAACCTCCCAGAGCTGATTCATGAATGGAGGGGAGGGCCGTGGCCGCAGTATCACAGGCGCGCACTGTTAGCAGCTCCGGAAATCACTTGCCTCCACCAGGCAATCTCTTCCCTTCACTTTGGCTCATTCAGCCATCTCAGGGTGTGGAAGCTGGCTCGCCTCTGCTATTCTCTCTCTCTCTCTCTGTCTGTCTCTGTCTGTGTGTGTGTGTGTGTGTGTGTGTGTGTGTTCCCCCCCCACCCCCTCTCTTTTATTTCCATACTCTTTCTTTCGTTCTCCCACCACTCTTTCTTTCTGACTCACCACATCCAGCATAGCTGTCAGCCGCTGCAAACTGTTTCATGTAAAAGCCAACCACGGGTCTTGTTTATCAAGCTGGATACAAACATCGATTCGAAAAATAATTTGCCAGAAATGTACTGCTTCATGAAAATCCAGATGGTTGCAAATAATTCCTGCCTCCCTATATTGCTATGCTGACTCGTGATATTGTTCAAATGTACATACAGTACAAGAAGACCTGAGAACCGGAGAGTTGTCAACAAATTGTCCTTAAATGTTCTTTGGTAACGAGTTAAAAATAAATAAATAAATAAAAATAATTAAAAAATAAAAATATAAATAAATAAATATATATATATATATATATATATATATATATATTTTTTTTTTACCTTTATTTAACCAGGCAAGACCGATTAAGAACAGGTTTCTTATTTACAACTGTGGCCTGGCAAAGGCTGAGCCTTTTGGGGGATGTAGGGGAACTGATAAAAATAAAACATTTTAAGAAATATAAACGAAATTACGAAAAAAAAAAAAGAAAAAAACAGTAAATAAGTTACATATTAAATAATAATAATATATAAAGCTTTTATTTTTTACTTACACATAAATTTAATAAACATTTTGTCAAACAAATCCAGAATAAAAGATGGATTTGCAATTGTAATGGCCCCTTACAAAAGGATAAAGCGTTAATGTCTCTAAGTGGAATAAAGCATTTGAAAGTTTAGTGGGCATGGCAAAATTATATATAGATAGATAGATAGATAGATAGATAGATAGTTGTGTGCCCACAACTTAATCCTCTTGAAATTTAATTGCACACTCATAAGCGCATATTAAAAAATGTACAGCATCATCTGTTGGATTTTGAAATGAGCTAAAATGTTAACGTTACCATGAAGTGACCGGAATGAAGGTGTGAGATCACGTCTAATAATTAGATTTCAATTGTACTCTTATAAGCGTGTATTAAAAAATGTACAGCGCCATCTGTTGAATATTGAGATGAACTAATGATTTTATTCAAGGTTGATTTTTTATGACATAAGGGTATTTTCCATTTACATTTCAAATTAGCATTTCCTCTCTACCCGTGGAGCGATTTTGATGAAACAAAGCCTGTATGTTACCTCAAGCTCAACCAAATACACCTGCGAAAATACAGAAAATACAGCTCGGCCAAATAAACCCCATTAAAATTCGTTTATTATTTGTTACGTGATGTGTGCACAAACAAACAAACAAACAGACAGACAAAGAAAAAAAAATCCCAAAACCTTCTTGATGTGTTCTATTTCTCATCTCATGTCCCCCTCAAATTATTTTTCCACAAATACCTCCAATGTACAGACACGCCCACCGTACATTGACATACATTATATGTATAGATAATGAATTTTCGGTTCTGTCCGACCTACTAAACCATTTACACATAATTTGAGGAAAGAAGATGAGTTCCTTTGTCTCGCGACGATGACACGGAAGGGTTTTATTTCTAAAGCTTTGGCAGCGGCTTCCCGTGTTCTTGGAGCTGCTTAACACGGAGACAATCGGCTGCAGCTCGGCTGCTGTGCGAGTGTGAGGGCATGGGGCTCGGCGGCGGTGTGCGAGCCAAAGACTGTTCCGTGCCATCGTGACATCTTCATCTCAACGGCCTCTTGATGGAAAGACGGAGCAGGATTTTGCTCTCTGTCGCTCGGCTGGAGGAGGATGAGTGTGTCTGTCACTCACTGTCGGCGAACTTGAAGCTCGTGTCCGACACGCTTCCATTAGGGGAGAGACTGTTCAATTACCTCAGATCGCAATGTTTAAACCCTGCCAATTACTGATACATCTTCCTTGTAAATTATGCATACGATGGGCTGAACTCGATGTGCACTCGGTGTGCGCGATGATTTGCTCCCTTTTGACACCATACCGCGTGTTCCAGACTGTCTGGATTACAGAAAAGCTCAGAGATCTGGGCCAGCCGTCATCGCTCCTCTGTTAAAGCAGGATCCCTTTTGCCGTGGCACGAAGCAGGCAGTCCTCAGACTGGCACCCTCTCCGTCTCTCCGCTCTCAGAACACACCTTGTCTCATCCCCTTGTCTCCTAGCAACCCTGGCTGTCTCGATGGCCCGGGAGGCATCCCTGGATCTTTGCTCAGTGCGACTTTATCCCCTTTTCATTTTAACTCCCGCCCCTCTGCGACATTGTGTTGCGGAATGCGATATGATGTGATTGATATGAACTGTCTGAGCACGTAACCACAGACATGGATCCTAAGTTCTATCCTGAGAAATGTAAATTTTTCATCGCCGCGCCAACTGATATTTTAGATCAAAGCCGCCTTTTTACATTCCTCAACATAGAGAGATCCGATTGTTCCTTATTCAGACCCGGCAACCTTGAAGAGGAATGATCGGTAGCGCATGGAGGGTGGGGTTTGGGTGTTCCTCCACAAATCATTTCTCTAAGGTACTGTAGAAACTGCACTGCGCTCGTAACCGGAGTCTGACGCTAAACACCAGGAATAAAAACATCTGCCATCCGTCCAGTTATCATGAGGACATGCGGTTAACAACAACAACAACAACAAGGTTACTTTCCTGCATTAGATTCTAGGACATATTAAAGCGATGAAGAAATGTACATGTAAACTTTTTCTTTTTAGGCTACGACTCTAATTTTCCCCTCAAATTACCCAGTGGTTAGTCTAAAACTCCATAAGTATGTACACCCCAGGTTCTACTGGAACATGCTTGGCAGTGCTGCTGATCTTATGGATGCAAGAGAGCAAAAAAAGAAAATGTTTTTAATCACCAACTTTATTAGCATTATCACTGTTATCATTACCGTTTGTTATAAAGTTGAAAACAAAACACAATTCATGAAAATTATAAATAATGATTCCTTTGTCTATCTTTTCGTATACAGTAAGTCCCCTATATATAAACATTTGAGTTAGATGTTAGATCACATGTCCGGCGTACACCGTCATATGTGTGCAGCGTGCATTCTCTGTAAGTGCAGTACGAGCCCCGGATGTCCGGAAGCAAGTGTAAAAGCAGCGGCGATGAAGCTGGTACTCCAAAGAAGCGCTAAGCAATAACGGTGGAGACAAAAGTAAAAACACTTAAAGTAATCAACTACAAATTACTAATTACTACTTTAAAATGTGATTATATTACTGATTATTACATGTAAAAAGTAATCAGATTACTAATTACGCTACTTTCAAGTTACTTTAAAAACATCTCTCACTGCGTGCGCCTGTGCCTCAACCTGTTGTCGCTCCTGGCTCACTCCGTAGGCTCCCTACGCAGAAACGTAGAACTTGTTCATATGAAGGTGACTCAAACAGCACAGAATTCTGTAAGTTCTGTAATTGTGTTCAGTAGGAGGAAATAATTTGCTAAGTTTGTTTAGAACTATGAAAATAAATGAATCTGGGATATTTATAAAATCATGATACTAACGGAATTGCAAGACAAATCAAATCGTCATGATATCGTATCAGGGGGAATCCCTGGAGAGGTTCCCATGCCTAGTTTGTAATGTCTCAGATATGCCACTTGTCTAATGTAAGCCAAGTCAACATTCTCTATTTACCCTGACAGAAACAGAGCAGGCTGCCAGGTGGGAAAACTGAGGTGAGAAGAAAGAGTGCTAATGTGGGATGGGGGTGGGTGGGTGTTTTGGTGGAGGGGGCTGGGTGTGGTTAATATTAAATCGATCAAAACATACTTGCAACTGTTAAGTCTTTACACATTCATAAGCTGATCTTTTTATTATTGATGCGAAAGAAGACTTGTGCATTTTTGAGTGATCAACTCCAGGCAGCGTGCTACCGCTACCGCTACCGCTGCTGCTGCTGCTAGCAAACTTTATATGCGATATGTGTGTAAAGACCAACGTCTAACCAGCAAAATCATACCTTTCTGCATGACAGGGCACATCTGTGATAAATGCTAAGAATTCGCTAATTAATAAATGATTCATTCCTTCATTCCATCATCAAACCAGGTATCCTGTGGAGGGTTTCAAGGTGCTGACGCTAGACCGATATGACACGTCCATCAAGGTATCTGACTTCGCTAGCCGTTTTATCTCTCGCCTCTTGCTATACTGGCATCATAGTGATCCAGCCACTTTAAAAAAATAATAATAATTACATAACATTTATTTATGTCTCAGTTGTATTCTGAAACAATTCTCTTTCTCATTTCCAGGCAGGCATAAAGCACCACTGTGAGGCAAGCATTATTACCAGTGAAATCAAGGAGAATTAATTGAATCATTTTCAAGTCAGCGAGGTCCCCCATAGGTAATTGTTTCTGAGTCAGTGGCCATGGTGGAGAGTGCGGCTGTAGAGAGACGTCAGCCTACACACACACACACTCACACACACAGATCTAAACAAAGCCTACAGCCAGCGATGCAGGCCCACCCCAGGCCATAATACATAATACGAATGCACAATAAGCTCTAATCAAATTCACACAGGCTTCATCAAATCCAGCGCGGCCCCTCGAGTTAAACAGCACACCGAGTTGAGCGCGTGCCGAATGCAGATCAAATATGCACTCCTTATCAAACTAAAGCCGGTCTCGACTCATTCTCTAGGCATTCTATAACGGTGCGTGGAGCCATGACTAAGGATGCGGGCCTTATTAGATGAACATGGATCTATGATCAAGGATTCTGCCTTTGAAAAGCGCAACTGAAACCAAGATCAAAAGCGCAAGTTCTCTTTAAATCTATAGAGTAGAAAAATTAAAGACACTGACCTCCGACCCCTAGAAAATCCTGATGAGACAAAAAAAAAAACAAAAAAAAAAAACGTAATGATAACCAGGCTAATGCTGCAGTCTTACACGCAAAGCTTACATGGGGAAAAGATCTTACATTAAGATAGAGTAGATGGAAGAAGGGATGACTGGAGAGAAAAATAGATGGAGAAATGAATGAATAAAAGAATGAATAAATGAATGATCAAAGATTGACTGAACCAAAATAAAAAAAATAATTCCTACCAGCCAAAAATGAATAACTAATGAACTGATAAGGATCAGAATAAATGAATGAACAAATAAACTAATAAATGAATGAATGAAGGGTGACTGAACCAAAATAAATAAAAATTAGTTCCTTTCAGGTAAACAAATGGACAGCTAACCAATGAATTGATAAGGATCAGAATAAATGAATAAACAAATAAACAAAAACAAACAAATGAATGAATGACTGAGGAAGGTACTGTATGACTGAACCAAAGTGAAATAAATTGTTTCTTCTAGGCAAAAATGGATAACTAGCTAACAGACTTATAAGATTAGAATAAAAGAATGAAATAATGAACAAACAAACGAACAAATGAAAAAGGCAAAATGAACCAAAATCAAGACCTCAAGTTTCATTGAAGCTATAGAAAGGTAAATTTAAATAAACAAAGAATAAAAACCAACAAATAAAAAGAAAGGGAAAAAAAAGGAAGAAAGATAATCAATAGCAAATTACCTTAAACCTATGGAGTGAAAAAAATTTATGAAAATTTTTTATATTTAATAAAACTCCAAACTAACGAGTAAAAAATAAAATGAAAACTTAACACAAAAACACCGTGACTGTATTTAATGAAAATACTAAAAGCAGTGAGTTTCATTAAATTATCTGCCTTTATGTATAAAAACTATAAAGAGATTTCCAAGAAAATCCTCACAGAGCTATTTTAAATATAGGATGCAAAGAGAGCCAGGGACTCGAGGCCTACGACTTCTCATAAAACCATTAGAGAACTGTTTTTCGGTTCATCAGCTAACCATCCACTGAATCTACACTGAGAGATTAAAGTTGTTGGAGGTTTTGTCCAAGGGGCGTATAAAGCAAATAATGGCTGAAGGCCATGGCGAGAGCACAGACAGAATCCACGCTGGAGAGATTGAAATTCATCCCAGTCAGTCTGTGTGAAAACACATCGATATGAACCGGGGCAAACATTTCCATGCTTTGTTGTGCAAGTAAAAATAAAAAGAGCTGTCAATATTAGGTATTATTTTTTTAAACTCAGATTTTTTTTTTAACTTCTTTTCATTGTTCCCCAGAGAGTGCCAGATTAAGACCAGAACCTTGAATTCATTCCAGGCGCTGCGTTTGGCTTTAAGGCTCCGAATCACAACTGATTTTAACCAGAGAGTTTTAAGACTCTGGGTAGATCAATCTGTGCTGTGCGGGTAGTGCCTATATGGGGCACTGTGGCACTCACATGTGACTCTTGTGCTGCCATGGCAACTCACAACGCAGAGCTGGCTGATTCGATCCCCAGCTGTGCTGCTATGGCAATCGTCGAATATGGGACGAGAGTAGTTTATCAATTCGGAGCCCAGCTGAGCTGCCATGGTAATGACAAAAAAATCAGGCTGGGCCCAGCATATGCCCCTGAGGAATCCCAGCTGTGCTGTTATAGAGTAATACAGCCCAGGAGCCAGGCAGATGTGCTTGTTTCCTCAGCAGTGATGATTCAGTTATCCCGGAACTCTAGATGCAGACTGCATACATTCTTGATACTGTATGTATAGAATTTCCCTGAAAGTTTGGAGTTTTTGCCAGATATTCACAGACACCGCTGAAACTTTTCTTAACACGTCATCTACAGTATGCCACTTTATCCTGTATAAAGGGACACAGGCGCCTTAAATCCCAAGAGACGTAGGGCACAAGGCAGGGTACACCCTGCACGGGGTGCCAATCCATCACAGGGTACACACACACACACTCGCGCTCATTCAGCCTAATTAGCCTAATCTGCACACCTGGATTATTGGAGGAAACCGGAGTAACCGGAGTAAACTCAACCCGGACCCTGGAGGTGTGAACCAACACTATACAGTATACTGTACTTTATTTCATCAAAACCTTACTCGGAATATCAACTAAATAATGTGACAACAGTCCTTTGTTAACTTTTTCATCAAACCATTATATTAATTCAGGCTAAAATAATACACTGCTTAACCAAAACAAACAAACAAAAAACAACCAAATCATAGCCATGAATCAAGAAAAAAAAACAACTACGGAAATTTGAAATGACTGGAATCGGGTTAAGAACTGTTCAACACATACTGTAATTAAAACCTGGAAAGATAGTGTTGTACCACAGCCATAACCTCATAAAAATATTAAATAGAGATCACTTAAAAGCTTGGGAAAGCTGCATCCCAAAAATGTTCAGTAAAAAAAAACAAGGGCTATGTTTAATTGAAACATAAAATAATCTCCAAAAACACACAAGAGCTCACACGATTGGGAAAAAACCATTGATGCGTCCATAAGAAAACCACTTATTATTAAAACTCCTCAGTTTGTGAGGGAGCATAAAGATTGCAACCTATACCCCTTCCAACTCCATGGTTGTTCCTGATGTACATTTCTTTCTACACTATAAAACAATACTGAAGGTGTTCATCCAAAACACACAATAATCTCCTTTGAACAGTTGATATTGAGATGTATATCTGCTACTTCTGCTCTGTAAAGCTTC
>JAQMYJ010000009.1:2032277-2054719 GCA_030014305.1 Clarias laeviceps | reverse complement strand
AATTGCCGCCCCCCCCCCCCCCCCCCCACTCAGTGAGCAATGGATGCAGGTATTGTGCTCTAATGAGCAGCAGGCTGAGGGCATTATGGGATGGATCCACCAGAGAGCAGAATTTGAAAAGGTGGATACCAGGTTTGAAGGGTTTACAAATGCATTCTGTTATGGATAAGCGCCAGCTGGAGCCAGCGAGAACAGATGCTCACGAACGGGGGATTCTGAGACAGGTCTAAAGGCTGCCTTCACAAAGCCAAAGCTGTGTGGGGAAGAAAGGAGGTAGGAGAGGGTCAGAAAACATTGCAGTTTATTTTATGGCTTTAGTTTCCTTTCCTCTGTGACCAGTCTGATACTCAATTCCAAGCAGCCGCGATTCCCAGTGTGGTGGGAATAATTTACTCATGAGAAACACACAGAGAGAATAGCTCAAACAGAGCAGGCCATTCAGGGGTGAAAAGAAGAATACTCTCCGGAAACTCATAACCTTTTGACGACAGATCATCCAATCTTACAGCCTCACATGCCACGGAGAGTTAATATGAGCCGCAAGTGGTAGATATTGAGTCAGAAAGAATGATAGCATAGGAGCTGTGTGTAGCATGGTTTAGTTTCATGACATTTTTCTTTTTGGCTGCGGCAAATATAAAGGGAAAAAAATTATGAGCTGCCTTTGCTTGCTTTCCTCCCGTGGAGCAGCACTGGACGGTCACAGCAGGCTGACGGAGGAGGTTCGGGGAGTAATCTCCTGACGCTCTAGCTGCTGGAGTTCACGCTGGGTGAAGAAGGTTAAGCGATGTGTTCCATTAATTAAAGCCTGCCCCAAAATCCCTCCCGCATCCCTGCTTCCCAATTCTGTGGAACCAGTCGTGTCTGAAGTCGCGGACAGATGAAGCGCTACACATGGAGAGATGAAGCAAGGCACGTCATGGGCACGGCACTATGCTGTCTGGGTGTAATTAGGGATTTTAATTGTGTGGATTTAATTTAAGCCCAGGTTTATGGCTTCACAAGCTCTCGTCATATACACTTATAAATAACTGGAATGTCTTTTGCTTGATCTCTCTCTTTATGAAACAGTATCTCAGACCAGACCTTCCTGAAAGGACGAGGAATGCATCATAAAAATATATAGGAACTGTATCTTAAACGGTGTATCATTTAATAGAGTGTCTAAAACACTTTATTTGCTTTTTTGCTACTTATTATATTGATATAGAAGGTTCAATATGCCAGTTGGCATAACTTGAAAATGTGTGTTTCATTAAATACTTATTTATAAGGTAAAATATGCAGTATTATGGGAACAGCGGGCTGTGAAACATGTACTGATATATATATATATATATATATATCAGTCAGAATACTGTTTGTTACATAGCCAGTAAAAAGCCCTGTGGAAAAAAAAAATCAGGTCAAAGCGGCTTCTCTGCCAGCTGCACATGTTCTCCTCAGCAACCTTCAAAAAAACCTAGACATTTTGAAAGTGGAAAGAAAACCCTTGATCTGTCACACACTGACCCACAAACACACGCCTTGCAAACAAATCCCCCTTCACAAACCCAGGCCCGCCCGTGCCTGTGTGAATTGACCACTCAGTGTTTCTTTATTTCCTGCACCTTTGGATCGGCCTTCCCTGACAAACAAACTCCCTTTAATGACCATTTAAGAAGCAGAACAGTGGGTGATGAAGTCAGCCACCAACATCTGAACTCACTGGCAGTACAGAGCAAACAAAGCTGCTATGTTTACAGTCTTTACTGCTGAGACTAAGGGAGCATGCCTCACCGGACACTAACACCTGAGCACATCTTCGCACCCCGCGGTGACACACCGTCAAGAGTATTACCATTGGTTCCGCCAAGCTCTGTTCCTCCACATCTGTCACTCTGCATGGCTTCCTTTTTATTTAAATATTTATTTTTGGTCAATCTGTTCGGCCTGATGTGGGTAGGGAACCCTCACGTGAGTTCACATCTGCTGTGAGATGTCGCATGAGTTAACATCTGTCCCGTTTTTTGTATTCCTGCCACTCAGCTCTACCGGGGACTAGCAGGGTAATAATCGTATGGTTAAGTAAAAACAGGATTCCAGGCAGTTCAGTACGATTTACTGATGTGCAAGCATGCAAGCAATTTTTAAACTCAGTGGCAGGCACACATGGTATGCATTGCGGGGGTCTATTGTCACTTTCATGCCATATGCTGTCCATCACAGTGCCAGTGCTGCTCTGGGTCACTCTTCTCTCCAGTCAGTAAGTCCATAGGGCCTGCACTCACGCCAACTGTCAGCTAGCATCTGCTGGTAGTACCAACTAGCGGGCACTCATGAAGCAGGAGCCTCCACATCCTCAAACTTGTGTCTTATGCATATCCCCTGCCTACTAACCAACAATAAAAAATTTAAATGGGAGTTTTTGTGCTTTACCTGTGCTCCAGCCACACTGCCCAACATCCACATATCACTCACTTGCCTGTACAAAATGATCGTGTTGATTTGGCATTACGCCACAGAAAAGTCCAGAGAAATTGGACATAGACTTTCTTAGTGGCAGAAGGTCAAATATATACCAGTCAAATTATTGACCCTGTGGGTAAAGCGGGAAGGCTGCCAGATTACACATCCTACTTGTATCTCTCAAAGATAAGAAAGAGAAACATTTTATAAAGAAAATGTGGTTTTCTGAATGATTATAGTGTGATGGTGTGATGTACATTTATTCATTTATTATTCCAGATTTTCTTTTTGTCTGTTTGTGGTTGTGTCTCTCTCTCTGTCAAAAACGAACCAATTTAGCAACTGCCTGCATATTTGCTCTGAAGCTTACCTGATGTTTTAAATAAACGAATAAAAGCAAACCATCTTTGGTATATGACAGTTTATACCACCAACTGAGCAGTGCCTAAAGCTATTTTTGGAGCACAAAGAAAAAAGGCTATAGACAGTCACTAGGCGAGAACCACTATTCCACTGCTCCCTTGTGCCACAACACCTGACTGTAAAAATCATTATTCTAGCATACTAGCTGCAACTATGTAAAAGACTTTAAGAATACCATGCCAATTATTTAGCAGCTTACTCAAGCATGTGACCCCACACTCGTCCAATCTACCAAAGTAAATTCATGGGTAGGATATTTTTAGATTATCTTCAGATAATAACAATCGTAAACACTCACCGATTTTGTGCTGTATTTTGGCTGACTAGTCTTGTAGCTGTAATCCGAGTACTGGTCTGAACCAGTAGAGTTGTCATCTCGCTCTGTTCCCACGAACGTATTGGTGGCAGGGAGCTCCTGGACAGCCTGATGCTTCTGCGAAGCCGATGGAGACTGGGCCTGAAGCTGAATGGAGGGCAAGGGTGAATTTGAACGGTAATGCCTGCCCAAGTCAGGACTACCAGGTGGGTAGGTCAAGGGCAGGTGGATTCTAGGGCTGTCGTTAACCCCATCAATGTTAAACTTCAGACTCTTCTGAAGACTGACCTCTTCATCTTCTCCAAGAGGTTTGGGTGATTTTGGAGGCTTTCCCTTTCTCCCCTTTTTACCCTTAATGCTCTTCGGTCCTTGTTTCGGTGCATACAAGTCCTTGGTTTCCTTTTTGCCAGCTTGATAGCCACTCTTGGTTTCTCTCTGGAGGCGATGTCTGATGAAGACTACCACTATGATTACTGTGACAACTCCTGCCACGCCGGCCAAACTGCCGTATAGGATGTTGCTTCTCTGAGCAGCTAGGCCATAGTCAGGGTCACCTGCAATGTCTGTGTCCAGTGGAGTGTATAAGCTATGTCCCACTAGACCCTCCACAAGGCTGACATTAGAAATAGTCTCATTGACATAAATGTGCACCAATGCAATGGCATGGCGAGAAGGCTTACCCCTATCACTTACTTTAACCACCAAGCGATGCAGACCTCCATGTTTCCGAGTCAGTTCCTTGGTTAGTTTGATCTCTCCATCTGAGGGAGCTATATAGAAGAGCTCATGGGGGTTTCCACCTGCGATACTGTAGAACAGCTCAGCGTTGGAGCCAGAGTCCATGTCTTCTGCCTCCACCACCTCGACAACGCTATCAGGTGCAGCCAGGGGAGACAGACGTATAAAAGAAGAATTAGAAGGTTTGGTGACAACAGGTGCATTGTCATTCTCGTCGAGTACATTGATGGTCACACCAACATATGATGACCTAGGGGGTTCTCCTCCATCTACTGCTTTAAGTCGAAAACTGTAGCTGCTTTCTTTCTCCCGGTCAAAGGATATACTCGAAAGGATTGTTCCTGTGCCGTTCTGTACTACAAACTTTCCAACATCTGGTTCGACTGAGAGCTGCACTTGGGAATTTTCTCCCTTATCCATATCCAATACAGTTACCATGCCGACCGGGCTGAGTGGTGGCATGTTCTCCAAGACAGAGAAGCTATAGCTACTAAGCATAAACTTGGGATCATTATCATTCCTATCCAGGACTTTGACCACAACAGTAGCAGTACCCCTGTGGCTAGGAACACCTTTGTCTGAAGCAGTAACACGGAACTCATAACGTTCTTTGTGCTCACGGTCAAGTGGGCTCCTTGCTCGTACTTCGCCTGTACTGGGGTCAATCTCAAAGAGCCCCCTTATCGAGGAGTCTGCAATAATGCTGTAGATGAGTTCTGCATTGGTGCCACTGTCTGCATCTACGGCAATGACATCAAGAACCTTCTCTCCAGGCTGGTTCTCTTCGGCAAACTCTATTTCAAACACTGGGGGTGAGAATATGGGAGAATTGTCATTCACGTCAGTCACCTGGACTTTCAGGGAGTTGGTGCTTGACAGAGCTGGGTTGCCTGAGTCCACAGCGACTATCTCCACGCGGTAGTCCCTGATTCGCTCATAGTCCAGAGGTGTGGTCGTCTGAAGAAAATACTTCTTCTTGTTATCAATAGACGAATCACCAGCAGGTCGGAGCTGGAATGGAACATCTCCCGCTACCACACAGGTCACCACAGCGTTTTCTCCCTCATCCTTATCTGACACTTGCACCAGTGCCACTGCAGTGCCCACTGGCATGTCCTCTGAGATGTTTGCCACCCCATCGCTATGGGTCCTAAGGCCAATTCCACGGATCTCCACAGCTGGCGCATTGTCATTCTGGTCGGTTACTTCAACAGAAACATATGTTGTTGAGCTTTTAGGCGAGGGACCTTTGTCCCGTGCGATAACATGAAACTTCAAGTTGTTGATCTCCTCACGATCCAACGGGCCTTTGACATATATGATGCCTGTGGAATGGTCAATCTGTAGCAGCTTTGGCACTGGATCACTGGCTTGATGAATGATGTATTCGATTTCACCATTTGGGCCCATGTCTGAGTCATTAGCCTTGACCTGTAAGTGTAAGCATAAGTAATCAATAATCAAAGAAGTAATCTAAAAACTCTAAAACCTTTTTTTGTCCTACAGCAATCCTCAAGAGATGCATTCCTAAAACCTGATTTTAAGCACCACAGTCTTATTTGTAAAATTATTTAAAAGGTTATTCACAATGGTCACAGATCAGGTTTACAAACCATTCACAAAACTGATGATAGCTGACCTCATAAATAAATAAAAAAAAAAAAAACATAAAAAAGGATGAAGTTGCTCTGAGAAAGTAAAAAAAAATGTTAATTTAAACAATATTTTTCAACCAATTAAACTAGGTGAACTCCAGATATTGCTGTTCATGAAAAAGCATCAAAGCAAAAAAGGAGGGAGTTGAGGAAGGCAGGGGGGTTGAAAACAGCAGTGCTCATTAAAACACCACACACTCTCCTTTTCTTCCCTTGTTGAGATCTAAAGGTTAATAGCAGTGTACAAGTTTTTACCTGTAATACAGAGTGTCCAACCGGACTGTTTTCTGAAACCTCTGCTTCATAGGACGATCTCTCAAACTTGGGTGCATTGTCATTGGCATCAGTGACGACGACTCTCAGCAAGGCACTACTGTAGCGAGATGGGCTTCCCCCGTCCACTGCTTTAATGGTGAGGTCATAGGAGTCTTTCAACTCCCGGTCCAGGTTTCCCATCACAATAAGCTGAGGCAATTTCTCACCCCTGTCATCTGCCACTTGTAGACCAAAGAGTGAAACAGCCTCTGGTCCTGCACTGAGGGTATAGTCAGCTACACCATTACGCTCTGTATCTTTGTCAGTGGCCAGAGGGATGGAAAATGTCGCTCCCATGTGAGTGTTTTCCTGCACAGACAGAGTGAGGACAGGTGACGGAAACTGCGGCGTGTTATCATTTATGTCCAGCACCTCAATCCGGCCTTCAATCAGCCTGGGGCTTTGGTTCTGGATGAGATCTGTGACAGACACCTCAAACTCCAAAAAGCACGGCTTCCCTTTCATCCGACAATCCTTCAGTGTCTCTCTGTCTATGGGAATCTCGGTGGTGAATATTTCCCCTGTTTTGCCGTCCACCCGCAGGTAAGGGGTGCCCACCTCAAGCTTGTACAGATGTCCGGAGTCGGGTAATCCCTGATCAGCCGCCAGACTTCCTATCAGGGTGCTCGGTGGCTGTTCCTCACGCACACGGTACAATATTCCCCCCAGTGTGCCATGCCCAAAGTTCAACGCTAACACCCATAGCAGATACAATCCTGCTGAGAAGTCCATGATGCCCCAGACAGGTAGCACCTTAATCTGGAATACATAAAGTAAGAGAGAAAAAAAATGGGTTATGTCATAAACGTGGGGGTAGCGTATAAAGATTATCAACAGCCTTGTAAAAACAGACATTTCAAAATCCCAATGTTCATATTTGTTTAGCAGTAGAGAGCTGGCTCAGGGTAAAATCTCATACACAGAAAATCTGTGTTTTGTGTACAGTGTAAACAGTAAATTCACGTAAAATCAATTTGGGGAGATTGGTTTTATTCCAAGGTACTACAAATCACTTCCATTGTCATTATCCTGTGTTCTCTATCACCAGTATTCGACTAGACTTGTTTTTTTGTTTTGTTTTTTGTTTTTTTCAAAAATATTGTTCAGTGCTTCTTTTCAAAATATTTAAGAAACGATATTTTATTGGTGTTTATAAAGGAATTTAATTGCATGAAATGTTCTATACTTCTCTGAGACAGCGTATTATAATATTCTTCAGTTTAGCCCATGCAACAAATTCAGTGTTCCTCCTAAGGCTCATCCTTATTAATGCCACCAGGAAACTGCTAATTATTACCCTTTTGAATGGCTGTCCGAGATAAGCTCCTTCTGCAAATTAACGATTTAAACACCAGTAATAAGGCAATTCTTAATGGGCTTTTTATTAAGAATGTATGGGTGACTGTGCGCAAAGACAACAGCTCAGCATAGTTTCTATTATTTACAGCCTCAGTAAGATCCAGCTCGTAACTGGATTGTAATGTATTTTTCCCCAACATGTACTTAGCTTAATACAAAATTTACTGGCAATGACTGTCTTATTAGCATGGAAGACTATGAATCAAGAATAGGTTACTTAGGCAAAGGCTTTCAATTCATCCATAATGCTAAGCCGGAGGAGTGCTGATGAGATGACAGATGTGGTTAAGCAGAGCAATATTTACACAGCGAAGCACTACTGAGCATCACAGAGGATATTTAAATCGAGCAAACACCGTTCCCGTGTACTCCAGTCAGTGAGACCTGCATTTATCTTAAAGCACGGCTTGACTGTAAATTTTAAGAGAGATCTCCGTTTCATCTCAGCTCTGCTGTTTCGGAGCTAATTTACCGCTGGAATAGTAATGACGGATTTCTAACCTGCTATGCCTCTTTTAATGAATACCCTCTATTGTAGTGTCTGCTTTCATCCACATTACCTGAGCTGAGGCATTCTCTTTTTCAGCCTCCACATTATTTTCAGACTTTAATTATTTCCTCGGTGAGCACATTCCTGGTTGTTGGTTAAAAGAGAAGCAGATGGTTTGCTCGGTTGAGTCTTAATGCTTTGACAGATCATACGTTGACGGAACTCGTACGACTAAACAAAGGTGTACGAGTGTAAACAAAGTACCGAAGCCGCTCTGGTATGAAGTACGATCGATATGTTGTTGCACCATCATGCAATCGCTCTTGGACTGAAGCAAAACAAATCAAATAAGTGCAACACAAAATAGCTGAACACCGGAAAGCGTAGTAATCCAATCAGAAATCCAATTCCTCTGTATCTGTTGAGATTGGGATTGCAGCATATTGACAGGCTAATTGCTCATTTATTGATGTGTTGCTTTTTTTTTTTTTTTCTTTGTTTTTTTGGTGCATTTGCAGGGCAGTCTAGTGCCCATTTGCTTAGAAGGATTACACGTGGGGTTAAAAACATGATTAAAAAGTAGGGCATAAAGCCCACTTTCTAAAGGCCCAGGCAATAACTCTGGCTGCTTCAAGCAGTGAGATAAGAATCTTTCCAAAAAGGTTAATGACTGCCTGGAGAGATGTTACATGAACTAGAACAATATCACCAAAATATACATTTAAAAAAAAAAGTGACATGAAAAAGCATTTGCACGAGTCTAGATTTTTTATGTTTGACAAACACTGTAGATCTGATTTAAAATACTTATGCTATATTTATAATAACATCTATAGATACCTGACCTGACAGCAATCACATACTTGTTTTTACCACAAAGAGAGAAACTCTAGGACAACTCTTAACGTCTATGAGGAAGGAAACCTGATCCTGATTTCTGCCACTTTATTCTTTAGATTGTTTTTTTTTCCCGCTTACACTTTTCCTGGTGCAGGACGGTCATGTATACCGACTCAATGTCCGACTTCATCAATCAACCGGAGAACACAAATGCCTGAAAGATAGTCGATACATTTCCTCAACAGCCAAGGCAAACAAATGTCTTTCTGCATTTGTCTTCCCGCATTTTTGTCCGAACTGGTATAACCTTAAAGCCCTAAAAATATTCTTCAGACGTTCTTAAGATAAGAGACTTGCCAAACTCCCCCTCATGTCCATGTGCTCCGTCAACCTCAAGATAAGAGTTTTCAGAAGTGCTAACCACACGATTTAAAGTGCTGTTGATTTTGCATTAATCATAGTTGCTACGAAATAAATGGCTATTCTAACAGTTTTTAATTTAAATATAATACAGGAAACATTTCGCTCCCCCCCCACTTTTTTTTCTTTTCATTTGGCAGACGCTTTTATCCTAAGCATGGGTGTGGGGCGAAATCCAAATCCTGTTGAGGATTTAAGTGTAACAATGGCATTCTGGCAGTCCTGGGGTTTGAACTTGTAGCCCTACGCACCTAACAACCGTCAATCAAATACTATATGCCCTCAAATCTGGGCCTGGGCGGTATGACAAAAATACCACAGCATGATTCTTGAGAACATTTCCATGATGCATGATACACATCACTGATACACTGCACACATATTGCTTTACAAATGTCCAGGAAAAACAGTAGCTCTGCAAGAATAAACTGTAATTGTGTTTAAAAATCATTCATTTAGAGTTTATATAGTTAACACTGATTTAAAACATTAACATTAGTAACTGTTCTTCTCTGGTGAACATGTGTCAAGTGAAATTGAAGCTAGCTACATTAAGTTCTATGTTCTCAACATAATTCTCTTGGCAAGAAGAGAGAAAACCATCCTTTCAGTCCCTTCTTGTGAAACTCTATTAGTTATTTACCTCTACATGGTCTCAGGACTACTTAACTATGAATAAATCTGAAATTCTAATGCTTGATGTTCCAAACGCATATCGGTTTCAAAAGGGAATCATTTTTAAAAGCAAATCTTTCATTTCTCCTGCCCTATACAGTGTGATTTTCACCACGATAAGAATCTTTCCAAAAAGGTTGAAGGGGTGGTGAGGGGGTCTGTGTCGACATGACAGAATTCTTAAGCCGTGGGTTAAGACTAAGGGTGTCAGAATGACAGGACGATGGATAATAAAGAGACTCACCAAAAGATTGTGAACATTGTTACAATGTGTGCCTAAAAAATGTTGAATCTTAGATGAATGGATCTTAGTCATTTAACAAAGCTCATACTCTTCTGACTGATACCTGAGAGTATAATTGTCATTATATTGTATACAGATGTAAAAGAGCAAAGACAAACAGTGCAGAATGAGTTGAAAGGATGTTCGGTATAAGCAGATTAAGAATAATAGCACAAGGCAGTCTTTATGATTACGGCAGCAGTTCCTGAGTAAATGAGTAGGTGGCCCAGGTGGGTCGAGTAGCCTAACATTTTTTGAAAAGGTCCCTCTTTTGCTGCCAAAACAGCCCTGACCCATAATGGCACAGACTCCATTAGACCTCTGAAGATATGCAATGGTATCTGTTAGTTATGAGGTGGGGCCTTCATGGATCAGACTTATTTTTCCAGCACATCTCAAATTGAGATCTGGACAACCTGAAGGCCGAGTCAACACCTCAGACTGTTGATGTGTTCTCCAAATGTTCCTGAACAAAGTTTACAGTGTGCCAGGGCACGGTATCCTACTGAAAGAAGCCATTGCCCTCAGGGAACACTGTTTCCATGAACGGGTGTAACTTGATCAGCAACAATGTTTAGGTAGGTGGTACTCCTACAACATCCACATGAAGGCAGGCAAAGGCAGGATCCAGTGTTTCCAACAAATCATTGCCCAGAGCATGCATGACACTGCCTCGCCTTCTTTCCATAGTGCATACTGGTACAAACTCTTTCCTAGATATAAGCACACACACACACATACACACACACGGCCATCCACATAATGTAACTCCATTGTTATGAGGTCAAATTCTGACTCCTTTTTGTCAGACTCAGCTCTAACTTTTTCAGCAAATTGATCTACAGTAGGTCTTCTATTGGATCGGAATAAACAGGCCAGCCTTTGCTCCCTATGTGCACCAATGACCCCTGGCCACCCATGACCCTATCACCGGTTCACCAGTTTTCCTTCCTTGGGCCATTTTTGGTAGGTCCTGACCACTGCAGACCGGAAACTCCCTACAAGGACTGCAGTTTTTGAGTTGCTCTGACCTACAGTATTCTTTCTGCTTTCAACACAGAAACCTCAGGGACAAAATGTTCACTTGCTACCTAATATATACCACCGACTTCCAGGTACCAACATCACAAGATAATCTATGTTATATATGTCATGTCAGTGGTCATAACGTCATGGCTAATCGGAGTATATATTAATTATATATTAAAGTTTAAGGTATCACACTGGCACTTAAAACTTCTGGCCATAGTGTCATGATGACTAAATATGGAAGTCCACAATTAACCACAGATCTGCCTAAAAAAACATACAGCGAACCTACAGTATGGTATGACCTACTGTACGAGTCATGAAAAAGGTTCCCACACAAATTTTTTTAGCATGTTCAAAAAAATCCATAGTTCATGCCGACAACCTGTGGATCACTACAGGCTACAGAGACACACCTACATAACCATGATCTTACCACATGACTACTCAACACCTACCGTGAAACTAAAACGATCTGTAATGAAAGTGGTAACTGGGCTTAAGGGTTCCACCCAAGCGTCAAGCATTAGTACAGTTCATCTTGTGTTTAAGGCTTCGATATAAATTAACTAACAATTTAATGACTGCCACATTAACCCTTGTCACGATCAAGATTTTTTTTTTCATCGTTATTTTGGGTA
This sequence comes from Clarias laeviceps, assembly GCA_030014305.1. Lineage (NCBI taxonomy): Eukaryota > Metazoa > Chordata > Actinopteri > Siluriformes > Clariidae > Clarias > Clarias laeviceps. The sequence continues at coordinate 2,043,087 of JAQMYJ010000009.1, read as the reverse complement.
CTGTTTCCAAACCAGAAATGCACAATTATCAGTCGTTGCAATCTCCCACAACTGCAAAGCAACGCTCTCATAAAGATGAATATGTCAATAAGGGTGTATATCTTTTGCCCCTGAAGTCAGTAAAAGGGGTTGGGGGTAAGTGCTAGAGAGTTGGGGGAGTAGTCATGGTTATATCTTTACCACTGACACGGACGTGCTAAACAAAGATATGCTTTAAAACAATTCACGTGTGTGAGCTTTATCTCCAGTGAAATGAGTCCTGTGTTATTACATAGCACTATTATGTACATATAAAACAAAGTGCCTATTACCATATAATAGGTTGGAACCTGAGTCTTAATGATACTTAATGATAATGAGATCTTATGGGATGCTGTGTTTTGCCAGCAGTGAGAAGCAAAAAAAAAAAAAAAACCTGCACTAGCCAACCACTCTGTGTAATGTCATATGACGTTCTAAAAATTCCTCCCTTAATTCCAGGTCTCATTTAGTGATCCTTGTGAGACAATAAAACACATGCTTATTGCACTGGCTGAATTTTTGTGTTGTTGTTGTTGTTGTTTTTAACGACTGTAGCTTAACATGCACAAAAATGCACAAGAACTGTTCAAATCCCACGGCTCTGCTTACCATCATTAAAGTTCATGCTGGCCGTTTTCTCCCCTTTAAGCGGCGTGACAACTATTTATTTATTTATATATTTATTTATTTATTCAAGTCCTTTTTTGCTTTCATTTTCCCCAGTGCTCTAAATCATCTGTTATCAGATTCATTCAGGTTCAACAGGTTTAGCATTTCAGTATGGCCACGTTTCATCTGTTTATGCGCACTACTGCTTCGCCTGGGCTTGCGATTTCCCTGCCAGCAAATCCACTCGACCCTGGCATCTCGTCTCATAAAAACGTGCATTTGCATTAATTAATCGTGCACGTGTGCATTCGGTTGTTCCTTATGACACCCTACTATAAGCACGTGTCCCCAGAAAATTAATTCCATTAATGCGTTAACGCTTCGCATCCACGTAAGCGTTTGATGATCGAAACTTCACGTCTTTCTTGACTCTACTAAGACGAGAAGTTTTAAAAATCTGGCTTTAGATTTTACTTTTGAAGCAAGCTGCGTCGTTTGGTGATCCGTTACATTGTAAAGCAAACAGATCGGTGAACCTGGAGAAAAGCCGGATGGTGGTATGTATGGATATAAATTCCAAATATAGATTAAAATCAATTGAACGGTCATATCACCTCCGATATCTCATATACCATTGTCCAGATTTAATATCTTCCCAAAGCACATCGGTAATCCTAAAGTCTGCGTTAAAATCCATTATGTTAATGCAGTGAGCATGAAGAAACCAGAGCGAGAGAGAGAGAGAGAGAGAGAGAGAGAGAGAGAGAATGAGGGTTCTCGGGTTGTATACCTTTGTGTAGTTCATTTTGTCAGCCTATTTTTTTTGTACAAGCATGGAAATCTAATACTCTCTAAGCGGATGAAGGATATATGGTGTATATAGGTTAGTGTATGTACGCAGTGTTGGCTAGTGTTACTGACATGCCATGGCACCCCTATGGGACTGAAGATAAAACGGTCCTGCAATATAAATAAATATATCAATATAAAATGAAGCTTTTACGTCATGATCTATCATGACATATGCGCTACGATATGAAAGTGACACGATGACATGCATCCTGATTAAATCGCTGTATTTTGATATAGATATTAGGATATTATTTTCCCCACAGGACTCAGCAATGCAACTGAATGGAAGGCAAACAAGTGTCAGTGGGCTAATTATGCAAGCAAACTGCATCCCAATCCTCCCCCAAGAGTACATGTGTATATATATATATATATATCCAAAAAAAATAAAACATAACAAAACATCCATAACGCTAGAACATGATTGATAGTGCTTTCATCTTAATCGGGATTTTTTTTTTTTTTAATCCTTCGCCATTCAGACGCTTCCTCAAGTGAATTCCTCAAGTGACATCCATCCATCCATCCATCCATCCATCTGAAAACGGAAAGGATAATGACGTCTGTGAGAAATATTTCATAACAGTTCATAACAGGGAGCTTACCTCTGTGGACCACTTTAGGTTTCCTTCTTCACTTCACGTCTCCTCAGTTTGTGTGTGTGTGTGTGTGTGTTCTTGGTATAAGGATGGAGATTAGCCGGGTCGCTGTAAAAGAGAAGGGTGGAAAAAAAAAAAACGAAGAAAAAACCCCGGCACAGGCACAGCCCCTTCTTTCACATATACAATCCAGTCATGAAGAGATGAGAAACGCAACAAGAAACCAAGAACTAGCGTTAACGATAACATTAACGTTACAGCAGCAGCAAAGGCAACACAATCCCTTCACGTCGATGAAGAAAATCCGTTAAGTGACCGTTTTCTTCTCCTCCTCCATCACCAAGCCCTCTCTTGTCTTGTTGTTAAATGTCTGTAACAGAATTACGCAAGAGTTAGATGAAAAATAAAAATATAAAAATACCAACAAAAAAAAAAACACACCACAGTCGCGTCAGAGAATCCAGACTTCTGAATTGATCTGAAGTGATTTCGGAAGAAGCCGTTCTTCAGGAAGAGACGCGAAACCAGCGTCACCGTATTCGGCTTGTCAAAAAAGTCTCCCCCAAAAGCATACTTATCTGACGGCTCATATCACATCATTCCTCATTTCAGGTTTTAATCCGGTGTGTCTGTAGAGAGATTCACCTCAGAGTTTCATTTGTGAAAACATTGAAATAAAAAAACAAAATAGAAATAAAGAGAAATCTGAGGCGATTCCCGGGCGCTCGGATCGGCTCGGCGCGCGCTTCCCGCCGGAACGCTGGAGCGCGAGGAGGATGTGGAGACAGGATGAAGAGGAGCAAAGTGGGCGGGGCTACATGACCAGTCCCTTAGGGTCTTCAGTAACTAGTTTCCTTCAGGAATGCGACTTTTCATACCGCGATGTTATGTATTCAACCGTAAAGCGCCGTTTGATCCGTCCTCACTCATCCTCCCATCCGAACTGATATTGTTATTATTTTATTTATTTATTTATTACTTTTTTTTTTTTTTTTTATCTGACACAAACTCGTTACCGATTTCGCTCTAAATGATGTTAATCGATCCGGATGGGGTTTCTTTTTTTCTTTGCCCCCTTTTTTTTTTTTTTTTTTTGCGGTCGCGCGTCGGATGAGACGAGCGCGCGCGCTCTGGACGTTGCTCTCGCGCTCAGCGGGTCGGGAGGAAGGTGCGCGCGCCAGCGAGCGAGCGAGCGATGGACGCTACTTTGCTCATCTGGCGCCACCCGGGGGCGCGTCGGGGTGGAGCACCGCTGGAGTTTAGTGTGTGTGTGTGTGTGTGTCTGTTGGGGGAATAAAATAAATAAATAAATAAATAAAACCAAATCCCGTGATCAACATCATCCATCTATTCAAATCCAACACACACACAGACTCTCTCTCTCACGCTCTCACATCCACACACACACACACACACACACACACTTGTTGCATAACCAACTTCTTAATTGTTTATCAAGCTTGTGTCACTTCTAATCAGGTTAACTGGTACAAAAAATGCCAGCATAAATGAATAATGTTTTGTGTGTGTGTGTGTGTGTGTGTGTGTGTCAACACTTTTCAGAGGAAAATACATAATGCTTGTTAATATATGGTGCTGGATGACATCATAGGTTATTTTCCATGTTCATTAATTCGTCATGATGCTTTTTGCATCGAAATTTATTGACGTTTAGTAAGAATTTGAATAAAGAGTTAAAATGTTAAAGCTAAAAATAATCTGTTGATCTTTAATGTGATCAGTGATATTATTATTATTATTATTATTTCAGGTTGAAGGCCATGTACCTGTCTTTCTGTTTTTCTGTACAGCAGAACTTTCTGTCTAACTTATTAATACAAAGAAATCACATTCTGTAAGGTTGAATATCTGACGCCTCGTTTACACTAAGTTGTCCTTCTTTCATCGTCAGCCAAATACACTCCCTGTAGATCGGATAATAATGAAGTTTTGTCTTAAAACGACTCCAGTGCATTAAAATTCACTTCTACCACTTCAGCGCTGTTTTTTCAGCCAAGGTGAAAATATGAACTAATCCCAGTAAAAATATTCAGTTTATCTTTTCTAATTAATATCTATTGGTGCAGGTGTTTGGTTACATGGAGCAAGTAGCTTATTAGTAGCTTATTTTAAAGTAGATTATTAAACATATCTAACTGTTAATAACACCGCTTTTACTCAACGTTTTGATTTCACCTACAATATGGTGCAGTTTAAACTTCAGGCAGATATCTAAGTACTGCAAAAGGATTGTTAAATTCTGTCCAGCAGTCGATTGAAGACTCATTGACAGTTTGAAGCTTGTGAAGTACACAGTCAAAACCAAATATGCAGAAAAAAAAAAAAAAGAGTATTTGGCTAAACCTGCAATTACATTATTTCCAAATACAAATAATACAATATGGAGTTGGTCCCTCTTTTTCAGCTATAACAACTTAAACTCTTCTTGGAGGGCTGTCCACAAGATTTTAGTGTTTATATGGGAATTCATCATTCGCTCCCATTTATTCTGTACAGCATTTATGAGGTCAGGCATTGATGTTGGATGAGAAGACCTGGCTTGCAATCTAGTCTGAAGAGCATCTCTGGACACAGCACATCAAACTTTGAAGCAGGTGGGCTACAGCAGCCATACTGTATCACAAAGCTAAAATCATGTCAAACTGGTTCCTTGAACATGACAAGAAGGTTACTGTACTCAAATAGCTTCAGGCTCTGAAGGCAAAAGGGAGAGCAAGGTGTGCCTAATGAAATTTGTGATTATTATAAGTACAGTAAATGATCTTTGTATAATAGCAGATATAGTAACTCTGCTTTATCACATCCCTCAATCCTTGATGATTTCCTATAACTGCATGCTCTACAAGTGTTTTCGTCCTTTCATATAATATTTGACTTGTTGTTTTCATTTTACTGTGACTCTTAAACTCTTCATCCTTTTGTACAGATATGCCTCAAGTAATCATCATGACAAAAGTTGATGAAGCCTGCCCACTTGTTAAAAATGACATAACTAAAGTCTACACCAGCAAGAAGATTAAAGAAAAGGTAATTCTGTAATTAATGGAGTATAGTAGAATTGTAGCGCATTACGATATCAGGATTTAACAGATATATTCAAAATTAATGCATAATTTTATGTCTTAAAACCTACATACATCTAATAATAAAATATCATTACGTGTCTGCTGTCAATAATAAACAAAAAGTTTACTAAAAATCTGCACAGGCTATTAACCCCAACCCTAACCCTATTAAGTGCTGTAACTGTATTACTTAATCAATTATTTATTTATTTATAATTTTTTTTTTGTTGTTCTCAGATGGAAACGTGTAAAAATCTGCTGGGTGTTCCAATGAGCCACATCTTCCCAGTGAAGAATTATCATGAGGAGATCGACACAGTCAATGGCCTGGATGTTCTGATCCTTAAGGCGCTTGAGCAGATTGTGAATATTGCTCGTGATGCTCTGAGAAACCAAAACCCTCATGAAAATGTCGAGTGAAAGCTTTTTTTCACTCCTACATTGGTGCAGAGTGGCAGGACAGTGAAAAGGCTGTAGTGTAGATACAGTATGTATGTGTTTATGATTACTGTCATTATTACTGAGGTATGTCTATTATTCAAAATAATATTTCATTGTTTGACTGTATTTTACTTAAGCTACATTTTTTCACACAGAAATATCACAATAATAGTTTTGTTACACTTTGCCTGGTGTTTGTTGATGTCATTAAAATATTTAAATTCAAATCATTTAATGATTTCAAAATGTAGTTAATTTAATTTGATTTTCCTTAAAGTAAAAAAAATAGAAACTTGTCTAAAACTATTTAACATTGATCTAATGAGATAAAAAAAAAATTATACTATGCTCAAAGAATGTGACTCCTTACAAGTTTAATCAATCACAAACCCTTTAATAAAAATGTTTAAATATTCATAGTACACTGTAAAATTCTTCAAAACTGAAATTATGTCCCACAAACACTGTTTCAATATCAAACAAAAGCCTAAAGTTATTTCACTGAATGCTTTTGAAAATTTTAACACAGTTGTGCAGTAGGCATTGCAGGGAGGAAACTCACTCAGCGACTTACTCACTGTCCATGCCGCTTTATCCTGTACACCTCTACAGGGTCGCAGGTGGAGCCTATGCCTAGAGCCCCAAATTTCAATTATTAATGCTAGTAACTTTCAATGCATGTTCCAATCTAGGGAGGAATTTTTATATGCAATTTATAGAATAAAAATTAATATTCAGCTACATATTATGTTTGTTCCCAATTATTTTAAAATATGATTCATAACAAAATGTACAAAACGTGTTTTAAAAAAGATGCAAGAGTAACTTCACAATAATGTTTTATAGATATTAAAATATTATGCAGGCCCAAAGCATTCAAAACATTTATCATCTTCATTAAGTAATTAAGCAATTAAGTAATTCAATAAGCCTATGAAGTAGGGTAAAGAAGCAAATCTCCAAAGGGGGAACACCAAGAATTAGCCAATCTGGGCTTAAACTTGGGGCTGAAGGACTGAGTCAACCATGCAGCCCACAAATACTTTTGTCTATTGATGGTGTGGTGTCCAGTTCAAGTGTGAAAATTATTCCTCATGCATCCGGGACCACTCTGAGTCCTGGAATATGCTCTGTGCCATCAGGGAAGAAAAACTCCTTAGATGTGATAACCTAGTGATTCAGTACATTTAGGTGGTCAGCTGACTTCATTTTATTGCCACATAACATTGCTGATCTGAGCATCTGAAGCAACCCCAGATCATAACAATGCCTCCAGAGGCTTGTACAGTGTACACTATGCATGATACACACAATTATTTGTCAGGGTTTTCATACACATTGTACCAGATTAGGTAAAAATTTGCAGAAATGAACGTCATTATAAATAGATGATAACACAATAGCCCAAACCCCAGCCACTGGATGCAGTGCCGGTCCCAAGCCCGGATAAAATGGGAGGGTTGCGTCAGGAAGGGCATCCGGCGTAAAACCTGTGCCAAGTTGTAATGCGGACTGGATATTCCGCTGTGGCGCTCCCTTGCCGGGAGCAGCCGAAAGACCAACAACAACAACAACAACAATAGAAAACAATTCACAGGTCTTCAGGTAAATTATCTTTGATTGGTTGATTTTTTTTAGGAAGATACAATATGAATAGAAATTTACACATAACTGTTCACACACTTACTTAAAAGAACATACTTTACTAAAGATTAAATCTCTGTTTTTGAAGCAAACTTTTACTTTCTCTTTACCTGAAGTCATGTGATTTCCAGAAACACAAAATGTGCTCTTACAGTGGTTGCTTTTGTACACTGGATTAGTGGTAATATTGCATTACAGTGCATCATAGTATTTTCATATAAAATTTTCTATAAATGAATACTACAATTATTAAAGTAGTCAGCATCAAATTTTAGAGGTGATCTTTTTGTAGTTAACGTGTGTACTCATTCTTTAGTTTTTTCCCCCATAAAAATTTAGGTTAAAAGGAAATTCAGGAAGAACACATGTCTACATAATAAAACATAATGATCATCACTAGATTAATAAAGTTAAACTCAGCCATAGTGCGGATTATTTTTGACATTATTTTCTCTGATTTGGTAATGTTCATGCTAGCTAATATAAATTTCTTGGCCACACAGTAGCGGCAGTTTGCTAACCCATAACATAGCTAACATTACTTAGCTATATAATATTAATTGCCATGACATTGTTCTCTCTAATATCATGTTATTTGTTTGTATAATGTTTGTAAAGGGACCTTATTTAATTACAAAAGGAATTCAAGTCAGTGCTCCTTAATTTTCTAAATGCAGTAGATGTGTTAGAGAGGAAGGTGGAGAAGGATGCAAAGGCGTATAAAAGCAGAGGTTTACTGATAAACTCAAAGCAAACAAATGAGTGAGTGAGTGAGTGAGTACATATTTGGTGCTTGTGTGCAGATGCAGTGTTACAGTAATATACTATACACCCATGAATCAGATCTGTCCTGTCAAGACATGTGTGTGTGTGCGTGCAAGTATGTGTGGGAGAGAAAGTGAGACAGAGAGAAAGTGAGACAGAGAGAGAGAGAGAGAGAGGGGATGGGTCTGGCCATTAGGTGAAAGTGAAAGAACAAAATGATTTAGTATTTTTGTAACGGTTGCACTGAGCTGGGACTGGGTAAGTACCTTTATGTTTTTGCTGTAGCAGGACAAAATAATTTTAATTAAGCACAAGACATTTTTGGGTTTCACAGGGTGCCAGCATTGTGATCCACTAAAAGATTTTCTTACTGATCCTGTTGATAAATTTTGACCTGTAAAGAGGATCAGCCTTAAAGGAAGAAAATCATCAAAAATGGGTCTATTGAAATCAAAACCAGCGCCTGTGAAAGGTTAGACTGCTTTGTTGGAATGATTTAACAAAGTTAAATAAAAATAAAAATAAAGAAAATAATTGAAAACATGAAAACAAATCAATTTTCATAACTAGTTTACTTTCCTTCTTGTGAGTTCTGCATCATATCTTTATTTACAGACTTTGATGAACCCTGGAGAGAAGTGGACTGGAGGTAAGTGGTAAAAAAAATTTTAAGCATTTTTTTATGTCACTTAATATGATGTCACCAGAAAGTTATTATCCCTTTTTTTTCTCATAAGTTTAAGGCATTGCCATGGCTGAACCATTTCAGATATTAAACATCCCTTTTAAATTTTGCATCCCCAATATTATAAGAGCATCGGGTTTGGTGGTGATTATATGACGCAGGTGCTTAGGCCGGTTATCCTTGCTAGCAGCATTGCCCATGTTGCATAGTAAAAATTGTTTAGATCAATGAGATCTAAATGTAAACCAAAAAAAAAAAATCCTTTGAAAAACAATAGGCAGCAGATTCCAACCTGTCTGCAAATTTCCACGAGTTTTTGAGCATGTTACGACCCCCAAAAAATCCCAAAATTGCCAGAGAATTTTTTTTAATAACCCTTTAGGAAAACAAGAGGGTCTTGTTCAGACTATAGTGCTTGGCCCCTAATAATAATAATAATAATAATAATAATAATAATAATAATAATGATGTAGAAACCATTACGGCTTTCAGAAAGGTACCTTTTGCTTGTCTTTCAGTTAAACCATAACCTATTTTTCCTAAACAGCTCCAAAGAACTCTTGAAGTCTGAGTTAAGAGAACTTCGGCTTAACCATCCAGAAATCAGCCATTTCAGGATCCTGCTTCACGGACCAGTTGGAGCTGGAAAATCCTGCTTAATCAACTCCATAGTGAGCGTATTCAAAGGAAGAATTGTAGACAAGGCAAAGGAGGAGTCATCTGCAGGAAAGAGCTGCACAAAAGCAGTAAGAACTAATGTGCACTTTTTAATTTTATTGTGTGACTGCTCACTCATTCTCTATAGAGCTTATGCTGTTCAGTGTGGCAGGAAACCTGGAGCCTATCCTAGGGGCCTCACAGCACAAGGCCAGGTGAACACTAGATGGGGTGCCAATCCATCACATAGCATACAAGCGCAGACATCCACACACTATGGGCAATTTTGGAATGCCAGTTAGCCTACGCTGCATGTCTTTGAACTGTAGAAGGAAACTAGAGTCCCCGGAGGAAACCCACCAAGCACGGAAAGAAAATGCAAACTCCACAACTGCATGGTGCCAGAGTGCTAACCGTTATGCCACAGTACCACCTTAACTGTAATTATATTTCTGTAATGATAATTAGAATATATGTTTAAAATGCTTGGGACATGTCCCAGGTGTCAAACAACCATAGTTTCAAGTTTATTTGTCATTTGCCCAAAATGTCAGTGACAATTGTATATTGAACTGGTTGTTGTGAGCCTCAGGGAGTTTCCTCCCACAGTCCACCAACATTTAGATTAGGCTAATTAGTTTTTGGATTTCCAAATTGGCTGATGTGTGTGAATGTATATGTGCCTGTGTGTCCTGCAATGGATTGGCACCCCATCTAGGGTGTACCCTGCCTCTTGCCCTGGGATAACCTCCAGGCATTCTGTGATGTTGTGCAGGATAGGTGGTACAGAGAACTCACAGAGAGTGAGTCAGAGGGGACACTGAAGAAGATAATTTGATAGAACTTACTGTACGTGTTTCAGTGAAGGTAAAACACAACAGTCCGTAATTTCCTGCTGGAACTTCATCAATCTGTAAGCATTATCAATTTTGTTGACCAGATAAATTGACACACTGATGCATTTGTGAGTAGAAAACTCTGAGGAAAATTTAAGCACCTGAGATCATTTTTACTGCACTGATGTGAGTGTAACCAAAGCGCAGAGAAAAGGGGCTGTTGTTACTTGAAGTCAAGTGTGAATTTCAATCATGTTTTAGCTATACTACCATCCTAAGTGCAAAGTGCAGAGTGTAAAGTCAAAAACTTAGTTTTGCATTTATTATTTGCAACGAATGCTTTTACATGCTCAATCTATCAGTCCATGCATTTTTCAAACAACTATTTCATAATTTTGTGTGTTTTGTATGTTTATATTTAAATCTAAATACTGTATTTGCTCAAAATATTTATAACAATTTCTGACATCATTTTGCGCAAGAAAATAAAAAGGTTTTTATTTGTCCACACAATCATAAAATTAGTTTTAATCTCTTTATCTATTTATTATTTAAAAGAATATCATTACCCATAGATCTCAGACTACAGTATTTGATAATTCAGTCAATCTTTTG
>JAQMYJ010000009.1:2000070-2032177 GCA_030014305.1 Clarias laeviceps | reverse complement strand
TTACATTGAGACAGTAGCGCATTAGTAGCTTATTTTAAAGTAGATTATTAAATCCGGCACATAACTGATCATAACATCACTTTTAATCAATATTTAGATTTCACTTATGGTGCAGGTTAAACTTCAGGCAGAAATATAAGGACTGGAAAAGTTTCAGTAAATTCTGTGCAGACAGTCTTGTGTAATGCTGTCACAAGATCTGGCTGACAAACAGACATACAGAAAAATTTCTGAGACCTTTCTTTCATTTATATAGATAAGATGTTTCTTTAACATTTATCCTGTGTAGGGGTGAGAAGGGTGGTGGGGTGCAGGAACCTGCCCCAGGAAACTCAGGGCACAAGCTTTGGGAAAAACTGGATGGGGTGATAACAGGACACACGCACACACAAACAAATGTGGAAACACCAATCAGGTTTCAATGCATGTCTTTGGATAATGGAGGGTAGGGGGACTGGAGTAAATCCACAAAGCATTAGGAAACCATGCGAACTAATTCCAATTCCACAGCCTGGTGACTAGATTAAACCCCCAGCCCTTAGAGGCGTGAGGCAACATTGCTAATCATTCCCCTTGAGATAGGGTTTAATCAGGTCTAGGGTTTAATCAGAACTTCAAGGAACCACAAACTAACCATCCTTATTTTTAAAATTGATATCACAAATGCAAACAAATTGAAGCACAAGTAGCAATGAGTGGGAAAATAGACACAAAAGACATTCACAGATGCAATAACCATCCCATTATTTATAAATACCTCCAAGATGAGAGCTTAAAACAAAGATCAATGAAATGGGACAAGTAATGGTGGTCAATGATTGGTCATTAGGAAGATAACATGATACATAACATAATCACAACTCAGTCAGACAATGCCCACCGGTGGTGAGTTGTTTGAACCTGCACTCTAAAAATCATAAAACCAACAACTGTAATGTGACCTGCAGAGTCACACTGAGTGCAGGATCATAATTGGCGTCTGCTCAAAAAAGTTGCTAGATGCACTGCCTCGGCAAAAGAAAAAAAAAAAAGTCACTCACTCTTAGATTTCATTTCGACCACTTTTAGCTTTGATTACAGCACACAATGTGGGGTCCAGTTCATGTGTGAAAATACTTCCTCATGCTCCCAGAACCACTCATTCACACTGTTAGGAAAGTCCTGGAAAATGGAAGAAAAGCTCCATATATGTAATAACCTGGTCATTTAGGACATTCAGGTCGTCAGCTGACTTCATTTTATTTCCCCATAACGTTGCTGAATCTAGACCTAAGCAACTGAAGCAACCCCAGATGATAACACTGCCTCCAGAGGCTTGTACAGTGGACACTATGCATGATGGGTTCGTTACTTCATTGGGCTTTCCTTCTTACTCTGGCGCACCCATCGCTCTGGAAATGGGTCAACCTGGACTCATCAGGTCAAATGAGCTTTTTTCCAAAGTCCCGTCATTATGCTCCTTTGCTTCTTTGCAGCAAAGTCAAACCCCTGAGTAGCTGCATGACACTCAAATGTTTGCATTTGGTATTTGCATGTTGTTGGGTTACGTCCTGTGTTAGATATATGATACATTAGAAAGGAAATCATGAATATCTGTTTGACACAAACCTTCTACCCCAATATGTCGGTAAACAAGACTGTGAGCAACACCATCAATTGGGAAACAAGGCTCTCACGGCTGTATTTATGAGGGTCACAAGAAGTGGCAAAGCACACAAGTTCATACATGTCTTTGTGGCGATAGTGATTTTGTTCACAGGCAGTCTTGGCCAATCCTGTCCACACCCAAAGGAATTCTCACCAATCACATCTGCTCCTGCGGACATTCTTGGCAAAACTGCTCCTGAATGAGGACCTATCCCACTCAATCCTGATTGCTCCTAACCAATCACAGCCACTCCCGAATGGTTCCATAGACCTTGTACAGATAGTTTTATGAATCACACTTGCTCTTGTAGACATTCTCAACCAATGCCCCCATCTCCTAAGGAATTTGGACCAATTTCATCTACATTTAATGTAATGTCCACACAGGCTCTTAAAACAATTAGTCATCTAAACCACTGTGCCCAAGATAGAGCAGTTATTAAAGACGAATAAATAAATTGCAATAAATTTAGCATGCTGTGAAAGATAAGCACCCAGCATGATCTCATGCTAATGAATGTGCCCTTTCTTTGTCCCATAGGCTTCATATCTGATCTCTTGCCCACACAGACCGTAAAAAAACCCACGTCCTATTATTTTTTCTTTAATTTGGTGGCGACAGGGTGTTAGTGGTTGCAAGTATGCATGGGTCCTGTGGAGCTTGTGGTATCCCAGTCCCAGTGCATAAATCCAGTAGATACTTTACATACCTTTAAATGTTTCTAGCCATATTTTAGACCATGTAAAACCCACACATTGGCTGTGCACGTGAAGCACTTCAGACTGTTGAGCAGTTTGTTTTGCAAAAGTGTTTTACAAGAACCGTGGTCAGTTTTGTGACAGAGCTCTCTCTGAAAATAAAGATGGTGGGAAGGGAAGTGGAGTGTAAACAGGCCGAGTCAGTCTGGTGTTCCTGAAATGAATCGTGGAGACCCTTGAAATAAGTTATTAGTGATCATGTACATTGAGGCCTGGCTAGTATGAAAAGCTAAGCTAACACTAGCTTACAGCTGTAGGTTCAATTCTTAATGTAAATCAATGTGAATTGGTTCAGTTTACCATCCCATAAGAAAGTTTACCATAGTATATCGTACCATGATATTTTTGTCACTACTATGCTATTTGCTGATATAGTACATGTACCACACTATGGCACATGGTTTTCCCAGGGTACATACTTTGGTACAGCAATACATGTACTGTAGTATGGTGCATAGTTCTACCATGTAGGGTAGTACAGAACACATACAAGGATAATTTAAAAATATATATATTTGAATGGTATTTTTTCTATAGTACGGCACAATTAATTATTTTTATTTTACCAAACATGGTGTCACTGTGGTATCTTTCCAAGCCCCAATTATACTTACATTAGACCTGCCTTTGTGACCCTCCAAATGTTAATACACAATACATGATAATCAATACACAAATGTAAGTCGATATAAAAATACTAAGGTACTTACTGGTAACACATTGGCTATCAAAGTTCAGCAGGTATCGAATATAGTGCTGCCTGTACTATACCATATCAGTAATACGTACAAATATATCATATTTAGTAGCCACTGTGGAACCCCTTTTAGAAGCACAGTATCGACCAAAGTACAGACGTACTGTACACACCATAGTACTATTACAGTACAAACTGAAAGCCACAGCTTTATAATAAAGTCCTACTGTATGGCGCCTAGCATGGTAATGTCTGAAATAATATTATGAAATATTATGGCTATATAGTGAACTACTGTATGTATATAGTACATACCATAGTAAAAAAAATTGACAGGATTCACCGTTTGAACCGTTAAAGTGCTGGAACAGGATCCAACCACAGCACTATGACTAAGAAGCAGAAGGTGTTCCTTGAACTGTCTGCATTATCTGGACTCAACAGCTCTTTTGTGAAGCTTTGGAGATGATCTCGATATTGCCAGGGAATGCCTTATTTCTTTTCAACTCCAGTTTAATGATGCGTATGGACATTTCTCTAAAAATACATCTGTTCTGCCATTGGCCTTCTGCTGAGTCAATACACTTATAACCTAATGGTGGTGTGCCAAGGCCTTTGGCAGAATGCTAACACTCTCTGATTTAACTAAATGGTGTGTTTACACTCTTAAAAAAAAAGAAAAAAAAGATCCATTTACTTTGCTTCTTGGTATAAAATGGTTTAAAACTATTTAATATATTTGCAATTGTATTGTTATTAATGTATTTCCATTGTGGTTTCTAGAGTTAATATGAAACTGGGGAAACATTCACATTTGTTTAATGTTCCCAGTTCTTAGTTCATCGGACCATATCAAACTGTAATGAACACAAAGTGTATCAGTGGGTAAAATAAAAATTATTAGACACTCCAGATTGTTCAGCATGTCCACTGCACATGAGGAATTTGAAAGCGCATCCCAAGTCACTCGTGTGTGCTTCATTTTTAATACCGTTCACCTGTATGTACAGTAATTGTTCTTAGCTTAGGGTTGAAAATTAAAGCCTGGTCCGTGAAGTGCCCTGTGCGTTTCGGTGTATGATTCACGTCTCCTGCGGCAGGAGCACATTTCCTGGCCACCTGATGCCTCCTGCTAAATGAGGAGGAGCTCTGAAACGGGGCAGAGACAGCAGGCTGTCTGCTCTTCAAAACCCACGACAGACATCTAAGCATTTGTGGCTGGAAAGCGCTCATTTAATTACTTCCACCACGCTGCGGCAGCTCCGTGAGAGCTCGGGAAAAAAGAGGGGTATCTTACCATACAGACAGAATTGCAGCAATAGCTGACACAACAGCAGCTTTTCAGGATTCACAGCAGAGATTCTTAATAAACACGTACCCCCTATCATTTTTAGACAATCTGTTAGAAGATTCAGAAACATAACTAGGTTTCCAAGCCTCCAGTGGTTCAGTGGAAACACGTGTAAACACAGACACTGACCAGGGATGCAGCGAAACAACCTCAGACCACCCACATTTCCCCAGGATCGATTGTGAAATATGATCAGCAGCAGGTTCCCAAGCTTCAGGATGAAAACATGAGAAATGAAGCCTGTATAAAACATCTCCAGCATGTGATTTTGACCAATCCTCATTAGTGGCAAAAAAACAACTGTTGTTCCTGTCCTCCTGAGCTCTCATTAAACGCTTGTGTTGAACCTGTCATCCAGCGCTTCTTTAACACCAAATCAGGGTACAAAACCGCGCCTTACTGAACCCGCCTATCAGGGTTAAAGGTAAGGCTTTGGGCGAGGTAGCATTCCCAGCATTCCAATACGAGACTTATTGCATGGAAAAATTCTGGTTGTTCGTCTGCTAAAACCTACTAAAACGTTTATTTTTTAATCTTGCGTAAGTATTGCCAGACATGAACCGACTGGAAAGGATCGAACTTTCCCCCTATTTCTACTTATATACAGTATACAATTTCTACATCCTGGCATCAGCATGCCGTTCCTCGTCACATCCTATATGGATGTAAATTCCCGGCGCTAATGAAAGGTGAGACTCTCTGTAAAATCACAAGGCCTTTGTTCTCTGATTGTGAAATCGTTATGACTCACTCGCCTCTCAGTGCTCGGTAATGACAGCCACCCGCCGTCAATCAGCACTAATCAGAAATATTCAAAGGGAATAAAACCACATAATGGGCTTGCTTAGTCCTTGAGGGGGTTATGCTGCGGTGAGCACACAACAGCACAAACAAAGCAGTTTGATTATGCAGTTTTTTGCTTTTTGTTTTTTTTCCGAGGTAGTTGGGAGTGTTTGATATTCTCTCAAATCTTTAAAATGTATTTGTGAAACCAAAATCAGAATCTGTCAGGTTTTTTTCCCCCTCTCTCTCTTCTCCTTCGCACTTATTTCTAACTAACTCAGTTTGTTTACTCTGTTAAACTTGAGCCTGTAATAATAAGAAAAGTACAAATCCAAACAAACAAGAGCCTGAAATTTGGATTTTCTATGAATAAGTTAGCTGGTTTGATGGGACGTAGTGCCACTTCCACGTTCACAGGATCAACCGCCAACCTCCCCAAAAACACCATGCTACAGTAGGTGGAGAGGCTTTGCTAAGTTACCCCTAGGAGAGAATATTTGGTGACCTGACATCTCTTTTTACTGTGTACTCTGCAATGCACCATGGACCTGACCAGGATAAAGTGCTTACTTACAGTATGTAATATTAAGAAGGAAAAAAAACACCTCTAAACTTTCCTAAACTTCTTAGCATTAATGCCTGAACATGACAGCATATTAATTCTGTCTTGTCTACTGTAGCTCTTTCTTCCTCTCTCTTCTCTCTCATTATCTCGAAGCATCTTATAGAGTTTGAATTGAAAAGGCTCATTGCATTTTTTTTTTTCTTCCCCTGAACATTTTTGTCAGAACAGTTCAGTCAGAAAGCAGATCTGTGGGGTTGGGATTCAGCCCTGCAGGCTACCCGCGCAGGAAGGCCACTGGAGAACAATTAACTGAGCTTATGAAGCAATCCTTCCAGAGTCATTTTTGAACTTTGAGTTCAGGGTCAGTCGCCATGTAAACCACAGAAAACTGGTTCTCAGCCTTGAGTGTGGAAGGGATTCCTGTCCGAAAAAGCAGATACGACGCACGAAACAAACCAGCAACGGCTCTATTACAAACATGAACATGGCACTTTGATGTAGTTCAAAGCGGAAAAATATATAAAAAAAAAAACTGGGAAATGCCTCCACCAGCAGATTTGACTTGTACACCGTTTCTGATATCACGTTGCTAATCGCCTGGAAGGTTCCGCAGTCAAACCTGTAGCAGATGTTTCCCGGGCGAATGTTTGGTTTTGATCCTTTAGTTCCGAAACGAGGTGGTTTGATTTTTTCATTATAAAAGACGATCATCAGACGGTTGCCTGCTTTGCAGCCTCTGGCAGAGAAGCTCGTTTGCTTTTCCATGGAGAGCTAAGCCGATTTGTAATACGAGAGATGGTAAAAGTCCAAAGTAAAATGGAGAATGCTTGGAACGCTCAATGTTCTCAAATGGCCCTGATGGCCCCATCACTCTAATGAGCTCTCTGTCTCGCTTTTGCCTGAAGCAATAGTTTTGCTCTCGATGACCATCCAGCGCCACTAAGAAATCGGTTAAATGAAGGCCTTCATCAAGGGCTCGAAACACCAAAATAGAAGCTTTCCTACTGTGCATGGCTAAAAGGAAAGAAAGAAAGCCTTACATTGCGACATAGCTTAGCATTTAATATGGTATAATGGAGCTCTTATATCACACAGTAATTATAAATCTTACCTGTGTCGGCTATAATGGGAACAATCAGGGTCGCTGAGAGCTGGTACAGGATTCGTGTGAGGCGCGCGGTTGTGAGCACGATCAGGTGTTACCACGTCCGACGCCAAATCGTCCGTTTTTGTTGCTGCTATCGTCTTTGTTTTTGGGCACAAGCGGAGGCTGCGAGCAGAGGAGCTCATTTGCATGGAAATTGTTGTTGATTGCGAATAAAGCATGTTTCACTGTATATACATAAACAGTTCCACCGAAATGCTGCGCGAGTAGCAAGAACGCATTAGACGAAATCAGATCATGTATTCATATCGTGCTGTGATTGCAAATGTTTTTTAAATTGCAGCTACAAAAGGACCATCACGGACTTGAATACATAACACAGTATTTAGCACAATAAGTCTTCTGATGCCAGACAAGCGAAACTTTTACTGGAACTTAAATTGAACCTTTTGTGTTCTCCGCGACGTCGGCGGCGCGGCCTCGCTCGGGTCTCGAATCAGAGGAAGAGAACTGTGATATTCCTTTGCAGTTACTTGAACGGCGTTTTTTGTCATTTCATTTATCCGACATAATTGCTTTCTCTCGGTCAATTGCCAGTGACACATTTTAGATCGTTTGCTAGCATGATTCTGTCAGTCCTTATCTGTCTCCATGTCTCTGATAATTGCGTTTGGCCTTTACAACGTAGATCAGCAAAAACAAAACGAAAAAAAAAAAAAAAAAGGTGAGTAATTGATTTTTCTCCCATTTGTAAGATGAAGATCTTGTTTGCTCTGAGACGCCGCGTCCGCATCAGTGGAGCTTTTAGGCGTCTTGCTGATGTATTCGATTGGTAAACTTGTGCAAGCCCGAGTGTGTTTGCAAATACACATCGATGCCAGTGTGGACTCCTAAGGTAGAAACAGGAAATACACACACACACACACACACACACACCCTTCATTTGTAGTGATAATAAAGCAGTCGATGTTTTTCCCTGGCTGTAACTTTCACAATGAAACACAGTGAATGCATTTATATTGAAACATTGTGATGTGTGTACTGTAGTTATTCTGTCTGTAATTTGTTGTTTGGCGCTGTGTGTTTGTCCTTTCTGTAAGAAGCTAGTAGTTGTGTGTCGTTTCGGATCTAACAGGAAGACATTGTTAATGCTAGCACACTTACAGTACAATGGTGTTTAATAGGAGAAGAAATATCACTAATCCCAAACAAATTCGGTTTTGTTCTTAGCTCTTAAAAACAAAACAGCTTGTTTTCTCACTTCACTTTTCGTTTCAGTGTCATGATAATGAAACAACCAGCATAGAACTAGTATAGATGTTGTAGCAAGTCACATGACTCGCTACAACCCAGCTAGACTCTACTCGGCTTGTTTAGCAATCAACGAGACAACAAGTATAATGAAAGTTGAATTTCGGAAGCTGATCTCTACATTTAAGGAGTCGACAGAGTGAGTGAGGTGAGCTAAAGACCCAAAGTGTTATAAACCTAATACTGCACTAATAATCGTCTTAGTCGGAACAGTCTGACCCGACCCGGCTTGATCGGAATGAGAGAAATAGTGAAAATTTTTTATAATTTGTTTATATTCCATGTAAACACTTGACATAATTGTTTATCTCTTGTTTACATGTTGCTTCTGTTCCTGTTGTAAAATGGTAAGAACAAACATCCAACAGTGTTTCCTTTAGAATTTTATCCACAGGGTCTCTGGCTGAAGACCTGAAAGTACTGATTGACTTGTTTGACATTTCACATGTAGTCAATCGATTTAACTAATGACGGACTGAATCTTTTATCCAATCAAAATGCAAAAAGGATTTATTCGAAAAGATGGGAAGCCTGGCCTCACCTCAACGATGGAGAAAAGTTCTACTTCTTCTTCATCAGATTATTTTTCTAGAATAAATTGCACTGGCCAAAACATTCAGATTAAATGCTTGGAGAATGTAAATGCACATATTGCACGTATGCACTTATTGGATCAGAGTCCATGTTGGAATGTTAATTCGAGTAGATTTCGATCTGAAATATTGTCCATGTAAAGCAGTTAACGTCTTTAGGCAGAAATTTTGTGGGGCCAAGTCCAGGGGTGGAATGGAACAGTACTTAAGTACATATTTAATGTATTCATAGTTTACTCGAGTAGTTTTATTAGATACAGTACTTTTTACTTCTACACCACTACATAGCACAGTCAATATCTGTACTTTTACTTTATTAGATGGCGTTGCGTTACCAAACCACACTGGTGTGCAGTATTTGAAGTTTCACCACCTGCTGACCATTAGGTGTAATTGCATGACTTTTACTTTTACCTAATAACGTAAAGGGGGTTTGAAATCAGAAGCGTAGCTGGTTGCAGACGGTGATAAACACAGCATGTGCAATTGATACTTAAGTAAATTTAAACACGATACTCCTGTGCTTTTACTCAAGTACACACATAAACGGAGGACCTCTATTTCTACTTACAAGAAGTGATATTTGCCCCAGGGAATCTCTACTTTTGCTCAAGTCCAGGATTTGTGTACTTTACCCAACACTGGCTAAGATCCACTGCACCATTATTAGCAGGTAGTCAAATCCTTGATGCCATGTTGTGGTTTTCCTTTAAACTGGCCAGATTCCTACTGGTCAAAGTTGTTCTTTTACTCTGAGGAAAAACAAATCCCCAGTGCCGTATTGAGCAACAAGCTGATCTCAGGA
The DNA here is from genome assembly GCA_030014305.1 of Clarias laeviceps. Lineage (NCBI taxonomy): Eukaryota > Metazoa > Chordata > Actinopteri > Siluriformes > Clariidae > Clarias > Clarias laeviceps. The sequence continues at coordinate 2,022,561 of JAQMYJ010000009.1, read as the reverse complement.
AAGAAGAAAAATACTAAAGAGAGCAAAACAAACAGCTCTTGCAAAAATACTATATGAGCATCCAAGCCAGCATGTGTGCTGTTCAGCGATGTTTAAGTCGTTCCCCTGGCTGTCAGCCGACGCTGCGGCGGCACGACCGGAGCGCCGGCCATTTGTCTGGATGAGAAATGCCGTGTCAGCCGGCCCAGATGAGCTTTTAAATGACTGTCACTTCTCCTTCTATTTCAAATGGCTGTGTGTTATGGCATCCTATAGGCATTCGCTTTATTTATGACCTTTACCCTACGCCACTTTCATTTATGGGCCAGAATATAAACTTGACAAAAAAAAAAAAAAAGTAGGGAAGAAAGATTCGGCCTTGTGTTTTTCACAGCTAGACAGCCTTTTCTTTTATGGCGTGAATAGCGAGCAAGGGAGCCGTGGCGTCTGCTCATTAAAAGCGCATTACTGTTTAATAAGTGCGGTGAAGCTGAGAGGGAGGTGTGTGAGCGGAGATGGGAAGGAATGTGGGAAGATCTTAGAAATTTGCTTTAAAAAATGAAGATGGGTACGGCGAGTATAGGAAGAATGAAAAGTCTGAGATATGCACAGTACCTGACAGGACCAGGCGGCCTTCGGGGAGCTCGCTGGGTCAAACTGAACACTCTGAGAGTTAATTAAGCTGCCGCTATGTTGGAGGTAAGTTGGGAGCTACAGTAGGTGCATACACACTCTGGAAAGGTTGATAAGACAATGTAGGGCAGAACCAGCAAGGAAATATAGAGAGGAAAAGAAGAAGCCTTATCCAGAATGCAGGTGCTCCATAAAACAATCCGTTTTTTATGGCATAGCATCCTGTACTGGTTGATTTTTAAGGATAGCTTTCTGGGAGAATTCTGTCAGGAAGGGAGACAAAAAACTGTAAGAAAAAAAGTTTTTAATTCTTGGTTATCTAATTTACCATTAAACCCTTAAAACTCACGCGGCGGATCAGCGCCAGCAACACAGCATTGGTCAATGACCGATTTAAAATCAACAACAACAACAACAACAACTGCTTATATGGAAGTCCTGCCAGTGTGTGTGTGTGTGTGTGTGTGTGTGTGTGTATAATCCTGAGCCCTATACAGTATATACAGTATATATTTAAACATTGTATGTGGGGAAAAAAAAGTTGAAAATGGTCTTGGTTTTAAGGGCTGCTGCTTTTTTTCTTAAAAAAAATAATAAAATTGCATATAGTATATAGTGTGTGTACAGTATATATATTTTATAAGGAAAATATATTATTTGACATAAGCTTTTTTTATACCAAGTACACAGAACTGCAGAGTCCACTTTCTATTTCTGTCTCAGATATTTTTCCTCCAACTGGTCAGCATTTGCTGGTTTGACTTCAACATTTCCAGTATCTTGCATTTAAACACTGTTTTATTATTCTGTAGAATCTTGACACACTTTTACTTGTAACATCTCAAGAATTGAGTTTAAGTCTCTCATTCACAGCGGGAAAGGAATATATTTTTCTTTTTAAGCTAAACATTTTCCAGCGTTCTGTCTACTAAAGATGGCAGAATATAATATAGGCTACTAATATATACAATACGGAACTGTTAGTTCCAACTGAGTAATCTGATTGGACGAGATTGGTGTCTCTTTTATAGTCGCTTCCCGTGAATCTTGAACCGTTCGTGTTGTTCTGTTAGCTACAAGGCTAACTAGCTTCTAACACAAGGCTGAATCCCAAATCCCTATCTAACTCCTGAACAAGGGCACTACTTTGGTGTACGAAACTAGGGATTTGTACACCCTACCTAGTGCACTATTTGGGATTCGACCCCAGAACCCTGAAGATAATGGAGCTGATATACTCAAGCGGAATGAGTGGAAATATAACGTACATTGTGTAAATTGTCCACCACCTCCATTGTTTATTCTCCTACACAGTACCGTTAAGAATTTAAAACTTCTTTCATCTTCTTTCACCTGTTAATAACACTAACTGTCAGCCGCCAGACATGTGAGACGTGTGAGACTCGGTGAGACGTGTTGGTGGAGCAAAGTAACTGGTTAAGTAAAGAAACCAGTCATAATCTGTTGATGATGGATGGATGTTTTTGTGGAACTGTTGTACTGTATAAACACAATATCGCACTCGAGGTCGTGCTGTTGTGCTGAATATCAGCTTTAAACCTCTCAGGTTGTTCCATGGTCTCCACTGTGGCTGTCTCCTTCCAAACTTTTTTTTTTTTTTTTAGACTATGTTTACAAAGTTTCAGCGTTCTCGAGTGAGAAAGCAAATCTCTTTGAAACGAGAACAAAATGATCCCCCTTGAAAAAAAAAATGTTTAATTCCATTTCTATTTCTATATTTTTCACCCTGGAGAAGACGACGCTTACTCTGTCCTCTGTCCCTGGACCAGTCATTTTTAGTCTCGGCTTCACACCATATGACAACTAATTTCCGAAAGTCTCTCTGTAATGTATAATTTGCGACCTAAAATATGCAGCGAGAACCTTGGGACTCGTGCCTCTCTTCTGGCAGATCCAAGCCGGCTGCAGATCTTCCCGGGGCCTGGCCGAGGGCACGAGAGAAACTTCCTCGGGCTTCGCCACGGGGCGAACAGCGCTCACAGGAAGTGGGCTCCGCTTCAAATGGCGGGAGGTGATTTATGAATTCGGTTTGTCCAGGCTTTGTGTGAGAGGCTTCAGAGAAACCCTGGAGAGAGCACGAGAACCGAGCCGGAATCTAAAGTGGAGAGCCGCGCATCCGTTTTCTTGAAAGCGACTGGAACTTTAAATGTGCATGATTTAATAAGGAGGCAGGAAACAAAACCGTTCACGACACACTAAGGTGCCTTGGAATGCATATTAGTAGGGTTTTTTTTTCCCATCTCTTCAGAGCTCTGGAGAAATTCGCAGATCTACAGTTTAATGTGTGTGAACGTGCCCCTCAGGCCACACTTCACTTCTTCTCTCACTTGTTTACTTTCATTCCAGGCGCTTGTGTCTTTGGGCTGCACGGCTTTTTTGCTCAGTGGGATTAAATCTGCATGATGTGTGTGTGTATATATATATATATATATGTGTGTGTGTGTGTGGGATGAACATGACTGATAGTGGGAGAGCTCTTCATTGTCTACGCTCCTCATTTACGCTCATATCACAAGCGCCGTGTGGACAGTCAGCGTGAAAACAGCAAATTAAGCTGCTTAATGTTTCTCCAGTCGCATACAAATGGTTTTGTTATGGAGAAAGAAAAAAAACAAGGTTCGGAGTCAATAGCTTAGATTTGAACGGATTACTGAGAAGATTGTCTTTTAGGACGTTTTGCATATTTGTGTGTGGTGTCATTAGTTTTATTAAGCTCCGCTCGCACTTTCTCTCTCTGTTTTATTTTTTTCCTTTTTCCGTAGCATAACATACTGTTTTCTCTTTAAAGCTCTTATATTATATGCTGTACTCTGTATACATGAACATGTCGAAGCTGGAAGCTGAGAACATTTAATGGTTCCATATTTTAATAATCTTTAACAAGTTAACGCAGGTCTCAGAGCTCCCTCAAAGTGTGTGTGTGTGTGTGTGTTAATGCTTCAGCTAAATATTTTATATGTTTTAGTTCACCTCCAAATCTGCTGTTTCAGTGTCTATGCAAATGAGCTACTGATAAGCCACGCCCCCACCAGAGACCATCAAAGCTGAGCAACAACCCTGGGGGAGGGGCATTTTCTTTTATGATGCCTCATTAGGGTTAAAATCTGATTTGCTTAATTAAATTTTTTAAAATCTTTTTCTTTATGGTGCTCACACACACACACACACTGGAAACCTATCTAAATGTCTAAAACTGAAGAAAAGGTCTATTTTGCCTAATAGGTCCAAATTGAAGCAAGATTCCACACTGAAACACATTGAATAAGTTTATACTGTAAGATTAATAATGTGTGTAATGACTCTGGTGTTGAAGTTTTGTACAGTACAATATATTGTATGTTATTCTTGTGAGATGTCAGAAGGTGTTTGCTGTGCTGTTATCCTACAGTATGGGGAGGTTCTTATTGTTATTGACAGTGTAGTTACCACTGAAGAGACGATCACTGATTATAATAAAGTTGATTTTTCATCGATTCTAATCGTTAAGAAATTCCTAAAACTTGTCCGAGGAACAGACAATGTATCTCAAGCTGACCTGTACAGTAAGTCCCCTACATACAAGCGAGTTCCTTTCTGAGAGCTTCTTGTTTCATGAGTTCAACAAACATCGTCTAGTTACTAGGATACACAAGGATACTAACGATTGATGTTAAAAGTACAAGCGATGTCTGCCATCTTTTTACCTCGCTCCATTCTCTCAATTGTTTTCACTGTTGTCTCCATTATTATTGCTTGGCGCTTCTTAGCACACACACACACACACACACACACACACACACACACTGCTTTTACGCTCGCTTCCAGACATCCTGGGCTCGTACCGAACCCTAACCCTTGCAGAGGATGCACGATGTGACAGTGAACGCTGGATCTAACTTAAACGATGCATGTTCGTATCTTTGAAAGTTTGTAACTCAGATGTTCATATGTAGGGGAATTACTGTACTTTTGTTTGTATTAAAAAGTATTCATGTAAACCACAAATGAAGGAATGATCTTTATTGGTAAATACTTGTTGGTCTACAATGACAATGTACTTCTGCTTTCATAGTTGTTTCATGTTTGTAACATTAAAATATTCAGTATTAGATGCTTATGCAAGGAATCCTAGTTGATGTACATACAGTACCAGTCAAAAGTTTGGACACACCTTCTAATTTATTGGATTTTTTTTTTTATTGATTAATTTTCTACAATTCTAGAACATTACTAAAACATTTAAAACTAATGTATGTAAAAATTGTGTAATTAATTGTTATTTTAAGACTTGAAGGTCAGCTGTTCAGGGACGTTTCTTACAAGAACAGTGTTGTGTCGAGAGCGTTTTGCAAACCCATCAAGCTCCTTGATGAAACCCATGGTCTCCCATGAAGACCTTCCCAGGAAAACAAGACCAAAACTGAGCTCTGCTGCAGAGGAGAAGTTCATTTAGAGTCACCAGCCTCAGAAATCACCAATTAACAACCAGCACCTCAGATTAGAGCCGTTATGAAGCTTTACAGAGCAGAAGTAGCAGAAATACATCTCAATATCAACTGTTCAAAGGAGATTATTGTGTATTTTGGATAAACGCCTTCAGTATTGCTTTACAGTGTAGAAAGAAAGAAACATCAGGAAGTTAGAAGAGGTGTACAAACTTTGGGCTGTAGGTGTAATGTGCTCTTGGTATAGAGATAGGAAATAGTGGTGGGATTGATTTTCAGAAAAGAAGTTCAAAGTCCAAGTCCAAGACACTGTGCGGTTAATTGAACATTGATTAGTTTACTCAAACCCATGATCGATTATGGAATGGTTAATGACTCCCATCACCAGCAGTTCCAGTTTAATACGAGGAGACAAAAATCAACAACCTCGCCTGAGATTTTCCCACTATTTTTCAGCAGAATTATGCTTTTAAGTAGATACTTCACGCCCACCAACACCACCGTTTCTGAAAGCTAACTTTGGCAGTCAATAAAATGCTCTTAGTAAGACATTCACATATACTGATAAATACACAGATATGTGTAAGTCAAACATGGCGCTGAATAAAAATTGCGCCTTGGTGTAGGGACTGAATAACTAAACATATAATTGGTCATAAGGTCTAGTTTATTTCTATTGCTTTAGTACAACTTCTTTTTGCTTTGCTGCTAAAGCTTCAAGTAAACTGGCAACAACCTGAGAGACGAGATGCGATTTAATTTATTTATTTATTTATTTTAAAGTTGCTATGCCAGATAATTTAAATGTAAATTATCAAGTGATATTTAGGATCTAATCATTATAACACTCTTGCCTTTGCCCGTTAGTGCATGATTCATCAGTTTTCAGTGCCAGTACGTTGATAATATCTTGGCACTGGTATCACATCTGCTTTCCAGTATGAACTTGTCATATTTAGCCGAGGATTGACTGTGTGTTGGCGAAACATTGATGTGCCTTAACATCCTCTTCGCTCAGTTTCTCGGCTCATCACGGGCGTTCTCAGAAATAGCCGCATGTCAGCACGCCCTGGCTTTTTAAGATATTCCCTCATTTCCGAGCCGGAACGTTCTGATAATATATTCGTTCTGGATCTCAGTTAGTACATCGCGCGAATGTGTAGGTGGATGCTACATCTGTCTTTGTGTGTGTGCGTGATCGTGAATGTGAACAACCTGCTATATCTATTTTTATATCTGGGTGGATTTCTGTATTCATAAAGAAAGGAAATTCGTATTTTATAAGCTTTTAGATCTTCTCCAACCACAGATAGGAGACTACCTTCAAAAGAACTTTCACAGCATCCTTTTATTACAATGGATGGAAATAAGTCAAAGGTGGTCTGTTATTTCCAGACCCTAAAGGAATCCCATGAACATGCCTTATATACTGTACCGAATGCAGATGGTATTGATGAAAGGATATTTTTAACATTCACAGTGGTTGAATAGTCGTGTTTTTTTTCTTTTCTTCATAAAAGCAAAAACTGATTCAGAACTACAGTATGCTACAGTAGTAAAGATTACACACAAACTGCCCTGGATTTCCAGCTTCAGTGCTTTTTAAGGCAGGAAATGCATAAACATGTAGTATATTAAATCTGTCTATTAAGGATGACCAAGTGTTCAAATGCACTTGTGTGGACGCTGTGGTGAAATAGTTCTTTATATAAATAAGGATGTGCAGCATAGAAGCTTGTGTCCTCTTAGCTCTGTGATCAGACCTGCTTGGATGGAGGATGTGTTGTCTACAATAAATAAATTATTTAATTAAAATATAAAAAAAAAAAAACATCCGGGATTGGAGGGTTCTCCGGTCTGGGTCATGTCTGAAACCGCATATGAAGCGGACTTGTTGATTCGGCATGCACTGGGCTCGTACCGAACCATAACTCTTGCAGAGGATGCACGTTGCGCGCATGTGAAAATGAACGCTGGACTTGTGATCTAACTTCCACGATTGAACATGCACGAATGCATGTTCGTATCTTCGAACGTTTGTAACTCAGATGTTCATATGTAGGGGAATGACCGTACTTTTGTTTATTTTAAAAATTATCCAAGTAAACCACAAATGAAGGAATGATCTTTATTGCTAAATACTTGTCGAAACCGCGTATGAAGTGGACTTGTTGATTCGGCATGCACTGCTGATCTAATCTAGCTGAGTGGGATTGGATAGTGACGTGCAACCTGCAGCTCTTTCACACGGCTCTGGTCATGAAGGAAATTTATTTTACGCACTGCTTATTTTATTCAGGGTCACATGCCTACGACTGAACCCTGCCCCCAGGAGACTCACTAGGGCACTAAGCACGGCACACCGTGGACGGGATGCCAATCCATTGGGGCCACAAAAACGAACACACATTAACACAAGCCATATCAGCAAGCCAACACATTAACCCTACCTTTATCCGCGTCTATTTAGCTTTAAAGGGCACAAAATAACTTGGCCTAAAAAAAATGCAAATCTCTTACATATTTATACATAAAGTAATAGTGATGAAGGGAAATAAAAAAGACTTTCCAGAGCATTGTTTAGGCCGTGACTGTAGAATGGAGTTCATCCGGTTTACAATAATGTTCAGACTAACAAACTACTTCTAGCTTTTATAAATTTCCGCCTCATTAAGAACTTTAAACAATGATGGCAGAAAAGCTGAAACAATCCTGAAAAAAAAACACACAGTTTTCTGTACTTACATAATAAGAATAATAATAATAAAAGGTTGATATGAGTTAAATTCCTATATTTAACATTATTATGCAGTACATTACGTTTACACTGCATAATGACATTCAGTGACATTTCTTTAATGAATTTTAATCACTTCGATCAAAGCCACTTACAGTTTAATCTAGTCTTTAGGAGGTACGTCAGACTCGGGCCGCGATGACACCAGAGACCCAAAGCAATCCCAGGAAGTCAACTTTGACAGTATAATGAATTTCAGATGTTTCCTAAGTGCTTAGTTAATTACAGAAATGCTGAAACTATTTGAATTAGGGTGTATTACTAATCTGAAAGTAATTCCCATTTTGGCTTTTTCTTTTTTTGGTTTGTTTTTCTTAGCTATCGCAGACTGTCAAACACATTGTGTTGCTTAATGACTTTGGTTACCATGGCTACAGTCTGAACACGGATTACATTCATTCCAGCCACTGTGGCTGTGTTTTTACAGCCGTCCTTTCTCACCAGTCTCACTAGCCACTAGTTAATCTTTTAGTCAAATAGTCTCTGCAAACCCCGACTACACGAGAGTAAAGGTTGCACACACACACACACACACACACTCTCTCTGCTTCTTTTTCCCAACTCTAGATCGTATTTTCAGTAATCTGTCACACAGTAAATGTTATCCTTCAGCACAAAAATCTTTGACATCTCTCCCAGCCTTATCCATGTGGGTTTGTCAGAGAATGTGGACACACAGTTTACATCGCAGAAACATTTCTTCTCTCACCCATGCGTGTCAGCTTCATCATCTGTGTTCTCCTACGTTTAATGTGAAATGTGTGTATTTTTTCCACATCGTCTGCATTTAGTCATTACAGCCAGCTGAAACCTGCATTTGAAAATGTTACAAACTACACGACTGCTCAGATTTAACATCTTGATTCTTCAGGGCATGGGTGTGTAATTTTGTTTCTGGAGCCTAACATTAACAATCCTGACACTCGGCGAGGTTACTGATGCCCGAAAGCACGCCGATCATTTTCCGAAACTGTTAGAAGAAGTCTGCCTGGTTGCTTCAGGTAAAAGCACTAAAATAAGCATTCGGTGCAGGTCAAAGTTCTTAAAGAGTCTCAGCAGAACCTGAAAATCCCATCAAGGGCTCGTAAATGTCAATTTTTTTTCCCCTGCAATTACTGATTCTGTGGAGCTTTGCCTCATTCACACGTTTAACCAAAAAGTAAAATACTCCCAGACGAACACTGCAAATAGGCTAGTTTTGTATGCATAGCTAATTAATGTTAGCTCAGCAGGCTAGATAGTTACAAACACAAACTATCGTCATTTAAATAAATGATGAAAGTAGTGCAGCTTGAGTTCTTTTTTTTTTTTTTCCAGTAAATCACAGACAGCTGGATCCCAACTGATGGATGTAGAAAGAATTTTTAAAAGGGCAGAAACAGAGTCACACCATGATGACAGCAAGAGTGATGGATGTAAACGGGTAAAAAAAAGCATTGTTTATTCAGGAAGATGCTCTGCTTGAACAGTGCTAACCATGGACTGCTACACATCGCAGTTCTAAGCTGAGCCATCAAAAATGTGCTGAAAACAATGAGTGGAATTTCTGTCATATTTTCGGTGAAGCAAAACCACCATTGGGCGAAATAGTTGCTGCCTGATGGAGTTAAATGTGTTTAATGGATTTTTAGAGAACATTGAAGTCAAGAAACGACGTTTCTACACTTACTGCCACTGCAGTTACCACCGCATTAATGGACTACAGGTACGCGCCGCTCAACATCCATGACACGTTCTGTAAAAAAGGACATTATGACATTTGATTATTGTGTGAAAACCCTGTTAAATACTTAACAAAGCTATGTGGGATACTTTAGTTTATTCTTGCTCCTGCTACCTCCAGCACTGGTTTTGTTGCATTTACTGTAGGAGCAATGATGCACTTGTGCTAATACAGTATTATTGGAAGAAAATATTCTGGGATGATGCATTCCCTCCATCTCATTCTCTTTTGGGATTTCTGAACTTTACTATAACCTTATGGGACCATGTAGTGTCTATGCAGTCAGAAAACGCGTAGATAGCAGATGTTACACAGCACATACCTGTACCTTTGATAACACGCTGTTCTGAACTACTGATGCTGTAATCTTAAGATTTTGTTATGTTTTCAATGTTTCTCATGATCTTCAACAATCTTTGTGATTAAAAAGGTGGAGTGCTAGGAGGTGCAAGGTGACAGTGCTAACCACTACTTCGCTGTGCCACCATTTCTACAGTAATACTTCATGCTTTAAAAAAAATCGAAAAAGTTCTTATTTTTCTGTAAAACTGGCCACTTATTCTTAAAAGAAGGACCTTTGAGTAGCTTGTGATTAAGTCAAGTCAAGCCTACTCTTTACTTTGAGGCTTTTTTAAATAGTTGAAATGTCTTACCCGTCGAATCACAAAGCCGTCTAATTGGAGATCATGAGAGCTGAGATGTTCGGAGGGATGACGCTACCTTGTCCAGTGTCAATCAGATTTCCTTCAAGTGTTCAGCAGCTGTGTGTCACATCATAAGTGGTAGTTGTAGCTGTCTTCGAGTTACACTATATTGTATGGACAGAAGTATTTGGCCAGACCTGTTAATTATTCAATTCAGGTTCAGTCAATTAGGCCCCTTATCCCCAGTGAAGGACAATCGTAATGCTTCAGCATACCAAAGACATCTTGGACAATGCTATGCTTCCAACTTTGTGGTAACAGTTTGTTGAAGGCCCTTTCCTATTCTGACACGACTCCAACTCCGGACTTCAGTGTGGAAGAACTCGACCGGCCTGAACACAGAACCCTGAACACCTGAACTGGAATGGAGATTGTGAGCCAGGCCTTCTCGTCCAACATCAGTGCCTGCCCTTATAAATGCTCTACAGAATGAATAGGCAAAAATTCCCACAGAAACATCTTGTTGATGTCCTTCCAAGAAGAATGGACGCTGTTATAGCTGCAAAAGGGGGTCGACTCCATATTGAAGTGTATGTATTTGGATACAATGTCATTGCAGGTTTGGCCAAATACATTCATCGATATAGTGTATTTTGCAGGAATTGATAAAAAAATAACCATATTGTGGGTAAACATATTCTGATATGGAAATATTTGTGACAAACCAAAGAGCCCAGTTGATGTGTGCATATTGTAGGTGTGTGTGCATGATCTGGGCTGATGATGTTTTTGGTTCCTCACATGCACATAGAAACATTTTCTTTTTACCCCAAATTTTCTTTTGCTCACGCTGTGTTAGAGATTGGTTTAAAATACTTTTAGGAAAGCAAAACAACTTTACTGGAGGTGCTAACTGCGAAGTAGATGGGCTGAAGTGGATCAGATTTCAACCATATGGATTGAATATTTCAATATTAAAGCTGATTATCAGATTAGGAAGTGATTATCAAAATAACTCGGAGGAGCAGGTAATGCACACAGAATGTTGTTCCAGGAGCGACTTGGAGAGATTACCTTCATCATCGAGTGACCAGTTCACTCTAATCTTCAGAAAGATACAAGAAAAGAAAAGAATAAACTACATATACTGTACTGTAAGTAATCACCGGATGGTGGAAGAAAACAATAGAGGTGAAAACAAAAAAATCGAGCACTGTGAGTAGGATGCTGTGGAGAGGATCAGCGGGAGGAAAAGGGGGTCGAGATGAAGAAGAGGAAGAAGAAGCAGCTTCCTGCTTTGATGTAATGTGTTCTGTGTTTATATGAGCTCTCCACGCTTTGATGCTGTAATGTGTCGACACTGGAGCACTGTGTCATGGTGTTTTGTGCAGCTGAAGGCATCGATAGCGCCCGCCCACGTTCCAGTACCATCCGCACGCTCATGATGAGCAAGTCTCGTGTTCGGAGACTGAAGATTTCACCTTCTACCACCTCACTTCATCTTGGCCTTCAAAATGGCTTCCTCGTGTGATATGCGGCACGGTAATTAATTACCCCGCTGTTGATTTAAACCGTCTGTCTTTGCCATTATGTCTCATTTACAAGTGCTTAGATCTTTTCCTACAGCTCAACTCTGGCAGGATTAATTCTTTCACAACATGAAATCACAAATTGAAGAAGTGCAAACAGGATTATAATTATTGCAGAAATTTTCTTTTATACTTTTTTTTTTTTTGATGATAATTTTTAATATTTTTTAGTTTTGTGACCACCAGACCACTCCAAGAATATCATCCCCCAATTTTTCCTTCTCTCTCTCCCTCTCTCTCTCCCTCTCTCTCTCTATGCTACAGATGCTTCAGCTTTGGGCACATGGCCCGAGGCAGTGCAACGTGAAGCATCTGAGAAAAAGTGCACTTATAAAGACGCAGCTCTAAACTCCTCAAACCACAAACGGATAATCATTCTGACGCCCGAACACTAAAAAGGGCGATTCCGTCAGGGTTGAAAGGTCGCTTTGGAGATCGGCCAAACGCTGACATTTAAGGAGATGCCGGTAATGTCGAGAGCGGATAACAAAAGCAGTGATGAGCCCGTGGCCTACAAGGACCATCGATATAATCCCCTGACAACAGATGCAATTACGCACAAAATATGAGCTCAAATAACCTTTGCGCTTCCCTTTTTAATTAAACTAAACCTGACTTATAATGCAATAGAAAGGAAAGCTCGCTCCTTACCCTAATTTGGCATCCTATAAGATTTCACACTGTTCCTCTTTATGCATTTCTTCATTTTTTTATACAACATTCAGAATCAATCTCCGTCTCGAGAGCTTTGTCTATTACCAGGTCTTGCAACATTTTTTCAATCATCCAGATCATTCAGAAATGTCTACAAGTCAATCAAGGCTACTTGAAATGTTTTGCTTTCGTTGTTTTTTTTCTGACTTTTTTTAAAATAATTGATCCAATTCCAGCAAAAAGGTTATGAAGCATCTCAGGCAGAACATTTCCAAACCATTAGTTACGGCTTGTACTGTTCTGAAAATAAACCCTTGCAGTTACACCATGTGCCGGAAAGTTTCACATCTTCATGCTTTATAAAAAAATGTAAAAAAAAAAAAAATTTGCTATTCTGGTATTTGTTAGGAATTTGCAGTTTGTATTTATGAGATTGTGTTGTTTTGACGTTGTTTAATGTATGTTATTATGTCTATAATAATAATAATAATAATAATAATAATAATTCTATCTGACATTTTGTAATATGCTGCAGTGTATATGTTGTGTACATGCCACTGCATACTGTATATCCTGAAGAGGTTTTGCACAAACAGATGATATTCAGAATTAATAATACCGCATACTGTAGATATGCAGCAATATCTGAAACAAAAAGGGGAATATTAACCAGTTTTACATCATACAGCCGCAGGACTGCAGCACTTATCAGAAGAAGGACGTTCTGTTTGAAACTTTGTGTTTCTCTGGAAACTCAGTATCCTGTGCTGAAATTTGCATTGACCTTACAGAGGGTCAAAACTTTATGGCTTATTATCTTTCTCATTATACTATACTTCCAATATGTAAGGAATAAAAGAAAGGCTAACCTGTATTTGAAGAAACGTCTTGAAGATTCTACTGAAGCAGACTCGAGTGGAGCGACTGTCTAAGGTTTATGCATCATTCTGCAGAGGGTCAAGAGTTCAAATCCGAGCCAGCCAGGGCCGGGAATCCAGCAGAGCGGAAACGGACCAGGCTTCAGGACTTGCCTTAACGAATGTAAGTAAAGAATAGCTTTCTGTACTTCTTTTTAATTATAATGTCCGATGATGACGCGTGTACACCGGTTTAAACTTAGCACAGTAGCTTCCTCAAGATCATGCTTGGCTCTTGTGTGTCTCTATATATACACGGAGGAAACGGCCACAAATAAGCAATTACATGTATAAACACCAGACGTGTTAAGACGGGTTTGTGAGGTCATGAGTGGGAGAGATGCCTCGATGTGTATTTACAAAGAAATGGCAATCATGATTTTTTTTTTCTTTTTTAAATAAAATTACATGTTCTTTTTTTCTCTCTCTGTATTGAGACTTGAGACCCCCGAGTAGCGACTGCATCATTTCAGTATACGCTGCTGAACTGACCGTCAGATAATGAGGAGACATTGTGGCTCTCATGTGGTGTGAAAATGATACCATTGACCCTGACCTGTTAAAGCTGAAGAAACAGATTTTTCTTTTTCTTTTTCTACATTTGCCCATTATTGTATCAGCAGCTACACCGTTTCAACCATGATTAGCAAAATGGCTACTGACAGCAGGGGGGGAAAAGGGGCTTCCTGGATCCCTAAGGAACAAAAATACAAAAACTAGCGAAATGAATGAAATATGTCGTACGGTACAGTACATGTTAACAAGTAGCATGCATAGCGGTTTGGTGTTTAGAGCTGTCGCGTTGCATTTCCAGGCATTGAGGTTCAGATCTCGTCTTGGTGTTTGTGTATGTGGAATTTGCATAATGGGTTTCCTCCAGGTTCTCGGGTTTCCTCCTAAAATCCAAACACATGTCTTGTAGTCTGATTAGTGTTTCCAAATTGCCTGAAGAGTGTGTGTGTGTGTGTGTGTGTGTGCGCTCATAGCCTGGGATAGGCTAGCACACCGTCCAGGGTGTGTCCCACCAGGGTGTGCCCTAAGTTCCCTCTCATAAGATAAGATAGATTTCTGAATGTTTTGATTGTTTTTACAAGTAAAATTATGATTATACTTTGAGAAATTGATAATGTTTGTAATATCTTTGGGTGGCTGGAACGGATTATCTGCATTTACATTATTTCCTATGGGAAAATGCGTTTCACAATACAACATTTCACCTTAAGGACTCGCCTCCGGAACGGATTATATTAAATTTGAGATAAAGCATAACTGCGAATAAATATGCAGATAAATAAAAATAAAAAAATCTGCTTATTTTAAAAATAATGTGATCATAAATGAATTGTGTAAATTAAACACAAAAACAATAATATTCACCACATGTTTACAGACATCTGAGACATGTTGCTTAATAACGACCATGGCAGCGGCTCAGAGTATAAATTCGTGACTTACATCGTTTTTTTTTTGTTTTTTTTTCCCCCAGCCATCTAACAGTACCCGAGTGTACCACTTACCTGGACACTCCACAGCTTTAAAGCTCTTACCTGCTCACACAGTGGGGTCAGCGCACTTAAATACGAAAGTGTGAAACCCATAAAAAGCGCCAACACTTTTATTTCAACTGCTAGAGAATTGGCTCCAGTTTACCATACAGTACCAACAAGAGACTCCCCTCAATCAGCGCCGCGTTCCAGTTAGTGCGCGGCTCCGCTCTTCCACTCTCATCAGCTTTGTCTGTGTTCACGACGCTGTGACGGGCTGCTGGCGTTGAGAGACCGTTAGGAATGTGGCGGCGAGAAGGACATGAGAAAAAGTGCGAGGACTTAATGGGCCGGTGATAAAAAAGAAATGTAGGGCAGACAAATAAAACTGCAGCTCCACCAAGTCATTTTAATCTAATTTGAATATTTGACATCGTGTTGAAGGGGAAAAAAAAGGGTCAGGAACTCACAAGGCCTGTTGCTTGGTTACCTTTTCAGTGCACTTTTCTTTTTTTTCCGTGTGTGTGTGTGTGTGTGTTTATAAAAACGGCATGTGCAAAATGAGCAAATCACTCGAGCTGATTTGGGATATTAATTTAATCCATGTCAAGCTTGATTCAGTCCTGAAAAGGTCACCGTCATCTTCTGCATTACAGCATGGATGCCGGCTCGGCCGTATACCTGCTAATAAAGACTTTCTCAGCAACGCTGCTGTTATTATTCCGTATAAATAGCTGGCGTTCTGCTCAGAGCAGTAAAGAATGTCAGACAATGACCTGTGTACGTACAGCACAGAGTAAAAGTCAACACACATTCCCATGCTTTTCTTTATTATAGAGTGTAATTAGCTCGAGACGAGGGGTTCTTTCAGGGGCAGGTGTTCTTATGAAAACAAAACAAAAAAAAAGTGTTGGGAGGGGGGGGGGGCATCTGTCGCACAGTCTGGAATAATAAACCACAGTCGGGCTGCTGATGTAGATGTGAGCTTTATTGGAGAGGTTTTATGTTATGGCTACATACCGAAATATGTTTTTCACTCCACGTATTATAAATGTGAAGACGGCTTGCCATGCACCATCTGTCTCCGTCTGTCTCTCACCTCCCTTCATCAGGTAGACACAGATGCTCCCTCCCTAGCTGCCTTCTCACTTAAATTTTCTTTTAACCCTTAAATACCTCAATACCTCGCGTGATTTATGAACGCCGCTCGTATGTACTGTTGCAGTCGCACATCACAGATGCTAAATCATACTCGATGTCATGCTGTTGGAGGAAAAATAACCAGCGATAGGGTGATGTAAGGAACCAGGCTGAAACCTTAACCACGACTTGCATTAACATGTCTGCTAAGTGACTTCTTGGTTAGTGTGCTGGTGGTTTACATTAGGCTACCAGTTGGTTAAGATACAAGGTGGTAGCTAATCGGATTAGATTGGATCGATCAGATTTAGGGCAGGTGAGACTTGGATATAGCAGAACATTCCACCTGTTTTCCTTGAAAAAGTCACACCTCTTCTTCTTTATACTTTTCTCTGCTTAAAGTTCTCACCTGTCCATATTACAGAAGTCTTCTAGATGTTTTCACCAAAATCTAATCTACTCTTTCCTTTGTTGTTGTTGTTGTTGTTGTTTTACTTCATCATTTTTAGGTACCTCATACCTCATTGCCTTTATCTACCTCATCCTCTCTTGTGACTGAGGCTTTTTCATGACATCACCTGACAACAGCTGTTTTCCGTCTCTTTAACCTTGTTCTCAACCTTTTGGTGTTTCTGAGCTCACCAGTGTCGTCTTTCTTTTTTTAAAATGTAGCTGTTTTAGCCGTAACGAACACATCTCCTTCCTGTCTGATTGAGTTTAATTAGATTTATTTCATCCTAATCGTGGCTTGCTTTACTGCCAGAGACAGCTCTGTAAATGTCACACTTGAGATCAATTGTAGACCTTTTAGTATCTGTTGTTCTGAGCCATGGAACAACTCAGTACTTCGGTGCCTTAAAGAGGTGAGAACTCATCTACACATTTCTATACCATTCACCCGGCGCGATTGTAAATTCCCCAAACGTCTGAAGCGTCAAAGACAAAGCATGTATGAATTATTTCATGTCTTGGTGTAGACAGTTAAAAAATAATAATAATAAAATAATTGATGTTTAAATATTTATCAGATTGATTAAAAGCTTAGATGTTTGAAACAAACAAACAACCAAACAAAAACAAACATTAATTTGTATGTTGCTTTTTTTTTTTTTGCTCCATGTTTGGAAAAGCCATAGTTTTATTTCAATTCAGTTTAAGCGTTATTAACCTGTACTGAAAGGGGCATGTTTGATGAATTTCCAGGGAAAGGGCTGTGACCAAGCACCCGCTGACTCATCGTCTGAGTAAACACTTAGCATAGTTCGCCGGAGACGTAAATTCGCCGAAATAAAGAAATGGTTCTCCTTAAGGAAATGAACCCTGAACAGGTTGACCATCAGGATAACCGGATAATAAGAAATTCATGCTTAGGGAAATTCCAGTGTGTTAATTAATCAATTTGTCACGGGCTTCACCCTCAGAGCACACACTCGCCCCTGCGAGAGCCTTCTGATTCCCCTCTGCGCGGATCTTTCTTTACATTAACACACTCCGTTATGTTGATTCCTGTCTTGCGGTAGAAAATAATACTCACCGTTAGTCCTGCTGTGTCTTATGCGTTCTGTTCCCCGCCTTGTTCTTGTTTCTTGTCGAGTAATCCTTCGTTCGTGGTTTCATTTCACTTATTCAATAACGTTACAGAGATCAACGATTCTTTTTTTTTTGTTTTGTTTTTTGGATTAACCTGCTATTAAGTTTTGTAGATGAATAAACGAGTCGCTCATGTCGGTCCCCCGTGCTTGAATGAGTTTATTGACGCCAGGAGAGACACGCAAACATGTTATCTGTCAGAAAGGACTCTATATATTTAAGTGATAATTTATCCAATGTATTTCACGCATTATCAGTTTAAGTCTTAAGGTGGACATTTGTAGGGGAGGGTGTTCGTATGTATACTGTGATAGTGAGGCGGGGCGTATGCTGAGCTAAGTTTTGCCATGATAAACTAAAGTTTTGCAAGATATTTGCCTCAGCAAAACAAAACATTTTCAGCATCCAAGTGACCGAGTACTTCTGGTTACGTGTACATCCGGTTGTGTGTACGTCGGGTGGGCGATCGAAACTCGTTTTCATCAGTTGAAAGCCAAGTGAAGCAAGTTTACTTTTTTTTTTGCGGGGATTTTTGCATTCTGTGCAAGATTTAGTTAAAACACAGCACCATGGGTTCTAAAAATGTTATCAAGGACGGTAGCAAGAAGAAATGGGAGACGCTTTCAATTTGGTTTTTAAAGCAGCCGGTGCCAAGAAGAATCATAAATTAAGGTTCAGTGCTGTTTAGTGTCTATTTATTTTATATTTTACTTCATTTACATGTCTTTTCTAAATGTTTTGATTGTTTTTATATGCAAAAATATGATTATAGTGTTGGAAATTGGTAATATTGGTAATATCTTTGGGTGACTGGAACAGATTATTGGCATTTACATTATTTCCTATCGGAAAATGCATTTCGATAACGCTGTATATATAGATAAATAAAATACAGTATATGTGTAAAACTGATTTTGAGTCACTGCCAGGTTTCATCACAGTCATGAATATTAATATGCAAACATTCACTGGTAATTAATACTGATTAAAGTCCAGCTTGGATAAAT
Source organism: Clarias laeviceps (assembly GCA_030014305.1). Classification (NCBI taxonomy): domain Eukaryota; kingdom Metazoa; phylum Chordata; class Actinopteri; order Siluriformes; family Clariidae; genus Clarias; species Clarias laeviceps. Next base: position 2,003,959 of record JAQMYJ010000009.1, on the reverse strand, counting down.
TCTAAAATCAGAAGGTGTTGATTAATCTTCTGTTACATCAGCTCATTTGTTTATTTTGAGATCCATTGTTTTAAGAAAAAAACCCTATTGTTTAAAAGTATGTGCATCCCTCAGACCCAAACATTATCTCTGTTAAACAGCAAAAGACAGATTTTTTGGGCCAAACTCCTTGTGTCACGTACATCTGTTACTACAAAGAAGATAAACCATTTTATTATGTTCTGGTGAAATCCTGAAGAACAAAGAGTGGAAGTTGTATAGATGAACCAGGAAGTGTTAGCTCAAGAGAAGGGTGTATGTGAGTGTGTGTGTGTTGGGGGGCGGGGAGGGAGAGAGCAAATACATTCATATCAAATCCAGCAGGGAACAGGAAGATAGTAGCACGAAAGATTCAACACATTAATATCAGATCCGAGAGGAAGAGAGAGGAATTAACTCATTCTATGTCAAACATCTCTTACAATTACTCAATCATAGAGTGTTTGTCCTAGCCTAAATAGTCAACTCTGTTCAAATCCATTTACCATCATTCCAGCCGTATAGATGAAATATCATGAGACAATACGAGGCCTCGAGAGACCTTACCCTCCGAAGCACAAATAATACAACAATGAGGGAAAGTAATAATGACAAGGGCGGCGCGAAGGACCGAATCGGTGTGAGCATAAATCAGTTTAGTTAAGTGCGCAGAGATGAGCAGACTGTGTAAATTACGCAGGACTGTAAATCATTGCTAGTAGGGGCAGATCAGAGCCGTGACACGTAGAATTTATAGATAACCACCGCGTTAGGAAAAAAAGGACAGATCTGAAAAGGGCTAATTGAGGCTGGTGCAAAAGATACACTGTGTAAGAAATGAAACATGTCACATCATGCAGTTTTAATAAAATAATCAGTGATGAAGTGAATTACTGGGAAAACCCTGCCTACTAAATTCTACAGCACTCTTGTTACACACTAGTCTTCCACAGTGCTGATTGGAGAAAAAGCTGTTGATTTATCTTTTACCACTGAGAGTAGTGCAGCTATGTTATATTAATACGCTCATTCTAATGGATCAGCTCATTCACAGGGACTAGCATCACTTGGGCACTGCATAGTCAGATTAAAAATATCTGTATGTTCACACGGTGAAGGAGGCATTTGTATAACGTTCAGGGAAGGAGTCTCCAGGGTCGATTTGAAACACTCAGAGGCTTCTTCATGGTTGTTTACAGCAGCTATGACATAACTCCCGCAGGAACTCTGAGGTTCTGTGAGCATTGTAAATCATGTTCTGATGACATCCAATGTCAGGATGAGGGTGTTTTGAAAGTTAAAACAACTTCAAGAAAATGATGTTGAGATAACATTGAATGAACCACCTACATGCAGCGTTGCAAACACAACCTCAAGACTAAATGAAATCGCAACCTTTATTTGGGGTGTTTATGCCGATTCACATCGACTCCATGCTGCCCTCCTCAATGGACGATGCCATCTCTACCACACGCCATCTGGCCCTCACACACCTAGACAAGAAGGACACCTATGGTTGAATGCTGTACATAGATTTCAGTTTAGCATTCAATACTATCATCCCCCAACACCTGATCAAGAAGCTGAGCCTGTTGGGAATGAACACCTCCCTCTGTAACTGGATCATGGACTTTCTGACCTGAAGGCCTCATCAGTGTCAGTGCGGATCGGGAACTGCACCTCCATCACCACCACACTGAGCACTGGGGTCCCCCAGGGCTGTATGCTCAGTCCCCTGCTGTTCACAGTTTGCTGATGACATGACCGTGGTGGGTCTCATCAGCAGAAATGACAAGTTAGCATACAGAGAGGAAATGGAGAGGCTAACAGACTGGTGTAAAGACACAACTTGTCTCTGAACGTTGCTAAAACAAAAGAGATGGTAGCTGACTTCCGGAGAACACAGAGCGATCACTCTTCGCTAGACATCAACGGCTCCTCTGTGGTTTGGTCAACAGCACCAAATTCCTGGGTGTCCACCTAGAGGAGAACCTCACCTGGTCCCTCAACACCAGCTCCTTGCACAAGAACAGCGTCTTTTCTTCCTGAGAAGGCTGAGGAAGGACTATAGAGGGACTATCGAGAGCATTCTGAGCAGCTGCATCACTGTTTGGTTTGGGAATTGTGCCATCTCGAACCGGAAGACCCTACAGCAGATAGTGAGGACAGCAGAGAAGATTACCTAAGTAAAAAAAAAAAGTATAAATCCTCACATGCCAAAGCATACTTAAGTGTAGTATAGAAATATACTTTATTATATCATACAGTACACACAGTGTTGTATGCTACTGTATTGCAAATGTTTTACCAGTACACTAAAGGTATTTAGATAATTTACAAATGCTGAAAGTATTTTCTACACTATAACATGATTTTGAAATACATTACATCAGATATTATGAGGCCGATTTTAATCATGAGTTCAACAGATTTAATTTGGTTACAAAAAAAAGCAGTCCTAGAGTTTATTTGTGTTCAATAAAACGTCAGATTGTCTCACAAACAAAAATTTAAACTGTTGTCTGAACCAAGACAGACATTAGTATTAGAATATACAGTATTAGTTCAAACCTGGGCTGGAATTCACAAAGCTTCTTAGAATTCTCTCAGAGAGCTCCTATCTTAGCTTAAAAAGTCATAGCTGGGAGTCCTAGACTAAAAGTGATTTAAGAAACTTCTCATAGCAACTCTGAGGAAGAAAAGTACAAAAACCTTTATCTTAGTGAGGAGGTGTGGTTGACCCCACTGCTACGGATGATGCAGCGACTGTTGGTTGATAAAAATAACCTCTGACCTCTGCAAAGGTCTTGAAATGCGCTCATTGTGAAAATAGAATATTTATAGGCTAAATATCTTGAAGATAATTAAACAGCCATATATTGAAAATGTGTCTACTTTTGAAGCAACCAATTTCCACGTAGTGGTTACTATATTTAGGTTCTTACTTTTATTTACTACAGTATATTGATTTTATTACTTGTAAGCCATTTCAGATTGATGGGAGAAAATGGCTCACATTTTACCAATTTACATGATTGTATGACAAGTCTATTTAAGTAGCAACTTTTAGGCTTAAGAAGCTTTGTGAATACCGACCGAGGGACCGTATTCACAAAGCTTCTTAGAATTCTCTCAGAGAGCTCCTATCTTAGCCTAAAAAGCCTTCTTAGACTAAGCTGGGATTCTTAGACTAAAAGTGATTTAGAAAACTTTGAACTCTGAGTAAGGAAACTACAAAAACCTTTATCTTAGTGAGGAGGTGTGGTTGACCCTGTTGCTAGGGATGAAGCAGCAATTCAAGCACTGTGATTGGTTAATAAAAAATAACCTCTGACCTCTGTAAAGGTCTTGAAATGCAGTCTTTGCGAAAATAGAATAGAGGATAATAGTGAAACAATAATGACAGTGAAATAATAATGTTTGTATATAATGAAATTGTATAATCATGACTACAGGCTACTTTATGCTAATTTTCTGTTATAGGCTAAATGTCAGCCAAATGTTGAAAATCTGTACTTTTGAAGCAATCAATTCCCGTACAATATTTACCATACTGATTATATTACTTGTAATCCATTTCAGATTGATGGGAGCAAAATGGCTCAACTTTTATCAATTTACATGATTGCAGGACAATAAAACAACAAGAATATCAAACTGGACAGAAGAGCAGTGTTTACATTTAGTCTTTGGAGAATATTTCTACCATTTTGTCCTCTGCTACCCAAGTAAAAAAAAAAAGTATGCTACGTATACTAAATCCTAGCGTGCCAAAGCATACTAAAGTGTACTTGCTCCAGACTAACGACTAGTAGACTTGAAGTTTGCTATTTTGGAGCAACTAATTTTGTACTAAGTGTATTTAAGTTGT
>JAQMYJ010000009.1:1981942-1993405 GCA_030014305.1 Clarias laeviceps | reverse complement strand
ACTTTATCTTTTCTAATTAATATCTATTGGTGCAGGTGTTTGTTTACATTGAGACAGCAGCGCATTAGTAGATTATTGTAAAGTAGATTATTAAATCCAGCACATAACTGTTCATAACATCACTTTTTGACAACATTTTGATTTATGGCACAGGAATAACTTCAGGCAAGTACCTATGTACTGTCAATGTTTCTTTGAATTCTGTCCAGCCAGTTTTGCATGATGCTGTGTAAAACTGGCTGGACAGACATACAGACATACATAAAGAACATTTTCTGAGACTGGACAGAATTCAAAGAAACTTTGACAGTACATACAGTAGGTACTTGCCTGAAGTTATTCCTGCGCCATAAATCAAAATGTTAGATAGATAGATAGATAGATAGATAGATAGATAGATAGATAGATAGATAGATAGATAGATAGATTGATTGATTTTGGCTTCACTGCACAAGACAAACTTTGCTCAAATTAAGAAAAAAAAGAAATGACCAAACAGACTTTAATTAAAAAAACTTGACCGATTTCCGTTTTCCTGATTTATACTGTACTCCCCTCATTCACATCTCTTTCGTTGTTCTTTAGTGTTCCAACGTATTTAGAAGAACACAAAACGAGTGGCCTTTCCTGTCTAACTAGCCCAGCATTTACTAAAGTTGCTAAGGTGACAAGACTTTGAGACTGTCAGAGTGGTGACCCTGAACACCACAAAGACCACGCAGTTAATACTAGATGTCAGGAGGAAACGTGGTACAGTAGGTACTGCATTTGGTGTCTCTCTCTCTGCATAAAAGGGGAACGAGTGATAAGGGTGCAGATCTTCATGTTTTTGTGGGTCTTGATATCCAAGCACCTCCCCTGATCAGCCAACACCACAGCAACTGTCCAGAGGCACAGAAAAGACCACACTTCCCGAGAATGCTTTAGAGACACAACCACTAAAAAGAAGCTGCGGGCGGCCTTCTACCAGGTGGCCACAGAGAGCCTACTAACTAACTGCATGCCGGAGTGGTACAGTATGCAGGCTGCTCTGCTGTAGATAAGGAGGCACTCCAGAGAGTGGTGAAGACTGCAGAGAAAACTATAGACTGTCCACTAGCCTCTCTGGTGGACATTGACACTTCACACTACCTCAGCAGAGACATGAACTTCAGCAAAGTTTCCACCCACCCAGGTCACCATCTGTTTTGAACTTTTGAACTCTGGCAGGCGCTACAGCTCAGCCGAGACACACACCTCCAGATTTACCGACAATTTGCGTTTAAAACAAGAAAATGAACTCAAATGAGTAATTCCTATTATTTATTCTTTTTAATGTTCTAATGATTCCTTCAGTGGTGTTTGGCTGTGTTTTACTGTTCACCCCATGGAGTAGCCTATCCCAGTGAACTCGAGGCATAAGGCAAAGGGTGCACAAGTATGCATGTACACACACACTACAGGCAGTAGGGGGACACCAATTAGCCTAATCTGCATGTCTTTAGACTGTTGGAAGAAACCTGGAAGAAACCCACTAAGCAAACTCTACGCACACGGACCTGAGGTGGGAGTTGAACTCTCAACTCTGGAGGTGCAAGGCCACAGTGCTAACCACTACGCCACATACAGTAAATGCCTAGGATAAGTTCCAGGGCTTGTCTAGTGGTAGCTAGGCTGCTAGGTTTGCATTAGCTTGGATGTGGCATAGTTTGTAAACTCAATTACAGAGCACTTTCCATTCCTAAATCCTTGTCAAGTTGTTCTTAAATGGAAACTTGGCAAGAATATCCTACCCACTAACGCTAATCTGTTCTTCATATTCATAGTATTGAGAAACAGCCCAGAGTTAAAGGCCTGTGCATAAAGACACTCTGTCAGCTCTGGGATTGGAACTCACAAACTTCCTTGCTCGTGAGCATTTGACATAAAGCGAGCTTCCTGGTAGGAGTCCTGCATTGACTTCACTCAAGCTTTACAGCATTTCTCACCCCCTTGCTGGACTCTGCTAAGTGAAACAAAATCAATTCTGTATCTCAGGTGTCTAAGTGTCCTTTCAGAACCCAGCGGTCTCCCATACACATACACTCTTACTCTGCCTCGACCTCCCATCATCCGCGGTTTGGCCCTGTGCTAGGGCAGGATTACAGCAGGTCTCCAGCTAGGACATGGCATGCGGTTTGGAGCGGTTCCAAGGCACTCATGTGTAATAGAACCTGCGGAACATTATACGGCATATTGATGGCCTTTAATGGCATGGCAGCTCAGATACATTTTCATCATTGCACAGACACACAAGCTGCTCAGGGCTTCCTTTTAGAAAACTGGAACACAAGCACAAACTAGCCTCCCAGCTACACTGACAAACACACACAAGCGCACACAGTGGCAGCAAACAGGTGCCTCCACATTATTGTCAGGTCCACTAGGACGAGAAATCCCTCGTCTCCTGAACTAAAAATAATCCCAGAGGTGAGCTGAGTCTAATTAAAAATCAGAGGCCAGATGTTTCGCCTTTGCTGAGTCTTTTCCCCAATGTTTCTTTTTGGCAGCTGCTTCTTTCTCTCTCTCTCCTCACTGTTCCTCAGCACAACACAGACTTGGACATGCAATAAAGCAAATTCACCTGCTTTCATGTTCAGCCAAGAATTAGGCTTGTTCTCTTGCTGATAGCGCCACACTTTCTAACTGTACCTCGATCCCAATCTCTGCAACGTAAGTAGAGTTTCACCATTTTATCATTTTAATGTGGGGTTATTTTTGGCAACCGTCCAAAGTGCGGGACCAGCTCTGCCTCCAATCGCGTAAATGAGTCCTTTCTGAGCCGGTCTCTCCATAAATAAGGTGATTTAATTAAACCTGAGGCAAGGGAATCCAGCAGCTGAGATGGAGGATGACTTCTTCTTTTCTCTTTTTTTTTTTTTTTTTTGTTTTAGAACAGTTTAAATAATAGCTTTAATAGCTGTGCTCTATACCCTCGGTAGAATTACTCACTGCTCCAGACACCTAACTCGGCTCATACAAACAAACAGAACTGTGAATTTCTGCAGGCATCTGAAAAGTAACTGTATTGCTGGTACTTTTTATTTATTTTATTTTTTATAAACCTTGGGGGTGGCGGGTTTTGGAGAGATCGACCAGTTGGAAAGAATGCAAGTAGCCCATAGGAGGTAAACTGGGAAAGGTGTGTGCTCGGAATGAGAAATCGAGCCGCCCTGATGCTGATTTGTGAGTCATGGTCTTAATCAACCAGCTGACTTGTATTGCTCTCGGCGTGCATTCTTTTTCCGATCTAACCTCCGAACATCATCTCCGGATACTCCTAGGTGTCGCTTTGACAAACGATCAGTGTTTCTGGACTAAACTGCTTTACACGGCTCCCCCAGCAGGCCTAGCTCCCCAGGCTCAGGGTTTTTTCCTCGCTCCTGTGATCAACCGTTATGGTATGTGCACAAAAAAAAAAAAAAAAGAAAGAAAGAAAAATGTCACCAACAAGGAAACATGAGCTTGAAAGTCATTAAATGGTGCACAGCAGCACTTCCTGAGTTCTGCGAGAACCCTGAAGCCAGAGACTCGCTTGGCTCGCCTTAGTCATTCTTCATCACTTGTCACCTTCGTTCTTTCCTCTTCTCGTTCGGGAAGTGCCAGACGCGATCAATACGATGGTGCTCCCTGAGTCTCGGCGTGCCACCGTGACATCCTGAGAAGTGCTGAAGTGGCCTAGAGTTGAACTCTAGATACAGTTCTCCATGTGTGCAAACACACACATACACACTTCACTTTCTTGCCGGCTGCTAAAGGAATATTTATGTACATCTCTAGATCTGCGCCTTAGGCCTTGGTTCTATGAGTAGATGCCTTCCATCGGTAGGGTTACAGATGGCTGTTGGACCCTGGCTTTCTGAGCATGAGAGAGAATATAAGAACAATGTTCTAGTGTAGACTCTGGTACAAGTTGGGTTTGTTTTCTTCTCCTTCTTCTCCTTCTTCTTCTTCTATAACGGAAGAAATGAAACTACTGTTCTTAATGTAATCCCTCACAAACCACAATGTCCCAAAATATTCAGTTGTGGTTATGAAATTCTAACAACCTCACTGCTTAAAATAATTAAGTCCATACATCATAGTATAATTGGTCCAGTGATTATACTCATTTTTGAAGCTTTCTGGCAAAGTTGAGTTTATCCTTTGATAATTAGCATCTCTCTGCAAGAAGCTTAAAAATAAACAGAGGTGTTAGTAATGTGTGAAGAAATAATTCCATGCTTTGATAACAACAGGACACCCTCAAGCAGAGAAACAGCAGCACTCTGCAGCTAATTAAAGGAGGATTTGGCTGGAAAGCTAGGCTATCATTCCACATTATGCACAGATTTATTTATGACGGTGACTCCGTTCGGAGTATTGGGCCGAAAAACGGTTTGGGGAGCGTAGCTTGCCTAGTGCCTCATTACTGTTACAAAGTGGTAATGTGCTTTAAAAAAATATATAAATCCCCATAATAGTCTGGTTTCACTGTAGCTCTGGTGCAGAGATCATGAGCCTTGCTGTCTTGTTGGTGTTGCTTCAATGGCTGCCATCAGTCCCAGATTAACTCTCCTTTAGCTCCACTAAATTGTTCACCAAATCTCATTTTTGCCGGGTGACATCGCAGAACTCCAGTAAATGAAGGATTGTTTCACTTCTCCAAGCCAATATCGTTCGACGCCCCCGATGAAATAAACCCGGTTGTAATGCATAAACATCATTAACGTGCTCAATCATCTACCTCCCACGTAACAAAGCACTTTAAAACAATCACTGTCTTCTGCTGAGAGCTTACCACGCCCACAACCTGCTGGTATTACGTTACAAAAAAAAAAAAAAAAAAAAAACAGCCCAATAGCCTTGGTGCTAAATTTCTCAGCTGGGAGAAAAGAAGTAGCGGCGTGATTTAGGCAGCTGCTTTAATGCTGAAGCACGTTTCTCCATAACCATAAACAAGAACATGTCCGCTCCCGGAGAGACACTCCATAATCAGGTGCTCTACTCCAGCAGAACAGAGACTCAAGTGCCTATCCACAGAGGCCTCCCTTTCTCCATCGCTCTCCCTCTCGCTCTTTTTCTCTCATTCTCTCGCTGGCTTAATTTCACTCCAGCACAGAGCTGTTTTGCAGATCTGGCTGGGTTGTTGCTCTTGTGTGGGCATCGAGGCTGAGCATTAATCATGGCCTGCATCCTTCACACTCTCCACAGGGAGCGTGGCAAATAATGAATGTGCTTACCAAACCTAAAACGAACCAAAATGAATTAAATAAAAGTAGCAGCATAACCTTTTTTTTATATATATATATAGATCAAAGCCAAACATGGCTTCGTTAAAAGAATGCATTTGCAGAGTGTATTTAAATGAATAAGTTCAAAGAAAAAATTTAATAAAATAGCGTGCTTGAAGCATGTGCACGTGAATGGACACTGCAGTGGCCTGAGAGAAAAGCAGCGAAGTAGAACATCACATTATTTCACACTGATGAAGTTCTCAAGTAAATATGGCTCACTGTGCTCATCGGAGCTCATCAGGGTTAAGAGGAACACACAGAAATATACAGTGGTGTATATAACGTCTGAATATTTACTTCATCTTACAACACATACATTATGTAGCGTAGAAATTCTTCTGTGATTAAGTTATTAAACCCAAATGGTATCACAGCCAACGCTTTCTCTTAACCACTAATCCTTGCAGCTGGGTTCATTCCCGACCCTGATTTCGGAGAGCTTGAGAAGCATAACTGTGTTCTCTCTGGAGATCTTCAACATATGTATAAAAATCAGACATGTAACGTTCCTGCCTCACAGCTGAAAGCTCCTCACTCCTGAGCTTATGGAGTCTTGGGCTATTGCATGTTCTGGTCATCCACATACTGTAGGTTTCCTTCAAGTTCTCCAGTTCCTCCCACCCCCAAACAAAAACAAGCCAGTAGTTGAAATTAGTCCACAAGATTCATGTTCGTGTTGTGCATTGAAAGATCCAGATGGCAGTCCTAACTTGCTCCCAGTATTCCTGGTCCACTCGATCATCATCTACAGTATACTGCTCTTTATACTGTACACATTATGGGCAATTTGGGAATGTCAGTCAGCCTAATCCGCATGTCTTTGGACTGTGGAAGGAAACCGAGATAAATGATAGAAGCAAGCAGCTATAACATTAAAACCATCTAGGTTTTATAGTACATTCAGGGTGTGACACCGCAGGGCGTCTACAGTATGTGTGCTGCTTTGTCTGGCACCAGGCCATTGGCAGCGGATCCTTTGGGTGCTGTGGGAACCTTCGTGAATTAGACTTGCTCGGTCAGATTGGGAGCTGATGACCTTGAACTTTTTGCCTGCTGGACGCTGGTAGGCTGCGGTGCACTGTGTGTTCTGGTGCCTTTCTGTCTTTTTTTTTTTTGCCAATTTGAGCTGCACTGACTTTTCTGTAGGATCATGCCAGAGAGTCTCATGAGAGGCCAAGAGAGGTCATGATCATGTCACCAGTTTTCTGGTGAATAGTTGCTGGTCAGTGTTGATCAGTTCACCTTGCACTAGGGTTTATGTTCAGGTTGATGAGTATCGGAAAAACCCAGGCTTAACTAATTATGCCATGTTTAGCAAAAGCAACACAAATGAATACGTATCTAGTGCCTAGCTGGCTAAACAGAGGAAATGTCTTGCTAATAGCAGCTGAACAGTAGCTGTAACATTTTCACGTGAGCTAATTTGTTAAATCAGAATGATTAATGTAAAGCAAGACTACATCCAGGAAAACATTTGTACAGTACAAAGAAATGGCGATATCTGTACAAATAGTCTACTAACCACTAGTCATTGAGTGTGTGTGTGTGTGTGTGTGTGTGTGTGAATTTAAATCAGCCCCGCGGTAAAATACTTTTCGCTTTCACAATACAGTTAAAAAGTTTCTCTACACAGTACATCTGTTTTATTGCATATATTTTTCCACCCACAATAATGCAGTCTGGCCTTGATTTGGTAAGCTATTAATAACCAGATCATTTGCATGCAGTGTGTAAATGATGTCATATGCATTAAAGCAAAGACACTGACAGGAAGTCCCAGGAGATGAAAACTAAAACTTGCTAAATATATGCAACCCCTCCTCCTTTTCTCCATGATTTAGTCAGCTGGTAATTCCCACTGCTTGCCTGTCGGCTCTGCTCTATCACATGACAGCTATCAACTGGGGAGGGTGAAGGCTAACGCATGCTTCCTTTGAGACAAATGAAGCCAAATACTGCACCTGTTCAAGCTGCATGCCGGGTAGCACATGCAGAGCAAAGAAGCCCGATCGACCCGCTTTCATGTACACGCTCACAGACAGCCAAAATTGGCTAGTGTCACTGTGATTGACAGGGGAGATTATGAGAGGAGTAAGCCCCTCCCACTCAGAATTGAAGTCTGGTGTTTGGTCTTTGGTGGCACTGTCAGGATTCAAATGTTTTTTTGCTTGAATAACAGAAAAACAATAATAATTACAACAATGCCTTGTGATTTTTATGTTTCTGCCTTTAGTCTTTAGGACTATGTGTTTCCCTATGTGTTTCCCTATGTGTTTCCCTATGTGTTTTTATGTTAAAATTTTCCGATTTTCTTACACTGATGAATATAATGCATGCATTAGTATTTAGCTAACAGCCAAGCCCTAGTCAAATTTCCTGAGTGCCTGTTTCTTTGTGTTTTTGTTTGTTTTGTAAGTTTGTTTGCTATGAATGATGTTTAAATATCACAATATTTAAATAAAGGTTTGCACTTTTCATGAAAGAACGCAAGAACAACAACTTACCGATGCAGGAGACTAACACAAGGAACATAACAGCGGGCCTACTGTGCTGGTGTTCGGCACAATTAGTTTCAACCAAGCAGAGGAGTGGAAGCTTATGGACATTCCCGCCCCATATTATGGCATGGGCTCACCACCCGACAGATTTTCCATTCATTGCCAATTTTACTCCAAGAGCTTGGCAGATTCTAAACCTGGAGAATACAAGCAGACCCTTTATGTTCTTCAATGCTTACCAGACCATTACAGCTGTGGCCTGAAAGCGTCCTGACACAGTGTCAGGCCACAGCTGTAATGAACTTTTAAAGCATGTATTTCTAATAACAGGGTATGTGCCACCTACTGTACATAAATATTTTGGGGTGACCTGTAGTGGCCGGTAAGTCTGCAAAAATGAGAGAGCACCAGGTTGCTTAGAAGTGAGGCCAACTGGCTGACTCCCAGCACAGCACTCCAACAAAAGGGTAAAGTAAACAGGGTGGGTTCCTGAAAGAGCTCCAGGAACAGCTGAAAGCACTGAGCTCTTGGGAAGAGCTGACTCCAAACTATACTTCTTGCAGAAGACAATTTGAAGGTCAATCAGGTGATCTCCACAAAGCCTTGTTTCCAATTCAGGACCCTGTGGAGGTTAACCTGGTGGCCTCCATAACCAACACTGACAATTCTGTTGCCTGTGGAGTTCAACCTGATGATCTCCTGATGCCTGCTCCCTGCAAAGTTTGATGAAATTATGTTCTCCATGCTACATGTTCTCCATGCTACATGCCTGAATTATGCCCAGTGAAATGCTAAACTATTGTATGCCTTAAGCATGCCATGATATGCCAGACCCATGCCCTGCTCTGCTTAAGTTAAGCCCTGCTTCATAGGATTCAAGACCTTTTTTTTTTTGCATGAGCCATGTCCTGCTTTACTCTTGCCCAAGAAATCTCCTGATTTGCCCAGGTCATGCCTTATTCAAACATTATTATGCTGTGCTCTGCCTGAACTCAATCCAGCTCTGCCTGAGCCAGGCTTGATGCACTGTCCAATAAAGTCTCTTTCCAAAGGCCTGTGAGGAGGTCTTCCCTGCTCTGAGACCTAACCCAAATCTGGCATGGTCCTTGCCAGGGATCAAAAAAAGGGCATACTGAGTTCTTGCCTTCCAAGTTCTAGCCTGTCAGTCGCTGGGCCAAGTTAAATCATAGCTCCCATGCCATTTTCAGACCAAATATATATATCACAAATTCATTTCCATTGTCCATGCCAAATCCATGCCAAGTGTTGCTAATGCTAAGTTCAGTTCCTGCTCCTGTGTCAAGCCTAGTCATAGCCCAATTGCACAAGCACCAACCCTGATGTAGAGTCTCAGTCCAGTCCTCATGCTTTGCTCCAGCCACCAAGACTCTCTCAGCCTTGACACAAGATGAGCTGACCATATAACGTGTGTCAGGAGTCATGCCTTACAGAGGGAGTTCTGTCATGATTCTGGCATCAAAATATTTCCATGTAGTACTACTTTAAGAAGTTTTATTTGGACTGTGGTTTCTCCAAGTGTTTCTACGTATATTGACCTTTACCATTTCTTCATACCAGTGTCACTGTTATGTTGACTGCTGTGTGTTTGCTTTGTTAAAATTTGAACATACTGTAATTTACAGCTAAAAAAAAAACAACAAACAGAATTGGAACTGTTACTAGGGCTAGGCTACGAGCTAAATGCTAATGTGTGCGTTAGCATTCCTATTTGTTTTGTTAATTTGATCTAAATGATGTTTAAATGTTTAGATTGAATAAAGCTCTGCACTCACATCCAGCCTCTTCATGACATGAGGAGGGTGATGTCAAATCAGTATCATTTATACTCAACCCCTCACTCATTTTCTATACCACTTATTCTGTGAAGGATTGTGGGAGGCCTTGAGCCTATCCCAGGGCACTAGGCAGGGTACATCCTGGACGGGGTACTAGTCCATCACAGAGCTCAATCACACACACTCACACACTAGGGGCAATTAGCCTTACTGTATGTGAATGTCTTTCAAGTCTGGGAGGTACCCGCTAAGCATGGCAGGACCCTGGAGGTGTGAGGCCACAGTAACCACTACACCACCATGTCCCCTATACTCAATCCATTTCCTTTTTCAATTTCTTACTTATTTCTTTCTTGTCGTCCATATAATTTTTTATCCTATTGCTTTTAGCAAATAAATACATACACCTATGCTCTATAGAAAATAGATTAAGCCTTATAGGTCAATTTTACAGGACTTATATAGGATTAGAAAATCTATTGGCAGTAAATTTTGAATTTCCTTGTTCACACCATAGTAGTTATTATCAGGAACATCAATGAGGTTTCTGTGGTGAACCTCAACATGCATGTCTTTAAAAAACATCTTCAGGGAAATCAGTGACTCAAGAAATGGAACAAAAAGAAAAGGAAAGAAAAGAAACAAATCTGCCTAGCATTGCATTATAAGTGAGCAAAATGGGTTTGATTAGAGCCTTTTACACTTAAGTAAGTAAACACAATACATATAAATGATAAATAATCAGCAGGCCTTGGTACTGAACTGATAATCGATCAATGCTGTTGGCTTGGCCACCAAACGCCTCTCCTCTCGTGCCAGGATGTGCTGATTCAGCATAAAGCTGACACGCTCCAGTAGAACAGAATGGCAATATTTGCTGACTTAATGTAACCCTGACCATTCACAAACAGGCTATGTAAAACAGTTGACAGTTTACTCACCTTATATTCTCCTCCTGACTGGGAATTACGGGAAGGTCTAGAACTGAAACTTCAAACTGAAAATGAACTGAAAATTTATGGAAGTATGTATGAGCGAGAAAAAATGTGTTTAGATAATAATGAGATTGTGAGATTGTCCCTGTTGAGCAAACTGAGGGCGACGGTTGCAAGGAAAAACTTCCTGAGATGGCAATAGGAAGAAACTTTGAGAGGAACCAGACTCAACAGGGAACCTCATCCTCATTTGGGTGATAATGGATAACAGGGATTATATAACATGTGTGTTAGGCTGCTGGATGTTCAGTATAACAGAAGGAAGTTCAGTATAACAGAATGGATCAGAAAATAATACAACAACTAAAGCAAAGGTTTAACAGTAACAAATTAGAACTTGAATAGTGATGGTACATGGTGAAATGTGACAAGTGTGATTGAGACACTTGTAATGTGTAGATGTTAATGGGTGATGTGGTTCTTTGGTGCTACCCTGCTAGCACACCTCCTTCCCAAAGCATGGCTCTAGAGCTGAAAGGGTTCTTTGTAAGTTTTTTGAGGGAAATGCACCATCCTCCACAATTCAGTCAGGCAGAGAAATCTTCCACAGATGGTGCCATGAAATACTAGGAGGATCACAAGAATGTAGAGATGCCCACCATGAAGCCAGCAAGGGCAGCAATGACACCATGTAGCCAGATTGGAGAGTGGCACTGTCAACAGAGGAAAAGAGGAGAGCAGAGCCAGAGGGGAGCAGCATCCGCAAGAGAGACAGGGGGAGTGATGTCTCCAGCAGAGCCAAGGTGAGAGATACATCTACCACAGAGTCAGAGTGGGAGTGACGTCTACAACAGAGCCAGAGTGGGAGTGAGGTCTACAACAAAGCCAGTGGAGGAGTGAGGTCTACAACAGAGACAGAGTGGGAGTGAGGTCTACAACA
>JAQMYJ010000009.1:1964977-1981842 GCA_030014305.1 Clarias laeviceps | reverse complement strand
GTCTACAACAGAGCCAGAGTGGGAGTGAGGTCTACAACAAAGCCAGTGGAGGAGTGAGGTCTACAACAGAGACAGAGGGAAAGTGATGTCTACAACAGACCAGACTCGGATGGGGAGCGACATCTACAGCAAAGACTTAGGTGAAGTGACATCCACAATGGAGCCAGAGGGAGAGAGACATGTACAACATAGCCAGAGGAGGAAGCAACACCCACAACAGATCCAGAATGTGAGCAACATCTACACCCGAGCCAGAGGGGAGAGCAATGTCTACAATAGATTCAGAGGAGAGGACAATGTCTACAACAAAGCCAGAGAAGAGAGCCATGTTTACAACAGAGCCAGTTGGGAGAGCAACATCCACCACAGAGCCAGAGGAGAGGGACATCTACACCTGAGCCAGAGGGGAGAGGGACATACTGTATACAACAGAGCCAGAATGGAGAGCGAGGTCCACCACAGAGCCAGGGGAGTGGGACATCTACAACAGAGCCAGAGGGGAGAGCGACATCTACAACAGAGCCAGAGGGGAGAGCGAGGTCCACCACAGAGCCAGAGTGGAGAGGAACATCTACACCTGAGCCAGAGTGGAGAGGGACATCTACAACAGAGCCAAAGGGGAGAGCGTGGTCTACAGCATAGTCAGAGATGGAGAGTGACATCTACAACAGATCGAGTGAGACAAGTAATGGTCAAAACAGAGCCAAGAGGGGGATCGCGTTGTCTACAACAGAGCCAGCAAGACAATCAATACCACAATGCAGCCAATAGTTATGACAACATACTGTACAAAGGCAGGTTGTACCCATTGATTTAGTATTAGTTATGAAATAGGATAGTGAAATAACTATGATAACCACACAATAATCACATGATCCCTTCATATAATATGCATAAAACAGCTTAACAAAAAATGTAGTGTTTTTGTTAGTTGTCTTTTTCCTATTAATTTATTGATTTATTTAATCATGCCATTTTTCATTGACAGGATTGCGGGGGGCCTGGAGCCTATATCAGGAGACTTTGTGCACAGGGCAGGTTACACTCTGGAACACTTTTGTACACACAGACACACACAATACAGGCAAGTTTAGGAATGCCAATTAGACTGATCTGCATGTATTTGGAATGAGGGAGGAAATTGGAGTACCTGGAGGAAACCCACCAAGCACCAGGAGAACAGTGGAAATTGAAATCTTTATTTATTTATTTGTTTGTTTATTATGTTTTTAGTTTCTTATCACACGTTTATCTACATATTACTTGTATTTTTTAGGTACATTTCCTAAATGATTTAATTATTCTTTAATGTTTTTTTTCCACACCTGATATTTCTTTTACATGCTATTTGTTCCACACAAATTGTTTTGTTCCTTGTGTGATCGATTTGTCTTTGCACACAATTATGTAAAGACATTTTGCCCCTACATGACTCATTTCACACATTTGTTTTTTTTCTGCATCAATTGATTTCTTTTCACATGTGTCTTTTAAATGAGTCATTTATTTTCATATGTGGCTGTTTTATAGTATATTCATTTTGTCACAGTTTTTTAAATCACATTATTTATTCATTTTAAATTGTTTTGTTGTTGCTGTTGTTGTTACATGGTGTCACAGTTACTCGAGTCCACATGGTACATTTTTTTAACATAACATATCCAAACTCACTGCTTCTTTTTTTTTCATATGCAGTTTTTTTTTTTTTTTTTCTTCTGAAAGATTATACACATTAATGTAAAAAATATGAAGCTTGAAAAGAAGTTTGTTCCCAATTAAGGACCACATTTGCCAGTGGAATCAGTCCTTACTGTATGTACATGCTGTCTCTCCTGGGACAAAGCCCTTGTGGGTTTATATGCATTATACAGTAGCTTCAGAGTGGAATAATGAACAAACTCTATAAATGGTTCTCCAGTGGTGGGTCAAGCACCTGGTCAAAAACACATGACTCATGTACACCGTAAATGATATGACACCACTTCAGGGCTGAGATGAACGATCCACACCTCCCACCATCACCACCATGGAATACTGCTTTTTTTCTGGAAATGTTGCAAGATTTCTGGATCTCGAGGGAAAATGAATTTCTCGCTCAATCCATCACACTTGGCAGCTTTGTGAGATGGTCCAGGGTGGAAAATGAATTAGATCTGCAACGTGGCCTGACATCGTAAAATGAGCATCGGGACCGAGCTCTGCATTTCCTGTCAATATTCATGATTTCCATGTCACGAGGCTCTCGTTTTTGAGATGAGAGACAGGACCGCTCCGGTTCTCTCGCGAGCGTGATACGGGCTCTGCCGAAATGGATGGTTTTTTGTTACGGCGGGACATTAAAAGCCAGTATTATGGATGAAGTGCGTCTGCTGAAATGAATAGGCTCACTTAGAGGAAGAACGTGCTTTATAACATCGGTGTGGCACTCCGGAGGGCTGTAAAACACACCATTAAAGCCACACTGACCACAAAGGCCATTCTGCTGCATTACTAAACAAATTAATCTCCTTTAAAGCATGTGGGACGAGAAGCCATTAGCTGTTGACAATGCACGGGAACAAATTGTTAATTTAATCTTTCTCATGCAAACGCTATGTAATTAATTCAAAAGTGTGTGGCGGGGGGAGGGGGGGGAGGCATCACGTATTTCCTATCATAATACAGGGTGAACCTCGTGCAAAGAAAAATATTGGAATTAGATTATTAACAGTTCTACAATGAGTTCTTCATAAAGTCTCATGGAGTTTTTCCCTCATGCGTGTGGACAAAATGTCTATGGGGAGGAGGCGGACTTAATCCAGCTCCTCCTACCTGGGCACAAAATTAGATTGTGGTTTGTTTTTCAAGCAGGATTAGTGTGTTGTTTTGTATTAGGCCTATAGGAAGAGCTGGATCAGATCCATGTCTACCCCCTGAGACCTTTGATTCTGTGGCAAGGACTTTAAAATTATTACTATTTTAATAGCTATTATAAGTCCAGAGTCCTATAAAACTGCTTTGTGATACTATAGAGTACTGTGCAAATATTTCGACCCACCACCCATTTCTTAATATTTCGCTTCAACAGAACCAGACTTTCTTCTATTATTTAATGTAGTCTTGAAAAATATTTCTCCAGGATTCCTGGAGGACTTTTTTGAGTCTTATTTTTAGTCCAGTCTCTGTACTGTACCTGAGCAGGTTCAGAGGAATGATTTTGCTCAAGACTTTTGCACACTACTGTAGATTGAGATGTATTTTTTTAATTGGTTTGACCGAAAGGCGGGTATAAAATATTGTGCGGAATCCATTATAAGCTATCATAATCATTAGCCAGCTTCCTTATTTGCTAGAGCTACAGAGAGTGACATGGAGTCCAGCACTGAGCTGCACATTTAACTTCAAGGACTGAGTTGGGAAAAATTGTTTAGGTTAAGGTGTGATTTTATTCTTGACTTTGCTTCCATTGGAGTATCGCACATCTGCGAGGCGGTAAGTAAATAGTCGAACCCTAATTGTGATGTTAGCGTGATTAGGAATAAACAACATGTGCGCGCGCACACACACACACAAACATGTTTTTCACCCCTCAAGAGGTTTTCTCGCGTCAGTGATGTTTCACTTGAATGCAAAAGCAAGTGGTGTAAAGCATTTAACGCCTTAGCACTAAAAGGAAAAAAAACATAAATAAATGATCATACTGAGACCTAAAACAAACCCTTTGCTCCTTTATTTGTGTTCCGCTGCAGAGATTTCATCTCGTTTGGTTTGTTTGATAGATTGTTTACTAGTGTTAAGTGATATAAAACAAAATTACACAATCCAAGAAGTTAATCATTATCCTTAGCGTGGGATAAAAGACAAACAAGTGACTTTAACCAAGGACAATATGCCCTATAATCAGAAAATGGTGAAAATAGATCAACTTTAAAATGGGAATTACAAAGAAGTGGCTTGGATTTAAAGAAGCAGTACATGTGTGGTAAAACTTTGCAAAACGACTGATACAACAGTGTATGAACTAACCGCGGAATACAAACACTTGTGAAAGAATATGGACATGGAGTCTTAAATCTTCCTGTGCAGTTGGGCAATAACTGCTCTCCAGCGAGTCTAATCAGCTGCCAGGTCTGGTGCTTCTTCCCATGTATCGTGTGTGTGATTCGTACTGTAGGTCTTCTTCCAATATGGATCACCATGTTTTCCTCAGTCATCCCTCATTTTGCTTCCTTCATCGAGACATCCAAATCATTGCTATTTTTGGGCAATGTGTCCTGCTAGTTTCATCCTTCGCTTACTGAAGATGTCTTGTAGCCTGAAAGACCCAGTTTGCTGGAGGACCTTTTTGTTGTTGATCCAGTTGAAGTAGTGGATGCCAAGAATCCTCAACAGGCCTCTGTGTTTAGTTTCTGGGCCCCCCTTGCTGTGGTCAATTGCAGTTAGTAGGATGATGGTGTTAAAGAGACGGAGCTTGTTTGCAATGCTGATCGATCTTGATGCCCAAATCTGGTCCATTCATTGGAAAATCATGGTTGCCTTGCCAATTCTGCATTCTCATCTTCCTCAGTGCCTAAAAATGTATGAATCTCCTTGATGGTCTGGGTCCCAACCTTGACACACATCACTTTAAATTTCTGTCCCCTGATTCTTAACCTTAATCTTGCTGCCCCAGGTTCCAAATTGGTGGTCATCTCTTTGAGACTGGGTTTGATTCCAGCCACCAGGACAGTCTCACCTGCAAAGTGAAGGTCAGTCAGCTACAGTACTGTAACTCTGGTGAGTCCATGGAAGACCCCACTGTGGGCTGGTCACACAGTTCCTCAAGTCCATGGAGAGCAAAAACAGGAATTGTGAAGAATACACCCATGTCTCAATCCTAATTCAATAGCATAAAAAAATCTGTGGTGTCTGCTGCGGTCATGATACAGAAGCTGGAGCGTACTGTAGGTACAGACTCTGGAAGATGTTGATAAAATGCTGCTGTAGGATGCTGTAGGTTCTTGCAATGCTTGAAGGTGAGCTGTGATGGACGCTGTTGAAGATTTCCTCGAAATCAAGAAAATTGATCAAAACAGGGAAATAGACGTGAATGAATAAATAAAGAGAGAAAGGCACATTGAAATGTAAACAGAAGTGCAGGACATGAACAAAAAAAACAAAACAAAAAACAATGGCAACGCTAGACACCCTGGGAAGCAAAATGTGTGCTAAGACAATGTGACAACTGGTCTAAATGAAAACAATATTAGTTTTTAGTATTAGCATTTTCATCCTGAGTGTTTCTGCATTCTGAAATATTCAAGCTTTATTACTGCGCCGAATGGATTTAGAGGCAGACTTGATCCATCTCAGCTTAAGAAAGGACAATTTAGTTCAATTCAATCGTTTTCCTTCTCCTTTGGACTGGAGGATAATCAAAGATGATATTTCAGCACCACCAAATATACCAGCATTGCCACCCTTTATTCATTTTCTGATTAGGTCCGATCAGATCAGATCTATATTTGTAAGTGAGACAGAATCCAATCCTGGGTTTGAAGTTCAGCAGTTCAGCAGGTCCGGCAAGAACCGTAACAGCCGAGCCAAGCAACTGTGCTTATTTGCATTTAAGGTTTTGCATGTGTTAAATCATGCGTAAAGGTAATAAACGCCGAGGTGTTTAAACATAAACAGGCTCTACAGAGGGCGAGCAAAGTGACATGTCTTGCATGTTTTACAAGTTTGCCTTAATGAATATGCAGTTTCAGGCATTTCTATCTGTACTCGATTAACTGGCATTTTTTTTCCCCCTCCGGGTGATAGAGCGTATAAAATGAACAAGCCCTGGATTATTTTTATTAATTCGACAACACAAAATAGGAATGATCTTACACATGTTGTAATTTTGACCTTACTTCAGTATCTTGTGGTTCGTGTGTAAGTTGTGCGCATGGGTGACTGTCGGAGCACTAACAGAATATAAATAAAATCAATTCATTCATTTTGCGATACAAGGTCTGTCCGGCCATGTAATTTAAAAAATTGAGACGTTTATTTAAGGAAATAGAAGAAACATTGTACATATGGCAATGACACATCAGTTCACACAATTCTCCCAGTATCTCTTCTACTGTGCAAAGCATTCTGCAAATCCCTTTGCTGGAATCGCCATCAGCTGCCTTGTGACATTTACCTGAATCTCATCGACGGTCTAAAATCTCTTCTCTATAAAAGGTGATTTTAGTTTTACAAAAAGCTTTAAGTCACAGGGCGCCAAATCAGGGCGCCAATCTGGGTGATTGGATGCACTCAATGCATCCTCCCCCGAAAGCCTTCCGAATCATCGGAATAGTTTCCGAGGAGAAATGTTCAAGCGTAACACAAAATTTGATACAGATTCGTTTCTCTACTCGCTCAGTCATTTTGAACGCTATGGCCACCCGGCACACGTTCTCGCTCAACGGCATCTAGCGGCCACTGACTAGTACCACGAAGCCTGAACATTGTTCAGTGTAGGCGCATTCCAGTCCACTCTACTTGGCTGCCAGGTTACATCGATGTCACGCAGACAGTTCTCTTTATATTAACCATATCTGGATATTTTCCAGACAGACCTTGTACAACAGGGTGTACTGGATCATATATTTGCTATTTTGTACCCGTATTAATGGACTGTTTATTTCTATATTAATGTATTTGGGTATTCCATACCCAACCCTCTGGCTTTCTCATCCGAGCTCTGGATCCGGCAAAGGCTGATTTTGTATGGGCATACTGTAGAGTTAAGTGCCTTGCAGCAATCCAGTGGTGAGGGGGCTTGAACCACAGCCCTTCTGATCAGTAACCCAGAGCTTCAACTGCCTGAGCCACCAGGACTATTTATTAAAGCATTTAAATTTTGAGATTAAATTAGTTTTTTTGTCTATAAACAAAATACAAACCTACAACTTAATAAGGTTTATGAAAATGATCTCAGAGTATTGTTACATCAACACACAAATCAAACCCCTTTCCTAATACTTTTTGCATCTTGCGTCGCTGTCCTTGGTGTATTTCAAGTTTATTCTTCAAGGAGTCTTGTTGAGCTCAAAGCTTATCACAATACCTAGCACGCAACCACAAAATCCCTCAATTATACCTTGTTTTGAACATGACGGCTTTTACGCAATTATTCCTTGTTCTCTACCTAAAACAGAGCCATTAACATCACAGTGTAATTGATCGAATTGATGCAAATTGTCCTCTTTATTTGGGATTTTAGAAAATCAGAGTCTGTGTTCAAGAACAAAAGAGATAAAAGGATATAAGAAAGGAAAAGTAAAGAAAGGAAAAGATTGCATTAATTACAGAGTTTGCTCTGTTACTTCTGAATCCAAATTTTATTCTCCAGGAAAAAGAAAAAAAAAAGATTTTGAAAAAGATTAAGCAAGTAAGGAAAAGATCTTCTCTGATCTAATATGTGTCCCGAGCCAAAAAATTGCAGTTTTTGACTCTCAGGATCTCAGAAAGATCTCATGTGCTGCATTTTTGATTAATGCCAGTTCTCCTAAGAAATTTTTAGCAATAAAAATTTTACGCATCTTAAGCAATAAAATGTTCCTCTCGGGACAGGGAGAGGGATGAGTATCAATTCAGTCGGCATTAGACAAGAAATAGGGCACATAAATCAAGTCGGGCTTGATTGCACGCTTCATCTGGAGCTGTGGTCCGGCGCTGTGTAGCTCGGGTTAGGTTTATTCCGACATAATTATGCAGCTGGTGACTCTCCTCTCCTGGGCACGGCTTTGAAGGATGTGTGTTTGCGTCGTGTGTGCAAGGCTGGCCTCGGGCTCTCTCTCCAACACACACACACACTCAGCGCGGAAGAGGAGGAGGCGAGCGTGGGTGTGAATGTGTATCATTTTTTTTATTTCTGCGTGTGCACTTTCTGACTTGCCGCATTTGAACCAACTCACCTTCCTCTCTCGAAACGCCCATCTTCCTCCTGTCTCTCTGTGTTAAATCTGACGAGCTGAGCTTCATGAATGTTTGTGAAGAGATATATGTGTGTGTGTGTGTGTGTCTATATGTGTGGGCGGAGGTTAGCAGAAACTGCAGCCACATGGCTTGTAATTAGCCGCTTTCTCGGATGGCCTCTTGGATTGCCGTCCAAACACTGGTCCAACTCCGGCATTTAAATGATCTGTGTGCTAATTATGCAGTTGACACAACATTTATCGTGGAGGTGGAGGCTTTGTAGCATGTGTGCTAGGTCCACAAACACTGCTCAGTCAGAAAAATGTAGCTCGTAGGCATGGCAGGCAGCGTAATTGGCGGCTGAAATGTCACAGAGGTTTATGGTAAGCCTTAGGGATATAAGTGAATATATTTACTGAATGAACAGATAATGTACACTAATACAGATATGACTAGGAGGCGCATTATCAGGCTATACAATCTAGGCAGACTGCATTTTTAAAAGCTTTACACTGTGGACCATTAAGCGGATCTGAACGCCATTGTCATGTCAGCGCCAGATTTGATCCAATCCAGTCCTCAGAGCCGCGCGATATTTTCACAGTCACCTGATTGCTGATTGCACACGACTGGACTCAATCATCACCACACATTTTAAAATCACAAACAAAACACTCACTCGGTGTGAAGTAATGCTCAGCGTATCGCTGCCTGACTTTCTGAGCCTTTGTTTATCGTTCACGCTGTTCTGGTTTCTGTTTGTTCCTGGTTTTTCACGAGTTTGGATTTGTGTATTGTGTGTTGTTTGCTGATCGCCCGAGCCCCTGACTGTTTCTGGCAACGCTCTTGCCTAATGTTTTGCTGAACTTTGTGTGACCTTCTCCACCAACTGAATTCTACAGTATGTCCAAGGTGAGACAACTGACCCTGAATGGGACGAATGCATTGAATGAAGGGCAAAATCCACATTAATATGACAAATTAAAAACTTGAATTCTATATTAATACTATAACTTAAATCTAAAGGAGTGCCGCTTAAGGCACCTCATATTTGCAGAAGTACTGCATGTGTGAATTTTCTTATGTCTGTTTTGTTTTTTGTCAACCTACTCAGTCAGACTAGAGAGAAAGTTTATCAGAAAGTTTCACAGGTCATTTGGTTGAGAAGTTTTTTTTTTTTTTTTCTACTTGAGTGATGTAGCTGAGGCTGAGGCAGTTCAAGAGTTGACTCCCATTATGTTTTGCACTTTGATATTTGCTGGCATTGCCTTACAGCCCTAGTTAGCATCCTATAGAGATATTTAGGCCTTGTTCAGACTGCAGACAAATCTGATTAGTTTAACGAATCTGATCGTTAGAAGACACACTGTTACTTGAAAGGGATCAGATTGAATTTGATGCTGTTCAGACTGGCAGCACAAATCTGACACGTATCTGCATTGGTTGATGTAACGATGTCGGACGGTTTCATGCAGCAAGTTATTTCCTTATACAGTGGAACCTTAGTTCACGGACGCCCCTCCGAGGACAAGCAAATCGGTTCACAACCAACAAATTTCCCTAAAATTTTTACAAACTCCTCCTCATAACACGACCCAGAAACTGCCATCCCAAGTGTGTCATCCAGCATCAGTTTTGCTCAGTCTGCGGTTGCAGATGGCTCACATGATGAAGTGATGTCCAAGCCTTTGCCGAGAAGTATCACCCGAACAAACCTGTGGCGTACAGAGTGCTACACCTTATGGACGATAACGTACAGTAGGGTCTGTTTTTGTGCAGCACAGTTGGGCAGCGCAGAAGAAAGAAAACTCTCTGGATAGGTATTTAGTAAAATCGACTGCCATGTACAAACCAGAAGCGAAGAAACAGAAAAAGAGAGAAAACCCCTGAAGAGGAATTACCCAGTGTTATTATGGAAGGAGAGTCTCATTCCAAACATGTACCTCCACCTCACCAAACACTAACCTCCTCCCCACCCATCTCCATGTCAGTGAGTCTCTCTAAGAAAGGTGCATTAACAATACATGTACAAATGAGGTGTTTTCTCTCTCCTGTACAGTTTATATTTATATTTAGTGCTGCATTATTTTTTTGTATCATTTAGGTTTTTTAGACTTTTTATATTTTGTAATATAAACAAAATGAATCAAAAGTTAAATATAGTTCATAGTAATAGGTTCATCCTAAATATATGTATTCCTATGGGGGAAAAAAATCTGAATCGGTGTACGAATAAATCAGGTTACGACGAGAACTTAGGAACGAATTATGTTTGTGAACTCTACTATACTCCTATACTGTACATTACTTCTCACTTTGCCTCAACTGATGAATTCACAGACATTTTGCCTCATCCTCTGTACAGTGTGGCAGAATTTCTATAGTGCAGTTCAGCCAGACGCTCTTCCTGAAAACAGGGCTAATTTAGCCGCACAGAAAATTCAAGTGCATGCTTAGTGGTGAAAGTGGAAAAACACCCTCCACAACGTTCTAAAGCACAGCAACTTAACTTTCTACAAAAATATTTCTTTTATTTTCATCTCCATTTCTTCCATCATCTCCCTGCTCATTTTTTTCACCCATGGATCCATGTCCCATATCAGGTGATCATGTGAACTATACCACATTGGGTTGCGAGTGACTTATTCGACAGTTTGAAATCTAATTTAAGCAGGTAGAGCAACCAGACTGAGAGAGATCTTAAGGAATCCAATCTGAATCTGACTTCAAACCAGCTCTGAATGTGGTCCAGATCAGATTTGCAAAAAAATTTGATTCAGTTTGGACTTTTTTTTTTTTTTTTTTAACACTGTTTAGACTATATGAATGCAATCTGATTCCAGACTGGCCCGGCAGTCTAAATAAGGCCTTAGAGAATCCTGTGTTGACAAGACACAAGATCAGATATGTGACAGTGGAAGGTTGAAATCCTTTGGATAGCATCTTTCCTGCAGATTTTTTTTTTTTTTTTTTTTTTTTAAATAGAGATTTTAGTAGCTCAGAGTTGAATCTTCTACACTTTGGGGGAAAATTTACTAACTAGGGATTTTTAGGTAAGGCTTTTCAATTGCACTTTTAGTCTGAGGAACATAATAGTAGAGAAACATATAATTGGACCTTCAGGAAAACACTTTGACGCCACCTTAACACTGTGAAAAAATTCCCATACTGATTTTTTTTCCCCCCCAATTTATAAGCAGCACAAGGACATCAGCAAAAACAAAAACTGCACACAAGGTGAGTAAGATTCTTTATTTTTATAACTCATGGTTATTTTTTTTTGTTGTTGCTGCTTGTCTAGACAGTGGTGTCCAATTTTACACACAAGAAGGCCAGTGTGGCTTCAGATTTTTATTCCAGCTACAAACAGGTGTGGCTCTTTTCTCATTTTTTGTCTGGAATGAAAACCTACTGAAACGTAGCATTTTATTTAAGAATAGTTTTCATAGGGCTACATGACACCTGTACTTTAACTCAAACACAAAACCCACACAAGTAATTGCCAAAGAAGAAACTTTAGAACTCATAGACAGAGACTGGAGTAGAGTTCTAGCCACATGACAAAGAAAGATGCAAAAGACAACGCAGCAAGGCACGAGTATTCAGAGAAAAAGGAAATGGGTGTGGCTGATCACAGCGAGAAAAAGCGAGATGCATAACAGACACCCACATGAGCCTTTCATGACCTCAGATATGATTTATTTTTATTCAATTGGACATACAACTACTACATTTTTATCCATTGACATTAACATCTGATCTGAAGCTGACTTCGGAGGTTGCTATGACAACAAATTGAGAACCTGAAGTTACACTTCATGGCCAGAAGTTTGTGTTATTTCGAAGACAGTCTTGTATACACATTACATTCATGTGAGGCAAATGGTGTCATTACTGTACAAGCCTTTAATATCACTGGCACTAGGTTTTAGTTTAGTCTCTCTTATTCTCTCGCTCTCTCTCTTTTTCTAGCTCTCTAGTTTTGCTCTTTTGCAGCGGAAATGTGTGGAATGATGTGTGGAATATTATCCACAGACTCCAAAAGCCATCATCGCTACCATAATAGTGAAAAAATAAAAAGAGAAAGGCGCTATTCAGAGCCAGGGTTGTGAGCCACTGGGCTAGAAATGAACATCAGCACCATGGACAGCAGCCTAGAATTCAGGAATTGGGCTTTCTATCTATGTACTGTTGATTTTGTGTGTGTGTGTGTGTGTGTGTGTGTGTGTGTGTGTGTGTGTGTGTGTGTGTGTGTGTGTGTGTGAAGATTATGAATTTATGCCTCTGAATGAAAACATTATTCTTATCTATCTTTTTTTTTTCATTATACATAAAAAAGATATGCCGTTAAGGGTAATGGAAGCTGTAATAGAGTTTGTTTCCAGCTGCTTTATGACTGTGACTATGTTCCAATAATGTTTTTACTGTAGCCAAGTCAACTTTCCTTCATCCCTTGCACTTGGTCAAATCCACTACTTGGTGAGTTCCATTACAGTATAAGCTTGAGTGAGATCCGTGTACGTCCCTGTCTATGGTCGCCCCCTTCAGTTACAACCCTAAAGGTTCTATTTGGTATTTAAACATGGTCTAAAGCTAGTAATCCTTACCCATCTACTAAATCTTTAAAGAATTTGTTTATGCAATTTCTTGTTGCCTTGCATCTTCAGGGTTGAGAGTTCGATTCCTGCCTCGTTTGTATGTTCTCCCTTGGTGGGTTTCCTTTGGGTACTCTGGTTTCCTCCCACAGTCCAAAGACATTCATATTGGGTTAATTGTTGTTCCCAAATTTCCTGTATTGTATGAATATGTGTATAAGTGTCTATACATAAGGATAAGGATCCAGTGCCCATGTCCCCTGGGATAGAATCCAGAGACCCTGTGCCACTGTACAGGATTTTTAGTGTTTGTGTGTGTGTGTGTGTTATGCATGTCCACACCACAATAAACAAGGATGCATCTTTCTAGGTGGGAAAAAACAGATTATTCACATTCATGACAAAATTATTTATACAAATTGACCAATAATATCAATCATGCATTTTCAACCTAGTCCAGTCCTCCATCTGTACAACGTTTACATCTTGTTTTAATTAGCAAATTAATCTACATAATTAGCATGCTAGCCAGTTAACATGTTTATACTGTACAACTAAAGAAAACAAACTCTCAAGAATATCACTCTAACATCATCCATGATCCTAATAATTAAAAAAACAACACACCACTAATTGACATAAATTAAATATGTCTCTGAGCACATTTTCTATGACAACTAAGGTTTCTTGCTTCCTGGTTCTACATAAGATTTAGTAGATAGGTAAGGATTACTAGCTTTAGACCATCTTTAAAAAAAAAAAAAGAATCCCTGAGAGGCATCATTGCTGCATACTAGATAGAAGCTTTCATTGTTGGTTCTATTCTTAAAGAGGTTCTTTATGAAAGCCTTAAAGTTTCCCTCAGATAGAAAAGGAAAAACCCTCCATGTTTTGAGATGGTACCATTCTTTGTAAGATTGTAGATGTTAAGTACTTTTGACTTAAAAGAGAAAGGCAATAATATATCACTGCACAGGGGGCTAGTCAACAAAGGTTCATCAGTAGAGGGATTGAAACACTAGAAAAAGTTCCATTTTGTTTCCTTAAAATGTTCTATTTGGAGACTATTTCAGGAATGTTATTTCATTTCTAAATAAAACATTAGATTGAACCTTTGGGGTTTGGTGTTAGGTGTGAGCAACAGGAATAAAGGTGTGAAAAAAGTCTAAAAAAGTTTTTTTTTTTTTTTTTTTATATATATATATAAAACTTATACAGTACATAAACCTTAAAATAAGATGCCCTCAGCGAGACAGACCAACTAAAGAATGCTTTAGAGTGATAGATGGTACCTTTCTTTTTAAGATTGTGGGTGAATTCGCCTATAGAGCAGAAGGCAACACACAAACCGTGGTATGAAAACTGAAGTAAGGCTCCATCTAGCTTCTTAAATAGGTTTGTCATTGAAGGTTTTTTTTTTTTTTCTGAAAGGTCATCGGATTCTATGTGGAATTTTTAAAGACTCAATCAGAAGAACAAAACAAAGAACCCTTTAGGGTGCTAGTGGAATCTTGTAGTTATCCTTTCCATCTAACTCGTGAAGGAAAGCTTTACAACCTCTACAAGGGCACGAAAACACAAGACAAGTTCCTTCCAAAAAAGTATTTGCGACTTTGACCTTTCTTTCTAAAGCGTTACTGACAAGAGATGATGTCCAAATTCTGGAGTTTGACTATTACTTTTGCTACACTTTTCTCTTGCATGTATTTTTTTTTTCCGCCAGCCGGATGAGACCGAGTCGTGAGGGGGGGGGGGGGCTGGGGGAACATTCAACGTCCTGGCGTTAATATGCTGCCGTGACATGTTTTGGCTTCATATGTGAATAATGAGCTAGTTACATTCCCTCCATTGTGTATGAGCATAATCCTCAGTGAATAGTGCAGAAATGATTTGTGCTGTCATTTCGAATTGCACAGTAACACGCAGCTGAAACCAATTCGTGCCGCCTCCGCCTTGCCACGGGCCCCTGAGATCTGCGGTACTGGAGATCACGGGCGCGCTGACAGGCCACTCTGCTCTTCTCTGCTCTGTCTTTATGTCTTTCAGCTCCGATGCCAGTTCAGGAAGAGTTGTTTCTTTTAGCATGCGGGGGGGAGTTTTTTATTACAGCGTTTAACTGTCCACAGAGATCGGTTCTATCGCCAAACTCCCATGGCAAAAACCAAACCGGAGCCGCAGCCTGGCAGTTTTCTGCTTTTTCTCACCACGGCCTGGTGAATTAAATCAATCCCTCAAAGCAAATGTTTATTTTTCTCTCTCCCACTCTCTTTTTCTTTGTTCCATTCCAGATCAAGCACCTAAAAGGCCTAATTACAGCAGTGCGTGAGCCTGCAGGCTGAAACACGGACAGCTGCTCGGTGCTCCCTGTTTTAACTCTGTGCCTCTGACACGGCCGTCCACAGAGCGTGAGGCTTGTGCTTGCAGCGTATATAAAAAAAAAAATAAAAATTTTAAAAAAACACCCCCGCTGACTCTCTGGTCTCAAGTCCAGCCTTGGCCTCTCTCTTTTTTTTTTTTTTTTTTCATAGGAAACCCGAGTGGCCAGTTTCATATCCCTGACAGCTCATTAGCACAGGAGCAGCAACGGCCTGACATCAGCACCCGGCCTCTACTCCACTCTACCAGCAAAAAATAGAGCGTGGAATGAAGGAATGTATCTCTTTCTATCTATCTCTCTTTTTCCTCTCTAATTAAGATACTAAACTGCACGCTGAGAAGGTCCACGCTGGATTATACCCTTTGTGTTTCCAAAAAAACCTGTAATGGAGACAGTAATAGAGTGGGTGAGAGAGGGAAAGAGAATGTAGATCATGGTGAACAAATAGCATTTTTTTTTTTTTTCCTCTGCTTATCTGGCTTCATTACTCAGGTCCGAATGCTACAGATAAAGTTTCCTGTAGATCATAACTTCCGGCAGAGAAGTTCGATTCGGAAAGAAGGATCAAATCATGCATTGCAAATCATGTCAATATTCGAGGGTTCTACGGAAGCAGTACACGGAAGGCCTGCTAATCTCTTTTTAATAAACGTCTGAATTAAAAAACGTTAGATTAAATAAGTCGTGATTTCCTGGCATGCACTTAAGTACTTAAAGTGAGTGTTTGATTTCCCACCACCCAACAAAAGAGGATGTGGTAATTAATGATGCCTCAGCAGGAAGCTACAAGCATGGCAGATGGCACGGGTTACTCACAGGGAAGCAACAGCACCACGCTCATCTCTCATCCAGAGATGGAGTAATGCGATTGTGGGCTTTAAACAAATTATTCAGCTCTCTTTGATCGCCTCAACTTTTTAAGAATGAAAGTGCAGATGTTTCGAGTTTCTCTCCATTTGATCGGGATTAGATTTGTGTTCTACAGGGCTGTTTTTGGTTTTTTTATTTTTTATTTTGTGATATGTAATTATCTGACCTACAGAAAGCCTCGAGCATTTTAGCATAGGATTGGGTTTAGCAGTTTAAGAATCATTAACTCTATCTGATTTTTAAATATCTGTGTTTATTCCAGCCACACTACACCACACCACCTTTCTTTCCTGGATTTAAAATCCCGTAATTTTGCTGTAATGAGTTTCCACAAATGCCTATCATTGGCAGGCCTTTCATTTGGGAGAAGGCAGGCGGCTAGCAACACATCTGGGCTCCAATTTTTAATGAGACTTGGCTCCTACTCGGCCGTTTCTTGTCAAGCCAGTGTGGGTTTTCTGGCTCTGTCGACCACCTGATGACACTCTCTCCAGACCAGTGGAGATACGAGGTCACTGCTGTGGGCTCAGAGATAAAAGTGGCTCTGTGGGCGTGTGTGTGTATGTGTGTGTGTGTGTGTGAGAGAGAGAGAGCACATCTGTTCAAAGACATGGACTTTGTGATGTTCGAATCAATAAAAATGTTTAATAATTTTTTTTATATCACTGTTCATCTTAAGTAAAAGTAGGTGCATAATTTTGTTTTGCTCAGGATAAATATTATTATTATTATTATAAAATTATATTAATTTTGAAAATAATATATTATAAACAGACATATTTTACTATTCATGTAACAAGTTAACACAGCTCTGTGTGTGTGTGTGTGTGTGTGTGTGTGTGTGTGTGTGTGTGTGTGTGTGTGTGTGTAACACTTAAGCTGAAAAACCCTCAGGTAATAATTCTTTTTGTTCCTCAAAGACTCTGAATTTCACTCCTTTCCTGGACACGGTGATTCTGTGTCTATAAAAATGAGCTATTGAGGAGCTGAGCGACCCTGAGCAACAAGCAGGGGAAGGGTTTATCTTACAGAGCATCCGGAAAGTATTCACAGCGCATCACCTTTTCCACATTTTGTTATGTCACAGCCTTATTCTAAAATGGATTAAA
>JAQMYJ010000009.1:1935785-1957027 GCA_030014305.1 Clarias laeviceps | reverse complement strand
CCATAACGTTAAGAGAGAGGTTAAGTACTACTTAAGAACTACTTAGCGATAAGAAGCTTTCGAGAAACCGGGCCCTGGACATTTTCAACAATATTAAATTAATTAAAACAATCATTAATTTCCGAATCATTGGCAAAATGCTGTTTCAGATGTTCTGCATAACCTATGGTAAATAATAAACAAATTATACAGTATATGTTCATATAACATTCAATCAGAATGTTTTTCTTTCAAAATGTTTTCGTTTCTCTTTACAGTAACATTGACAAGGTGTGTTTTTAACCTTTAAAAGAGAGTTAATGAGTGTGTATACTGTATAGCGGGAATCACATGCATGAGAACAGGACTTGTGAAACCAAATTTTTCTTTTTAAAATTTTTTAAGGAAAATCATCAACATCAGTTCGATAAGGCTAACTCTGCTTCTTCCCACAAGCTCATCCTTGATTTTTTTTCCTATACCAGCATAGTTTTTTTTTTTGTTTTTTTTTTTTTTGCCCACCCACTTGTCCAGCACTTCATCCTACCACTGAGGTAACGTGCAACGTACGACGCCCAACCACGGCACTATGGCAGTCATGGGAGCTGAATTTGCAATCTTTGTCCCACTCACCCCCACTTGGACTTGAACCACCACCGGCACCACCACTAAAGCTTGATTTGCGTATTATTTATTTGCCTAGTCTCTCTAACTCTGTGGATGGAAGTTTAAGATTGTTTTTCCATTCCAGATGCAAAATAGCACTTATATCCATCATCTTCTTGTTTCCTGAAAATGAAATGACTGATAGAAGTTGGAAGTGTTTTTTTTTTGTTTTTTTTTGTACAAGTGAACAAAAGGCTCAGATAGGATTACATTACATTACAAAAAATAAAAAAACACCAAAACAAGATCAAATTCTGCAGCATATTTGTTGGATGGTAACATGATTCAAACTTTGCTCTGCCTTTATGTGGCATTATTATAACTGGAAAATATATCAACAAATAAATTATTAACAGTTTAAGTTTTTGGGGTCAGAGAACGTAGCCGTATCGCGTTGCCGAGCGGATGGCAGGAAGCAGGAGGTAGTCAGCGAGTCCCGGCTTTCTGACCACACGTATTTTCATATTGTTCGACAAACCCCCGATGTAAATGAACCTCCGCATCAGTATACCTGCTCCTCTCTCGCAGACCGCAAGAACTTCTGTATGAATATTTCATTGCACGACTTTCATTGCATATGACTGGTTTAAGAAAAAGAAAAAAAAAAAGGGGGAAAAGTACTTTTTTTTTTTTTCAATGCTTTTTAATAATTAATTATTCATTTATTGGACACCTAAGCTTGTCTTGCTTTTGCAGTAAATAAAACAGTTTAATTATGTAGCATTGGAACTTTTTTCCTTTGTTTGTTTTTGGTAACAAAGCCATATTCAGCCTTTGAGGTCCGCAGAAGAAAGTTGAAAATGTGCTCTTTGCTTGTGCAGAGTATTAATTTTTTAACATTCCCAGTTGATTTAGATTTAGAGGAAAAAAAAAAAAAAAAAAAAACTCTGTTTAGAGAAGAAAACACTGCACCGGCAGCTCGCTACCTCTGTTTACTCACTGTGTTTCCCCCTCTAGGCTGAAACCTCTCAGCGGTATGCAGAAAAGCAGATGTGGCCGTGTTATGGATGACGTTTTGAGCTCCCCACACTCCCCCCTCCCCCCTCCTCACCCCTCCCCCGTGGCTCCCCGCTGTGCGGAGTTTTTATTGTGTTTAGTAGTGTAAGCATAAATCAGTGTGTATTTCTGTACAATAAGAACCAGCGCACTTAACACTGCCTTAAAATCACCCTGAATCACTGTTCACTGCTGTGCGACATTAGACGTGATCCATTAGCTCTGAATAGCTGTTTACAGATGTCTGACTTTCATGAAAGACATTATTAGCCGCATAGCTCGCAACGAAAGTACAGAGAGAGCGCGAAGGCATAGTCTGGAGGCTGAAGCGAGAAAAGTCTGAATGTCTCTAATGGCTTTAATCATGGCCGTGTACACATTTACATCTAACATCATGATGAAGGCAAAAATGCAAACACAGATCTGAAGGTCAAGGATAGTGGCTACTGTGGCTGAAGAACTTCAACTCGCTGAATATCTGAATAAATTTGGTGCAACAACACAAAAAATATATATATATAGTGTTTTTATTCAAAACAAAATGGACTTTCTGACGTGGACGTCTACTGTACACAGCCAAAACATGGGATCGGTGCTAAAAAGTGTCTCACCTCACACGTAAAAGTGAATTTTCCGATAGGATCATATAACACCATTCTTCATAATAGTTCATGCTTTTTATCTCCTGATCCATGCTTCAATTTTTATAAATATGCATAAACATTTACATTTTTATCAGATAAAAAGAAACACATTTGCTATTCATGCCCTTTTATGTTTTAGTGTCCATAACTTTTTTTAATTCAAATCTTTCATTCAGATGAAACTTGGCCAAGATTTCACATAGAAAGACATAAACCTGAAAAAGTGTATTATTCTAAAATGCAAAATTGTTAAGATATTGCAACATGAATTTCACATGGTTACGGACACTACAGACTTTTTTTTTTTTTTTTTTTGCTTTTTAAGCTTTTACCAAAAACCATCTATAATCTATCAGCACTGAGGTTGCCCTGGAATTTTAATGGTATATGTTAACAGTAATTATTGGGCAGATTACAAAAAGTGATTTTAATAATAAGCTATAGTTTATTATTATATGTTATGGCCACTTGAGGAAGACAGTATAACGCTGAAAAATGGCCATTTTGGGGACATATAAAATCATCTTTCCAAAATGGCTCAAGTTAGCAACTTGACATTTTTAGGGAAGTGAGATCAGTCACTTCCATGTTGCATAAACTTCAGAAGTAGCTGCTTAAGCCTCACTCAATTTTCTGCATTATATGTGGAACATAAAAACTAAAACAAAAAATCAGCACCAGTCTTAAAAAACCTAAAAGGTCAGATATTTAGCTATTTCTTTAACAAGTTAATAGAGTTCTTAAAGCTCCCGCAAAGTGTGTGTGTGTGTGTGTGTGTGTGTGTGTGTGTGTGTGTGTGTGTGTGTGTGTATGTGTGTGTGAATGCACCAGCTGAATTACCTTGCATTTTGTCGTACCTCAACCTCTATTTATTTCACTCCTCCTCCAAATGCACCATTTCAGTGTCTATGTAAATGAGCTACTACTGAGCCACACCCCCTCCAGAGAACATCAGAGCTGAGTGACAGGCTGTGGGAGGGGCTCTTTATTCTTCTATGAGATCACATCTGGATGGAAATCTAACTGGCTTGTTTAACACAAAAATAGAAAAAAAAATGAGCAAAGGTAAATAATATATTTTTTGTCTTTTTCTTTTTTGTACACACACACACACACACACACACACACACACACATGTGAGACTTGTCTGGATATCTAAACATGACCAAAAGTGAATTTTGCATAATAGGTGACCTTTAAGAAGAATATCAATGCAGTATTATACAGTATTTATAATATTTATACCTCAACACTGTTGATTAATTTTCTGTAAGAGCAGCTCTGAATGTGGTTCAGCAGATGTAGATTTAACATTTATGAAAGGAGTCCTCAGTGTCAATTCTGTGTAAGAGTCACCTGCATCTTCAGAACCACGACCACGAGATACAGATATGATGGAATGTCTGTTTGTAGCTGCTATAATGTACAGTCTTAGGAACCCTGTGCTTTAAACTACAAACCTTCCTATATATATATAGCAAGTGCAACAGTTAGTCCTTGTTCACACGGGCGTTAAAATCGAGCGTTTTTCTGGCGTTCGTAGCGTCCGGTGAGCGCGGATCAAGCGCCAAGTGTTTTCTACACATAGGAGTCAATGAGTGTTCACACGGGTTTTGGTGACGTGCGTTTGTCCGGCTGCGCGTTTATACGTCGTCAAAAAACGTTGCATGCAGCTTTTTCTTGGTGTTCAAATCCCAACAAACGCAAGGAAAATGCTTCTAGTGCGTTTTCTTCGCATTCATTTTACGCTTCGCATATATCGCACATATCCCATGATCCTACATGCTATACATAGGGAAATGCGGAAAAAAAAAGCAAAATTAAATAAAATAAATTGTTGAAAAACCTGCGCGGAAATTTCCGCATTTCTTCATAAACCACAAAAAAACTTCCTTTAATCCGACGTTGTGCAGTCAGAGGGTGAACCCAGTAGCGGCGGGCTTTCATATCCAGCTCCCGACACACTGCCTCCACAGGTTAATACATGAACTACAATTTGGGCTGCAGGCTGGCGTTAGACAGAGACAAACGAACGCCAGTGTAGAAGTCAATCGAGCGCCACTACAAAACACAACATAAACATCTAGGACGTTCAGAGCGCGTTCGTTTATCCAAAAACTTAACGCCCGTGTGAACAAGGCCTTAAAGTCCTCCGAATAACTGTGAGCGGTTCTGCACGATGCTCAGTAAAACTTGGTAGCTCTTCTATTTTTCATCTATAAGTGTGCGAATCGTAGCTGAGACTCAAGGGTCCTCAAAGTGTCATCACACCAAATACTGACTTTTGCATAGTACTGTCTGTGAGGAGAGGAATTTATGTATTCTGGATGTATCGTATACAAGAAGCAAGATGTGTCGCTGTTTAATGAATTCATTAGACAACATAAAGTGCACATGCAAACAAGAGCGACAATGTGACAACACAGCAACATGACATTTCAGTGCTTTGTGGTGGTGAGGTAATGAGTTGAGGTAGTGGGCGGAGAAACAGTAAACAGTAAATGTTCCTTCTAAGTAGCAGCGAAGATAAAAATGAGCTAATCTTTGGCAAATTCTGGTGCAATGAGGAAAATACAACACTTCAGGATATGATGTTATGGGAAAAAATGATCAACTCCTAGTGTCAGCGTGAGCACTTTGAACCTCATGGTTGAGTAGGTTGCTCACACACACACACACACACACACACACACACATACATGTGATCATCATTTTGGTAGTATTTCCTGCGAAGTGCGACCTGAGCTCGTGCAGCGCTGGTTCTGGTACTGCTTCCCCGACAGCTGAAAATAAACACAGATGACGGGTAATTGTCCATTTTTCGCAAAGTGCTCAGAGAAATCCGACGTTCCCTCTGCCATTGTCTTCACGTCAGCGCAGATGAATGGGACAATATGTTGTAGAAATAGGCTGAGCTTCAAAGGCTGGAGAAAAGTGTGGCGCGTGCCGCATATATGGGGCCGAACAATACTTCTATATCTGCGGCCCTGCTTTCTGACTCTTCCACTCTCAGTCTCACGATTTCTCTCTTTTCTTCTCGTCTTTCAGTCTCAAGACTCTGCGCTTCCGTGTCTACAATTAATTCCCCCGACACGCCGCTTTCCGCATGCTACGCTAGTCTGTATTACATGTCACGACAGGACAGTCAGAGAAGAAGCTTTTGAGATTCTTTCTATATACACACACACTATATATATATATATTTTTTTTTAAATACCGGCAGACAAGTGTTTTAAAATTACACGCTTGTGATATTTTAAAGTGGTGACAAGCAGGAAGGTATATACTGTACAGATATGTCGAGCTGCCTCGCACTCCTTGTATTTGTTTGCACAATGGAGCAATCTGTCATCACGCTCCTTTGAAGGGGATTAGACGGTTTTGAGGTCAATAGAAGAGCGTTAGCGAGTTGTCTGTCAGCGCCGTCCGCTGGTAGCGTGCAACAGTGAAATGTCAACTGATGCATCTTCATTTTTCACTCGTCTGCCAGTGTGCTGTGATTCGGGATGAGTTTGCCTCCTCGAGTTGAACCAAAAAATGAAACTGGAAAATGGCAGAATTTTGGACAATTATAAACCCATTTACACACACACACACACACACACCCTTTTCTGGTGATATTAAGAAAGAAAAAAAAACGAAACAAAAACACTCTGTAAAACCCGGGTGTGGTTTCATCTGAAAGGTTTATTATTATTATTGATTCCAGCTCGACCATTTCCTAGCACTTTCTCTAAATATGATATCCAGCTTCCTCAAACCATTTGGATCACAGGAAAAAGAGGCAAACTGACAACGATGAGAAATGTCAGCAAGACCGTAAAATATTTCACCGTGTGACAACAGCTGCTTAAATGTCAGGAGCCCGTGCCCAGAACGGCACAGTCATCCGAGTTGCCCTCGGGGATCCGTCACCTATTCATAAAGCGCGCGCACGCTGGGTGTGTCAACTGACTCGAAGATGATCCATCAGGCAACCCCAAAGTCAACTCATCCCTCAAGTTGTGCTCCCGCCATTTTGTCCAGGAACTGCTGGACCACGATGGAGTGTTCATCGAGCCAGGGGATGTAATGATGATTGGTAGGCGCCCGAGCGTGAGACGCTAACGGTCGCTTGGAGTGAACGAGCGTTAATGATGAATGATTTGGGCAGAAATCGCTAAACGATGGCAGGAAAACAGGTGGAATCAATAAATTACAAGAATTGTAAGAGAAAGCCGATTGGATCATGTTTCTATAAGATTAAATGTCGTCGTTTCTATATTCTATAACAACAGGCTGAGGAGTTTACAAATTCTATTTCATTTATATAATGCTGTACAGTTTCTTTATAGCTTTACAGAATCAAACGGAAAATTATGGAAATAAAGTAAGAAATGTGTAAGAAAATATGTATAAATTTTTTTTTCTTTAATTCATAAAAAGTTCACTCTTTGGCAGGTTCTTGTGATGTAACCAAAAAAAACAAACACTTGCGGCTATATCCGCTATAATCACCTCCTGTATATCCACACTATTACACCAGCCAATCATTGATTATTGTCCTATAACAGCAGGACACAGCAGTGTTTTACTTTGTACAGATCAAAAGGTTTACTACTTAATGAGTTGTGTACTTTCTTAAGAATAAACTACACACAGTGCAAAATTTTACTTATAAAAGAACTTTATTAAAACGTCCACTAAGCGTTCAAGAGGATTAAACTAAATCCTGCGACATCCTTAAAATATCTGCTGGAGTAAGAATTTTATAAGAGCTAATATTAAGCAAACATTAACATCGCAGCACAGTTCGTAAAAGGTGTTCCTCGTCATCTTTTATCATCTGACAAACTTCTAGAAAACTATATATATATATATATATATATATATATATTGTTTTTCTGTACGTGTTTTAAGAAAGCATTAAGCGCTTGAGCTTTTTTCAGCCCGGTGTCATGATCAGATCGCATGGCGTTATGCAAGTGTGATTAGACCTACAGTACACGACACCCAGTCTGGACTGTTCCCAAGAATCAGGAAAGTTCAAATTAAATACATGACTTATTTTGGCGTAATTTGAAAATAAAATGGAAGAACATTAAGCTGGAAGCTGGTTTAAAAGGCATAAAATCTTCTGTGATGTGCCTTAATTAAAGGTTTTTATGCCATACAGGTCTTCTGCAGAGAATAACAGCGAACAACAATGTAAATGTCATAGAGAGAGCACGGACATCTCGACTAATAAACGTCCTCAGTGCGATGCAGATGTTAAAGAAAGAAAGGACAGTAAGCAAGCGGCTAAACGTACTTTTATTTGTTCCTCGGAAATATTTCATACAGTTATCTTCGTAAGACTACTGCTGTACATGAAAAATCGTTTCCCTCATTTTCTTTTTGGCTTTAATGGGCTCTTAATACTTTGATATTACTTCCCATGAAGTAAAGCGGACTGTTTTTGTTTATTTTATTCTGCTCACATTCATTCCCAAAGTTATTGTTGGGCATCTATTTATGAAAAATTTTACTTTTTAGTCATGTTTAGACATTCAGATCAGTTTCTAGTGTGAGTGTACAAACAAAAACAAACATGAGGGGGAAAAAAAAAATAATTTACACAAAACTTGTTTTGTTTTTTTTGCATTGGCCGGGGCTTAAAAATCAACCCAACCCATCATCAACCCATCTTCCTAACGTGACCTCATCTAAAGAGCCTTTTCATTTTACATAGATACTAAATTGGTGCATCCTGAAGAGGAGTGAAACATGGAGCTTTTGAGGAGAATTTGAGTCACATCCAACTCTTAATGCATAGGGTTTAATTTGATGTTGGCCCCGCCCCTTTGCAGCTTCAACTCTTCTTTGAAAGCTTTCCACAAGTGTGTTATGGGAATTTTTGACCGTTCTTCCAGAAGCACATTTGTGAGGTCAGACACTGATGTTGGGCGAGAAGGCGTGGCTCGCAGTCTCCGCTCTAATTCATCACAGGAGTGTTCTATCAGGTTGAGGTGCAGGACAGTCAAGTTCTTCCACACCGGACTCGCTCATCTATGTCTTTATGATCCTTGCTTTGTGCAGAGTCATGTTGGAACTGGTGTGGGTTTTGTTTTTCAAGAGTTGCGCTCGACCCCTTACTTCCAGTGAAAGGACCTCTTAATGCTTCAGCACATCAAGACAATTTGGACAATTTCATGGTCCCAACAGTTTGGGGACGGACCCTTCCTTTTCCAGACTGCGAGCCAGGTCTTCTCGTCCATCCTCAGTGTCTGACCCCACAAATGCGCTTCTGGAAGAATGGCCCAAATTTTATGCTAAACTGCATTTTATTGCTGAGTGTCTGTACTATGCAATGACTATAAAGTTGTACATACCTACAGTACCTACCCAAGTTAACTTGCTATAAATTGTAAAATATGAGCTAAATAAACATTAAATAAAATCTATACACTATAACAGACTGAATTTCAACTTGATCTCTGTGTACATGAGCATGTAAATGCATGCACAAGCTCACAGGCGCCACCTATTGTCTAATGTCACTTTGAGAAATAGGAAAAGCAAACTTGTGAAAAGAAAAGTCAACCATCCAATCTGTCCACTACAAACTCTAATTTAAGATGTAATAGTGAGACCGTTAAGTGACACAAGTCCAAATACAAATGTTTTACATGTAATACAAAAATTTAAGTCAGTACCTGAGGTGGGAGGGAACTGAATTTACTTTATTACTGTACCGTTAGAGAAAACATTTGACTTTTTTATACTGAAAAGTACAACAACAAAAAAAAAAAACCTGTGCTCCTAATTAACTAGATTTCTGCATAGCATTACCTAACCACATTTTACAGTGTGTATTATTTGGAGTCGGAATTTTGCCACCTGTGACTATTGTGCATAATTTCACGACTTGCCTTCCCTTTAAGACACACCTTATAATGTAGCAGGTGTTTGACATCAGAAGTAGAGCTACAGTAGTTGCAGACTGTGGCCAAACCAGCGTGTTCACAATCAGAATCAAAGAGAGAAAGATTGATGATACTTGAAGGTGAGTAGTTCTGTACTTTTACTCAAGTACACAAAGGACTTCTACCTTTACTTAAGTAATATTTGCTCTACTTTTACTAAAGTTCAGGATTTGCGTTTCCTGCCCACCACCTCTGGTCAATAGGCACAATGTCTTGAGACTGCATTCAAGTCATGATTCAGTCAGGAATCGCTCATAAATCTCCTCTGAAAGGTCTGAGATCCAGAATTGTTTTATTTCAGAGAAGAGCAATTAAGACACACTGCAAAAAAAATTCGGTATATTCTCTCAAGTGCCAGAAATTGCACTACCGGATGAATTTTGCCCTCAGAGCTTTTTTTTTTGTTCCCCTGATGAAACTGAAATTGTTGAAAGAGAGCAGACACAGACTGAAGTCCTTAGCAGAACCGAAAGCCTGTTGTTTCCACACTGAAAGCGAAGGTTATTGTTTGATAACCCTGCAGCTTCTTTCCATTTTAAACAAACTTTCCTGGCTTGGATGTTCTTTAAAGCATTTTCTTTATACGCTTTTTAAGTAGCAAAGCCTCTTATTGTTAACGATTAGCTGCCCTGCATTTAAGGAGAGATGGTTTTCAGAACAAAGCTGTGCATTTTATCCCTTTTCTCGCTTGTTGTTTGTGGATAAGCAATTAAAATAAGTGGGTCACCCGTTAGCGAGCACTCGAGCGCAGATGCAACGGAGGCTTTTTCGTGTCTGATCTTTAACGTTGATGCCTTGCCGTCTCTTCGCGCTTTCCCCGGGTCTCTTGGCTCGGCTGCGAGAGAGGATTTCGATGGGCTGATGGCAGGCCTGAGGATCGCTGTTCACAAGCTCTTTAATCTGTGCACATAATGAGTGCACGTCATCTGCATAGCGGAGGACCCTTGAGCACTGGCTGATAGCAAATGAGAGGGAGTTTTTGTCTTTTCTGAGGAAAAACAGTCGCTTTTGCCAGGGGCGTCCCTGGTTTGCATAGATCATAGAACCTAGCCTGGTATCTGGTGTTGATTTTAGAGTGCCCTCTTTAACTTCTTACCATTTTAACAAGTGAAGGAAGTCACGGTCTCCATCATGAGTGCTCAGATTGGTAGATGAACCAGTGAACATCATAATTATAGTCATACTTGTGAATTATTGTTATTATTTGTAGCTGTAGTAGTAGGGTTTCCATCCGTCCTGTTAAAAATGGAATTGTCCAGTAATTGGAATCTAAAAGCCGTATTTTGTATTGAACCAATACGTAACTCTATTTCAACAGCAAAATCTATGGGAGAGAAAATATTACAGGTCAGACTATTAAGCCACAGTGATTTGTGTGATAAACACAGTCAGTCAGTGGATAACGTGTCTGTCAGGGTCTCTACCAAAATAGAGAACAGAGAAATCATGACCCAGGGCGGCATCTTGCCAAGGGCAGTACTGAGCGCAAAAAAAGAAAGGAAAAGTTCAGAATGATGATAACATTCGTGTAATTTTGTTTAATAAATAAATAAGAAAAGGTCAAAGCCATTGGGGTCACAGGTTTAAAAAATTTAAAGAAAAGGATAAACAAGCTAAATATAAAGTTATGTAGCTGTTACTTCTTTATAATATTATATTGGTAATAAAATAGGTGAGTAAAACACGTCGTCACTATGCATTATAGTGTGTGAAGGGCCCTCTTGTTCTTCTAAGGACCCTCACCTTGCCGTGTCACTATCTTAGCTCTGTGATCTCAAGACATTGAGGATGCAAAATTGTGGATCTCAAACAGGTCAGCCGTGACGACGCCTTAAACTTACGCTGAAAAGGGGTTAATAACTTTGTGTGACATTATATCATAGTGTGATGCTTTTCTCCCCCCAGCATCCTCGGCTTTTTGGAAGTCTTGACATGAAATTCCCCCTATAATACACACTCACATCTCTCTCTCTCTCACACACACACACACATGCACAAACACACTCATAGATTACACACACACAAACAAGTCACATGCCTCACACACACACACACACACACACACATACTGTACTTGTCTCACACACACACTGACACACCCACACACAAAAGTCACATGTTTCACACACACATCAACAAATGTTAACACACAGACTCACTCACCACACACACAAACGCGCACAAACACATTCACTCATCACACACACACACACACACACACACACGTCATGCACCGGGAGGCAATGGCTCATGGTGCTTGGGCCCACTCATTGTTGCTTGCAACTATATTATTATTATTATTATTATTATTATGGCCCAAGCACGATGACATCAGCCTTATCTCCTCATAGGGCTATTTTGTTCTTTTAAGGATTTTTCTTTTCTTTTTCACGGTTTAACATGTTCAAAATGTCATGAAAATAGTCAGACAGTTTGGAATCCGCTGTAATTAGGATGCCTGAGAGTCACATGAGAGTGCTTGGGCCCGCTTATTGTTATATATATATATATATATATATATATGCTCAAAAAGCCATGGAAATTGGCAAACAGCGGAGACTCATCATTTTGAGCTATGCAGCAAAATCTTATATAATATAACTAAAAAAATAAATAAAAAATCCAAAAAAACTATTAAAAAAAAAAAAACGTTTTTACAAAAAACGCACAGAGTTTGATGGCTTAATGCAAACTGATCTCTACTGACCAGACTTCTCTTTCCGTTTATCAAGAAACAAATGCAAATCTCTGCTAATTGAGGAAATCATGTAATCTTAGAAGAAGAAAAAATATCCTAATGAGAAACATGAACAAATATGCCTTCTGTCTTCTGACAGCTAAATTAACAACCGAATTTCTGTAAATAGATAAACAGCACGTTCATTAGTTTGCATTCCAGATCGTTAGATAGCAAGTTAATTAGCTAGCAACCTGAATATGTTTATAGCAAGGTCACTATTTAGCCAGCTGATATGAAAGTATGTACAGTTAGATGAAAAAAAAGAAAGCTAGTCACTTAACCAAAAAGTCTTATAATGTAGAAATATTAGCAATTATTACCTTAGTTTAAGATGA
This sequence comes from Clarias laeviceps, assembly GCA_030014305.1. Taxonomy (NCBI): domain Eukaryota; kingdom Metazoa; phylum Chordata; class Actinopteri; order Siluriformes; family Clariidae; genus Clarias; species Clarias laeviceps. Next base: position 1,944,723 of record JAQMYJ010000009.1, on the reverse strand, counting down.
TTCATTTTAGTATGTCGTGTAATTTTTTGCATTTTTATGGCAGATATAATGTTTGCACAACAGAAGAAAAATAAAGATATAGCAGCTATAATATACAAGTTATTATGTTATATACATAATATACATATACATAATATACAAGTTATCATGTTAGCGTGGTAGATAGTTAGCTAGCAATATAGATAGAGGGTTATAAGGGTTTCTAGATTAATCGCTAGTCTATCTCTAACCCCATAGACACTACCAGGTGTGTGAAACCAAGGGTCCTACACCCTACATAGCACACTAGCTTTCCATTTAACGCTATTTGGGATTCAACCCTCAAACAGTTGGCTAGCTATTTATTAGAAAGTTTGAAATGCCAGTATTAATTTTATGAAGTGGACAAATAGCAGATGCTATATTTGCACAACATAAAAATATAGAATATAGTAGCTATCAAGTTAATATTTTAGCACAGTAGATGGTCAACTAGAAACGTACGTAGCTGTTAACAGTACCAAAAAAAAAAATCAAAGATAACGATGAATACAGCATGCTAAATAATTACATAGAAAGTTCACTGGTTAGCAGATGTATAAAATATAAAGAACAGCATTGTGATGTCAGACAAAGTAAAGTCATGATCCTCCCATAATTGTATCCTAGTTTTTGTAGACTTTTATGTTGACACTCACCTCAGAACTAAATTTCCCAGCATACACTGCATGCTAGCCAAGTTCAAATTGTACTGTAAACCTTGTTCAGTTTAATTAGCTTGTCTATATATAGCCCGAGTCGGAGTACACATGGTCGTGCTCTTTCGTTCTTGAGGAGATGCAGGATGTGAGTGTACAGCGTGGGTTATTAAAGTGGCGTTTAAACATGCCTGAACAAAAAACAATCATGAATACAAGAACTATGACTAGCAAATTGGGCTAAAGCTGATGCTAACCAACACAAGATAGAAATAGTGAAGAAAACCAGTAAACAGTAAGGGAAACCAAACAGCTACAAACAATACAGATGCAGGACCAAGACACAGCCCAGGCACAGGCTATATATAGAAAGGTTAATTAAACCCGAATAAGGTGCAGGTGAGTAAAATTCCAGCATGGCTGGGGTGCAGCGTACACTGGGAAATGCAGTCCTGAAGCGAAGGGCAACATAAAAGTCTAACAAAACACAAAAACTAGATGACAAATATGGAAGGATCATGATAAGTAATCTAAGCAAGACATTATGGGATGTTAGGACATCTTAGAGAGGAAGAAGTAGTGTTTATATTACAGTATTATCCAACTTACAAACTCTATGGGATGGTGAACGCTTGCTGTACCGTATAACCAAGACGTAACTAATCTCACATCCAGAGTGGAACACTGTCTCAAATTGATTTTTCCAGTTTGAAATAAAAAACTTTGGAACGCTACCTTCAGCAACACATTCATGTGTTTGTGGCATTTTCATACAAGTTTGGTATAATCCAAACACATTTAACTTTATTAATTGATTACCACTAGCTGTACTATATGTTCATTCTGTAAGGCTGCTGCTACTCAGATAACTTTGCAATACAAGTTTCCTGCATAGCCACATTAAAAACTCATTTTTAAGCAAGCTAGCCTACGAAACCCACAGTATGACTGCAGTTCAATCCCTGCTTTCCATTATCACCCAGATGAGGATGGGTTCCCTGTTAAGTCTGGTTTCCCTCAAGGTTTCCTCCTATTGCCATCTCAGGGAGTTTTTCCTTGCCACTGTCGCCATCATACTCGGCTTGTTCATCAAAGACAATCTAATCATTTTGATTCATGCACATTCACATTTCACACAAACTTCCGTAATTCTTTTAGATTTTCTTTGAAAGCTGCTTTGCGACAATGACAATTGTTAAAAGACAATACAAATAAAATTGAATTGAATTGAAACGCCAGAATGTCTACCTGACTGGGTACCATCATCACACCACAGAGACGCAGACATCAGACTCCCACAGGGAAACAACACTACACCTGCAGTCCCGCCAGGTAGGGATCAGAGATGGATGAAGCTGCACCACATGCTGCATTAACAGATGCCAAAACCCATGTTAAAAACCAGTCAGGGAAGCGGTTTCAGGAAATAATTTCTGAATCGCCTTTGAACCGTCCATGCTGTGTTCCACGGCTAATGCGAGCTAATAAAACTTCTGCTAATTAATATTCTTATTCTTATTACCTTCTTCATCTTTTTCTCTTATTTACAAAGTCCACCACAGATTACTGCATATGAAAATAATCAGCAGAACAGAAATCAGCTATCAGGTCATCAGGTTATCTTTGTTATTTTTCTGGCTCAGAAATGAACCTCAAACATATTCATCAATGGAAATAGCCTAGTGGTAGCCTGATGTCATTTATTGGTGCTCATGCCATCTGCTTGACGTCTTTAAAAAAAGGTCTATAGAAAGATATATAAACTGAAAACTTATCACACGGTAAACTTTACACTCCCTGTCCACTCTGTTTTAGTTCAGATTGAACATTAACATTTCTTCAAAAAAGTGCTATTTTTCCTTCAACTGATTTTAAAATGATTCATGGTGGCTTTTTCTTTTCTCTGTTAGTTTCTGTCTGAAGAGTCGTACCATAAAACATGGTGCCCACTACCCAGAATTCAATATACTGTATAGCAACTGTAACAATATTACTTAATTTGACTATCTAATAATAAAAAAGTTATATTTAAAGTAAATTAAACACTGAATAAAATCCACATTTTCATCTCTGAATGTGATTATAAATATATATTCTCTAATAACTTCTATGCCCACCTTTTACTTTTATAACTCCTTTTACTACCCTGAGAACAGCTCTGGGATCCTCTCAGCTATAAAAGTCTGCCCTTTGTAGGCCCTTCACACGTTCTCCCTGACATTTCTGTTCTAAACCCTGCCGACGTTACACACGGCCTGCTTCAAATCACATTTCAAGGCCAAAACAGGGCAAAATATAATCTGCAAAATGTTTTCCTGACAGTTTTTTCCTTTTGTTTTTGAATTGTTGTCCTTTTCACAGAACAGACCAAGATTTTATTTGATTTTAACATCTTACAATTCAATAAATGTGTAGATAAACTGTAATAATATAAGTATATTTTCCATGGGTGCAAACATTTGCACCCAGTGGGAGTTTAAAGGAAATAGACCCCTAAAAATGGCACTGGAATTGCATCAGCGATGTCTCACCCATTCTTCAAAAAAAAAAAAAAAAAAAAAAAAGGCTCCCTTGATCTCAGTCCTCACCTGTTAGAAAGGAAGTACACTCATACATTTTACATGTGATCATACGATCTTCATATTAATATGTGAATAATATGTGAGCACACATATGTGAGAGAAAGAAAATATTTCTAATAAACTATACTTCCTGTACGTGAAATATTTACATAAATGAATAAAGCGAACATAAGTAATAACTTGAAAATAAACGATTCATGCAAAAATATCCCCTAAAATGAATAAATCATGCATAAACATTTTGTAAAAAAAAAAAAAAAAATAGGTTATTTTTTTTGGAGGGAATCATATGAAAAATGACTCAATTGGGAGGAAAATGTTAAAATGATTTATTTGGAAAAATGAATCTGAAATATTATTCATTTGGGGGGGAAATCAAATAAAATTACTTACTTTAGACAAATCATGTAAAATGACTGATCATGTGAAATCGAGTCATTTGTGGGGAAAAACAATGTTAATGATTAATTGGGGGAAAAAATATGACCCGCTGAGGTATCATTTAAAAAATGACTAGTTTGAGTGAATCATGTGAAAAATTATGCGTTTGAAAAAAATGTTTGTTTTTTGGAAGAAATCACATAAAATTATTCATTTGGAGCATAAAAATGTTTCATCTGATAAAAATTATTAATCACAGGAAAAATTATTCATTTGCGGGGAAAAAATATTTGATTGAAAAAATAACTCACCTGGAAAAAAATACATTATGTGAAAAATGAGTTATATGTTGGGAATTGTGAAAAATTATTCATTAAAAATATATGAAAACTTACTTATTTGGAAGAAAATTTTATTTAAAAAAAAAAATTTCATTTTGGGGGAGGGGGGGGGAATGTGCAAAAACAGAATGTGAAAAATATCATTTGAAAAATGTTTTAAAATTATGTAAGAATGAATAATTTGTGAAAGGAAACATGAAAATAAATATTGAGAAAAATTTATGTTAGAAAATAATCATCTGATGAATGAATCGTATAAAATATTGTAAAATTAAGTTAATAAACAATTGGTGTGGGGGGAGGGACACTTGTAGAAATGCACCATTTTTCAGAAATAAATCACATGAGAAATGAATCATGTCTGACACAGAAAGAAACTAATGACTTGAAAAAGAATTGTGTGAAAATAAAATCCCATATTAAGTTCGAAACGTGTATAAAACATGATATTCGAGTGACACAGTGAGGTTCGTGTTAGTACGCTAGAGCCGTATTAAATAATCTGCGTAATTCTTTACACCTGCGATGTGATTGGTAGCCGTACGCATGTTAAAGATCTCCAGGCCTGCTGCATCCCCACCTCTATCCATCTCACAGGCTGTCAGTGATATTGAGAGGCTGTCAGGGCCGTTCACAGCTCCATCCATATCAACAGTAAATATTAGTTCCTCCCGGGCCTCTAGGGAGTGTGGTTACATCCCCTCTTATTAACCTCCTAACCCGGCTGTTTGATGTTAAATAATTACTTCAGCTGTTCTCCTGGGAGATGTAACCCCTCCGAGCTCGACTCCTCTCTCAAAAAAAAACCTCTCCATCTGACACTCCTGGGCCTGCTAGCTACATGCTTTCCATCCCACTCGCTTTAATTACGTTCAAGTTTAGAAACATCAGCAATGTCGTTTAAAGTGGAGGGAAAAACCCACAAGGAAAAGGAAAATGAAAAATTGCAGTATCACAGACATGTCGTCATGAGGGGGAAAAGGATATAAATAAAGTGCAGGACACATATGGCGTCTCCAATCATTTTTCCCCACTGTTTTTTTTCTCTCTCTCTCTCTCTCATTCACTCACACTCTCTTTTTCTCTGTCTTCCCTGGCTTGTTTCCAAGGTAACGTGTCAGAGGACTGAGTGCCTCCAAAGGACTGGTGTGAAACCTCCTCCCTTCTTCCCCAACCTTCCATGCCAGACCAACTTCGCGGTGCTGACTTTGGGTCATGTGACCACACCTGTTCCCATGACAACACGATTGAGGGCAGTCGATGAGTGTATCAGCTTGGGGAACAATGAACAGGGGCTAAAACCAAGAAAAATAAAAAAAATGTTAAAAAAAAATGAGGACGGGGGGGGGCGGGGGGGTGGACTGGTGTCAGCCTCACCTGCAGAAGTCAAAAGCCATTCCATTGCCTTTCAGCTGCTCCGAATCAGCCCGGGTGGATCTCAGGTGGCCATCTTAATTAGGACAGACATATCGTATCTGGCACAATCTGAAAAACTTTACGCTCGAACGCCACCGTGACGGTTGTAATACACCTACCAAGGTCACGGTACCGACAAGTGACACTAAACCAATGTTTATGGCGAAGAGAAACTCAGGAGCAAAGGTAGTCGTGCCTCATCCGTGAGCCGTTCAAGTAAAAATTAATCAAATTAATTTCATATTAATTTAAAATATGTTAAAATGCTAATGACCTCACTGTAGGCGTTGGTTGCGCAGTGGTAGGCATCGCGCCTGCAATGGACAAGGCCCAGGTTTGCATCCCAGCCAATGCGCTGCACCCTGTTACTGGGTGGCAGGGCACTCTAAATGCTGGTGCCATGCCCAGATAAAAATGTGAGGACTGCATCGGAAAGGTCAACTGGTATAAAACCAGTGCCAAAATAAATAAGTGTGATCCCCTGTGGTGCTAATGGGAGCAGCTAAAAGCACAACAACACAAACTGATTACTCAGAACTATTACTAATAGTCAAAATGGGAAGTGCAACACGCTAAACATTTAGGCCTATTCCCGGGATATTCATGCCGCCCCATGCTTGGTGGAGGAACAGCGGACAGGTTTGCGCTAGCTTTAAATCAAAATCATCTGCTGCTCCTGCTTCTAAGATTTATTTGTAGTAAGTAATTAGAATTCTATCAAAAATACATTTCCAAAAGCAGAGATGTAGTGTGTCTAAGATATACAGAACCATTTCTTAGAGATTATGACGTAACTAATCTCCGTACATTAGAAATGCGCGCGCACCATGGTGGTGACCTTGTTTTCTATGCAAAGATGAATCTTAATTTTTCCAATACTGGAATGTTTTTGGCTTGGTTTCTACATGTCTTTGTGATTGGAGATGTTCATGAAACCTGGCAACCCTGGATCACGATCATAGTGGGAACACAGTTGAAAGTCACGTACTGTATAATAGCCTCTTGATTTGAGCAAGGAATTAGGAATGGCATCTTTCCTGTTGTGTTGTGGAGATGATCATATATTTGTTTTTATGTTGTTAATATTTACATCAATGTTTTCCATTTAGCCACCCTGAGAGTAAGAATGAATTCACCTCACCTCTCACTCTCTGTGCAAGGTTAATCTCTTATAGTCACACACCAGGGAGTGTAATGACTCTGCTATTACTCTAAAATCTGAATGGGTAAATGCATTTTTTATAGACTGTAATCCAAAAAAAAAAAAAAAAGTCTCTTAGGAAGTATAAATATTCCTGGCCACGTCTGCCTTGGCCTTTCCATGTCTCCAGGGCTTGCTAAATATCTGACCTTCTAACAGCCTTTGGCCCACTGCAACCCTGCACCATCTCCAAACCTTTTTAGTCAGTGCAAAGAGCAAAGCTGTTTGGAACAGGTCCATCAGATAGCATGCAATTGCCGCGCTCCGCCTGACGTGTGTGTGCCAGCAAGGTCGAGCCCTAGACACTTGTCCCTCAGAGGGAGCCAGGTACGTGACCCCTCATGCTGTCCTGATTTTACAGCATCAATCTGAAATCAGGCAGAGAAGCTAGAGGCCATCAAACACTGAAACACACACACACACACAGACATTGTGTATGCAGGTTATGTGACTCCTGTGCGACCTTAAGCCTTTAAAAGCCCATCAGGACAATGTATTCATTGGGTTACAAGTTTAGAGTACTGAAGTCATTCAGTGGGAAATGTAAGCAATAAATTAACACTCCATGTTGTGCTGTTACAGGAAAATAATCAATGACGAGGCGATGAAGCACAAAATACGCTTTGCTGTGTCCTAATGTGTTTCATTTCTTTTTTCGATTTTAAACAACCACGAAAGGATCACATTGGTTCACTAATTAAAATAACGATGCTTTGGACATTTTTTTTTTTATCCATTTAAAGTTACGTAGAATTGTCCTGGAACATCCACACAACTAGTGATCACTTACGGTACAGCAGATCTAAACAGCAGCCAGTCACTACTTCACTAGCCTCTCATTTTTCTCCTTAGGAAAAAGAAAAAGAAAAAAAAAGGTTAAAAAGCTGCAGCTTATCGAACATTGTAAAAGCACACAATCCTCCGTTCTAAAGATGTCAGGAAAGTTCCAGCTTTCTCTCTGACTGTTACCAAACACTGATACACCGTCCATAAAAGTGTTCCGTTTTAAAAGAGAACCTTCGTTTTTAAAAATCTGTTTATGATTAACATAACGTCTGCCACGCAAACGAGCTGCTAGGATAACAATAACGTTTTAAAACAAACGCGTTAATATGAATCTGTGTTTTTGCAGTTACATTAGTGAGGTCATTTAAAGAGAATACTGTCTTTGTATATATTTTTTTTTTCTAGCAATCCACTTATCCGAGCTGATGCTGTTCATCTACTCAAATCTGGCCTTTTATTTATCTCTTTTCTAAAGCGTCACAAGAAATCAAAGTGTCATGTCGACATGCAGGAAACCAGAATTCATACGAAGTGCCATTATCCTCTACAGGACCAAATTGGTTATACTTCTGTATAACTTCTGTATCGGCCATAACTGTGGCGCTGCCGGGTCGTAAATCACAGCGGAAGCCTCGCGCATGGAATTCTGTCCTACTCCGGTTTTCAACTCAGCCGATCGTATTGATTTATCATCCTCCAAACTTCAAGCCAGCCGATAGATCAGACGTCCCAGCCAGCTGTAGATCACAGAGATTCACGCTTCACTCCCTGGACTCTCTCCATCCCTCACAAACGGCCATTGATCACTCCTGTACTGCTGACACACACACTTCCGCGAGTATGACTGTATCTAAAGCCTGGGGAAATCCGGAGAATCCCTGTGTCACAGCTTCCATCTGGCTTCATCCTGATTCAGCGTCTGTGTCCTTCAGTGAGGAGCGGCATCGCATTTCCATTTCCCTCTCCTCCGTTTATTCCACCCTTCACCAAACAACATCTATAGTCTCGCTAGATTTTAGCACTGATGCACATGAAACGAGAAGGAAATGCGACAGAGTGTGCTGAGCGTGACTGGCATGAGTGTTTCGCAGATTGGTTGATATCCATTCCTCTGATTGGTTGCGACCCTCCTTACCTCGACATTGCACCTTCTGCTAGATAGTCATCGCCGTCCTGATGGTGATGGGGGCGAGGGGTGACACCATAACCGCCTCACATTCATGAAGGCCTAGCCTCATCATCATCATCATCATGTTCTAACGCATCTTGTGAGATGACAAACCTACAAAATCTACAGCGACGCTTTTGGAAAACGTGCTGTGGAAATTTAGCGACTTGGCACTTTGCCAGGGAGGTGTTGAAGTGTCTGACGTTCAACGTGTTGGGATTTGATGCGCCAGATGGAGTCGTGCTGCTATGCGTCATTCCAATAGCAAAATTCTGTTGCACAGAATGAGCTTTTTCTTGTCTCATGAGACTGTCTCATTACAAGCTCAACTTTGTCTTTTCTATTTCTCCTAAACCCCACTTAGGAGAAACAAAGAGACATAACTG
>JAQMYJ010000009.1:1889765-1919049 GCA_030014305.1 Clarias laeviceps | reverse complement strand
TGTTATGTTGGTTGTGTGTGTGCGTGTAACTGACTATATCCTTGTCTAACCATTATTGGGCATAAGTGTGTGTGTGTGTGTGTGTGTGTGTGTGTAAGTGTATGTGTGTGTAAATTATGTGTGTGTGTGTGTGTGTGTGTGTGTAAGTGTGTGTGTGTGTGTGTGTGTGACAACTATGCTCTTGACTTATGCCCATACGTGTGTGTGTGTGCGTGTGTGTGCGTGTGTGTGTGTGTGTGAGAGAGAGTGTGCATGTGCACATACATTCATGTGTGGTTTATGTTCTTGTCTAAGTTTTACTGTGCACCAGTAGTCACTGTGTGTGTGTGTGTGTGTGTGTGTGTGTGTGTGTGTGTGTGTGTGTTCCATCTGTTTAGGAAGCGTGGGAGCTCGCAGTAATGAGTTGTGTCTCGCCTCCTCGAGTCGGCTTTACCCATCTGCCCACACACAGCTCGGGTCAGTGCAGAGCTCAGCCCGTGTATACACACACACACACACACACACACACACACACACCTACGTTCGCAGCACTGCTCCATCTGCGCACATCACACCAGGCGCAACATCGACACACACAGCGGTTTTCAGCTTCCACGTCTAATCACTGATCACAAAGTATCAATTATCTTATTTACAACAATAATTCTAATCGAGTCTAATGATCTCCCTGGTATTAAAATAATCACTTGTGTGTGTGAGTGTGTGTTGGGGGAATAAGTGACTTGTCCTTTAGATCTTTATTATTTGTTATTCTGATGTTTCAAAGGTGTTGATTAGCTGATTAGTTTAATCACTGACATGGCGAGAAACAGTATTTTAACACAAATGCCTTATTATAAACACGTGTCTCTTCATTATACACAGCAGTGGTGCTGATTTTATTATTGTTCGATTTTTTATGTTCTACATATAATACACTACTTCTGAAGTTTATGCTACGTGAAAGTGACCGATCCTGCTTCCCTAAAACATGTCAAGTTGCTACTGTAAGTTCAGCCGTTCTGGAGAGATGATTTGATGATCTGCCCCAAAAATCGCCATTTTTCAGTGGGATAATGTCTCGCTTCAGACAGTAATCATTTAAAATGCAACTTATTCATATTTCTTTATGAGTACTAATACTAAAATTTGTGTGAGCTTAAGGAAGCATACGACCTGTAAAAAATGTTCCCAAAAACAAAAAAATCTGTAGTGTCCGTAACCGTGTCAAATTCATGTTGCAATGTCTTAACAATTTAGCATTTTAGAATAATTACACTTTTTCAGGTTTATGTCTTTTCATGTGAAATCTAAAATCAGCCAAGTTTCATCTGAATGACAGTTGAAAGATTTGAATTTGAAAAAAAAAGTAACGGACACTAAAACATAAAAGGGCGTGAAATTGCATAATTATTTACAAAAAAAATGATCCATGGATCTGGAGATAAGAAACATGAAATGGTGTATTAAATGGTGTTATACAGTCTGATCCTATCTGAAAATTCACTTTTTCACCTACTGAAATACAGCACGGATTGCTTTTAACCAACTGTTCTTTTTATTATCATTATTATCATTATAATTATTTACCTTTTTTTTCCCCCACTCAATGCGCCACACTGATTTTGAACGTGTGTAAATTTGGTTGTAGCCGCGTTTAATTAGTCGAAGCGTGTGAAGTTTATCATTCTCTATATATATATAAAATACGCATTTATGCCGACGACTGCTCCGTTCCTGCCTGTTTTTTTTAAAGAAGGAGGAAAAAAAAAAAAAGATCTTCCTTTTTGTTATTTATTCTGACAGTGGAAGAAAAAGAAAGTGTGGAACGTTAAGCATCAAATAAAGCTCTTATTATATCTCATCCATAAAGGCAAGCGCTCATTAGCGGTAGCACATTGTGATGAATTACACATGAGATACACCGGCTACTGCTGTGCCATAACAGGATTATGACTTCACGCCACTTTCAGCAGATTTCCTGTATACGTAGGAAAAGCCTGGGTCTTTTTTTGTTGCCGTAGTTGTTATGTAATGTCTACTAAAGAGCAACGCGACAACAACAAAAAAACATAGTGTATAAACCTGCTCTGACTGCACACGAGGGAAAAGCATAGCTTACTGTAGGAATAGCATAGCAGTGTGTGCATCCCGCGCCCAGGCCCGGCTCAGGTGCAATATGAAAGTGCATAAGAAATTTTTTTTTTTTTTCCCTTCCCCTTTTCCCTTTATTTTTGTGGCGAGGCTGTCTAATAAGTGTGCTATGACAGCAGGAGATGTAGCCTCGTCTTCGGGGAGCGCGGGCCTGTGAAGCAAAGCAGCGAGCGGTAAGGGACTCGAGCGGTAATCTCCCACACTTCCAAAGATTCACGGCCGGCTATAAATCAAGCCGCGAATATTTCCAGAGATATGGTTTCGTTTGGCCACTTCCACCATCTTTTTTCTTCTTTATCTTCATTTCTAGAGGCCAAGTGATTCCACAGAGGTAAAGTCAGTCCCATTGAGAGGGTATAAAGAGGTTACTGAGACTGTAATGAGACATCCTAATGATAGATTCACTCCTGGTTCCTTTTGTATTGCTTCGGTGCAGAGCTGATGATGTGACATGGTGGTTCATTTTAATAAGCACGAACAGAATTTTATATTTTAATGCAACACCATGATGCATTGGGGCTACAGAATTTATCGAGTCCGATAATAATAATAATAATAATGACAAATCGAAACCAAGAGATACTGTAATATACTGAGGAAATGGGTTAATACTGTATATGAAGTCCACGTGATAATATTTTAGGCTAAAAGATAATATATTAAGGTTATGAGATAATATTAAAGCTACAAAGTAATTTATTAAGGCCATTTAATAATATATTAAGGCTGTAAGATAATTTTCAGATCGCAATATATTAAATATTTGAGGCAACAAGATATATTGAAGGCATGAGATAATATACCGACTGCATGAGATAATCAGTTGAGATCTCAAGATCATTGTAGTTCGGCTATACAGTAAGATTATATATTGAGGCTACAAGATCATATTTTAAGGTCACAAGATATGTAAGGTATATTGAGGCCATTGAATAAACATTAAGGATAAAAGATAATCAGCTGGGATCTCAAGATCACATATTTAAGCTACAAGATAATATATTGAGACCACAAGATAATCAAAATTCTAATTCGAATTCAAATTTTATTTGTCACGTACACAGTGATACACAGTACGATATGCAGTTAAATGCTTATACGACCGGCAGTGACCTTAAAAAAATAAAAACTTATATGTAAGGAATAAATATGAATAAAAAGAAATACTAAAGAAAAATACATTTAACTAGTAAAATAAACTGATAAAAATATCACGAAATATAGGGAAAAAAAAAAGTATATATATAAAATTTTTTATTTAAAATAATCAATTTAGAACCTCAAGATGATATATTTAGGTCATGACATAATATACTAAAGCCATGAGTTTTGCATTTAGGGACCATAAGAAAATATTGAATGTGTATCAAGATCAAGAGATAATTTACAAAATAATTTGTTAAGGTGATTACAAGATTACCAACAATATATTGATAGTATATAGAAAGTAATATATCAAGGCTACGAGATAATACATTGAAGCCTTGAGATAACATGTGGAGACCACAAGATGATATCCTAAGGAAATGATATAACACACTGAGGTAACAAGATACTACTCCAGCCACAAGATCATATATATTTATCATATATTCAGATTATATATTGAAGCCATGAGATGAACAATATTTTAAAGTCACAAGATAATCAGATGAGTTTTTCATTTTTCATGACTACGAGAAGATATTTTTAAGCTATATCCTGTCTATCAAGATCAAAAAAAATTTTTTTCATTTACAAGATAATTTATTAAGGTGATTAGTTAGTACAGGAAAACGACAAGATACAATGTTGAGATAGCATGAGATGATGTATTGACACACAATATTGAGACCATGCTTTCATGTATTGGCGAAATATTGATGGCATGAAGTAATTATATCAACAGTACGAGATAATTCATTAAGGCATGAGATACATTAACACATGAAACCCACAAGGTAATATTAATATATTACGGTAATGATTTAACACATTGAGACAACAGGATAATAAGATCATATATTTTCGCCAGGATGTATTAACGACACAAGGTAATTGATTGCAACCATGAGATAATTCACTGAGGTCATGAGATAATATATTGAAACTACAGGACAATGCATTAATGGCATGCAGTAATATATCAAGGCCATGAGATGATACTTTGAGACCACAATATAAAATTTTAATGATACTGAATGAATACAGTATCCTGTATATATCGAGGCCACAACCCAAGTATCTCATGGGCAAAATACAGTATATTACATTGTGACTTAACATGTGCTGGAGCATCATACTTCAATATGTGGGTTTATTATTTGGTGTAAACAGGTGAAAGTAATATCTTTAATCATCAGGTTCCTGTGGACATTTTTCAATTTATTTCTCTGTCTCACTCATCTTAAATTACAATAGTCGCCACGCGATAAGTCATTTCTGACCATGATACCGATCTTGTGAAGCTTAATCGACGGCCTTAGTATATTTATTATTTATTAAAAATAATAATCGGCCGCTCGGGTCTTTTTACTGCAGATTAAATTTTTTTAGTAGTGTTTGACTCTATAAAATGGAAAAATACTACATTCAGTTCTGCTCCTAATGTTTGGTGTCATAACAGAAAGCTGGACTCTGAAAGTCACAAACTGCACGCCTGAAGACACGTGAGTGGGTGAACATCAGTGTGAGCACAACTGCAAAGAAACGTTTACTTTTACCGAGCATCTTCTTCCTCACCGACTCAAAGAGGTCACCGCTGTGCTGCCCTGAAACACAACGGGGGCGTCTAAAATAGAGTGCACTCTTTTGCTCCATCCTGCTGTTCAGGTGCTTAAAAAAACCCTCCAGTTTTGCCATTATGACTTCTTTGGTTTGAACACATGCTGCAAGTCTGAAATTCGTTCCGTCTGCAGAAGTACCTTGACACGGGAAGAAGGAGGAGAAGTTTGGTTTAGAAACCCACGTTTCTCAACTGTTTAACTCTTTATAATATACATTCCAAAATCTATCCGTTTCTATGGTAACGGGTCATTTATATAGCAGATGCTCCACATTAAATGTAGTAAAAAATTGTGTGCAATCCTTGATTTTGGAAAGGAGTCTCCAGTGTCAGTGCTGTAACAATCTTTGCATTGTCTATACCGCTTATCCTGTGAAAGGTCACGGGAGCAAATCCCAGGGAACTTGGGGCACAACATGGGGTACAACCTGGATGGGTTACCAACCTATTGCAAGGCACAAGCACACACTCGCACACTTTGGAAACACTAATAAACCTAGATGTCTTTGGACTGTATGAGGAAATCGGATTAGCAGGAGGAAGCTCACAGCACCGGAGGCAAGATCCGAACCACCAGACCTGGATGTGCGACGCGACAGTGCTAACTACTAAACCACTGTGTCACCTACTGTATAATTTAAAAATCTCTATCGAATAAAAGGAACAAATTAGTATTCTGTATAATTACATTGGTGGTAACTGTGCCTTAATTGCATCATCTTCATAACAGCATAAAACAGACAACTTACTGTAATTCCTTCTTAATACACTACACATGTTAATTTGGGGAATCTTTTAATCTAAATGAAGTATTGACCTTTTGCTGTCATGTGACCACCACGACGTCCGTCACAACCACGTACCGCAGAAGCACTGTTAACCGACAATAAGCTACTAGATATTTTTGTTGATCATCACGTTCAAGGTGTATTTTAGAGCCAAAAATAATAATAAAATATCAGAAAGATTTAACCTTGCAATCGATAGCGTCTGTTCTGCGGATTTTTGTTCATATGCAATATACTGTGGTGGATTTATTCCAAAAGGAGACAAGCATGTGAAAATGGATGAAGAAGGTACGGTAGTAAGGATATTCATTTGCAGATTGTTTGATTTGTCATCATAGTGTGATGACCTTAGACGGTGTACAAAGATGTGATTCCTCCTCCTGGATTTGGTGGCGTTTTACCAGAGTTAGTTCATTCGATGCTAACAAATGAGACGATGCTATAGAATAGGAATTTGATTTACGCTTCATAGAATGATGTACAGCTACCTAACTGTTCTGGGGTCGAATCCCAAATAGTGCGAAATGAAAAGCTAGTGCGCTATGTAGGGTACGGTCCCTTGTTCCATATAGTAGTTAGCATCGTTAGCTGGACTGTTTCAGAGGCGATTCAGAACAACTTAGAAGTGATTACTAAGGAGACAGCGTGTTGTTTGAGATGACACAACGTTATCAGATGTGTTTTCCTGCTGAAAGTGCTTTAAGGACCGGTTTTGAATGTGCGTTTTGGAACTGGCATCCGCTAAGTAACGTCCCAGAAGTGGGTGGGATCATGGACGTCATGACAGACATCTTGACATCAGGAGCAAAAAGTGTTTAATCCGATCTAAACCCAGCCGAGGGGTTCACAGTCCTACTTCTCTCCGGCAGTGCTGGGATTTGAACCCACTTCACACACGTAACTCTAACCGCTGAACTACTCATTTATACTTCCTCCTCTATTTATACACAAAGTCTCGCCGCATTAATCATTTCCTAAACGCAGCAGTCCGTGTTAGATGTGCATTTATGCAGTATGGGTTCTTGTTAATGTGATGCATTTTGTATAAAGTTGTCAAGTTTTCAACTGAAGATGGTTGTTAAAATAAATGTTTACGCTCTCAGCAATCTGTATGTACTGTCAATCAACGGTAAGTGTTCGCTTTAGCGTTTCTTTAATCTGTGTTCCTGGTGGAATTCCAGATCCGAGACAGAATTTGCATAGCAGCATAACAAGAAGCAGGGCATTGCTTTGGTCGGTGCGTTGCACTAATACGGAAAGACATCCGCGGTTTAACTCAAAGGGGTCTAAAGTTACAGTATCCTTTATGTCGCAGTTAGCACTCTACGCTTAATAAGGGAGAAACACAGAGCAGGTTCGGTCTAGAAAGTCTACTTGACTTTAACCTTCAGAGCTGCTTTTGTGCTGGAGAGACTTACAGGACATTTTGTGTAGATTGTGTAATCCAAACATAATTACAAGTAATTCACAATCCAAGCCAAGCGTAAAGCTGAGCGGGTGAAGGATTAGCAGGGTTATTTTCCACTCTTGGGATTTGATCTCACAATATACTGCAGAGACTTAACATCCAAACTTTACCTTATTCCTATATGTATAGATGAATCAGCACTGATGCTCTAAACGCCTGTATAATTTAGATGTAAAGTTGCTTTAAATGCGTTGGAGGTTATGCATCTCTCTCTCTCTCTCTCTCTCATTAATGCAACATCTCCTGTATACCTGTCACCATTTATAAGTAAAGACAATCACCAGTAAAGTTTCCTCGATGATGTTTACGCCCTCAGCAATTCATATGTGCTGTCAATCAGCAACAAGCGTTCGTTTTTGCGTCTCTTTAATCTGTGTTCCTGGTAGAACTCCAAACGCTGCTAAAATTAGCATACTTGCATAACAAGAAGTGGTGCGTCGCACTAATAAAGAAAGGCTCTAAAAGCACCAGCGAGAGCCGCCGTTCGTCTTCAATGTTATCCAACATGTTAACGGTCTTCTTAAGTTAATTAGTACACTTAATGAGCAACGAATAACGGCCATTATCTGTCTATAAAAAGAATCGACCCTAAGCCGCTGAGTCAATCTACCATTTCATTACACATACTTATTCCGTTGCGTTGTTTAATCCAAACAGAATTACGAGTAAATCACAATCCGGGGCAATCAAACGTACCGCCGGGAAGTGAACGCTAAAATCCATACAGTGGCCCCAGAACAGACCTGGGATTAGAACTCATGATCTTTTAGTCAATAAAGTGAATGCTAACAACTAAACTAAAACAGTTCCTGTGTTTATAGAAGCGTCGGCATTGGCTCTGTTTATCCTGGTGGATTGCTAGAATTAGCAAATTAGCATAAAAAGAGCCTGTTCCTTGGTCAATATGCTGCCCTGATAAACAGACACACACTAGTTATATCCAACTATTTTTTTCATCTAAAACATAAAAAAAAAAATAAAAATAGCAAATAGGTTTCGGACACGCTAAAGCCTGGCGCGTTTCAAATATTGATTCGCCGCCGTAAGTCGACAGTCTGTCACTGTGCACGGAGAGAATTTCTGCGAATAAAACGGATTACCCGGACAAATACGGGAAACTTGACAGCCGATCAACATATTAGCTTTTGGCTTTTATGCGAGTTAAGCATTCAGACAGCGCTTCGAGGATCGTATTGATGTTTAGCTAAACTAATAGACCAAAAAGAACTAACCTTAGGCATGTCTGCACTGCTGATTTTGCAAAAGTACGGCGTGATTGAGTAACTCCAACAGCTAGCCATTTGCATCTGTTTGAAAATGAGAAACTGCCCTGTTGATTTCGTCGTATCGAGTTCTTTATTTAAGCGATGAGGTAATTCAACAAAACTGCGAAAATGAGTTAGTGCGAAAGCAATACCTGACTGGGGGGAAAAAAAGATGCTAAACAGCTTCCTTACTCAATGGAAAGTGAGTAGAGTCTCTGAATTTAATTAGCATGGACTGGCCCGAACCGTTCCCAGCCAAGTTTTATGCTTTAATAGGCCTTTCCGCGACTCCGAGGGTATCAAGCGGCGCAATAACTAATGCGAGCTCGCTGCAGTGACGGTGACAGCTCTTTCAATCAGGCTGGCTCTTCACCAGGGAGACTCGCAAACAACACGGCAATGCAAAACAGTGCTAGGGAATAAGCCGTGTCAGCACTTGAAGCGCACCTTTGAAAAGCTTTCTTCATCAATCCGGCGCGAGCCGGCCGTTTGAACCGCCGACCCGTGTGCGATCAGAGGCAGGATTAAGTCCGACACAGCACAGGGAAATAGCTGGATCTCTCCGAAACCCTGTAAAAATCAGAACGGGATTATGAAAGGAGGCGGAGAACAATGTCGAGGACATAGGGTGGAACAGAGGACAAGGTGAACTTTTGGTTCATCCCCAGAAAGACTCGCCAGCACGCCAAGTGAGCTGAGGCTAAGGATGGTGAAAGCTCCCCTGCCAGCATGCTAGGCTCCACTTTTGATGTTAATTCCTTGAAAGCTGTTTCTTTAGCTAGGGATTAGCACACAGGGTGCCAGGCTTAGCACGCCCGGACTAATAAAGATGACACATCTAACACAGGTACTTGCTCGTGCGACGCCTAGGGAGCCGTGCTCCTGACGTCCTGCTAATTATAATGAACTGCGTTGCCTTCAACACAAGCATGGTACTCTGACAGGCATCTCTTTTTTTTTTTTTAACACAGCTGCTTTCTTATGAGACAAATTTATTTTTTTTTTTTTTCATTTATTAGCCTGTGAGACTGCACACGAGTCCCAGCGCTTGACAGTTATGAAGTGTGTCCATTATAGCCCATAAACGACCATTACAGTTACTGATTAGCTTCCACGGCCATACTAGCTCGAGGGAACGATGCCGCTAATGATCACAGGGCAGCTTGCATACCGAACCAACGCCCAATTCATCTGTTCGGCCAGCTACGCCGAGATTGATTGGAAATTCCCAAAGAACAATCGGCCCTTTGAGTGCTTGAAATAATTCTGCCCTTCCGTTTCGGAAATCCGTACTCCGAGCTGACAAACAAATCAAGGCATTCTCTCCCTCTGTGATCAATTATCATTTATTTTAATAGCTTGATCTGACAGTTACGAGTGAAGCTCCAGTGAACATCCTAATTACCAGGGATCTTTTTTTTTTTCTTTCGTTTTCTTTTTCGTTGTTGTTGTTATATATTAGAGTGGTTAGGTCTTCACTCTATTAAAATATTTCATGATAATCATCCCTTGCCCTGGAGGAATTGCACCCCTTGAAAACTTTGACACTCTCGACGCCATCTTATTCCAATAAATAGCAGGAGAGATTACTTTCCTTCTGTTCCGCCATCGCTCCAATCAGGCTGGATTTCCGAAGATGAGATAACGCAAATATTTAATAGGCCACAAAGGATTTCGGGTTTCTGGCTGAGAATTATAACCGCAAACTGTCCGGGAACGAAGACATTTAACATTATTAACTTTATCCGCGGTATATTTTTTAATTGGCTCCATCAGTTCTGGTTCGCTTTAGAATAATTTCCTATTCTGTGTTCCAGTCATCCATCACGCTGCCATGGTTATTTACTCTGATACTGAACAAAACCACACCGCAGATCAGACTCCGGAGCAGGGTGTGAAAAGGCCAGCTTCTTATTACTGCGCTTTGCATTAATTATGATTTGTACAGTGTACAGTGCATCGATGTTTCTATTACAACAAAGAGTTCTGTGAATATCGGAAAACTGTGAACACGCGGGTGAGTCGAAAATGATCCACACTCTGGCCGTAGAATTTATGTTAATTAACTTTTAGAAAAGACAAATACTTTTTTTTTTTGCATAACCTCCTTGCATTTTAATACACTTTGTCCGTCTGTCAAAAAGCTTCCGTATACTTTCTTTAAAACATATTCACGGCTGAGCTGCGAGCCACAAATGCACCATTGTCTTCTTCAACAGAAGTAAATCTTTGTCCTGTTTTCAGGGGACCAAGCAGGTGAAAGTCTGTTAGACTTTAGGGAGGACGCTTTAACACCTCAGTGTGTCCACAGTGTGGAACAGAAGTGTGCAGACGCGCATCGTCATGTGAGATCACGACGCCTCGGATGTCAGTCTTCAGCTCTTCAATAAGCGTCTCACTGTAACGAGCGCTGTTGATTGTTGAACCTTTCTCCTGATAGTGTTCCAATACTTCTGGCCCTCGAGAATGCCAGCAACCTGTAAGCGTTGATGAATTTTCCAGCTGATGGTTTTGACTTTTGAACTTTTTCTCGGTCGGTGATTGAGGATGTTTCCGTTCCGTACTTCAAACACTTCAGTTTACGCTCTTCTGCGAGTTGTTTCAGGACCAGGTCCACCCTCGGACCATGAACAATAACTAATCACTGCTCGCTGCTCTTCTTCCATTTTTCTGCTCGCAGTAACCGCAGTTACAAATGAACTGATGTAACACGTTCACACCTGCACAGAAGTGCCTGGGGAGACACGAGCCTCGAACTCGGAAAAAAAACCCAGAGAGGCCGAGAGAAGTTTTAATATAACTGGAGTGCGGATCATTTTTGACTCACCCTCGTGTTTCTGATGCAGATGTTGTACAGTAGTTGCGCACGCAGCTGTGATCCTTTTCGCTCTGGTGGAGATGTGAGCAGTGAGGTTATGCTCCTGAATACTGCTATCACTCTTACACACACACACACACAGAGCAAGAAAAAGAGAGAGAGAGAACAGGATGACTGAGTCCCGCTTATCTGAAAGAGTTTAGGAAAACCTTTGGTTGTCTTGAATTTTGCCGATTTGTATCTTTAGGATTTCGAATCAAATTGTTCAGATTGTTAAGTATTTATTAATCTGTCTTTTTCTCTGTCAGTAAACACCACTCATAAAGCAACTACACACATATATATATATTTTTTAAAAAGTTTAAATATTTCCATTACATCATTCCTGCTCTGAGAAACGTCCGCCAAGCCGTTCTAGAGGTTCGTGTTTGATTTATTCAGAAAGGCCTCCCATTATCTTTATTGCATTTTGCTTAAGTGTGTAACCATCCTGGATGGGTTTCTGTTTTTCTCCATAACTTTGCATGATCAGAATGTTTTGTAGGCGTACAGCTCAAAGATGACGAGTTGAACCCTGGCAGTTGGTGTGTTCCTGTAAAGCATGCAAGTGCATTCTCTTACCAGGGTTGAGATCTGATGCGAAATGGAATAACTCGACGCATGAAAGTCTACTAGGGGGAAAAAAAAATCAGTTCAAAGGCTAAACATCAAGAGAGACTAAACTGACTAAACTGCCTAAGGGTCCAAGTCATTAGAACCAGACTTTAGTGTTGGAGAGCGAGAGAGAGAGAGGGAGAGCGAGAGAGAGAGAGAGAGAGAGAGAGAGAGTGCATTTTCAGGTTGTGCTAAAGGTTTGTGGAGTGAATTATATTTTTCTGAAAGCCGTTGCTGGTTTATTGCATCAGGCACGGCTAATTTCTGAAAACAATAACACGGACGGGCACGGGGTTACGGGCCGATGTCATCAGGCTTCAGTTACTGAAGCGTGTCATCAGAATGGCTCTTGCAGACCGCAGTACCTCGTCCGTCCTGCAGGAGCGCGGCGTCTCCCAACCTGAACACGGACTACAACCTCCAGCGTGAACTGCAACAAAGAGGTCTGGAAAGAAACTTCATTAATTCCTCGTGATGCTCCTGAAGGAGCTGCTGATTCGCGGGGGCGCGTGGGTTCGATAAGGCCCACTGTTCGAGATATCGGCGTTACAAACAGGATTCAATATTTTAGACAAAGCGGAGATGTTCGGCGCACTTTTACCCGAGCCACGAATCGATCAGCACATACGTGTGGAGTGCTCTTGTTTCAAGGAAAAAAAGAGAAAGAAAGAAAAGAGCGGGCTCGGTGTGAAACTGTCGAGATTAGGCCCTGAGCCGAGCGAGCGTCTGCTGCGTAGGAATGTTCACCAGACAGCACTGATAGAAACACAAATCACTCATTGATTGATGTTAAAACGGTTCTTACAGCAATTTAGCAGCCGCCCCTGGATTGTGAAATAGCGAGTCGGCGGTGCGTAACTGCTATGAAGGCGATCGATAGGTGTTGTGTTTGGTTACTGTATTGAAAATCTTGTGGATGTTAATCTATACGTGGATATTTGCTTGTTGGGCGTGAGTGATTAAACAGCGCGTATTTTCATGGTGCAATAAGATAAATATATATATATATGTTTTTTTTTTTTTCTTTTCCATCATCATCATCATCATCATCATGTATAGAAATGAAGAGAGAAAAGAGAGGAGAATGGAATCACTCGGTCAATTTGGCAGCCTGTCAATCAGGTGCGATGATAATGTCTGGATCTGAAGTGGGTTCAGTCCGATGTCAGAAGTTTCGATTTGATTTTATACGCATCACTAATAACCCTCCTACTTCAATTACGCCCAGATCCTCCCTTCACTCGTCTTCTTTTTTTTTTTTTTTTTTCCTTTTTTTCCTTCCTCTTTTCGGACGAGACAGAAGTACTGCAGTGCTCCCATCTGGTCTTGTACAGAAATGCATATACAGATAAAACACAGCCCCCAAGCATCCATACCTCCCCCATCCCATACTCACACACACACACACTCACACACACAAACACATAAACACACTACATTTGCACGCTCATTTCAGAGCAGTACCCGAGTGCACGCCTCATATATATCAGATTGCTTCTGTGAGTCTGTGCTTTTATACCAGAAGTCAGAGTCCATATCTTACGGCTGTCTCAAGCCTAAAACACACACACACACACACACACTCGCACGCACATGCTTTCTAGCATGACTAGCTGCAGAGCTTTAGCCCAACGGTGCAACCATAAATCACCTGGGAATGAAGTTTTAACTCTGCGCAATCTTTTTTGTATATTTTAATTGGCTCCATCGGTTCTGGTTTAGTTTATCATTTTTCTTTACGTTGTAGTCATCCATCACGCTGACGCTTTCACTGCACGCATTATTTCTTCTTCTTCTTCTTCTTTAAATGGCAAAAAAAATTATTCGAGATGAAACAACCATTTATTGTCTCTTTCTTAAAAGTCTATGTCTGGTCTTAAGTTGTTTTTTTTTTTTTTTTTTTTTTTATGAAACCTGCACATACAGAGGGTTTGTAGTAAAACAAAAAAAAATTTGCATGTGCAGCGTCTCGTTATTATTATTATTAAAGTAAGAGGACTGTGTTATTCATGAGCGTGCCTATAATGTTTGAATATGTCAAAAAGGGATAGAGGGAATGAAAATCACAGGAGGTTAGGAGTCCTTCATAATAACCTGTTGTGCGCCGTGCTCATGTTCCAGGCTCGCTGCATAATTCAGCCTGAATTGCAAACTCAATATAACACAGATTTGAGTATCAAAAAAAAAAAAAAAAAAAAAAAAACCACGCATTTCTTTGTTCTGGATTTTGTGCATAAAAAAGCAATTGAAGGGAAAGAAGGAAAAACTATTGTGAAGGCATTTAACAAAGGAAATGTTTTTTTTTTTTTTTCATTTGTTTTGAAAGCCAAATAAAATAACAGTATATGAGACACAGATCACAAGTAGAGCAATCAAAGAAAGTGGATGAACAGTGAAGTGGGTGATGGATGGATGGATGGATGGATGGATGGATGATGTGTTGAGTAGTCAACGATGTATAGTTAAGTTCATGATGAATGGATGAATAGATCGGAGAACAGATGGATGGATAGATGGAGGCATGGATGGATAGAGGTATAAATAGAACAACAGGTAAATAAATGAATATAAAAAAGGCCTTAATTAGAGGCATCGATGGCTACGAAGATGATGGTCGGATTGATTATGGTACAAAATAAGCACAAGGATGGAAGGAAGAAAGTCATCAAAATTAAGGTATAAATTGGATGAATGGATGGTTGGGTGGATTGACCAGGTGTGGATGGCTGTATGGAAAGTCAGGCCCATAAATTTTGGAACAAAGATATGTTTGGCGGTATTTGGCCTCCGTACACCACCACATTGAATGTAACTGAAATGTAACTCTTAACATGTGTTGAGACTTTCAGCTGTAATTCAAAGGTGTGGAATTAACAATGCAGTTAATTACAGACATTTTCATACAAACACACCCATTTGGGGGCTCATAAGTAATGGAACAAATGGTGGAACGGCCTGAAGGTGGACCTGAGTGTTACATTTGCATTTGGCAGCTGTTCATTTAAACTCTCTACATTAGATCCAAAGAGACGTTCACGGAAGTGACGAAGGCCATCATAAGGCTGATTAAAAAACAACAACAAATGTAAACAAATAAATAAATAAACCCATAAGAGTGATTGCTAAGCATTGCCAATTAACCAGTTTGGAACGTTCTTAAAAAGAGGGAATTAACTGGTTGCTCATTAACATCAAGAGGCCTGGACATTCATGAGGAGGAAGGCATGGTGATGTCAAAGTCTACAGTCAAGAAACAACTTTATGAAATAAATACAGACTTCACAACAACATGGAAACTACGCAGAGAAATGTGCCATTTTTCACTGGCCAGGTCATTCACCTGACCTTGACCCAACAGATCAGGCTCTTCTCTTACTGAAGACAAGACAGAAGGCAGAAAGACCTACAAACAAGCAGCAGCTAAAGGGAGCTGCAGTAGAAAGGCGTGGGAAAACATCTTGAAGTAGGAAACTCAGCATCTGGTCATGTCCATGGGTTCCATATTTCAGGCTTGACTAACTGCAAATGGCAATCCTTAAGTTTCTAATTATTTTAGTTTGTTTAATAATTTAGTTGTGTGTTTATGTAAATGGCTCTAATTTCTGACTGGTTAATGCCACACTTTTGTCAAACTCCTTGAACATCTTGACATCTTGAGCTCCATCCTAAGTGGTTTATTTCAAAATTGATGATACGTATATATATATATATATATATATATATACACTGATCCACCATAACATTAAAAGCACCTTATATTGACATATTAGCCAGAAAGTGAATAGTCAGTTCTTGATGTAGTTTTTTTTAAGAAGCAGGAAAAATGGGCAAAGCATAAGGATCTGAAAAACCTTAACAAGAGTCACATCGTTGTTAGTCTTTCGGCTGCTCCAGCTGAGGGGTCGCTACAGCAGTTCGCACAACAACTTGGGAAGAAGGTGAGCTGGCGGAGGCTGTGTGATGCTTTGGTAAAAAAATGTTCTGCTAAAAAGCCCTGGGTCCTAGCATTCATTTAGATGTTACTTTGACATGTCGTACCTACAAAAACTGTTGTAGTCCAATTCTTCTCTCATGGCAGTGACCTGACGCACTGCAAAATCATTTAGGAACGGTTTGAGGAACATGCCAAAGAGTTTGAGGTGTTGATTCGGGCCTCCATATTTCCGAGCCTCGGGCCTTCAATTCTCCATATTTCAATCTGTACTGAGCATCCATGATATGTGCTGGACTAACACGTCTGATCCATGAACGCCACACCCGACAACTTACAGGATTTAAAGAATCTGCTGCGAAAATGACTTTTGGAGGCCATGTCTTGATGGCACAATGGGGCACAATGGGGGCCTAAACAACTTTGGGCAGGTGGTTTTATTGATATAAGATAGATGGGAATAATTGATGTGTAGGTATAAATTGGTGTAAATGGATGGATGAATGAATGGATGTACATATACATGGATGGATAAATAGACAAATGAATAGATGGATTTATAGAAGGATGGATAGATAATGAATGAAAGGAAAGCCAGTTGGATGGCGAGGTGGGTGGAGGATGGATGGACTGTTGTATAGTTAATTAGTAACCTTGATAACTGGATGATTGGATGAATGGAGGGATGAAGAGACAAATAGAGACTTTGGTAGTTAAGTGGATGGATTGATAGACTGATGAGTCACATGTTAACTTGTTTGAGGTCAACTCAATTGTCAGACACCCACCCACACAGTGTGTGTGTGTGTGTGTGTGTGTGTGTGTGTGGGGCTGTCAACTCGTTCCCCTGCTGCTGTATTAGACACTGATGAAAGACAGCAAAAAAATTTGTGTTAACATCTGGGATTGTGTGCGTGCATGGAATAATTGATGGTTTGTCACGTTGTTTCTGTGGCAGAAATGATTGTGTAGAAAAGAGGCGTGCAGCAGAGACGGATGGAAAAACACTCCCGCAGCACCACAATGCCACAGTGCTGAGTGTTAACAAAACATGGCACACTGGCACGACTCGGAGTGATAACCCAGCACGAAACAGTGGCACAACATTCGAACAAAGAACGGCGCCATGGCTGGGCAATATGCTGAAAACCCAGCACGTCTCATAAACATGACTTTAGCCTGAACGCAGAAGAATAGAGAGAAGAATAGAGAGAAGAAGAGCACTTCCATCCGGCGTTATCTCTAATTCAGACTGGAGCACGGCTTACAGGGAAAATATATTAAACTCTAAATGTGCAGCCAAACTCTGAATGAAAGGATGGACGGATATTTAAATGGACCGATAAATAAACAGATGCATAAATGCAGGGGCAGAATTTTAAATAGCGAGCCGTGGATAATTAAGTGGGTGGAAGAATGGTTGGAGGAATAGAATAATGAATCTTTAATAGTTTAATAGTTAAATAGCGGCTCGGATAGTTAAGCGCAATGATGGACGGATGGACCGTTGGACGGATGGACATGGAGATGGATATTGAGGTGCATAGCACGAGTAAATTAAGTGATGGATAAATATGCAGGTTGAAGGCATAGATAATTAGGTAGATAAATAAATGGACAGTTAATTAGTGTAACGAGGGCATTGATAGTGGATGCTTGGATGGATGATGGAGAAATGCTTTAATATAGAACATGGATAGTTAAGTGGATTATTGGACGGTTGGTTGAATGGATGTTTTGGGTGGATGGATAGTTAAACAGTGAAAATGTGGTACTGTAAGGAGAGTTGGATGGATGGATGGATGGATGGATGGACAAATATTTGGCTAAATTGGCAGGAAGTTGAATGATAGTTGATGGATAAATAACTAGGTGGGTAAATACAGGGACGGATGGATGGATATTAAAATGGACAGATATTTGCTTGATATTGGATTTAAAAATAAGCAGATGCTTATATGGATGGATGGATAGAATAATGAATGGTTGATACATAGTTGAATAGTCAAATAGAGAAATCGGGAGGATGGATGGATCGAGTGACAGGTAGATAGATGAATATTAAAATTGTCAGACAGTTGCAAGATATTGGATAAATAAACAACCAGGTGTTTCAACACATGGATGGATGGATGGATGGATGGATGGATGGATGGATGTTTAGGTGGATGTGGATTGTTAAACAATATAAAAAAATATATGCATAGTCAATTGGATGATGGATGGTTGGGTCAATGAATGGATGGATGGACAGATGGATGGACAGATGGATGGACAGATGGGTGATTGGATGATAGTGCATGAATAAATAAACAGATAGTAAAATGCATAAATAGATGGTTAAATAGTGAAATAGACACATGTACAGAAAAGTGGCTGGATGGATGGATGAATGGATGGATGGATGGATGAATGGAAGGTTTGATAAACAATCCCATTGCGGTGGTTAAATACATGGATGCATGGAATAACATATAGTTGTATAAATGGTTGAATAGTCATATAGAATGAATAAATAGATGCATTAATGAATCAGACTCACATGAGTGTTGCATAAGAAACTCACCATGTGTGTGTGTGTGTGTGTGAATTGAATAGAAGCATGGATAATTAATTGGATGTCTTTTATCCATTGTGTACAAGACTTTTCCGCTGGTTTGAAACATAACATTCAGAATGACAGAGTTACTCTGCAGCACATGTTCGGAGGGATTAATGAGCACGTGGAGGGATGAATGGATGGATGGATAGATAGTCGGTTTAACAGATAGATGTGTTCTTCATTTGCCATTATTTCAAACAAAAGGGGTAAAAACAGCCATCATGTTAACGCTCTCTCTCTCTCTTTTTCTTTCTTCCTCTCTCTCACTCATCTAATCCTTTTTTTTTTCTTCTTCTTCTTCTTCTTCTTCCCTGAATCCCTAAACCTCTGTGAGCTCCTTTGTGTTTTAAATTGCCGGTTCGATATTAAACTATTAATTTGCCATAATAATGTACTCCTCAGAAAAGACAGTCTCATCAGGAAACGTGGTGGTTTTGATGAATTACTAATGCATTAATAATATCAAAGCATGAATTATTGATGCACATCTGACCTGCCATGAAAGAGATTTAGTAGCACCAGTGAAATGAGATTAGTACAGGACCTTCTGGCCTGTGTGTGTGTGTGTGTGTGACAGACAGGACGAGAGAGAGAGAGAGGCTCCATGCATGGTGTGAACAGGTGTGCATATAAGTAAGTGTGTGTGTGTGTGTGTGTGTGTGTGTGTGTGTGTGTGTCCTGCAATTGAAGATGCAGTGAGGCTGAATGCATTGATTTTGCACATGAGCACATTTTCGACGCTGAAGAAATATTGAGCTGAACTGGGCAATGTGCATTACTGATGCTCTGTTGTGAAGGCACACATCATCATAAATGGAGTACATCAATGATCCGACACACACACACACACACACACACACATTGAGAGAGAGAGAGAGAGACCTAGAAGTGTAGAACTGTCCTGAACCAGAAGACACCATCCTGCTATTAGAAGTCAAATTTAAGCCTAAGCCACTTGTATGTTATTTATTTATTATTATTTTTAATAACAAACATGCAATTAAACTTCTTTCATCAACATTTTAATTTCACTTCAGTCACCACAACGCCACGCCACGCCACGCCACGCCTTAAACCCCCCCCATGCTAACAGTAGTACAGTGAGATCTTCCTCTATTCACACAGAGCGATGCAGCGGCGCTTTACTTCCTCCGTCTGTCCCACGCTCTCCTCAAACAGCTCACTTTCACGCCATCACCGCTACCGCGCTTGTCGTCTTGTAGCTCGCTAACTAGCTGAGAAGAGCCTGTACCGCACCGTATACGTAGCTCTCTACCTCTCTCCGCCGGATTTCTCATTAAAGTAATGTTTGAACCTTGCTGATGAAAGTTGCTTTGTTTTCTTCCAGGCTGACAGCAGAAACTCATTGTTATCACGTCCTCGCATGTTTGAAATCAGCGAAACGTGACGTCAGAGCGACACACGCAGCTGCTAGCGTCTCGTGGGAATACGGAAAAAAGCAGAACCATCCAAGAAATTAGCTCCAGATTGAATAAACACATCATGAATCAATCATTATGAACATTTTAATGTGTGTATGCATGAATAAATTATTGTGTCTGTGTGTGTGTGTGTGTGTGTACTTGCTGTCCTTTGCACACTTTTCTGCCTCACAGACAGATTTAGATGCTGACATTTTTGCTTCTGCTATAAATGGAATTAGAGCAACAAATCAGTTTGAGGCTCTGTTCAGCTCAAGAGCAGTGTAGCATCCTGTCACTGCTCAGTCCGTTACATAAAGGAACAATTCTACAAAGTATAACATTCACAGGATTTATCGTCACACTACGTGGCCAGTAGCTACATCACTGCACTCCTGATCATCACGCCCATGCGTCCTTGTAGAGCACCATCTTTCCAGATTTGTTCCTGATCACAGATCCCTGTGATGATGATAATCTCCATTCTTCTGGGAAGGCTTTCCACTAGATTTTCTGGGGATTCGTGTTCAGTCAGCTGGAGGAGCGTCAGCGAGCTCAGGACTTCCAGGACGCTCCGGTTCCAGTTCATCCAAAGGACGAATGGCTCAGCGGGGATGAGTTCAGTCAGGGCTCTGTGCAGGACCCTCGGGTTCTGCCACTCCAACCTTAACTCGCCAACAAACCAGGTCTTCATGGAGCTGGCTATGTGGACCTCAAGGGTTCAGACCTTTCAGATCTAGTGAGGAACAAATTGTAATTCTACAGCGTTCTTCGCAGTTATTCGATTCTAAGTTTGTGGTAAAAGTTTGCCGAAGAGCCACATGTGAGGTACATGGGCAGGGGCGCACAAACTTTTTTTTCTTTTCTTTTTTTTTTCCCCCGCTGTACAGTGTCATAAAACAGCATGTCGGAGACCACATCAGTGAGTCTGTTTGATGCACTGAACGCTACTACAGAGCTGACTGGGAAGATGCCACAGTGGGACACCGATTTAATGCACCATGTTAAACTCGAGGCTGTAAGCTTTCTAAATATGTTCACAACATCAGCCTTGTACCTTTAGCGCACAACTGGAGGGAATTTTTATTATTTTTTTCCAAAAAAAATTAACTGATTAACATCACAGATACTTTAAGACATTCTGGAAATTTGACTAGACCATCGCTATAGCTGGCTCCGCCCTAGCCACGCCTATTATCATTATGTGCACCGGTGTCTTGAAGGGATGTGACGATCTGACAAGGCAAATGCCTGAGGTTAATCAAGATGGTAATCATATCGTACATTGATTATCATCCCTGTAACGTTTTACTCAACCTTTTGGTAGAGCACATATTGAAAAATGTCTTGAACATAACCTGAGTCACCTCACCGTTTGGTTGACATTGTGTTTTTTAAATATGCTTTCTTTTTCAATTGCTTTATGAGACATAAAGTGCTCAATTATTTGCTTGTTTTTCAGATTTACCATTAAGTGCCATCTCAACCGTTTGGAAGAGGACTATTCTGGGGTCTGTTTAAAAAAAGTCATCGATTGATCTATTGATTGATTGATTGATATCATCATTGCACCAAGGAGCTCCTGAACCTAAGACAACCTTGAGGATCGCAGAAAGAAACCAACCATCTTCAAATTTCCTCATGAGCACTGAAGCGACTCCGTGAAATATTTAAAAGACACCCGGCTAATAATTTCCCGCTTCAGGTGACTCCCTTTCGAAAATCCGTCACACGCAAACTTCTTACAAAATAATTTGACATCAAATTTAATGTGACTTGATGTTACCGTTTGAGCACATCTCGGAGCTCACGTCTGTTAGCATCAAACTGAATATTAGCTCGTGGCAGATTGGAGCGGTGAACGATGCGACGGTGTCTGCCACTATCAGAGCATGATAGCGGGGGTGAGCAGAAGGAAATGTCACAGAGCGAGTGGTTTCTCTGCAGCACTCTGGAGCTCATAAATACACTCCTGCACTTTGAGCGAACGTTCCTCCGAGCATATTTTCCTTTATAAATAATTTAGCACGCAGCTATTTCTGTTATCCTATTATTTGGATTTGAAGTTTTGAAACACAAGTAAATTTGACTCAAATAGAAAAGGCTGACACGTTATGACTCGGCTGAGTTCGCGGGGAAAACGCACCCGGCGCCGACGTTTATCTCGTCATCTGTCACAGGGACGGGTTCGGAAATACACCTACATATTTATGGAGGTCATAGACGGGTCTGTAACAGTGGAAGCTCAGCTTTTCCCTGACAAGAACACTGAAGAATAAAGTGAAGGTACTGTAGGGCTTTAAAGAAATATCGACTCTCTATGCCATACCACTGATGCGTTCTGGTTTTTTAACATAGCTCTTAGGGAAGGCGTCTCCGGTGTCATCGGGACAAAGTGTTTTTTTTTTTTCTTTCTATAACACGTAAAGCTACTCTTTATTTGTCTTATTAATGTCCCCTGATTTAGTTATTTTTGTTGTCATTTTTCTATCCATTTTTGTTTTGAACAGAGCTTAAACAAGCCAGTTTGAGTTTCTCGCTAATGTGACTTCATATAAGAAGCACCCCTCCCCCGCTTGCTTGTTGCTCAGCTCTGCTGTTCTCTAAAGGGGCGTGGCTTAGCAGGAGCTCATTTATATAGATACTGAAATGGCGCAATTGAAAAAGGAGTGAAATAAAGCGAGTTTGACATGTGAAAAATGCATTTTTGTTGGAGCTCTGAGACCAGTGTAAAAGAATATGGAACCTTAAAAAACTAAGAAACAAGGCTCAGAAAATGCACGAAAATAATCAAATATCAAGCATAAATAGTCATAGTAGTGAAGCTGAACGCACACTGGACAAAGACACGAAACAGGTGAGCGCAGTAGGAAACGGACCAATCGCACGACAGGGGGTGGAGACGGAGCCGAATCCTAAACAAATGGAGAAATCAAACAAACAAAAGCACATGATGGGTAATGATGGACGCAAGCAGCGCTGAGAAACGGAAATCCGTGCTGAATCTGTTCATGGCGTGTTTCAACGCGCTGACATAAAATGTGACTGTAAATGGAAGCACAATGTGTTTTCTTTTTAAAAAAATAAAAAATGTTAAGC
Organism: Clarias laeviceps; assembly: GCA_030014305.1. Classification (NCBI taxonomy): domain Eukaryota; kingdom Metazoa; phylum Chordata; class Actinopteri; order Siluriformes; family Clariidae; genus Clarias; species Clarias laeviceps. The sequence continues at coordinate 1,896,106 of JAQMYJ010000009.1, read as the reverse complement.
GTTCATAATTTGTGTTTGTACAGTAGAACACTTCAGGACGTGCTGTTTTAAGAAAACAAATCAGTAACTCCACATCATTAGATGAATTATGATGAATACATTAAAGCCAGCGCGTTGCTTTTCATCCATCAAAAAAAATTCTCTCTTTTTTCTCGTAGATTTCTTCACGGCCCCGGAGGGAAGCGTCCCGTTAACTGTTTACACGCGTTCTAATGAGAACAAATCACTCTAAATGATAATGGAGGGAGACGTGAAGAGGGACGTGGCTTCACTCCATCCGAACCCGCGTCTCTCATGAAGCCTGTCAGACTTCAGCAGATGTTTCTGATGGCGGCAGTCAATTGTGGGGAGGTGTTTCATGCAGAACCACTTGGATGTGAGCAATTACTTCTCAGCCCCTTGTCAAATACCAGCCACACACATAGACACACACCCACGCGCAGATGTTCCTCGTGCCTGTTAGCTCGAAATGACAGCATCTGGAAAACGTCCCACTGTCACGCAGGAAGTCGCCGATAGTCACCGAGACACAGTGGCTTCTTTGTCAAAAAATTGAGAAGTTTCGTGTCGGAGCACTTAGAAGCGCTTCATGATGTGGTCCAGAAGCAGGCCGGAGGTCAGAGGTTGGCATTATGTGTCGCTGTTTTTTGTTTTTTTCTCATCAGTTCCTAGAAGCAGGAATAAAAAATAAAAAAAGCAGCACTTTTCCTCCACACACCCGACTATTCATTATGCTCAGAGCCGTGTTTTCGCGGAAACCCGAAGTCTGAATACTGTGAGCTCTTCCAGAAAGAAAACACAGCATTAGTGTTCATCGGAGTGACAGCACCTGGTGCCGGAGTTTCCAAAGCATCAAAAACCTGTATGCTGTTTATCTTGGAGGGTTGGTGCGAACCTCCAGAACTCCTGCTTTTTAAAAAAAAATGTTCTCTCTTCCAGTGGTCTCTCTCTCTCTCTCTCTCTCTCCTTCAAACATGCCGCACTGTGACATTTAGCTTCTAATGGAGATTTATGAAGTTATCCGAACGCCTCTGGTGTTTAAAAGTTTGGAATCCCCGCAAACGAGATACTTAGCGCCGGCTTTCCATAATGGCCTGTGAAGGCTGGAGCTTGGTGGAGGGAGTCTGAACTCTAATCGCCTTTATGTGTCATCGGTGCTCATAGACAGCTCCCCATCTGTCATAGCGAGATACATCAGGCACGAACTCACACACACACACACACACACTGCAAAAAAGAGAGATAAAACAAAACCTACAGAAATTCTCCCGAGTCTTCAGTCTTGCTTGTTTCGATATCAGTGCAGCTCATTTTCAGAAAACAGGGTGTGTTGTTCTGCTCACTGAGTGCGTTTTATGAGCGATCATGTTTGCTCAAGACTCGCGATACATTATACATGAGATGCCCTCGAATCTACATAACAACACCAAATGGGCTGCGTTTTTTTTTTTTTTTCCGCTTTTCCCGCGCCGTGGCTATTTACCATCATTAGCGCCGCTCTGCAAGTAAACCTGGATGACTCGGTCCATTTGTTAGCCGTGTACACGTTACTCCGATTCTCGTTTTACGGAACCCTGTAATTCTCGCGGCTAGTTAAGTGCACAGCGGTCCTCGTGCGATACTTATGTAGTCCTTAAGTCACAGTAAATACCTTCCTGATGAGGAGGTTGCACTGGGCTATACGGAGTGAACTTGGAAGGACTGTGAAGAAAGAAGACAAACATTCACTTTTCAAATGACTTAAATCACCACTTAGTGTTCCTCAGGTAAGTATTGGATTAGTGCCTTTATCTCGCTAGGTTTAGAACGCATCCCGTTGTGAATAAAGCCATTATCCGAGGGAAAAACGATATCCAGATGCGAGCCACAGTCGCACATCTGGATGGCGTGAAGCCGAGCGAGCCGCCGCTGTGATGCGACAGAGGATCCAGGCCCGGAGCCCAGAATGCCGAGCGGAAGAGGAACACCTTGACGGCGTCTCGCGCCTCACGCGGTAAGGAGGTGAGGAGGAGGCACAGGTCCAGCAGGCCAGCATGAAAGAGCTGGACGGGAAACCTGGGGAGGATCCAAGCTCGGGCGGGCGGCCAGGCGAAGCAGCTGTGGATCGCCAGTGCAGGAATCATCACCTCGTTCATCCGTCATGCATTTCCTGCGATATAGTATATAAAGCTTTAGCTTTAGCATTTTCACATGAATTAATAAACCGTTTGAACGAAACATTTCTCATTTCTCAAGTGTTCTTCAATTATTTTTTTTTTCTCTCTGTTAATAACTATAGTCTTTACGCATTAAACTTTTTATTTATTTATTTTTTCTCACCAGAGTTCGAAATTCCTTTCAAAGTACACCCACTTTTAATTTGTTTGCGTGTGTGGCTTTATGTGAATGTTCTTTCTTTATTTCTTTATTTCTTTCTGTATCTCAGCATTCAGACTGTGTTCTAATTAAATAGGTGAGGTCGCACCGTTGTTTCGCTTACTTTCATGCCAATGCCATTTCAGCTGCCGAGGTGAGACTCAATGCCAGCCTTATCCGAGCCAATCAAACGCAGACGGTGAATGCGGGTGAAAGAGAAAACAAAAGTAATAAAGCCGTGTTCCAATAGAAGATGTTTATTGACTATTTTAAAGCCCAGGAGATGGAGCTCCAAGGCCTGGAGGCTCGTCTGAAAGCATGAGAGAGGGAGAGAGAGAGAGAGAGGGAGAGAGAGAGATGGAGTGGAGGAGCTGAATAGAAAGTACAAGGGTTTGTGTTTTGGGTCATAATAAAGAGAAAGAGGTGTTTTTATGGGGGATCGTTTTAATTCACTCATACCTTAGATCTTTCTCAGTTTCTCATTTTTCAAAGCACAAACCGTGGACCTTGAGGTGCTGCTAACGGCTGAAGTTCCACAGTGACACAAACAGAGGAATATATATGCATAAAATCGTGCGGATGCAGGTCAAAAGCTTCATGTTCACATCAAACGCCAGGATGGGGGAAAATGTCATCGCAGTGACTTTGAGCGTGGCGTCGTCGTTAGTGCAGAATGGGCTGATTTGAATATCTTAGAAAATTCATCTGGGATTCTGGGATTCTCAGACACAAGACACTGTCTGGACGATGCATAAAACAAAAAACATTAAATCCTGCAGGCGACAACATCTTGTTGGTGAGATCACAAGTCATAGGGGTTTGAACTGGCAGGGATAGTAAACCAAATAACCACTCATTCCCGGTTACCATGGAAACCATAACGTATTAGGAGTAACACGTGTCAAGACCTTGAATTATAGGAAATGACCTACATCGACAGCTAGAGCTCTGACCGGTCAGAGGAAACGATGCACAGCTGATATACATCCTGTTCCCAGGGTGATCAAAAATGCATCTCAAAATGCACAACATTTCAAAGTTTGAGGCCAGAAAATCATCGAGTTCCACTTAAGAACATGAAACCCAAGCCATGATATTTTCCCAAAACTATACAAGTAATAAAAAGAGACCTGCCACCTCCTAAAGACGAATAAACATAAACATAAGTGCATTTTATTCAACATGGTGAACTGAATGTGGAGTCACAACGATGTGTGACTCCCCCATTTAAATCACAGTCCTGATGCTGAAGCTCCAAGGCCACACCCGAAGCTCCGCCTTCTTCCTAGTTGACATTAATCAATACACCAACCACCAATCCAGGTTCCTCCAGGTTATTCAATCAGCGCCTAAAAATGACCCAAGTACCACCAAAGTCTTTGAGTTTGAGTTTTGGCCCAGATGTGACCCAGCTGTTACGCCTCCTCAAGGCTGATTTTCACAGAAAATCATCAGATTTCATCTACAGTATGCTGTTCCCTGAAACGTGATAAACATGTGCAAGGCACAACCAATGCAAAACCCTAATGTAATAGCTGTGACACAAACACATACACAAAAAAAAAATCTTGTGAAAATCTTAAATGCATTTTTTATTAATCACATGTTCCTACAGTCTCTCTTATATAACATGTGATGCTTTGGCAGAGAAAGTGAGATCTGCTTAGGCCAAGCTGGAAAAGTGAGATTTTTTTTTAATATGTGTGAAACAAAGGCATAGTTTATGAGAAAGAAAAAGCACCAATGATAAAGTGTCCTCCAGCCAATCTGACATCTACAAGTTTTTAATAAATAACAAAAAAATCTACAGCCTATTGTGCCAGAGACGGAGCAAAAGCGCGAGCAGCCGGAGTAGAAAGCGCCGGCGGATGTGGTGGTGGTGGTGGCTGTGCAGAAAGGAACTGCTGTTACGACCCCATTTTGAAAAGAATCCTAGTTTTCCTGCTACACAGATGGAAGGAATTCATCGCAGGAGCACTCTCGCGTCCGTAAAGCCATTCTTGCCTCTTATCTGGTCTCCACGAGGGCGTCTGCAATCGGGCCTCTGAATTTCTACCGAGTAATGAAAGATGGATGACTAAAGAAATAGATCTCGGGAAGTGAGAACCAACTGCATTTGTGTGTGTGTGTGTGTGTTTTGTAAGGAGTAGAGCAGGTAGCTCAGCTGACGGCACTAAAAGCCTCTGTGGAGGAGCTGAAGCAGAAGAGTGGCGGAGAAAGCACAATAAAAGCCTCTGGCTTCAATTATGTCTCATGGCAACAACGATGGCAGACTGTAACCTGTATTGCTTCCTTATTTCTTCTTTCTTTCTTCCTTTTTTTTTTTTTTTTTTTGGCTCCGACTTTATTCCTCTCCTTTAGCCTTTATTGCTGGAGAGATATTGCACACCGCGGCTCTAACAGTGTGCTCCTCCACTGCCCTCTAGAGGAACTATGAATTTTTTAAAGGACATGAAACCAGGGCTGGATCTTGATCAAAGCACCGTTCTGTGAGCCGTGTGAACTAAACTGCAGCAAATTTCAAGGATAATAAGAATTTTATTTGATTTGATCTTATTGTATTTTTTTTTTTTCCTTTTTGTTTTCACTCCTGCTCAAGTCGGTCGCCCCGAGGCCCAGACTCGGAGATTAAGTGCAGTGTAGAGGCTGTTGGAGCAGCAGGGGTTTGAGCTGGATGGAGCTCAGCGTGCTGAGAGAGTCCACAGGTAACTTCAACTTTGGCTCCGTTAGAGATCTGTAAGGTTTAGCTTTAATCACTAAGACATTAAAATAAACTGCTCAAAAATCAATAAAGGAATGAAAAAAATAAAATAAAAAACCTTCCCTCATGTCATGCCCGGTGCTGTAAATAAGGGAAGTCTATCTCACTCGAAATCTTATATTTTCTGTAACACATAACCCTCAATGCATTATGGGAAAATATTCAACAATGAGTTACACTGGTGAGCATGAGCGGAGGTACAGTAACACAAAGTAAAAGGGATAGTTTGGGTTTTTTCAAGTCTCTTACATCCAAATTGAGGTTCATGCACATGTACAATACAAAAGGTAAAAGATTAAGATTGAATTGTCACATGGACTTTACAGCACAGTGAAATTATTATTATTATTATTATTATTATTATTTTTGCATATCCCAGTTAGGAATCTGGGGTCAGAGCACAAAGGGCAGGCGGGATATGGCGCCCCCTGGAGCAGATAGGGTTAAGGCCCTCGCTCAAGGGCTCAACAGTGGCAGTTTGGCAGTGCTGGGGCTCGAACCTCCAACCTTCCGATCAGTAACCCTGAGCCACTATAAATGTTCCTGCTCTGCACAAGGACTGTGAAGCCACAAAAACAATGTAAGTATTTGGGGCCAAATTCCACAACCCTCGCTCCATCCAAAAGATACGTTCCAAAGCTCAGCTGAGACTAACATGAAGTGTCTGTTGCTATAACACAGTGGTTAAGGTGGATGGATCCTATGGATCAGAAGGTCCCAGGTTCAAACTCCACCTCCACAAAGTTTCCACAGTTGGACCCTTGAACGAGGCCCTTAACCCTCAACTGCTCAGATGTATAATGAGATAAAAATGGAGGATAAGGGTGTCTGCTAAATGCTGGAAATGTCTGCAGTCCCATTGAGCTAAGTCTAGTTGGTATCTTTCAAAGCTATTGTGTAACTAACTTGCTTTTAGCTGCTTCCATCAAGGGGTCGACACAGACCATCTGATTCACACATGTTTTACACCAGATGTCCTTCCTGTGCATGCAGTGTGGCTGGGTGGTATGGGGTGTGGCTGGGTTGTATGGGGTGTGGCTGGGTTGTATGGGGTGTGGCTGGGTTGTATGGGGTGTGGCTGGGGTGTGGCTGGGGTGTGGCTGGGTGGTAAGGAGTGTGGCTGGGTGGTATGGGGTGTGGCTGGGGTGTGGAAGGGGTGTGGTTGGGTGGTATGGGGTGTGGCTGGGTGGTAAGGGGTGTGGCTGGGAGATCTGACGAGCACACG
>JAQMYJ010000009.1:1841685-1866598 GCA_030014305.1 Clarias laeviceps | reverse complement strand
AAACAGGAAGTTAATATCACCAACCATTCCCATTTTATTAAGGTGTATCCATATAAATGGCCCACCCTGTACATTAGGTTTATGCAAAGTGTCAATATTTACAGTGTTGCCCCTTCTTTTCAGTAATGTGTCATGCCAACAGTAAAGTACCCTAAGTCCATTCATGTGTGAGGTTGCCTTTCAGCCAAGCTAGTGGGATCACTCACAATTTTGCCTAAGAACACAACCGCGAATAAATAATGGTACAAAAACATCCTCCGAGAGCAACTTCTCCCAACCATCCAAGAAGAGTTTGGTGAGGAACAAAGCCTTTTCCATCATGATGGAGCTCCTGGCCATAAGGCAAAAGTGATAATCAGGGAACAAAACATTGAAATTTTGGGTCCATGTCCAGGAAACTCCCCAGAGCTTTGAGAATCCCATTGAGAACTTGTGGTCAATCCTCAAGAGGCGGATGGACACACAAAAACACACAAATTCTGACAAACTCCAAGCACTGATTACGTAAGAATCAGTCATCAGCCATCAGAAGTTGATTGACAGCATGCCAGGGCGAATTGCAGAGATCTTGAAAAAGAAGGATCAACACTGCAAATATTGACTCTTGACTCTCTAAACTTGATGTAATTGCAATAAAAGCCACTGACTCTTATGAAATGCTTGTGATTATACTTCAGTATCCGATAGTAACATCTGAAAAAAAGATCTTAAAACACAGACTTTATTAGCAGAAAATTAATATTTATGTCATTCTCAACACCTTTGGCCACGGCTGTAGTATAAGAAGAATAAAATACTTTAAGATGTGGTGTGAGGGGAAAATAAGATGTGGTGTTTCAGGGTGATAACAGGAACATTGTTAATGCCCTCTCTTATTGCTTATGGCATTTTGTAATGATTGTTTATGCTTTAAAAATTAAATCTAAACCAAGATATTTAATAGATTATCATATAACTATCATATATCATATAACTGTACTGAAAGCTAGGTTAGAGTCATAAAACAATTTCACAGTGGTTGAAAGTGGTCTTCCTTTTAAATCTATCTGTGCAGGAAAACCCACATGAACTAATTAGTTAGTTAGTGGCTAGTTGCCTACGTGATGACCTAAGAAAACCCCTGAGACACCCAATTAACTTGGCATAAGCTCATGATCTAATGTGTTTTTAGTCCAAGATGAATACATACTGCAGAAAAACACTTCTACACTTATATAAGTAAAAGCTGACAATTCAAGCAACACAGTTATGATGTAATGTAAAATAAAGGGTTTGATATTTTTTACTTTTATTTTATTCTTATTTTGTTTTTGTTTTTTGAAAAGCTGGGTCAGGTGCTCCGCAGTCCGTTCATGAAGTTCGTGGCTCATGCGGTGTCCTTCACCATCTTCCTGTGCTTGCTGGTGCTCAACGCCTCCGATCGCTTTGATGGAGTCAAAAACCTGCCCAATGAAACCATCACTGATCACCCGCGGCAGGTCTTCAGGGTCAAAACCACTCGGTTCTCCTGGACCGAGATGCTAATAATGAAATGGGTGCTGGGTTAGTATATCATGAAGATATAGGATGTATTAACATTTCTGGAAGCGAATCGATCATGTCTACCTTCTGGCTGTTTAGGAATGATCTGGTCAGAGTGTAAAGAGATTTGGGAGGACGGGTTGCGTGATTATATCATGCAACTGTGGAACATTTTAGACTTCGGGATGCTGTCCATCTTCGTGGCGTCGTTCACAGCGAGGCTCATGGCATTTCTGCATGCCTCGCAAGCGCAGCTGTACGTTGACCTGTACGTGACGAGCTCGGACCTCAGCAACGTCTCACTGCCTGCTGAGGTGGCCTATTTCACTTACGGTAAACTAATCCTTTGCATCGCTGTTTAAGATGTGCATTCTTGTGCATCCTCAACAGATTGGCATTAAATGCGTTGATTGTTTCTTTTTCAGCGAGGAATCGCTGGCTTCCCTCTGACCCCCAGCTCATCTCTGAAGGTCTCTACTCTATTGCTGTAGTCCTGAGCTTCTCACGCATCGCCTACATCCTGCCGGCCAACGAGAGCTTCGGACCACTACAAATCTCCCTGGGCCGCACAGTGAAGGACATTTTCAAGTTTATGGTCATCTTCATCATGGTCTTCCTTGCCTTCATGATCGGCATGTTCAATTTGTACTCCTACTACCTGGGTGCCAAGTATAACCCTGCCTTCACCACGTAAGCCTTGAAAGCTCTAGGCAAATCTATACATGTTATGGAAAAATATTCTGGGCTCATCATTCATCGGCTCAAATGTGTTTGTGTGTGTGAGACACAGGGTTGAAGAAAGCTTCAAGACACTGTTCTGGTCCATTTTTGGTTTGAGTGAGGTGATCTCTGTGGTGTTGAAGTACGACCATAAATTCATTGAAAACATCGGCTACGTCCTGTACGGTGTCTACAATGTCACCATGGTGATCGTGCTGCTCAACATGCTGATCGCCATGATGAACCACTCCTACCAGGAGATTGAGGTGACCTCCCAGTCCTCTGTCAATGTCTGAAAGATAGCAAGAGTAAAATACTTTATTGTCAAGGTAGTTGTAGTGTATTCACAGTTCTGAGCATAAAGTGTTCAGTGCATTAGCAACAGCTTTGGTAAAGAACACAAAAAGGGGTTGGTACAACTCTTCAGTCTATAAAATCTACGGGTGTGTGTACAGTATATATGGTGTGTGAGTGTGTGTAGGTGCGTGTTTGTGAGGGGAGATGGGCGCAATGGATGCTACAGTTCTGCGGAAGAAGCTGTTTCACAAAATGTTAGTGTGTGTCCTGACTGTCCTGGGTGTTTTGAGGGCAGAGTCCTTAGTGATGTCTCCCAGATTGGGGAGCTTGGTTTCCCACAATCTTCTGTGTAGTCTTATTTATCTGAGCCAGGGCTCTCCAATTCTCTGCAGTGCAGCTGGTCTACCACACTGTGGCGCAGTGCCAGATAATGCTTTGGTTTGTGCTTCTGTAGAAATTCACTAAGAGCTGAAAGGGGAGTTTGGCTTTTATGGTTTCCTCAAGAAGAAACGCCTCTGCTGAGCTTTCCTCAGTAAGTAGGAAGTATTAATGTTCCATGTTCAATCCTTTGTGATATGCATTTCATAATAATTGGTGTCAGGGCAGTTGGGTTATAGTCATTGCGGCCGCATGGCTGCTTGCTTTTTAGGCATCAGAACAATAGTGGTAGATTTGAGGCATGTGGGGACTTAAGGCTGCAGCAGTGACAAGTTGAAGATATTGCTTGGTGGTTAAGAAAATGTCAGTGCAGAAGTGTCAGGCCGAAATGAATGAGCTACATTTTTCTCTGCCCAAACATCTCCCAGTACCCCAGTAGGGGTTCTCCTGCAGTGAGGACCCCTACTGGGGTACAAGTGTGGAAATTTTTTGCTCCACACTTGGACAGTTTTAATGGCTGGTTGTGTTCTGCAGATTTAGGGTATTTAGGGTAAGGTCAGGCTAAGGTGTGGAGATGGAGCAACTTTATAAGCTCCTGGGATATTGGGGTAAACTTGATCAAGTATATTCTTGTCTAAATTCAGATGATTCAAGTTTCCTGCTATAGTCACAGCTCCCTGGATGTGCTCTCCCAACTGGCTGTTAATGCTGTCATGCAACTTCTTCCATGGTGGAATGTAATATGGACAGGGTTGGTCTGTATGGATTACATTTTACATTTACGGCATTTGGCAGACACTTTTATCCAGACTTTTTATCTCATTATCCATTTAAACAGTCCTTTCCCAAGGACCTTGCCACTTGGTGGATCTCTGGAAAGATAGAGTTCAGCTTTCCGATGGTGTGATCCTGTCATTACTTTCCAATTTTAAGGAGCTTGGGCCATCTGTAAAGTAAATGTTGACTGGGTGCTTGAACAGGGTAAACTTAACACTCTTAAAAATGCTGCAATATGACTGAAAGCTTGGATTAGATCTGCAGTATTGTGGTGTAATCTTGCGATTCTTCTGTGAACAGGAGGATGCAGATGTTGAGTGGAAGTTTGCTCGTGCTAAGCTCTGGCTCTCCTACTTTGATGAAGGCAGGACTCTTCCTCCACCTTTTAATCTGGTGCCCAGTCCTAAGTCATTCTATTACATGGGCTTACGCACAAGATCTTGTCTCGTCAGACTATGCAAGGCCAAAGGACGTCGTGGAAGCCAGCAAGATATGGACACTCCACATTCTTTATCTAAGGTTGGAATCAGATCAATTGTCCCACCTCAATGATTGACCTAGCTTTACATTTTTTTAAATGTGAATTTTTACATCACTCTTTTTACTTCTCTTTTTACGTTTTATCACTCTGTCCTAAATGGGCCAACTCAAAAACAGCTTCTAAAAACAACAGAATTAATTTTTTTAATCACGTTTTTTGAGATGATTGTTCTCTGCGCCAGCTCCACAGGTATCGACCGTGCCGTACTCAAGACGAATACACAATGAGAAATTCTATCAAACATCCAACTAGATACCAGGTTTTAACTTATTTCTTACATTAAACAGTTTCCTGTTCTCTAATCATTGTCATTAAATAATTCCTTAATTCATCAAATCCACAGAAGATCATGAAGCGCCTCATTAAGCGATATGTCCTGAAGGCTCAAGCTGACAGTGAAAACGATGAAGTCAATGAGGGTAACGTCCCAATTTCTCAAACACAATTGACACACATTTATCAGCATGGTTTCAAGACATTATGCATTTTTAAGTGCTTGGCTTTTCTTGCTGTTTGTGGGACCCAATAGGTGAGCTGAAGGAGATAAAGCAGGACATCTCCAGCCTACGCTATGAGCTACTGGAGGAAAAATCTCAGATCACAGCAGAACTCGCTGATCTCATTCAGCAGCTGGGTAACATGCTCAGTAAATTGACCAATAAACCAGTTAGCCCCGAAGAACCTTCAGTCAAGATGCCTTGAAGAACCTTCAAACAAGATGCCCTGAAGAACCTTCAACCAAAAGAGCCCTGAAGAACTTTCAAGCAAGAAATGTTGTAGAACATTCAAGCAAAAAATGCAGCTAACTTATTTGCATTTCAGCTAATTTTTTGCAAACATAACTAACTATATATGATCTATAAATAGCTCTCAATTGCATACATTTATATAACTAAAATTATTGGAATTTATGGAATTAAATGACTAAGGGGTGGCACAGTGACTTAGTGTTTAGCACTGTTGACCTGGACCTCAAGGGTCTGAGTTCGATTCCCACATGTTTGCATGTTCTCCCTGTGCTTGGAGGGGTTTCCTCTGGGTACTCCGGTTTCCTCCCACAGACCGAACAATGAAGGTTAGGCTAATTGGCGTTCCCAAATACTTGACTGCTTAAGTAACTGTAACAAATCAACGGATATATCTTCAGGGTGGGGAGTATCCATCACCTGATGTGTCAGATGGCATGTGGACGGACCAAAGTAAATCAGGGAAATTGTTGAATCTTAAGGATATTTCCAATGGAATTGACTTAAAACTTTTAATCTCCAGTATCAATAAGCCCATTTTAAAAAATCGTTTCAAAATTATAGAGGTTTTGTCCCATAAATTGATGTGTATAATTTGTGTAACTGCTGATGATCTTTTATTGAATACTTTTAATAAAACAAGTCGTTATAGTATCAAATATTAAACAGTGTAGATATTATAAATATTCTTGCATTTTCTGAGCTGATGCATGCAAGGTACATCATGGTGCATCCTATTATTATTATTATTATTATTATTATTATTACTTTTATTCACCAAACTTATAAGTAGCATATATCTGGATATACTTTTAATAAATAAACAAAAAAAACACAATTCATTTCACCAATATGTAATGGAATTAAATTATTATTTAAAAATGTGCATGATTTAAGGTTTTAATCTTTATGACATGCAAGTTAGTTTGTCCAGGTACAGTATTTTTCACATTTTCCAAGGGGTTTGTGCATAGGGCTCATTATACAGAAAAGGTGGAATTTGGGTAATAAAAATCTTCTGAAATATATATCTTCTTTCACACCTAGAACTTCTTTAATAGCAATAACCTACTTTTAAACTTTATGAATCCACAAAAAGTAGAAAAAAAAAGTTTGTTAAAACATTTAATAACTGGTGTTACTTCTCTTTCTGGTAACACCAATGACTAACACCAATGACTATTTAAAGAAAAATCTTAAATATTTACAAAAAGACTTCAATGTGTAAAACCATGTGGTTTTCAGTCATCAATTCATTATTAGATGTAATCAGTTTTTATGTCCAATTTATTTTGACAGTTATAGTTATAAAGCGTATAACACTAATGATAGACTTAAAGGTTTGCATAAAATTGCAATACATTATGACATTTCTAAACAAATGAAGCTAGACATCTGACATAGGTTTTACATTTGTCCAGTGCTCTTCATCTACTGACCTCTGACGGCAGAACAATGTCAAATTGTCAAATATATTTCAAAATAAAACCCTTTTTTTTTTTTGTAAAAGTGAGAACAATGACACAGCTAGGTGTGACTGATATTTATTTCATATTATTATATTGTTATAATCAATTATTGGTTCATGATTTAAGTGTTTAACTTATTTTGTTGACGTTATTGTGAATGATATTTATTTCATGAAAAAAAATCATTAGATGAAAAATACAGTACAGCTGTACCTCAGGATACAAATTTAATCCCGTCCAGAGGTGGGTGCTTTAGTCAAAATACCTATTGCAAAAATGCATTTTCCCATAGGAAATAAGGTAAATGCAGATAATCCATTCCAGCCACCCAAAAATATTACCAGCAATATCAATTTCCAACACTATAATCATATTTCTGCATATAAAAAACAACCAAAATATTTAGAAAAGACATGTAAATTAAGTAAAATATGAAATAAATAGACATTAACCCTCAACTTCACCTTAATTTATGATTCCTCTTGGCACTGGCTGCTTTAAAAACTGAACCTGGCTCTCTTTTCTTCTTGCTACCGTCCTTGATAACATTCCTGGGACCCATGGTGCTGTGTCTTCACTAAATCGTGAACAAAATGCAAAAACCCACAAAAAAAAATTACAAAATTAACTCGAATTGCTTGGCTTTCTACTGATGCAAACAAGTTTCGAATGGCTCCCGGACGTACGTGCAACTGACTTGCTGTTCAGTTTGGTTCGATTCGGTTGCTTGTATCCCGAGGCAAATTTCTTGCAAAATTTCATTTCTTAATGTAAAAAATTGGTGAGGTGGGGCATTTGTATGCCGAGGTACCATTTATAATTGTAGCATTTTTTTTAAGCCAAGTTAGCTACTTTCTACGTGACAAGACATTTCCATGAGCTTGACCTTTAAAAAAATTTTTTTTTTTAAATGCTACAATAATAAAAAATATTGAACATTATAGTAAGAAAATATATTTCATGATCGAAAAGACATACAGTGGTACCTCAGCATACCAACACCTTGTAAATTTCGCCTTAAGAACTAAAATTTAGCAAGAAATTTACCCCCAATGTACCTGTATGTACATCATGTCAGTGGAAAGCCCAATGAAGCAAGTTTACTTTTTTTCCCCATCCTGTGCAAGATTTAGTGAAGATGTTATCAAGGACGGTAGCAAGAAGAAAATGGAGCCATTTCAGGTTGGTTTTTAAAGCAGCCAGTGCCAAGAGGAATCATAAATTAAGGTTAAGTGAGGTTTAATGTCTATTTATTTCATATTTTACTTCGTTTACATTTTCTAAATGTTAAAAAAAAAATTATGCAAAAATATGAATATACAATGGGAAAATAGTAATATTGGTAATATGTTTGGGTGGCTGGAACAGATTATCTGCATTTACATTATTCCCTATGTGAAAATGGGTTTTGCGATCCGAAATTGCAATTCGTATATTATAATAGCTTATAATCAATAATTATATAAATATTTATCAGGATAATTGTTCCTGATGGGGTTTTAGTCAAAAACTTTTCACCCCCACATCTCACACTAGTTACCTCAGCCATATTTGAGGTATTTTGCTAATCTCGAGCTGCGCAACGGCAAAGAAATGACATGGCGTGAATTCTATTGGGCGCGTTGCCTTGATAGACAACCGAGTTATCCAATGAACGATTAGGACACGCTGCTTAAGAGTGACGTGTCTAGGAAGTCATATATAAAGAAACCATAAGCTCCATCCATTCCCCCTCCTCCCGCCTCTTCCTTGTCCTCCTCGCCGCACGTGAGCCCCTAGTGAAGCTCCACGCGCAGCAGGAATAAACCGGCTACTACCGGCTGAGACGTCACAGAAACTCGACCTGTGAGCGTTTTTACACGTAATTATCTCTAATTCATCTTATAAAATATTTAAATTATTTGAATAGCTATGTGTTAGGCGAGTGATATTGTCAGGAAATAGAAGGAACTGCGCTAACCGCTGTGCTAAGCTAAGTTACACTGTACTCATAGGCTTTGACCGCTTTGTTTACTTTGATATGACGTTGTAACGCGTATACATGTGTCATTAAGTCGTTATTACACTTTGGCCATCTTTATGTACACTGCTTCACTGAGTTGTAGATGAAATTTTAACTTTAAAACTACACACATGGAATAAACCCGCCCCCAACGTCGTGAATGGTGGAGCTGTATGTATATGATCTGTCATGTGACATGTGACTAGGAAGCGCTGACCAATCGGAGCACAGTAACGTTGGGCGGACGTGTCTAAAATGAGGTGGGATTAAAAAAATTGTAGGAATAATGATTTCTTTCTCCACGCTAGAACAGAAAGGGGAAAGATGGCGGACGACCCGAGTGCTGCGGACAGAAACGTGGAAATCTGGAAGATTAAGAAGTTGATCAAAAGCCTTGAAGCAGCCCGAGGGTGAGCAGAACTACGGCTTTATTCCTGACATGATACATTGATGAATGTCAGTAAGTGACAGCTGACAGGAAGGAGGCCCAGATGCTAACAGCTAGTCTGCTAAGCAAAGGTCCACAACACACTCACGTTATTACACATGAATCAGCCTTGTGTGTGAAGCTAGAAAAGGTTGTGTTGCATGTAATGTCATGATTAGCATTCCAAAATATTGCAGAGAATGGGTATGTATTTAACCAGGCAGTTAAATGTTATACATAGTTCTTTCATCAAGCTCAGGAAAGTGAGCAGGCATGATGTGTTTCAGCATTCTGTGACACGCTAGAATAGGAAACTAATCAACAACAGTGTGGGACAATGAAGCAGATTTACCATTTTTAAATTTTCCATTTATTAACGAATGACACGTTATTGTAATCTCTCTGAAAAAAGGAAGTTATGTGAGCATTATGTGAGCTGTGGTGTATTTGTTTGACAGGTTGTCCTTTATCAGAGTCTCGTGTGTGTGTGTGGTTTTGCAGGAATGGCACCAGTATGATTTCCCTCATCATCCCACCGAAGGACCAGATCTCCCGGGTGGCCAAGATGCTGGCGGACGAGTTCGGCACGGCGTCCAACATTAAGAGCAGAGTGAACCGACTGTCGGTGCTGGGAGCCATCACGTCAGTCCAGCAGAGACTCAAACTCTACAACAAAGGTGCGTTACCATCACATCAACCAGCACGGACACTATATAAGTCTCCTACATACGAACGAGGATACTAACACAATTGGCTATACATAGTATGTTACAGTACAATGTTTATTCTTTAACGATTCATGTTAAAAGAATGAGGTGATGTCTGCCATCTTGTCATCTCGCTCCATTCTCTCAATTATTTCACTTTTGTCTCCATTATTATTTCTGGACGCTTCTCAGCCGTACCAGCTTCTGGTACGCCACAGTTTTTTTTTACGCTCGCTTCCGGACATCCTGGGGTCGCATACTGCACAAGCAGATGATGCACGGACATGTCGACGTCCACAATTGAATACATGTGAACGTGTGTTCGTACCTTTTTCGGAAGTTTATAACTCAGATGTTCGTATGTAGGGGATTTTTACACACACATGGAGAGCTACTGATTTTTAATAGGAGCCGTGTGTGTGTGAATTTAATTTTTATTTATTTTAATTTTTTTTAATTGACCTGACAGAGATGTAACAATACACATGTGAATTTGTGTTATGTATGGTTTTCTAGCGCCTGTTTATTTGTGCTGTCTTCTGATGTGTCTGGTTACAGTGCCCCCTAATGGCCTGGTGGTGTACTGCGGGACCATCATGACAGAAGAGGGGAAAGAGAAGAAAGTGAACATCGACTTCGAGCCATTTAAACCGATCAACACGTCCCTGTATTTGTGCGACAACAAGTTTCACACGGAGGTGAGACAGAGAGAGACAGTTTCATGCAGCTACACAGAGAGAGAAAGAGAGAGACAGAGATGTAGTGATGCACAGTTAGATATACATACATACACATATTATACACACATATACATACACTTTACTTATACATGTACACATATATCTACATATACATAAACACATACACACATAAATACTGTACACTTACACCTTCACCCCGACATACCCTCACCCTTAGAGAGGAAAAGAGAAACACATAGACACAGAGAGGTGGAGAGGCAGAAAAAGAGCTACCAGGCGAGATAGATGGGGAGACAACGAGAGAGACCAAACACACATATAGATACATATATAATGAGAGAAAGCGTTAGAGACTTTCTGTCTGATCTTGTCCTCCTCAGGCTCTCACCGCGCTGCTCTCAGACGACAGTAAATTCGGCTTCATCGTGATCGACGGTAGCGGCGCCCTCTTCGGGACTCTGCAGGGCAACACCAGGGAGGTTCTGCACAAGTTCACAGTGGACCTGCCGAAAAAGCACGGTAAGCTGCGTGACATCTGCGGAGCTCCGTCTAAACTGTTTATAAGATCCGAGCCTTAAGTCTCGACCGTGTCTGTCCCTCCCTCTGTCACTCAGGACGAGGAGGTCAGTCTGCCCTGCGATTCGCCCGTCTGAGGATGGAGAAAAGGCACAACTACGTCAGGAAGGTCGCCGAGACGGCCGTGCAGCTGTTCGTCTCCAACGACAAGGTCAACGTCGCCGGGATGGTCCTCGCCGGATCGGCCGACTTCAAGACCGAGCTCAGCCAGTCGGACATGTTCGACCCGGTGCGTTAACCTCAGGCGCCTCACGCTCATGCTTTCGTCTCGTCTTGAAACTCGCGTGTGCGAGTTTTAAAATGTTTTCTCTTTCTGTCCAGAGGTTACAAGCCAAGGTGCTGAAACTGGTGGACATCTCGTACGGAGGGGAGAACGGGTTCAACCAGGCGATCGAACTGTCGGCCGAGGTGCTCTCCAACGTCAAGTTCATTCAGGAGAAGAAGCTGATAGGTGAGGAATCCGACAGTCAGTCTGACGAGTTGAGACGAGCCAAGTGTGTGTTTGTGTTATAACGGTCTGTTATAAAGAGGCTCAGAAAAACTCAAGCTCTCGACCCAGATGTAATTCCTGAGCTGAAGACGTCCTGTACCGTCTGTTTATCAGGTCGCTACTTTGACGAGATCAGTCAGGACACGGGGAAGTACTGCTTCGGAGTCGAGGACACGCTCAAAGCCCTGGAGATGGGAGCCGTAGAGATTCTCATCGTCTACGAGAACCTGGAAACCATGCGCTACGTACTGCGCTGCCACGGGGCAGAGGGCAGCAATCCTGAAAATGGTACACACACACACACACACACACACTTCTCTCTGCCTGGGTGCTTTTAAATGGATCACTTTATCACAATTTCTTACAATGCTTTTGTAACATATAACGTTGCATGTAATACAGTGATTACTACACGTTTATCTATAAACCATAATTATTATTTATCATGTGTATAAAATGTGTGTTAATGCTGTTTGTTTGTTTTTTTCTCATTAGATGAAAAGACGCTGTATTTGACCCCAGAACAGGAGAAGGACAAGAGTCACTTCACAGACAAAGAGGTGTGTTAAAGAGACATTTGCTGATTTTCTGAGAGAAAAGTGTGGTGTTGGTGGTGTTTTTTTTTTTGTTTTTTTTTCGTTACTAGGAGACCAATATAAACAATATCAACAGCCATTTTTTTCACTCATCCGTTCAGTTGCGGTGTTTTTGTAATTTAAAACTGCGCAGAGAATCCACTTCTCCCATAAATGCCTGCTTTTTTTTCTTTCTATATGTATGTATATATGTATTGGCACCCCTATTTAAGCATTCACGAACTCCATTAAAATCTGAGCCATAATCAAATATTTAGTTCCTGAACGTTCTGTACGTCCAAAGAATAAAAAGGGTCCAGTCGACTCAATCAGCCTGACCCACACGTTCCTTTCCGTTACAATGATGTCATGGTGTTTGCGCTGAGCGAGTGTGTTTCCGTGTCTCAGACAGGCCAGGAGCACGAGCTCTTAGAGAGCATGCCGCTGCTCGAATGGTTCGCCAACAACTACAAGAAGTTCGGGGCGACGCTGGAGATCGTGACGGACAAAAGTCAGGAGGGCTCGCAGTTCGTGAAGGGCTTCGGCGGGATCGGAGGTGAGAAACTTTCTCATGAAAAGGAGTAAAATAAGGTGTCGTCCATGAGACGAGTCACTAGTGAAGCTGTCTCTCTTTTGTCTGTTTTTCATTAAAGAAGTGAACACAGCTGATAGCGAAGACTATCATAAAATAACTTCTGACTTTGTTAAAAAGACAGAGTTATGCTGCGATGAAAGAGCTGTCGCTATAGAAACAGTTACTTGTGAGTAATAGCGTGTTAATATAAACCTGTTATAGAAAACCAATCAGTGCCTTCTGACCAATCGGAATTAAGAATCGAACAGCTATCAAGTTTTAATAATTGTTTTAATTAATTCATTAAAAACATGTAAACAGTACTTTCCATCCTCCATATGCTTACACGAATATGGTGTAATCTGTTTTTCAAAAATATAATCGGTCGACCCCCGAAATTGGCGGGAGTTACGTTCCTAGTAGGGCTGTAGCTATCGAATATTTTAGTAATCGAGTATTCTACCTAAAATTAAACTGATTAATCGAGTAATCGGATAAAATGTAATTTTGCTTCATTAAACACAGCAATGTAAAATATATAAGAGAAACAAAGATTAATTGGTTTTTTTCTTTTTAGAAAAATCTACTTTTATTTTTTAAATGCATACAGCATTTTATCCAAAATAAACCTTGTTATTATTCACAATACAAGGAAAAGCTTAAAGTTGACTGAGATGAGTTGATGAATTCTCAATACATTCTTATTTTAAATCCTTTTCTCAGATGCAGAAACTAAAAAAAAAAGGTATTTCAAATGACTTTAAGTATCAAAAAAATTAAGGCACATTAAAATAAATAATTATACAAAAACACTAAGTTGTGCAACTTAACTTTCAGAACTAAAAGTTTCTAAATCTACAGTTCAGGCATAACATCAGCCTTTACTGACAATTTCTGTCGTTTTTTCTCCTGCTGGTTTCTTCATCTCTTGACTCGCTGAAATTTTTATCGCTCCCTTCCATTCTCCAGCCGTCAAATCAATACACAGATAACTGTTTGATAACACAAACGCTTCTTCTTCGTCTGTGTTTACTGGCGACTTGCATCCGGAAGCAAATAATTGCACAAAAACATAACTTTTAAAATTAATTAAAAGAAGCTTTGAGGCAGAAGATTTTGCCTCGATCATTTTTTGTAATCGAATTATTAGAGTTACTCGAGGAATAGTTTCAGCCCTAGTTCCTAGAGCTACACATGAATTGTGAAAAAACGCAGATATTTGATGTGGTAAAAAAAAAAAGTACTTATAAATGCCTATTTTTATAGTTTAAACCCTAAATATGCTCCCAAAACATTACATTTTTAATACATTACCCATAAAAAAAGAAAAAAGAATGTGAAGGTAAACCCGTATACTGTACACTACTGTACTGCTGTGTCTCACGCAGTGCTCGAATGTAAAATACCAATGTTACCCCTCTATATGTTCTGTAATTCATGCAAGCACGTTTTCATCGGTATCAGTATCGTAGGGTAAATACGGTAATAATTCACCATCACAAGCTGCGTTTTTCTCTGCGTTCGCTTTCTGTTCTCTCTACAGTACTAAAACATTTATACAGTATTGGACTTATATGGAAATTTAGCTGAATTTACGTTAATATTTACGTTACAAAATGAGTAAATTGTATTGTTCTTAATAGTTTAGCGTTAAAATGCATGAAAAAATTTATAGCGCCACGAAAAAAGCCATAAAAAGATTGTGGGATATATTTGTGGTTTCTGCGAACAATTATTCTGCGAACTCTGAAGTTAGAAGTTAAAGTGAAGATGATGGCGGATGCAGATTCTCATTATCGTATTCTCGGTCCTGAAGAATTTCAATTAACTTATTTATTAAATCGTTAAAAGTCAGGCGCAGATTGACGCTTTTTAGGGTTGAGGAGGTCCTTATGATGTCATTTTAGATAATGAATGCTTCAGCTACAATATGGACATTAAATTGATCTAAGTACTTTTTTTTTGTTTGTTTCTGTATAGGAATCCTGCGCTACAGGGTGGATTTCCAGGGCATGGACTATCAGGGAGAAGACGAGGAGCTGTACGACTTGGATGACTACTAGGTAGTCGCGACCGACGAACTTTACGAAGTCCGCAGACAAACGGAGAAGGAACAGCTGAAGAATCCGCGACTCAGAGGAACGATTTGTGAGAGCGACCTTAACGAATTGGAAGACGGTGACTGAGCGGAAGCAGAGCGCGCTTCGATCGCCGACACGTCATTAACACGTCACACAGCGACACGTGAGGATGTCGTCTAGTCGTGCGCCATTTCCCAAACCTCCGTTTTTTTATATACTGACTCCTCCTCCTCCTCCTCCTTTTCCTCCTGCTGCTGCTGCTTTATGAGTTCGTGGCATTTAAAAAAACAAAAGAAAAAGTTCATGAAAAGCTGACGGGTTTTACCTCGAGCTCGCCATCCCGACTCCGAGTCTCTGTGACGGACCATCGCGTAGCTGGATCTCCTCTCCGTGCTTATGAAGACGGACGCGTGTCTCGCTTTAGCCTTTAAGAAACATCCAACACTGTTTGCCTTGGGGGTTGGGGATAAATAAATAAATAAATGATTTATTGATTTATGGTGTGATTTGGATTTCAGAGCTCTGAGTTAGCTCTCAATATTCTCTCATCCACAAGCTGAATTTAGAACACAAGATCACAATGAAAAGCACAAAAGTTGTGGAGGTTTTATATTCCACTTCCTGCTCTTCCACAGATTCGGTTTAAAAAAGAAACAACAAAAAAAAAAGGAAATGTGACAAAACTGATGTATCACTCTGATTCAGTCTTTTTTTTTCTGAAGACTAGGCAGCAAGCAAACCCCATTTATACCTTGAGCCTAATGAGCACAATGTGAGAAAACACACACACACACACACACAAAGCATACTTTCTATTTTAATGCATATACCCTATATATATATATATTGACCCTGTATTTTCTCATCTCTGTGCCTAATCCATGGATATTTTCTATAAATCATTTGTTACACGAGGTCACAGATATTAAACCTTCTCATCGTTTGGACATTTTCCAGTTTCTCGTCTATTTGTTACTTCCTTTCATCACGTTTTGCTCGGCCCATTTCTGAGAATTTTTCGTAACACTTCAGCTTTCAGAAAACTGCGCTAAATATAGCACAAAGTTTATTGGGCACATGAGGGGACGGTGACAGAGAAATTAAACCTGCTGTATGTGGAAGCTTAGACAATGTGTTTAAAGTTGTAAAAGGGGAAGTGACCAGATAAAAATAACGCACTTAAGATTAAAAGTTAAAATGTTGCTTTCAAATGTAATCATTATTTTTTTTTTAAAAAGTGTGAAAGGAATAAAATATGAATTGAGGTAATTCAGTTGATCACCTTTATTAGGTCACAACAGATGATCCAAGTGAATCCTCTACATTTATTTATTTGATTAAATCTGAATAATGTGGGTTCGGTGTACGGTGTTCAGTCATTGGGCTGAACGAGAGAGAAAGACATGTTGAAAGGTTTTGTAACGAGGATTTTAAGGGTGGAAATATAACCACAAGAAGTTAACACTAATTAGTTTTGAATTTCAAGTAACAAATAAATATCCCCAAAATAATACTAAAATATATTACATTATAAATATGTAAATATTATATACTGTACATATAAATTATATGTTATAAATACTCAATAATACATACAATAGACAATACAATTATCGAAATGTAAGTCAATCTTTAGATTAGGAAATTAACATGCAATTGGCATAATTCAAGTTATATTTAAAAACATTTATTAAGTTGTTATTTACTTATTTAACAGGCTGGCATACCTGTTTTTTGCTATATTAAGGATTTTGATTTTAAATATTTTATTTTCCCCTAAATATAATTTGAAAGATAAACAACAAAAAGAATACACGTAATTAATGTATGTTTATTTATTTATTAAATGTAGGCAAAATTATGTATAGCTAACAAATTTCTTCAGGGTCCACAAAATACGTAGCTATAACAAACAAACAAAAACAATACATAAATAAATAGACATAAATATGCATGTTTGTTAAATGTAGGCAAAAGTATGTCTACCTACAGACATCCTTCAGCAATCACAAAATAAGTAGCCATAAGAAATAAATAAATAGACAAAGAAATAAGAAAATAGCAAAAAATAAACATATTTCTATTTATTTATTTATTAAATGTAGCCAAATTTGTCTAACTATAGAAAGCTTAAATAAATAAATGAATAAATAAATGTAATTAATGTTTATTTATACATTTATTTATATATTAAATGTAGGCAAAATTTTTATTAAAGAAATTAATGGGTTCGATTCCCGTCTCTGTGTGCATGGAGTTTGCATGTTCTCCGTGTGCTTGGTGGGTTTCCTCTGGGTACTCTGGTTTCCTCCCACAGTCCAAAGATATGCAGGTTAGGCTGATTGGTGTTCCCAAATTGCCTGTAGTGTGTCTGATTAAGTGAGTGTGTGCCCTGTGATGGATTGGCACCCTGTCCAGTGTGTACCCCGCCTCGTGCCCTAAGACTCCTGGGATGGGCTCCAGGTCCCCGTGACCCTGAATACAGGATAAAGCGGTGTAGACGATGAGTGAGTGAGTGTTTGCTTGTTTGTTTATTATAGCTACTTATTTTGTGGATCCTTAAGGATTTCTTTAGCTAGACAAATTTTTGCTCGTATTAATTTCTTAAATTAAATATAAATAAACAAGTACAGAATAAAT
The DNA here is from genome assembly GCA_030014305.1 of Clarias laeviceps. Taxonomy (NCBI): domain Eukaryota; kingdom Metazoa; phylum Chordata; class Actinopteri; order Siluriformes; family Clariidae; genus Clarias; species Clarias laeviceps. The sequence continues at coordinate 1,849,376 of JAQMYJ010000009.1, read as the reverse complement.
TTACAGAAATTAGTGTCTCATTAAATGTTTTAATTTTTTCTTCTTTTAGTTCTTTAACATACTGTTATGTTATCTGAGATATTCTTTATCTATAATCTAATTTCCCCTTAGGTTTCCTTTAGCTCATAAAGGCTTTGGGTTTAGTTCGTTGTCAGTCCTTTAGTATTATTGTTATTATTATTTATTAACTTATTTTTAATAATAAACTCGAGAGGCTTTTAAACTCAGAGGGGGGAGGGTGTACCCTGAAACTTAGCGCGTGCGTGCGCGCGCCCACGCGCTCCTTCACCGAACTCTTCCGCGTTCTTTCTTTCAGAGACCCGCGGCGAACAGCCAATCAGAGAGCAGAAGCAGAGAGCGACAACTCGAACCCCGCCCTCTTTTGAACGCTGTCGACCAATGCAGCGCTTCGGTTCTTAATATGTTTGAATATTATAATTCTTCCTCCGTCCTCCCCCTCTCCCCCCTCCCTCTCCCTTTCCGGTTTCGCCTCTCAGAGTATGACGTAGTTGGCCGCGCGCGCGCCCCCGACGCAGGGCTGGGTTTCCAATTCTTTTTTTTTTTGATGTTTTATTTTTTTTGCGGCGGCGCGCGCGGGGGCACAACAACATGGAGCCGGACATGGAGGACAAAACAGAGCTCATGGTGAGTTAAAGGAAAAATAATTATAATAATAAACAGCAAGTAAAGAACGCGAATATGTTTAGGTTCGTAATAACAATAGGAGTAAAAGATCTATTTGAATGGGATGTAGTTTTAGAGAGACGAAACAGGGAGAAACAGGGACAAATGGCCGGCTAGCAGCGTTAGCACCGACTCTAGGGCAGTTTAAACACTGCGAAAATGTTCATTTTGGAACAAAAGTGATAAATAGAATGATTTCTGAGTGTCAATGAATATAAATGTGAGGTTGAGATAATACGAATAATGAGTGTTAATGAGTGAGAACTGTTCATTAGACATTATAGCAACTAAGCTTTAACAATAAATAATAGAACGTTCAGTTAGAGAAAGTGGTGTTTGTGTCTATTTGATGAATGAATTAATCCTTGTTTATTTATTTATATGTCCATGTATATATTCGTGTATATATATTTATATATAAAGCAGTTTAGCTAGGCAGGGCCGTGCGCGTTCACAGCCTGGCTATAGGAATATTTAAAAAAATCATCCTAAATGTTTCATTACAGAGCTTAAACACTAGTTCGGATTGTTTAAAAGTATATCTTGTTTTATTAATCCAAATGAAATCTCTAAAATACGGTATATAGATTTATTTCAGAATGTACATTTATAAAGCTACGGGGGAGGAGAGAGGAGGAAAAAACTGCATCGACGTTTGTCGTGAGTGAAAGATGAAGGTTGTATCTCAAATGCGTAAATTTTTGTAATCTAGTGAGCTACATAGGGAGAAACCCTTGATCTAATCGTGAACAGAGCGCGCGATCAAAGATAACACGTAGCTTTTTGGGATACAGCCTTTTCTTTTCCGATTGACTCGGCTAGCTATCTAAGCTAGCTTAAATCTCACTGCGCCATTAAATACTTGCATTTAAACCCTCCTTTTGGACACAGTGAATTGATATAAGTCCTATGTACTGTTTTCAATAACGATGTGAATCACAATTTACACCCAAAGTTATAAATGAATCCACCATCCTTTGCTTGTGTTCACTAGCTTGGGTATTAGCATATCCTGCTAACTGCGTAGAAGGAAGTTAGCTTAGCATAGCGTAGTGTAGCAAAGCTAAGCTAGCACGTCGACGTGATCATTCTATCAGCACGCTCATTAATTACAGTTTTAATCACATGTTTTTGTGTTAATGCAAAATTAACATATTAATAAACATTTATGTGAGTTGTAACATGGTATTTCTGGTTAAGCTAACATTAAAGTAGTTTACAGCAAACCGGTCGCGCTGCTAGTTATGCTAGCTAACCTTTTCTTTTCCTTTTTTTCTTTTTTTTTTTTACATTGATATCCTAACAAAATGATGGAAAAATTGTTATATTTTTTAAAACTAAAAAGATTATCGATTGTTTATTTAGGGTTTTATGTTTTAATACGTTGTAAAATAGTTTCAATTCATATTAATGGTATTATCAGATGAATAATGTTTTAATTTCCTGTCAGAATTTTTATATGACTTTATTAAATTAAATGTAATTTATTATAATCTGAAATGTATATTAATATAAATGTGTGCAAGGATTATTGATGGTCATTCATTAAAGATAAAATATGTTAAATGTAGGTTGGTTCATGGAAATCCACTCCCATGATGGTGATGATTTATTTATTAACTAATTAATTGATTTGTTACTGGAAATATATATTTTTAAAGAATTACTTACCCCAAAATAGGAATTTACTTTATTGCTTTAAGTAAAATTTTTACTCAAATCAGGGTTTCATTTCCACTAAAGGACGTCACATCCGGCTTCATTTAGGTTCAATCCTAATTTCTAAATCATCGTTACTTAGAGGTTAACGAGGTTATGATCTGAAACGAGTTCTCGGCTTGATTGATTAGTTCAGCATCATTTACCTGAAGAACTGTGAAAGTCAGTAAACAGTAGCCACTTCCTAGTCTCGCTCGCTCACATCTTGTCTCCTTATTAATGAATTTATTCCTCCCCAAAACTACACGTGTGTCATCTAAATCAACAGGAATTATCAAACACCAGCTTTCAGACTTCTAATGAATCATAAATCACGTCTGAGTAATAATGAATATTTGTCTTGGTCATGTTTAGGTCTATATCTATAAATCTCCCCTCGTGTCCTCGTCCGTGTCTGTATAAACCCAGGATGTTCTCTTTCCCCTCATCTGATGCTCTTTCCTGCCACTTTGTCCGTGCTGCAATGGCGGCGTGTTACAATGCGGAGCATCTCTACCGTCGCCGGGCTTTGCTTCTTGTTGCCATGACTACAGCGGAATGCACCGGAGTAGCCGTCGTTAGGTTTCGCCTCGGCGGGCAGAACCGAGGATGTGCTTCTGTATGTGTAGGAGTTTAGTTTCTGATTTGCAGCGTGTGAGGATGACTGTGTTACTGTGAGATTAGATTAGATTAGACGAGGGTTGAAAAGGTGTAAGGTGCTGCTTGGTGGTGTGGTGATCGTTTTGCCTTTAGTGTTAAAAACCTTAACAATTTGAGATGTCCTACTAAATCGCGTATGATTTCAGGATTATAGTGGAGTGTCGCCTGTTTTGGTGCAGCCGAGTCTTTAATAAAAAGTTTTTCTATTCCAATACCAGTGATGCATTTACTCACTGATAGTGTAGGTGCATCTTTGCGTTTTGGTTATTTCTGCCAGGTTGAGTACTGTATGCTCTGCTGGCATCTCAGCTCCTTAAAACAAGAACATGAGGCAAACTCTGCCATCACAGTCCCAGAATGCACTGGAGGTGACACAAAGCCTGAACAAGTTATAGCAAAGACCCGTTTTGGTTCAGCTCTGGTTGGGTCTAGTTAGTGATCTGAGAGAAGACGATCTCAGTGATGTAGTGACTAAAAGAATGAAGCAATGCTGCGTCACTCTTTTTCAACAGGTCGGTTGAACAACAAAAGAGAGCAAAGGTGATGGCGAAATGAACGAATATCAAAAGGACAGATCATCACTTTTAGTCATTGTTGTGGCTTGAGGTGAATGAAAAAAAACAGCAAGTTTGTTGCTACATGACTCAATGGAAAGTTGAAATGACTGATGCATGCAGAAGGGAAAATACTGGAAACGTTTTGGTCAGCGTTGTGCTTTTTCAGCTGCTGTCTTGGACTGAAAACAAAAAACAGGAATTGTGTGTAATTGAACTTTCCTGTGGCCAAATGTGTGGCACAGAGTCGATCACCCTTTTGCTTTCCCTGTCGTGTGTGTGTGTGTGGGTGGATGTAGGCTCCACCCACTACACCTACCTTCCTTACCCAATACCTTCTCTCTTGAATTGTGTTTACTTTTTAAAATAGTGGCATGAGGGCAAAGCAAGACGTGCCTAACAAACATAACTTTAAAAAAAAAAAAAAAAACTCATCTTTGTGGGTTTTGCATAACCAACCTTCAAAAAAAAAAAAAAAAATTCTTTCAAATTAAATTTCAGATTAACATTACACGATATGCAGTAAAACACCTGTATGACTCTCCATGACTTAAAAGTAGAAAAATTGCAGAGCAAATGAAAATATCTATTAAAAGATTAAAAGAAGTTGCTGATAAAATAAATAAATAAGCTGGAGTTCAGTTCCAGTATATAACAGAATTGAAATTGAAGCTACACAGGAATGTGTATAAAAATATAGAAATCATGAATAGAATAAAGCGCTGCTGCATCGTTCTCTTTAAACAGCACGGTTGAACGACAAGAGAGTAAAGGTGAAAGGTCATTGGTGAAATAAACAAATATCTTCAATAAACAGATCTTCGCTTTGAGTCATTATGGCTGGAGGTGAATGAAAACTAGAAATTTGGTTCCTATATGACTGAACGTAGCGCTGAAATGACTGGCACGCGGTCGGTCTGATGTATGCAGAAGGGAAAATACTGGACACGTCTTGGTTTCTCTGCGTCGTGCTTTTTCAGCTGCTGTCGGGAAGGAAAAAAAAAAGACAAAATAGGAATTAAGTCCAATAAAATTTTTTTTTTTTTTTTTTTTTTAAAAAGTCCAATTCACCACTTTTGTGGCGCGAACATGTGACACAGAGACATGCGACTTTTTGCTTTACGTTTAGCCTGTTTTGTGTGTGTGTGTGTGTGTGTGGCTGTAAGCTCCGAGATACTCCTTCGAAGTTACAGTTTCATCTTCGAACCGGTTCAAGTGTCCATAAACGGTAAATAAACTTCTCCGTCTAGTCAACGCTAACCGTACCTCCCTGCCAACGAGTCGTTGCTATGGAAACGATCACATCTTTGCATAAACAAGCGCATCAACATCAACCTGACAAGTCCGAAACCAGGAGTCAATGACGACTGATTTAATTGGAAAATTTTTAAGAAAATTAACTTTTTTTTTTTCCCCCTCCCCCAGAACACCTCAGTTATGGAATCTCATACTGGAGAGATTTCTCCAAAGACCACAACAGTATTTAAGGTGAGACTGAGATGATGAAGCTTCTCATTATTCATTAATTCATATTGTATCTGTATTGTATGTGTAATTCATTCATATCTTATAAGAAATACAAATGTTGTGTAATTATTCATGGCCTGAAGTAGATTTTTGTTGCATCATCTATTCCTGAAGTGCTTTATTCCTTTTACACCACAGCAGTCTGTCAAGACTAATAATATTTTATTTATTATAGACTTACAATAGAACTAAGTGGATAAAAAGTCAGTGTTTAGTGTATAAGTTAGAACTTCAGAACATCAAACTTTTCGGAATTTTTAATAAAAAACATAATCTGATGCTGATTTTTCAATCGTCTGTTGAAGTGATGAGTTTAATATCTGTGACATAAGATCGTTTCTGTTAACACCTGCGTATCCTAATAGCAGCCGTAAAGAGAAATCACGTAGCAACTAACATTACTTCAGGAATTGTCTTAGCTTTTTTTAATTACCTGCCAACATGTGACCAGGCATCACGTAGCCTGATTACGTGCCCGGTGGAAACAGCTAACGAATAACGCAGGTCGGGGGAATTAGCTGGTGGAATAGTTTGAGTGGGCGACGCAACCACGAGTCGCATCAAACCAGCGAAATAACACGCGTCCCTTGTTCTTTCCCCTCCCCAAGATCACTAACGGCCCCCTGTCAGGCTCGAGAAAGCGGCCGTCGGAGGGCAACTACGAGAAAGAGAAGGACGTTTGCATCCAGCTGTTTGACCAGTGGTCCGAGGCCGACCAGGTGGAGTTTGTGGAGCATCTGATATCACGCATGTGTCACTATCAGCACGGCCACATCAACTCCTACCTCAAACCCATGCTGCAGAGGGACTTCATCACAGCGCTGCCGGGTATACAACACACACACACACACACACACACACACACGGGCATGTGATGCACCTTGTATACAGATGTCACTCTGGTTAGATTTTTGACCACGTGTTTACAAATGTGTAGGTGATTTGGTACTAAAACCTGGTCTTTCTGTAAGTCTGAAGATGTCTCGAGAGGTTTTTAAGTCCCCAGAACCTGACTGTAACGGGGAGACGTTGTAGTGTTAGTACACACGAGTAACACACGTGTGCATACGATCTGAGACAGGACGTTACTCGTGGACGTTTGTGTTAATACTCGTGATTGTGACTTGTGTGTGTGATTCAGCTCAGGGTCTGGACCACATAGCGGAGAACATCCTGTCGTTCCTGGACGCGCGCTCGCTGTGTTCGGCCGAGCTGGTGTGTAAGGAGTGGCAGCGCGTCATTTCCGAAGGCATGCTGTGGAAGAAGCTGATCGAGCGCATGGTGCGGACCGACCCGCTCTGGAAAGGCCTGTCCGAGAGACACCAGTGGTGAGACGTCACGCCGACACTCGTCCTCGTTCACGCAACACATTTACGGATCTACAGGTTCAGGTCAAATTAGGGTAAAGAAGGAGGTAATGGATTGTGTGAGGAATCTTTAATTGTTGCATGTATAGAGTTCAACGTAGGTTAGTGTGTTTAGGGAAAAGAAGAGCGAAGAGTTGCAGCAATTTATTAATATACTTTTTCACATATGGTCGTCTTACATATTGAAGAAAGAAAAAAAAAAATTAAGAAACATGGCTGTTTTAAATGCATCAAGGATTAAAGGATTCCATTGATTACACTAAAAATATCATAACTTTAGATCAATTTAAACTTTAAATCTTCCATCCTGCTCATTAAAAAAAAAAAAAATTTCTAATAAATCTTGCGCATTTCAGAAACGGCGTATTTCTGGAGGCGTTTTTTTTTTTTCTTTTCCCCTGAGACGCTGCGTCTGCCTTCTGATCTGCAGCTTGTTGTTTGTTTATTTCCACCGAAGTGCTTCCCTCTGATGTGGTTTTTCACTTTCGGCCACGGTTTCACTCGAAATGCCGGCGCGCTGACGTGGGGTGTTTGGTGTCTTTTGTCTCTCCTCTGGGGACGGTTTACTGAAACCGCGCATGTGTTTCTGTCTCGCAGGGAGAAGTACCTATTCAAGAACCGCACTACAGAAGTCCCGCCGAACTCTTACTACCGATCTCTGTACCCCAAAATCATCCAGGACATCGAGGTGAGTGCGGGACGAGGACGCGTCCTCGCTTTAGGGCCCGGGTGAGGAGTTCTGAGTGGCAGAAATGTCAAAATAATGGTGTGTGAGAAATTCAGGTTCGCTCTACTTTTAGGAGGTTTTGCAGCCACATCATTCTGAAATGTCTTTTCACAAAGGGTTCGAGGTGGACACGACCACTTATCATACCGTCATGATGCGCATGAAACTAAAATCTCATCAGTTAGTTCTTATTAATTAATAAATGATTTTTAATAAATTTTTAGCTGGTTTATCAGTTAAACTATTAAATAATGTTCTTGTAGAATCATTTAAGCTTGTAGAAACTTTACATTTATTTATTTTTGTTTAATTAAAAATGATTTATTCAACTGCATTTTAGTTTATTTATTCATTCATACATTTAAATGCTAAATAATTATCGCAATTGTATTCGTTTATTTACAGTGGCTTGCAAAAGTATTCGGCCCCCTTGAACTTTTCCACATTTTGTCACATTACAGCCACAAACATGAA
>JAQMYJ010000009.1:1818019-1832712 GCA_030014305.1 Clarias laeviceps | reverse complement strand
ATTCTGTAATCGTAAATGAATACGGAACTGAACTGTAAAGTGATCTTAAGGTGAGTTGTACTGATTTGCAATATGTTGCACAGGTTCATCTTGATCACTGTTTATGATCAAAGGCGGGCGTGGCCTGAGGTGTCGGTAAGGCACAATCCACCCTGAGGTTTTAAACGATTGTAATGTAGTAAAAAAAAAAAACTAAAAATAAATACCTTCTCAATGAGTTCAGTATCAAGGCCCACTTCTATTGTGCCTTTGTAGTTGCTTTAAAGAAGAAGAGAAAAGGCTTTATTGTCGTCCACAGTATTTAACTTTGCATGAGATTAAATACTCACTGAAAAGGAAGCATGTGGAGTAAAATAGAAACTTCCTCCTGCATTTGATTTTCAACAAACCGGTAATTTGTTTAATCAAAAATAATGCTTAATTTGTGTGTTATAAGCCTGTTCTTCAAGATGTTGTAGGATCACTAACGATTATAACGGTGCTAAAGTCTATGGTTTATCTTTGCTCTTATTGGTTTAGAAAAAAAAAAAACTTGATGCTTTTCCTATTTCTCAGACCAAACACAATCAGTTTCACTTGGCAGCAACGTCACGTCACTGAATCCGTTCTGAACGCAGGACTCACGAGGTCTCGTGGACTGACTCATGAACAGTGATGAAGTTCGGCGTGACTCCGTCCTCAGGAATCAGTGGTTTCATACGAGGTGATCTCTAGTCTTCTAGAATTTAGTAGAAACTTTGTGTTTAAATGCTGTATGCGTCCCAAAAAAAAAAAAAAAATGTTCCATGGGCAAAAGTTCCTCTCTTGTGTTCCTCCACATCACCACGTCAGCACCACTCAGCCAACACCTCTCTCAGGGGACTGGATTATTATTTCTAGATGTTTATCCTCATCTTTACCTCACACACGTATAATCAATAGCTTGACTTAAAGTTAAAATGTGATCATGACACACACACACACACACATCTCTTTACCTCATCCACTGAGGAACCAGAACAGCTCGTGAGCTGTGGCTTAAGGAAGATCAAATCCTGAACTGGATGAAATGAAGTTGTAGCACATCAGTATTCTGGATAAACCCCCTTAAAACCACGTCTGAACATGAGGATCTTGGCGTTGTAGGGAAACAGTCTTTCGTCACTGAGGTTGTCGGTTCAAATCCAGCACTCTTTCTTTAATCGCCCTTTGGAGGCTGTAGGAATGTAAATCTGTTAAATTAAAACTCTGTTAAATGAAGCAATTCATCGAGAAAACAACAATAGTACGAGGTGTTCAAGTCGATGCTTTTTAATTGTACAGAATAACAGAGAACCGTTCTGAGAGTAAAAACTCCTGCTCTTTATTTCTCTCTATAACCCCCTGCTACACTAATGCACTTATCCCAGTGTTTCACTAGTGCTTGGACACCATCAGGGTAGAAAGTTGAGTCAGTCCACCAGAGCCATGATTGGACTGCCTTTTTCTGTACTTTCTGAAACACCAGCCTCCCAGGAACTCCTTTAATCTCCCAAATAACGGGGGAAGAGCCACTAATTTCTCGTCTTGTCAACATCGCTAATAAAAACACACTGATTCCTACTATAACACATCATCGTCCACCCTTGTGCCCTTGCGCTTATTTCACAAGGTGAATTAACAAATGAAATACTGGCGACCGTTAGTGTAGGTTGAGTTCGTCTTAGGTACCACACTGCAGTTCTGGGTCCGACCTTAACCAGCCAACTCTGGCCAATGGAAACTGTCGACATTTCCATACTGTCAGGGTCACATAACTTTACAAATGGGCAAAGTTTCCCAATATAATCTCTCTAATATCGGACCAAGTGTTTCCTTTTTCTAATTTCCAGTCCAGTTCCTGTAATGTGCAAGTGGTGTTGGTGAACGATTGTGTGTACGGTTCACACAGACAGATGCGTCTCTTCTGCAATTGGTGATGGCGATTTTCAAGGGTCAGATGTTCCACTCACTGAATGGTCACGTGAACACCTGCGATTGGCTCCAAACCACCTCGGGAGGGACCGTCATTCATGGACGTACGGTTTTCATTTAAAATATTTGCAACATTCAAATTTTTCCTGAGGCTAAGAGTCTCATCACCGTACTGTTGCTTGAAGGCTTCTGTAAATGTCAACTGCTTTTACACCTTCATTCACCAGAAAGTCCCAGTTTGTCTCAAAACTGTGTTCGGCAGGAACAAAAAATGACTGATTGCTTACCCACTTGACCACCAGTGCCTTGAGACAACCAGCTTTATTGCAGGGCTGTTTATCTTTTAGCTGTCATCACTTTTCATACAGAGTTGAAAAACGTACCTGAACCAATCCTTGAACTCTTTTTATAATTTATGTATTTATAATTTAGTTTACATCATATATACACCATAACTGTTGCTTTTAAAGGAAAGACCTTGAACCCAGACTAAGGCCAGACTTGACCAGTACGTACCTGTCACTTTCTGTATGTAGAAGTGTTTACAGATGAGTTTAGACCTGTCTGTGTGTGATGTGCACTCTGTATGATAATAGGAAACTCATATGCATCTGGTAGCCATTACTTTCTTTCACACATTTGGGTGAACTTTGACCTGTGACCTGTGTCTCAGAAACTGAGAAGTCTAACTTGTGGGCCTGACTGTGGGAAAATGAAAAGCTCCAGCAAAGTGTTCAGATTATTCAAATTATTACCGTTGATTTGAGAGTAAAGACGGCGTCCTTTAAGTCTCCTTTTTTTTTTTTTATGTGTTATCTCTGCTCATTTTATATTTAGAAAGATGATGAAAGGAAAACATAGCAGAGTTTATAATCCATGCTGATAAAAAATCCTCATCATGACCAGATAAATACGATGAGTGCATTTGATATGATGGAGAGAATCTTAGGAATGTCTGAATTAGGGGTGGAACGGTCCGGCGCGATAAGGAAATCTGAAATAGATTTATTGCTAATGTTATATCTCCAGGTGCTGTGAAAAAAAAAATAATAATAAAAAATCAAACAGCATATTTGAGAATGAGAGGAAATGCTATTTTTATCCTGTTTTGAGAAAATAAATTTGCTGGAAAGCTGCAGTGGTTTTTGTGTTAGACGAAAGGAAGCAGATACACACTATGACATCAGGAGTATCTTTGGAACGACGAAATTCTGAATACAAAGTGTCGAATGATAGGACAGTTACTAGATCAAGAAAATAAATATTTTTTTTAATAGGATCCTGTATCAAAATATTCCATCTTTCAGTTTTAGCCCCAGTAACAATGGGACAAAAAAAACAACAACACAAAAACTATGAACTGTACATTGATTTTTATACTGTACATTGAACATGTGGATACAGGGTGGTACCCGTGTCAGCTGTATTAACTCTTACATGTGAAACAGACGCAAGGGGACTCTGGACTATATGATATGATATGATATGATATCGTTATTGCAATATTCATTACATCAAAGTATATTATTCTGATTGAATTCTGTTGAAAAAAAAAACAACAACTTTCACTGCTAACTGCTTTATCTTAATCAATTCTCTATAACTTCATGATACATTTATCCTAACATATCCGTAGGAAATGTCAACATCGCTAATAAAAACACACTGATTCCTACTATAACACATCATCGTCCACCCTTGTGCCCTTGCGCTTATTTCACAAGGTGAATTAACAAATGAAATACTGGCGACCGTTAGTGTAGGTTGAGTTCGTCTTAGGTACCACACTGCAGTTCTGGGTCCGACCTTAACCAGCCAACTCTGGCCAATGGAAACTGTCGACATTTCCATACTGTCAGGGTCACATGACTTTACAAATGGGCAAAGTTTCCCAATATAATCCCTCTAATATCGGACCAAGTTTGGTTCAGGTTGTATGAGCTGAGAACAACAACAACAACAACAAAAAAGTGGGTAGTTTAGGGGTTGATGATTCTGAGGTTTGGAGAACAAGCCCAAGTCGAGACTAAGCTCAAATCTTATCCTCACGTCCATAAGCTGCTTTATATCTAGGATCAATTTTTTTCTGCACTTTTGTTGACCTGGTTGTCTCATTGCGTCTAATTTGGATTTTTAATTACAGATTTAGATTTGACCCCTACAACCCCCCCCCTCCCCCCGCCCCTATTTTTTTGGTCACTACCTTCAGAGAAACTGCTCTAACACTCTACAGCCCAGCATTCGTCTCGAATTCTTGTGTAATGCTGTGCTTTCGTTGTTGTTTTGTAACTTGTTTCGGAGAAGAGCATCTGGCAAACGACTGAATGTAAATGTCAAATCCCAAATGTTGCGGCAGCGGGGGGACGTTGCCACCTCTGATGATTTAATTTTGTTCAGTAGGACTCGTTTTTATTTATTTTTTAATGAATTACAGTCAGCTGTGGGAGCGACTGTACTTGGACTGGTGTTATTTAATGCCGAAGGAACAATTACTTACAGAGATGTTTTGGAACCTTTGGGCTCAAAATAATAATACCTCTCTAGTCGTAGACCGCATTGGGCGCCCCCTGCCAAAGCCTGAACCGCTCTCTTTTATTTTTTACCAAAGGATATTAGGAAAAAAAAAAAAAACGTATAACTTTTTAACAGGGTGGCTCAGGACCCCCTAAGCAGCTGATTATATGTGAATAAAGCTCTGATTACTAACAACAGGCAAGTTGGAGAGTCGAACGTTGAGTCTCGTCATTTCAAGTCCACACTGAGACTCAAGTCAAGTCATGGTTGAGTCTCATTAGCTCCATCACTTTTGCAACACATCATGAGACTAAAACTTCTGAATGTCATTTCAACATTGACTTATAGACCAACAAAGTCAGTAAATGATTAACGGAATACAGCCAAACTTCGTAACTGAACTTGCTACATGATTTTCCACCTGGCGTGGTTTAAGCGTCCTCATTTTTGTACCATAATCTAACGTACAATACTAAGCGCACTCCAAAGGATCTCCAAGAGTTCTCTAGATTGTGTTTAGAAGCTTTTCATGAATGGAAACCTTGTGTCGTTGGGTTTGTCTTGGAACATTTAAAAGTTCTTACTTTGAGAAGAAGGTTCTCAAAGTAAGTTCTAGACAATCCTAGGGGTTTCTGAAGGTTACCCACAGGGTTGTTGTTACAATTCTGGAAACCCCATTATAAGTAACTCGGTTTATATTCGAGTTTTCGTCATTACTCAAAAAGTGTTAAGTTCAGCCAAATGCTTTTTGTTAGCGAATAAAATACTTCACATCTATCTGCAATAAATAGGCCAAATATTATCGTACACATTTCAACACAATTGGATAGCGATCGGATTATGCTCCGAGCAGAAACCTGGAGAACCCTTGCCATAAGGTGCTAGACATAAGCGTGTATACTCCAGGATGTCTAGAAGAGCTCATTCCTACATGCCGCTCTTGAAACATGATTTCTCTATCAGGCTTTGTTCTATAATTCACTATATGAGCTACATCTGGCCACTCGTTTTTATTTCTCATGCCTATGCATTTGTCCTATTGATTACCATTTCAAGCAGGATTATTTTAACCTCAAGGGTTATGTAATTAGAATAATGTACACTGATGTCGCAATCCCTCCACAGAGTTTCTATGTCCATGAACCTCAATGTCTGTGTAGACTCACTAACAGCAGCGGATGCCGGAGACGCTGTTCTTTCGGCTTGCGGTGCGGTATGTGCCCTTGTCACGAGTCAGGAGTCTCCGAGTTCATTTCCTGGATGCACGCCCAGCCATCTTTGATTACGCAGCATTTGCATTTGACCTCCATCTGGAATCGAAGTGACCTACACCTGGCCGGTTCAGTACGTCTGACTCCTGTCCAAGCGTTCTCCAAGTCAGCATCCTCTGTAGAAGTGAGTGACGTTTTGAACATGTGTTACGACATGCGTGTGTCAGGACTAGCGCTGGTCTCCTGCGTCCTCCTGTTCCTCTTGCTGACGGTGGTGAAGCTGCTGTGCTGCAGGTTCGGCTGCTCGCCGAGCGGAAAGCGCTTCATGAAGTGCACTTCTTGCTGGTTCGGGAGGGTCTGCGGCCCCCTGCGAGGTCGGCCCTTTTTGGTGAAGCCGATGTACCAGCCGGTGTAACGTGCCGACATCCAGGCGGTGTAGTTGTTCTCCAGAACCATCTCGATGAAAACACACTCAGCGTTTGCACTGTTGGCTTTCTGTAAAGAAAACAAGATGGGATACATTTATATTTGATCTGGGGAATAGAATTTGATCGCAATACCTTAATGCAGCTGGTCTGAACCGTAAGTCATGTTGTTGTATGAAAAGAATCAGTAATGGCAGAGTGTGCTGCACAAGTTTTATTACGTTTTACGTTTTATTTACATTTAAAGTTGCTGCTGATCATCCAAGAAACAAGTTCCTGTTCTCACTTCCACTACAGCAGCTATAAACTGTCATATAAACCTCATCATGAAGATTTCTGAGAACTTCATGACTGGTGGCTCCTGGCATAAATGTTAAATAAACATCTTTCTTACAGAAAGCTTCAACATTTCAAAGTATGATTTTTTTATGAGGGTCACCTGCCGTACAATTCCCTGTGAATGAGCGGTAACTATAGAAACGACAACATGAAACTCAAGTGAGATCGTTAATGCACATGAACCTGCACTATGTTCTGACCATTACAATCTAGACCTCACTATTGTTGTGTGTTGTATCATCTCAATGAACTCACCCTGCCCACCAGTTTCCCCCTGCGGTTCATGCACAAGTAGAAGTTGGTTTCTTTGCCCCGAATTCGCACCTGACTCCCGAAGGTGTCGGCCTCCACCACGAGCTGGGCTTATGAAGAGACAAACATACAGACAGACAGGAATATAGACAGGCCAAGGATGTGCTCGAATTGGCTTTTTTTTTTTTTTGTAAGCTCAGCCAGAGAAAATATTGCCAGAGAATTTTTCTTGTTCTAGGCCAAAACACGGGCAACTCCCTATCTTCAACTATTTATCGCAGCAGGCATTAATCTTCTCAGCTAATCAACATTAAAAAAGGGTGTCCTGCCATCTTGACAAGTTCAATCCTCACTGGCCAATACTGCCTCCATTCTCTCTCTGCTTTCGTTCGATTCGGCTGACTGATAAGACTTTAATCCTCTTCGAGCTTTTCTGCTGAGTTTAAACTGCGCTCTAGATGCATTTGATTGCACGCATTGTCCTTGGATGACATCAAGGTCAGTTAAGATCAGTTCCCTCCACCTCACCCACATTTCTCATTTGTCGAACAATCTTTGTCCTTGTCTTTAGAGCAGGTAAGACAAAACAGGGCAAATGGAAATCCATAAACGGGTCGATGAAGGGCACTGACATCCTCGACTGCTCCTCTTTATCAACCCCATGTCTTTTCCAAAAAATTCACTCCATCTTTCCCCGGTTTATGTGCAGCACCTGACCATGTTTATATTATTCCATCGACTTGTGCACGTATCATAACGCAAACACTCTTACAATATTTATCCCCATCTTCTCCATTGGCGACGATTTTCCTTCCCAGCACCTGCACGTGTTTTCCGCTGGTCCTGCTGTACAGCTGGTACACACGGTGATGCTTTCTGCTCAGACGGTCTCTCGCGCCTGTCTGAGTCTCGATGTGCTCTCCGAAATCGACATTCTCCACCGCTAGCACCTAGAAAATCCCGATTCATATCTCAACCCATGACATATCAGTACACTTTGTGTATGTCTGTGTGTGTGTGTGTGTGTGTGTGTTTCCAATTTTACCTGCAGAAAGCTACACAGCAACAAAGCAATCTGAACACATCTGTAGAAAGAGATGAAAACACAAACAGATCAGATATTAAACTTTTAACTGAGGTTTTAAAAGGTTATTTCCTGATTAAACCTGCTGACTAATTATCTCGACTTACTTTGACTGTAAACTTTGTTTCATGATGATGAACATGAATAATCTAATGTTTTATTCCTTATATTGTTTTGCAATACAAACCTCTCCAATTAAAAAAAAAAAAAAAACCTTATCCAGTTAAACATTGCAACATTCGGCAGACACCCTTATCAAGAGCGACTTATATTTTTATCTCACTGTACACCTGAGCAGTTTAAGGGGTTAAGAGCCTCACTCAGGGGCCCAACAGGGGCAGGTTGGTGTTTGCTGGTGCAGTGTTTGATCCTGGGATCTCCTGAACCATAGTCCAATGCTTTAACAATCTAGCCACCCCTGCCCCTGTTGAAAGCTCTATGCTACGCATCAAATCACAGGGATTGTTCAGAAGGATTCATTCTGGTAAGATTATATATATACATTTTCCTGTTTTTAGTACTAGAAATCTACTAGAGATGTAATTTCTAATTTCAGCTAGACATCTGGAATATTAAGATATTAAGTCAGTCCCACATGCCATTACCTTATTATTCCAGTAAAAAAAAAAAAAAGACTACATTCACTCAAAAAAAAAAAAAAAAAAAAGCAAGCTTAAAAATACTTAAAAAAACATTACATTTTTTTTCAGGCAATATTTTTGGCAGATTAGTTTCACGTTTATGAGAGAACCCTTTTCACACATTATCAGTTTCTTAGAATTTTTGTTTTTCCAGAAATGCATGTGTTTGGTCTATGATCTCAGCTGTTATATGAGTACATTAAACACACACACACACACACACACACACACACTAATTGGGTGTATTAGGATATTAGGAACTGCTGGCTCTTAATGTTCGATGTGAATGTGAAACACATGTAGTTCTACCCAAAGCCTCCAACCTTGAGCGCGCAAAACCAGGGAGATTTTCCAAACCCTAAGCTGGCAAACTCGCTTCTTTCTCGTCCAACCAAAGTTTTTTAGACATGTTCGCAAAACTCTAATGACTTTTCATTCATAAAAAAAAAAAAAAAAAAAAAAAGAGTTACCAAATAGCATGCGGAGAGTCAATGCGTTTGGCCCCTGTGCCAGCCCGTGCCACCCACCTGCCACATTCCCACGCTCCAGATCAGATCAGATCCCGCACCTCTCCAACCCCCCCCCGCCCTCCCCCGGTTAAGAGCATGAACGCACACAGTTCCACATGCTGAGTGAGAAGCTGAACCTACCCGAGGAGGAGTGAAGGGAGGACGGAGCGCATCGCCGCGGTCGCTCCAAAAGCTGATCGTTTCCAGAAACGGAGCCTCGAGGCGCATCGATCCGGTGCAGAGCGCCTCCGTCTTCATGACACGGAGACCCGAAAACACGCCGCGGGCTCGGATCTGCGCGGAGCAGCGCGGGAGATGCGACCTGACAACCTGCACTGGATGGAAGTGGAAGGGGGGATTAGGGGCGGGGCGGGGCGCGCGCACGGCTGGGTGAGGCATGAGGGGCGGGGCGCGTGCCCTGACAGGGGCGATACGGTATACCGGGAACACCGTCATCATCATCATCATCATCATCATCAGAGCAGAGTGCAGCTCCAACAATGTACAGAAGTCTACCAGGAAAACCAAATGTAACAGAAGGAGGAGACTAAACATCATGTTCTCTGAGAATTACTCTGTTTAAACACTAAAGAAAGAAAGAAAGAAAGAGATAAAAAATGTCATAGGAAAGTAAAAATATATTTAGACACGTGTGTTTTACACATAAAAAAAATAAAAGAAAGAAATATTTAAAAAATAAAATGGAAGAAAGAAGAAAGAAAGAAAGAAAGAAAGAAAGTAAGGATTAAAAAAAAAATCCATGTCAATTAAAACAAACAAAAAAATCCTAAAATAAAGGAGAAAGAAAAAAGATAGACACCATGTGTCCTAAAAAATGAAGGGAAAAAAGAAACAAAAAAAGGAAAGAAAGAAAGAATGGAAGAAACAAACTAATAAACAAAAAAAAGAAGAAAAGAAGATAAAGCATTCTTTTGTTATACACAAAAATTTATGAATGAAAGAAAGAAAGAAAGAAAAAAGGGGAAAAAGGAAGAAATATGTAGACTTCTTATGTCTTAAATTAATCAAGTAAGAAAAAAATTAATGAAGGAAGGAAGAAAGAAATCATGAAACAGCTTGCTTAAAGAACGAAGGAAATAAAAGTAAAAAAAAAAAAAGAAACAAAGGAAGAAGGAAGGAAGGATAAAAAGACAGTTCATGTCCATTAAAACAAGAAATGTCCTAAAAAAGAAGAAATATAAAAGCTAGACACCCTGTGTCCTAAAAGTGAAAAAAAAGAAAGAAAGAAAGGACAATACATGTTTTAAATGATAAAGAAAGAAAGAAGGAAAGAACAGCAGGAAGAAAAAAAATCAAGGAACTGCTTACTTAGAAGAAATAAATAAATAAATATGAAAAAGAAAGAAAGAAATAAAGAAAAAACAAGTAAGTAAAAATGCACTGACAACCTGTGTTTTACCCAAAATAAGTAAAGAAGAAAGAAAGACAATATATCATAAAAAGGAGGAATGAAAGAAAGAAAGAATAAGGTTTAAAGAAATGACGACACTCCCTCTCCTGAAAAAAAAAAAAGAATAAAAGAAAGAGCACATTTCAGTCGTAATGTGTCATGTCTGAATTTTTATTTGTTTTATTTTTCTTCCTTTGATCTGTAACTGAGCTGCTGTGCCAAAGCTGTACAGTTGTGCATGTTTGAATGAAGTGTGTGTGTGAAAGAAAAATTAGTTGATTCATGGCTTACAAAGAAATAAAGAAATAAATAAAGAAATAAATAAAGAAAGAAAGAAAGACTCTGTACTAAACTCTGAGAAACCCTATTAGGAAGGTGTTTTTGTGCATGAGATTAAGGCTAACAGAGACAGAGATTAAGTCTGATTATCTGTATGAGTTACTTTCCTTCTCTTTTTAAACACATCTTGAAAGCAGTTTTTTGCAGTAAGGGAGTGAGAAAGGTGAAACTCTATTAAAATAATGGCAAAATAGGAAAGAGAGTGTGAGGGAGGTATGTAAGCAAAGAGCAATTCCAAAATGAACATTTGTCTGGGACTTTGGCAATTCTGTCTTTCGGCCTTCTCTGAATTCTGCAGAACCGCAGACAGGCAGTGTAACCTTCCCTTGTACCCCACATCCAGAGTAGTGTGTGTGTGTGTGTGTGTGTCAAAGAGAAGGGGAGAGAGAAAAGTGCACATTAATGGAGCTCTAGTTCACTTGCCAGCACTAAAAGGCCTAAATGCTGCGTGCCACATTTCCGCACTGGTCGTGTTGTCTTGTCGATCGTCCCCTGGACCTCACTGCAATGTAAACGTTCTATAGGATTCAGCATAAAACTTGCTCTCTAATCTCTGAGGTATTTCAGGGAAGCAGACTCCAGATAACTGCACAGTTACCAAGTCATAACATTCCTGCTCGGCACAAACGTAATGCTTTAAAGACAAGGTGTTTTGAAAAGATATATCAAGGGGAGGAGAAAGCTGTGTGAGCTGAGGGACAGCGTGAGACACTAAGAGAGCTTTAGGACAATGTGAGACACTGAGAGAGCTGTGGGACAACGTGAGACATTGAGAGTGCTGTAGGACAACGTGAGACACTGCAGAGAGCTTTAGGACAATGTGAGACACTGAAGAGAGCTTTAGGACAATGTGAGACACTGAAGAGAGCTTTAGGACAATGTGAGACACTGCAGAGAGCTTTAGGACAATGTGAGACACTGAAGAGAGCTTTAGGACAATGTGAGACACTGAAGAGAGCTTTAGGACAATGTGAGACACTGAGACACTGAGAGAGCTGTGGGACAACGTGAGACAGTGAGAGAGCTTTAGGACAACATGAGAACCTGAGAGAGCTGTAGAGCAACATGAGACACTGAGAGTGCTGTAGGAAAATGTGAGACACTGAGAGAATGAGTGAGAAATTATGAGAGTTGTGGGACACTGAGGGAGCAGTGAGACACATAAACACACAGGAAGCTGTGGTCTATTGTGACACGCTGAGAATTTGTGAGACATTGAGACAGCTGCAAAACATTAAGAGAGCTGTGAGACCCTGAGAGAACTGTGAGACAACGTGAGACCCTGAGAGAACTGTAAGAAATCACTGGAACACTAAGCAAGTTGTTAAGCCCTGTGAAAGCAATGGAACACTGAGACACTGAGGGACATTGTGAGACACTGAAGGAGCTCTGGAACACTGGAACGTAGAATTGAAGGACCGGTGGGACACAGAGAAAGCCATGGGACATTGTGAGCGATGTGACACTCAGGGAAACAAAGAGCTGTGGTCTACTGTGAAAAGCTGAGAAAGAAGAGAGAAATCATGAGAGATTTGAGAACTACTAGACACTGTGAGAGCTGTGAGACAATGTGAGACACTGTTACATGTTATTTGACACCAAAAGAGCTATGAGAAATACACGGGTTGTTGTGAAACACTGTCTGTGAGAACTGTTGGGCACATTGCGAGATCTGTGAGACACAAAGAGAGTTGTGAAACACTGTCAGACACCATGAGAGCTGAGACAGTTTGAGAGTTTTGACACACTTTAAGACACTGTGAGACACGAGAGAAATTGAAAGCAAGAAAGAAAGAAAGAGAGAAAGAAATCTACTCTTGAGAAAAAACAAACAAAAGAGAAATAATGGAATTGGCCTACTTCAGAAAGAAAGAAAGAAATGACAGCACTCCCTCTCCTGAAAATAAAGAATAAAAGAAAGAGCACAACATTTCAGTCTTAATGTGTCATGTCTGAATCAGATTTTTTATTTGTTTTATTTTTCTGTCTTTGATCTGTTACTGAGTTGCTGAGCCAAAGCTGTACTGTTGTGCATGTTTGAATGAAATGTGTGTGTGTGAGAGAGAGAGAGAGAGAGACAGAAAGAGAGAGAGAGAGAGAGAGAGAGAAATAGCAGCCGTGTTCTCTGCATAGTTTACCTTTTCTCTCAATGGAGTCAGTCTCACCTCTCGTGTCTCAAGTATGCACACTCATTTTTCTCCGGTCATTTCTCACTGAGACGTGTCCAAGTCGAGAGGTTTCAGACAAAATAGGAGTGTCTCCCCCTTCTGTTTCTCTCCTTCTGTCTCGCTTGCCCTCTTCCTCTTGGCTCATCTTCCCTCTTTCCAGACTTTGAAGGGAGCTCAGGCTTCTAATATAAGACAGGTCCCTACCACAACAAAGGAGGCAACGTTGACTTTGAATAAACACTTTCTCCTTTTTTTTTATCCCTCCTCCCTGTCTGTCCCCCTCCACTCCCATTTTTTCCCCTCTCTGTGTTATTTTGCTTTTGGCTCTGTTGCGAAGTATGTGCACTTGTTATGTGTTCTCCATGGTAGCCAGGCTTCTGGAATAGATTAGACCGAGAAAGAATGGGGGGAAGCGGTGGAGGGGTGGAGGAGTGGAGGGATGGATAAGGGGAGGGAGAGCAGAGCGCTGAACTCGGTAGAGGGAGACAAAGGTGTGGAAGGGATGGAAGAAAGTGTGAAAAGAAGAGATAAATATAGACAGATGGGTGGAAGAAGCAACATGAGCAGCTGAATAAACGGGTGGAAAAGTGTAGGCATGGTGGATGGAAGGATTGTGAGAGAGAGAAAGAGAGAGAGTGAGGGCGAGAGAGAGAGATGAGATCAGTGTCTGAGCAGCTCAGCATCACTGTTAAGATTTTTGACCCTTTAAAGAACCCCACGGTCGAGTTTTTTTTTTTTCAGTAAGAAAGTGCAGAAATCTCCAAAGAAGCCCTAAAAACTCACAAAGGGTTTAAACTATAGCTTCATGTACCACGTTTTACTCCAGAAACAAGCCATATTTCATCACAAATAGACATAACGGTCAAGAGAATGAAAAATAGCAAACAAACAAACAAACAAACAAACAAAAGGAATAGTTGCAACTTCCAACTGCTAAAAAACTAAATAATAATAAGCAAGAAGGCAAGTAAAAAAAATCTCAAAATGCAGAAACAAATATGCAAAATTTAAGAAAAAAGAAAGAAAGAAAGAATGAAACTCTAAATCTAAGAAAGGAAAAAAAGATGAAAAAGAACAAAAGAATGAAAGTATTACTCGTAAGTCAAAACAATGAAACAATTTTTGAAGCCACTTCCAGGAAGAAAGACAAAGACGCTCTACGTTTAAGGGAAAAAAATCAAAGAAAGAAAGAAAGAAGGGTTTTTCCCATTCTACGTGATATAAATATATCGTTATTTGCTGTTCTTGCGTGTGTGTGTGTGAATAAATACGAGTTTGTGAATGAGTGTGTGTGTGTGTGTGTGTGAGAGAGAGAATTGAATATTTGTTGCGGTGCTGCAGGTCTCGCTGTCCTTCACCCTGTAGCTACACTTTAAGAGTGTGTGAGTGTTGTGGATGCGCGTCTCTCTCTCTCTCTCTCTCTCTCTCTCTCTCTCATTCTCTGCTTTTGGCCACTTCCTCGGCGCGCGGAACACGAGTAGCTGTCATCGCCCCTACAACCCCCCACCAACACCACCTCCACCCCACCCCCCTTCCACCCCTCTGCCCTTTAACTCTCCAAACCCACACGTCTCAGTCCTCCTCTCCTCTCTTCTCTTATCCTCTCTTCTCTTATCCTCTCTTCTCCTCTCCTCTCATCTCCTCTCTTCTCCTCTCCTCTCCTCTCCTCTCCTCTCCTCTCTTCTCTTCTCCTCTCTTCTCCTCTCATCTTCTCTCTTCTCCTCTCCTCTCTTCTCCTCTCCTCTCTACTCCTCTCTTCTCCTCTCCTCTCTTCTCCTCTCCTCTCCTCTCCCCTCCTCTCCTCTCCTCTCTTCTCCTCTCCTCTCATCTTCTCTCTTCTCCTCTCCTCTCGTCTCCTCTCCTCTCAC